>JALJEV010000190.1:0-1200000 GCA_026586105.1 Hylodesmum podocarpum | reverse complement strand
TTCAACTGTTGTGAATATTTTTTTTAAAATATTTGTAGGTTTATTATGTCTTCTTTGTCATCATCTGGTGGCGTCACTATAAAATCAGGACCTATAGAACCAGATTTGTTATGGATTCAGCCGTATCATATATCTCAGCATATTTGAAACACTGGTGAAAACAAAAAGTTGAAATTGAGACGAGTTATTCCTATGTATTAAGGTCAGCCACGGTGGCCTGATGCTATTTCCCCTTATTTGATTGAGGCTGAGTTTTACTGGGTGTGGCAACTAGGGTATATTAAACAAAATGGAGGATTATTACATGCATTTATTGAACGTTGTTGGAGGCCTGAGACCCATACATTCCATATGTCGTGTGGGGAATATACCATCACACTACAAGATGTTGTTGTGTTACTTGGATTACCAGTGGATGGGAGACCTATTGATGGATCCACACATGCAGACTGGGGTGACATGGCAGAGGCCTTACTAGGAGTAAGGTCAAGTGTAGATGAGATAAGAGGTTCTTATGTAAAGCTAAATTGGTTGGTTGAGCATTTCAGTGATATTACACCATTTCTAGATGACCCTGAAGCATTGTGTCGTTTCACTAGAGGTTGGATATTGTGATTCTTGGGTGGTGTAATATTTGTTGACAAAAATAGCTCTAGAGTTTCTTTGCGTTATTTGCAGTTCTTAGATGATCTGACAGAAACAAGAAAATATGCTTGGGGAAGTGCCTTATTAAGTTATCTGTACCGTGAATTATGTAATGCAACAAATATCAACGCAGTGTCCATTAGAGGAATGTCAGTTTTGGTACAGTTATGGGCATGGGAACGATTTACCCCCTTAGTCTCGCAGGTCATGGTGACCCCTGATCAGGACACACCATTTGGTCACAGGTTAATAGTTAATTCATGTCTTGTTTATTATCCTTTATTTCATTCAATTTGACAATTAAGTTAATATTAAACTGTTTTATTTTTGCAGGTGGCTTCCGATCCAAAACAGTATTTCCTTTGATGATGATGTGAACAGTATATGAAGGAAATTAGATATTCTAAAATCACATGAGGTAAATTATCTATTTTTAAAACTGTAGTATTTACATTCGTTATATTTAAATTAGACATTTTGACATGAAGGTTTTTTTTATGCAGGTTTGTATGGATGCCTTATTTTGGAGTGGTCTTTAGATTGTTACCTCATATTTGTTTAGAGGGCTAGCAGATATGGAGATGTGTTTTGCCTTTGACTTGTTTTCAGATAGCTGAGTGACATCAGCATTCAGATCCCATGAGCTACAATGATGAATATATGGTGTGGTATAGGAAAAAGACCAAGTTATATATTGACAGAAAAAATGCAAAAGATGGAAGTCTGGTACAAAATTATTAATCCTTATAATTTGTAATTGGAAAAATGTTTTAAACTTGTGTAATACTTTAATTTTTTTCAGGGTGACATAGCAGAATCCCTGCTCTATATCGGAACCCCTGAAGGATGGTTGGCACACACTAAGGATGACATGGTGGATCTGGGAAGGAGGATGATGGTATTGTGTTGTGATCCAGACCGTGTTACTCAGCCAGCTACTAGTGCACCATCGGCTACCGAAACTTTCCCTGTTGAGGATCCTCACAAACTTTCACACAGTCTAGAGACGTGTGGTCTTACACGCAACCGTCCTTCCGTCACTCGAGATCCATATACTTTTTCACCTATGCCTCAGAGAAGGTTTGGGATGTACTATACACCTACTCAATTTACCCAGTTACCATCTCAGATGTCTCCTATGTACCAGTATCCACCTCCTACTACTAGCCCACCACATCATACGCCTATGGGTGACGCTTCAGGATCAGGGACTTGGGCTTTTGAGCAGATATTTGGTTCTTCTCCTTCCTTAGCTGATGGATTGGATGCACAGACACCCACCTCACAGATGGGTCCACCGTGTAATATTTTTGACGATATTCCACACATGGACAATTTACCTGGGGTAGATCTTGGACCACAGTTTGATGCCATAGCCAATAGTCGTGAGCGAAGGCCAAGGCGAAATCCAGACAGACAGGCGCGAGGATGGGATAGACCATATCGTATAGGGGGTACCATGCCAGACATTGATTTCATTAGTATTTTAGAGACTTTGTATGGACTTCGTTTATGCATTAGTTGTTTTAGATACTTTGTTTGGACTTTGTATTTCATTACTTATTTTTTAATTAATATTTTAAATTTAACTTAATCTTTACAACATTACATAAATATTATAATCATTCACTGGTAAATATTAATTAGTACAAATTGAAAATCACAAATCACGGTTGAGAGACAGTAGAACATAATCGTCTATTGTGACCCTCTTGGCCACATCTACTACATCTTTGTTTTCTCTGAGAAGGTTCAACTCAGTCCATCTCATTTTGAATCCTTGTTGATTTTGGACAGCCTTTACCTCGAATTGTAGATGGATCTGGAATCAATTTCCATGGTTGTTCAATATGAACCAATGCATCTTCATTCCCTAAAGGTCACCAGTCAGCAGAATATACGTTGACAATGTACTCATTTTTGAATAAATCATCAACATACTGAAAGAAGTCCAGACTAACATGTCCACAAACAGCAATTATGTGCGAACAAGGATAATGGAACGCTGTAAATCGGCCACACTGACAATATTTATCAACAAGATTTATCGTCCACTTATTCCCACCTTGTTGTGTCAATGGATTAAATGCTTCTTCTACCTCAAACCTTGTTTACTGAATGTCATAAACACGCACCGTGTGAAAACATGCTTCCACTTGATGTTTCTAAATAGCATGACATATTCGTGAACAATAAACATGACCTTCACTTAGCTCTTTTTGTGCTCAACGACCTCTTTCAACAAAATATTCATGGCAACGACTATACGCTGACTTCACTAAAGCTATTATTGGCAGATTTCTGCAACCTTTTAACTCATTGTTTATGCATTCTGAAAGATTAGTAGTCATGTGACCATATCTATGTCCTTCTTTATCATATGTCATACTCCACTTTTCCTTGGATATTCCTTGAATCCAAGTTGCTACTTAAGGACTTTCCTCACAAAATTTCTCCAGATTTCAATCAAATATGTGCTTACATGGAGTAAACCTACACAAAAAATGAAGACTTGACATATGAAGAGTTTTAAATTGCAAAAATGAAGAAAAATAAAAGGTAACTTACCTAATTTCACCAACATTTGTTTTTGTTTTTGGTTTTTAAACCTATGATTGAAATTAGAAGCAATGTGTCGGATGCAATAAACATGATATGCATGTGGTCGACTCCATCCTATTTCCTCATTTTCAATTGTCGACTTGATGCTTCGATGTCGATCAGAAATCAAACAAATACCAAATTTATTTGTAACATAGTTACATAAATTAGACAAAACCATGACCATGCTAACAAAGTTTCACCCTCAACCACGGCAAATGTAAGCGGTAATACATTGTCATTTTCGACTTACGTTGTTGTAATTAGAAGTGTTCCATGATATCTACCGTATAAGTGTGTATCATCTACCTATATAATTGACTTACAAAAATTAAATGTCTCCCCACATTGTCGAAATGTCCAAAAGACACGCCTAAATTGGAGAAATTTGCAGACTACTTTGTTGCCGACAACAAAATCTTTGTCAAAGATTTCATAATAAGATCCAGGAGAGTGAATTTGCATGTAATGTAACCAAACAGAAAGTTCCGCGTAAGATTGTTCCCAATCTCCAAACACCTTGGTCATTGCTTTCTGTTTAGCTAACCATGTCTTCCTATATGATATTTTATAGTTAAACATACTAGTTATTCTCTCTTGGACTAATCCAATTTTAATGGATAGATCTTCCCTTATCATACCTGAAATTGCAGTAGTCGTGAAAAATACAAAAATTTGAAGAATAAACATGTCAAAAAAACTACGTTATTTTGACTTATCAACAATGCACGTACTAATCATATTTGAATCAAGATTTCTTGAGTCAAACTTTAATTTAAACAACTGTGTGGACCATCCCATTTTGTCACTTCCACCTTTGTGTCCTCTTTGATTTAATAGCTCATATGAAAATGACAAGGAGATTCATCACAATTTTTAGGGCAATAAATAACATACTTTGTTGATTTTGACTCATCCACCTTCATCGTTTGATGTACATTCATTAGGTATCTTGCAACAGCAGTTTGGACTTCATCTTTGCTATCAAACTCCATACCAACAGCTAATTCTTGCCCAATGGCCCCATTCGATTCAACATTTAAACCCCACAAATCTTCTTGATCAGGATATTCCCAATTAATGTTTGCTTAGTGTGGGATTGTTTGCCAAAATGATTCTACACTTGCACCTACATGAACATCACATTAAACAATTATTAAATATACTAATCCTAACCTCCTTGTGTTCTGTAAAATACAAATACACAAGAAGTGGAGTTGAATTATGTTTATTAATTAAAAACTTTTTCAGACGATTCGTTTTGCGTCTGTATTAAAACGTTTGAACAGATGCAAACTTAAACTTATCTTTCAAAGATTGATTTTAATTAAGAGTACAATTTAAGTTGTTATCCCTAGTTAGTTATACAAATAAAAATAATCAAAGTAGAAATATTTTTATACTGGTTCGTTTATTCAAGACTACGTCCAGTTACCCATCAACTTGCTAAAGTTCCACTAAGTGTATTCTTTGAACCCAACCACTCCTAGCTAAAAAAACAGATATTCTTTGAATACAGCCTTCTCAGGCTAAAGCGGTATTCTTTGACCCCAGCCTCCGCAGGCTAAACCCAAGTATTCTTTGAACACAGCCTCCACAGGCTAACCGAAGGTATTCTTTCAACACTTAGCCTCCTCATGCTAAAAACAAGTATTCTTTGGACCTCAGCATCCTCAGGCTAAACTCAAGGTATTCTTTAAACACTTAGCCTCTTTAGGCTGTAGATTACCACAACAGTGGTTTACAATAAAGATCAAATAGAAAATAGCTTCTACGCAGAGAGGGATTTTACAATGAGAATTTTATTCTAAGTTTGTGGCGAGCAAACTTGTATTTTGAAAGCTTGAGCGAGTAGATGAATGTAGTCTTGATCAGAGTAGTTCGCCAACTTGAACTCGCAGAGATGAAATCTTTTTATAGATGATCTTGTGAAGTAACCGTTAGACTGTAGAAGTGAATGTTAGTCCTTGTCTTGGGTATGTTCACATCTGACAAAGTGAGCAATCAGAACATTTAATGTAAAGTCAGCGAATGTCAGCGTGAGATTAAGCTTTGACTTGATATGCTCAGAGATTTCACTAAAACGTACAACTGTTTTTTGTGTTGCAGAGGTTTATTTTGAAATCTTTTTCCACCTTTAGAAGCTTCTGAGTAACGGCTTGATTTGAAACGAATGCACGTGTTACTCAGCGTCTTGAACTTCATTAAACAGATAGACCAATAATCAAATAGATGAGTTGTGTGTTGAATTCATTCATCTATCCTCTACCTTCGTCTTCAACTTCAGTCTTCAAAACTTCACTCTTGAGCACATGACTTGAAGTTGGGACTAGCTCTTCATCTGGTATATGAAGGTTCTTCGTCTGATGAGATTCCCTTGAAGCATGATGACTTAAACCTTTCGTCTGTTGCATCTTCTCTTTTGAGGGTGCATCTTTCGTCTATGTTGATAATGATTCGTCTGATCATTGTTACCTCTGCGTTTGTTGATTCATCTATAATTATCAAAATTACGATGCTAAGTCATTTTGACTCAACATGTTCTAACAACATCGTGATCTTGTTGCACGTTAAGGCTTAAACTCTGTACATCTACGTTTAATTCATCATCTTCTGATTTAGAAAAGTTTCCATCAAAGTTTTCATCTTCGGATGTTGAATCCATATTCAAATCTGAAACAACGTAATCTTCATCATTGTCACTAGAGTTTAGCCTTGTAGAATATCCATCGTAAGAACTATAGACGCTTCTTCATTTGTATCCGCATTATTCTCAGAACGATGTTCCACTGCAACAACTACTTCAACACATAATTCTATAGGACCACCGCCCTCTTGTTGAAGAAAATTAGTTATCATAATATCCACATCTTCATCATCGACTATTTGTAGTGGAGCATATTGATTTCCTATTAAATATCTTGTTGTAATAGAACCAATAACTTGATTATCATTTAATTTAAACTTATTACGAATTCTATTTTTTAAAAAATTAAAACTTATGTCGCGTTTAATTTGTAATGCCTTTCTCGGTCCTTCGAATACGATCCCTTCATTAGTCTCGTTTATCCTTCTATTAATGTACACAATTATAGTAATTGCGAAAGCCATATCACCACAAATCACCTTAAAAAAAATGTGTATTAAACATTATTAAAATTCCAAATTATAATATCTCAAATCAAATTAATTAAAATTACATACACCTTACCGTCGTAAAAAAGTTACTATTACTCAATTTTATCCTGCAAAATAAACAAATAAAATAATTAAAATGAAACTAATCAAATTAAGTAGAATGAAACTAATAAAATTTAGTAGGGAAAAATTTACCTCTTTAAAGTGGGTTGTGCAGTGAAACTACGAGGGTTGGGTATATATAGCAATTGTTTGCGTCTGCGCCTGCACCACCAAAAAAACAGTGGGCCTCACGCCCCAAGTCCAGACACCCCAACTTTGACGTCCCGTTTACAGGCGTCATAAGGTTGGCGCCCATGTGTTAGGCGCCCCCTTTCCACATGGCGCTTGGCGCTCAAGGACAAGGCGTCATTTTTTGGGTGTGTGGCACCCAACTCCTTTCCGCTTCCATTTGAAACAGACCTCATCCCGTATTAAGTTTGTAACCAGCTCAGTTACGAATTTAGTATCATAACTAACTTATTCTGATCAATTACCCCAAAAAAAATTATATCAATATAGTTGAATATAATTTTTAGGCAAGTGAATATAGTTTAGATACTAATTAAGCAAACATGTACCCTATTAATAAACATTCTAGAATTCATTGAAATAACGAAAATTTTGAGCATTGTCAATTTAGTCAGGCATCTTTGAACTTGTACCTCCTTCGGGTTTGGCAATAGTTAATGAAACAATTGGACCATCAAATGCATCCTAATACTGTAGCCTTTTGCTCTAGGTGCATGAGTACAACCATATTCATGTCAATACATACGTTTGGCAAAAACCTTTGGAATATTGATTTAGTGTTGCGAGCAAATAAAGAAAAAACAATGTAAACATATTAGAAAAATAGATGCAAGCATAATATAGGCACACATGTAGACATGCATGAGAGCACATACACGTCTTTTGCATATGCAAAATTAAAAGATTCCATGTGAAATATATATATATATATATATATATATATATATATATATATATATATATATATATATATATATATATATATATATAACTTTACGATAAAATGGAAGTTGCTTATCAATTATTGGCATATTGATCATCATTTTCCCATGATATGCCATCATTCATGAAAGTGAGATGTTTATTTAAGAAAATGGCTACTCTTACTTTAGAGATGATCAATTGAATGTGTTTATAATTATGTATGAAGAGAAGGAATCTCCCATGTGATGTCACCTTTTCACGTGTCAATATGTAACAGGGCATTCCAATTAATTAATAACTATAACCAAACATTACACCTAACTACTTTATTATGTTCAATTTATTGTAGGTATAAATAAGATCTCAATCATCTCCTTGTCCACTATAAGTTTGTTGAGGATTAATGTGTTTGTTTTGTTAGTACACAAGACATCCATTCCAACTAAATATTATTTCAATGGTACTCTCTTTATTATGGCACCGTGCAAAAGATAGACCAACCATACTTATTAGCTAAATTGCAAGAGGAAATATAATAAAAGACACTGAAATGTTGGAATCAATGTACTAGATTCTTATCTTATGAAAGACACTGAAAATGTACTAAGAATAGATTGCATACATATTTTGTCGTGTAGTGCATTCATGGTGATGCACAGTTGCATTAGAGAAAGGAAGAGAGTTTCTTCAAGAACAATGGATGGTGTGTCACGTTATGGGATCACGGTGGGTGTCACGGCCCAGATTGTGAAGAAAAGATCACTGAATATAATAGACTAAATCAATGTGTACTACTTTAATGTTAATTAGTCCCTAAAACTAATTTTTTGTTTTCAACATATTTCTAAGAGTACAATAAATCAATTGAATTAGTTAAAAATTCGAAAGTATATGCGTGAATAAAGTGATGAGAGTACATGTACCAATGTGAACTGAAATATATTCCACGAAGAGACATATATATGCCTTATGTGACAAAGATTCGTAAATGTAATACTCTTAAGATTTTGAGTTGAATATAATGTCAATGTAATTGTGTGCATGATATGATTTGATCTTGACCCATTACTGAAATTCTAATGGATGTTTACGGAAGTAGTAGCTAAGCTATTAGCAGGCTAGGCTAGAGGAAACATATCATACAAATATGGATGGACTAATATATTTCTAGGCCTAAAATAAATTTTGAAAACAGATTTTATAAGTTTAATAATATTTTTTAAGCATATTTGTAGGATTAAAATAAATTATGAGATAAAAAATCAAATTAATATTTTTAATAACTGTATGAGTCTTTAAAGAAAATATGTATCTTACAATTATTAATTTAGTGTAAAAAGTTTTAGTTGTTCCATCGTTAGGCCAATTATTATACAAAGAGATTCACACTAGAGAGGGAGATCGTTGAAGTACCTACATGAAATAAAAGTCCCACATTTCTTTTATATTCTCTTGTTAGCTGAAATTTATGTAAATCTTTTCTATTGAGACCGATGAGTTTCACCGGATATGAGAGGGTGTTCTAGAAACATCTTTGCATGTACGAACTTGTGTCTACCTACGTGTGTACACTAGAGTTGGCTCAATACCTGCAGTAATTTTTTTATAATACTCGCATTATTTTTAAATTTTTATTTAATTTTTATAAAAAGATAATTGAGTAAAATAAGCTCTATTCTTCATTGGCCAATTTTTTTTTTCTCAACTTCAATCATCAGATTTATCGAGTTGTGTCATTTTTGGCCCGATTCTGTTTAAACACGTGTTTTTGTTCTAGCCAGGCCTAATCTATTGTGTCGGGCCAATTTCAATATATCTACCATCAACTTTCGAGGCTACGTTGATACCATCTCTATAAAGGTTTATAGTGAAATTTACATATTACTTACTAGCAATAAAAAAAAAAAAAAAAAAAATCTGATCATCAAACTCAACCTCATGTCAACAAGAAGACTCTACTATTTTTTTAAAATTTTTATTAATAAATATTAATTATTATTAATAGTTAGATCAATCAATCTTATCACTTTAAAAACTCGACCATAAAAAATATAATATAAAATCTATAATACAAGGCATAAAAACATTATAAATAAAATAACTAAATTATAGAAAGAGAAGTCGTATTATAACATTGAATGAGTCATTGTAGACTTGAAAATTTATCCAGTTATTATGGTATTACAATTTATATTGGTACCAAAATTCTAAAAAATAAATAAAAAGTATGAAATTCATGAAAAAAAAAATTAAAGTATTCATTTAACGTGTAACATTGATTCAAAATGATACGGTAAAGAGCTTTTTGGATGAATAAATTTACGGAGTAATTTATTTATTTTGACAAATTAAATTATTATCTTATAAATTGATTTATTTGAATAAAATATTTAAAAGAATTTGAAATTATGTCATTTTAAACTGAAATTTCAGTTGTGTAAGATGGAAGAATTTGAAAATTTACCTAAAATATAAGGATTTTAATTTTCTTATTTCTCAATTAAATTATATTGTATTATTTTAAAGCTTCTTTAAATAACATTAAACTCTAAATTTATTTAAATCTTAAAATTCATCACATTTATATTATTTTTATATTTTTTTTTAATATATATAAAAGAATTATTTTAATATTTATTTAATTAAACTTATAATAATAATTAAATAAAAATTATACATAAAACTAAAACTTAATTTAATTATTATTTTTTATATTATTATAATTAATATATATTTAATGACTTGATGTATTGTTTATTTAAAAATATATGAATTAATTAAATTTTATTTATAAAAGTGAAATAAATTAATTAAATTTTTGTAAATTTTGTCGTTATATTAAATTTATCTTATTAACTTTACTGTAAAGTGATTAAATAAGTACAATTTATTTTTATATGACTAAAACAATTATTTTTACCATAAAAAGTGGCCACAAAATAATAATTTATATTTTTTAAAATTTATCTTTTTGTAAATGTTGACATTGTTTTTAATTTATTTTATTAAACTTTTGTTAAGTGATTAAGTAATGATAATTTATATTATTTTTAATTTAATTTATTTTATTTTTATTAAGTGATTAAATAAGTATAATTTTTTAATAGTTAAGATCTTTTTTTCATTATTTCCTCTTTTAATATTTTATCTTTGAAAACCTTTTAATATTTCAATAAAACATTCTAACTGTTACTTTTAAAGTTCATTTAAATTCTTATAAATAACTATAATTTACATAATTACTTATTTCTAATACATTTTTAATATTACTGCAAGATTTCATAATTCCTAATTACTATTAAGTATTTATTATATTTTTAATTATTCAATATCAAAAAACTAATTATTAAATATTTTGTAACATTAGAATTCATCATATAGTATTAAAATCATGTTAAATATTTACATATTTAAAAATGATTAATATGTATTTTTATTCAATATTAAAAATTTGATTTTTAAATAAATATTTAAAAATGAAAATTTAAATTTCTTGAAAATTAAATTACTTTATCCAAACAAGAAAATTAAAATACAAAAAAATTGAATTATTTCATCCAAACAAGATGTTTATAAAATAAAAGAAATTTAAATCAAAATTATTAAATTGCTTTGTATTCAAAATTTCCTATAAATTTTCAAATTCTCTCTTCAAATCATAAGGTAAACGATTACCCATTGACAAGTAGACGCATTTCTCATGTGTTTCACGCATATTCTTTCTGGTTTTTGATTATTTTTAATCAAATTAAAAATAAAAAAGTGTATGATGTATAGAATCAAAGTATCACAAATAGAATATAACATTTTTTTAAAAAAAAAAAAAATTGAATAGAATTGAATATAGTTTAGTTCATCCATGTAACTACGTGTTTTCTGCAGTTTAGAAAAATCAATAAATAATTCAATATACACACAGTATATGCATGTACGAGGATTGATTGAGTTTGTAAAATTGGATTAACATAAATCTAATGACATTTTAGGGACCTTAGACTGTGATTTAGTGATTCGGACGATTTCTTTCTTAACCATGAAGTTTATCTCCATTATCTTAGGTCATATCTAATATTTAAAACGAGTTTTCAATGAATGTCCCTTTCTTATATACCTTACTCAAGACAAAAATAGAGTCCATGCCAATGAATTTTAAAAAAAGATAAATAAGAAAAAATTATCCATGACAAGATGGGAAAATTTGGTCCATGCCATGCTCATTTAGGATGATTAATTTTATTTTTCTTCTAATGTTTGAAAGTTTAAATAAGTTAAACATAATATACTTAATTATTAGGGTAAGAATATGTTTCATAGTTCAAAAATAGACTTAGAAAATGCTTACAAATTATCTAAGCTTTCAATTCTCACATTAGTAGTGATATTGAAAGTCCGAAGTCATACTCTTATGAAATACGAGCCACGTGTCCTCACTGACTAGACAAAATTTTCGTTCGTTGGCCATTTAGGATGAAATTGATGGCATGCTTATGACTAGTGGGGGAGGTATTGCTGATCATGTTGTTATAGCATGCTTTCAAGATATTGAAATTGTATTAGGTCCTTGTAATTGTAATGCACTTTGCTTACACATTTGAAGAGTATTTTCTGACAAATCGATTTATGCTGATCTGTATGCAACAGATTATAGTTAACTTTGTTGGATAATGATAAATTTATAAGATTATATATAGTTGCTTTATTCTTTTTGCAATACCTTTTTGTTACTGAAGCTAATTCAATGATTTTTTTTTACCTTTTTTAAGATAGTTTAAACATTTATAATTCATTTAATTTTCAGAATTTTGACGGTTTCATGTGGTAATTATATTTAAGTTGCTGGGTCAGAGAGATTAGATACTTATAAGGATGTAGAAATAAAAAATAAAAAAAAATAAAAAAAAAACTTGATGTGCAAAGTGAGACCCATATAAAAACTCAAAGAGACGCTAGATTGTAGATCCTCTTCTAACAATTAGTGAGATAGATACAAAAGAGGAAAAAAATTATGACTATAATGAATGATAAAATAAAAAAAACATAGACACGACAATTATATAGGATGTTTTAAAATATTCAAAAAAAATTAATTTTTATACATTGATTAATTAAAAACCGTAAGTACTCTGATTTTTGAAATATATACTATAAAAATTGGCTAAAATATCCTACATAATTTATTAAATAGTTATATAAAATAATTTTATACCATTCGTTATACGTCCTTTCAGGCCTCTTCGGCCCAAATAAAGTTACGTCAAATGATTTATATGACTCGTGAATTTAGTTTCTTCTGCAGTATCTGTGGCTATATGTTATTTCCCTAAGTTGAAAAGGTATGGCAAAAAAATTTGAAATTCTAACCCAATTTTAACGGGAAAAACTTATTTTAATTAGATTTGGGTTTGAGTTTTCTCAATTTGTAACTTGGGGTTCGGATTTGGGTTTAGGGATACAAATATAAAAATGCAAAAAAAATAAAAAAAAAACAACATAAAAACTTGTAGCACTTAAAATTCTTTATATGATGCACACTTGAATGTGGAAGTTTCCGGTCTTCAATGCCCATTTTTTCTCCTTTGACATTGAATACGAACGACAATATTAGTTCCTTTGCGAGTTTACGTGAATTATATATAAATATATATTAGAATTATTTTATACTTAAATTATTGTAGTTTTAAAAAAATATGAATTGATTGATTTAATAATTTAATAATAAATAATTATTATTATTAAATAATAAAATTAAATTAACAAATTAAAATATATTTGATTTAACATTGTATAAATTAAAACTTGATTTTGGAAAAGATATAACGAATTCCCCCACAAACGATAAATCTGCCTCTATTAAACTTGAACATAAACCCACCCGTTTTTGTAAAAACGAGGACGGGGAGGGCCAAATTGTTTCTCTGCTTCATTATCATTCCTTAAGTTAAATGTTAAAATAATGCACAAGGCAGACATATGATTATTTACCCTTGAGTTGATTAACAAAATTTCTTTCAAATCAATATTTATAGTATATTCCTTCCGGATTTAAACATAAACAATGACAAAATTAAAAATAAACATAAATAAATGTTAATTAACTTAGTAATTTTATCCTATCTAATGATAGTATTTCTTAAAATATTTTTTTTTATTTAATTATGATTCTATTTTCAGTGACTCCTTTTTAGTTCTTAGGCATATTATGAGCATTACTTTATAATAGTTCAAAATAATTATTTCAATCATCACAAACCTACCTTCATTTGATCTTTTGTGCTTTAAAGCTGAATTACACTTTCACTGTGTATAATTCTTTTGATATTATCAATTTAAAATTTAATAGAACTATTATGTTTAGTATTAATCATTCATATAAGTTTGATATATATTATAATTGATAATTATTTGTTGGATTTAAACAAAATCTCATATTCTTTTTCAGAATATGAAGGAGAATTCTAGAAAATTTTATTGTTGTAAAAGAATTTGTAATATTATTAGATTTTAAATTAAAGGAGGATTTATTGAATATTTGGTTAATTCAAAGTTTTACGTTGATAAATTTTAAAAAGAAAAAAGAACTGAATCTTTAATAAGAGAGAGAATAAACTCGAATCACACCGTAGTCCACTGAAATGTTTTTACTATTATATGTAATTTTTTCGTTACGTTTTTCACGTTTATAAAAACAAATTTACTAATTTAATAATTATTTTGTTACTTATTCTCACATAAACTTTCACATCCATAATATCCCATCAACTAATATTAGATAATTATTATCAAAATGATTGAAATAATAATAATAATAATAATAATAATAATAAATTCACGCTTTCTTAGATGACTAAAAATTCTAAATTAAAATTCTCTACATTCTATCTTTTAATGACTTGAAATATTAGAAATTAAGAAATACATGACTCTCCGTACAGTTACGTTTGTGTTGTGATTTCTGCTTAGTGAGCAAACTTAGTTCAAATAAAAATTTTGGCTTATTGAAAATTAACCGGGCTTTAACACGCTATTATCATTATATATATATATATATATATATATATATATATATATATATATATATATATGTGTGTGTGTGTGTGTGTGATTATTATTAATATTTAAAAAATATATAAAATATTATTTATTAAATTTACTAATATATTAACAAATACTGCATCTGAATTATATCATAAAATATTATTAGTAAAATTTAATATATTTTTAATAACACTTTTATTAAATAAATATTCTTAAAAATAATATATAATAAAAAATAAAAAATATTAAAGATCAATAATGTAACTGTGAATATTGTGTAACATAATATGAGGATAGGTAGGCATTACTTTTGGGCAGGTTTTGTCCACGAGGATGGTTGTCTCATTGACCTTTGAAATAATGTGATAAATGAAAGTAAGAGAAGAAGCTTGGTCACTGGTCAGTGTAAACGAATTCACTTAGATCGATCACAGTGAATGAGTGAGAGGAAGAGAAGGTGTGTTGTCTGAATTTCCCGATATGGATATCAAGTTTGGGTAACAATAGATCAAATGATTGTGTCCAAATAAGTTAATGAACAGAACTAAACGTAGGAACATGATGTGAAAGCCTAAAGGGAGGCGGTGTGCTATATAGGGATATTATTTCGATAAAAGACAAAGGAATCTCTGTCCCAAAAATGTATTTTTTTCTTAATTTCACTACACTCCTAGCATAAACATTTTCAATTTAATCGTTATATATGATTAATGTAAAAAATCTTATGCAATTAACGAGTTTAATTGTATGTTTGACTTCAAAGATTAGAGTAATTAAATTATTTTATAGATATATAATATTTATGATCATAAATATATTAATCTTAAATATAAGCTTTTAAAAAATTATTACAAAAATTCATATTCTTATTAGTTACGATAATTTCGTTTTGTATTAATACATGAGATAATTTTACTCAAACAGTATAAAATTATTATGAACGACACTTTTAGTAGTTACACAATTCTATATACAAGACTTAATATTTTATTAATCAATGCCGTTAAATAATATTTATATAAATATAACAATATATATATATATAAATTGTTATTAAATAAAATAAATGTGGATGTAGATGTAGATGTAGATAGATGTGGTTGAGTTGAATAGTTGGAATTGAATGAATGTGGAAGGAGAGAGAGGGTTGAATGACGAGGCATTCATCGGACTAGAGAAAAGGAGAGGGGCTAGGTAGGTGAATGAGAAAAGGTGTGAGTGACCCCTAGGGAAAGTGGTATTTATACAAGCATAGAAAGGTAGGGGCCTTAAGGAGGAGATAGATTTGTTTCTATGTTTAGGAATTGTGGAATCGTCCCATCACAAAAGGACACCATCACAACACAAAACCCATCTCCTGCTTGCCCTGTATCCATGACCTTGACATGTGACTCTGCCACATGTCACTCTCACTTTTCCTCTTCAAGCGCTGCACCCACAAAAAGAGGCTTTCGATTACAGGTCCTCTTCTCTTCACTATCTTTTCCATCTCTTTCTCTCTCTCTCTCTCTCTAAATTCAACTTCTCCTCACTCATCCAATATCTCTTCTGTTGCTTCCATATTCTCATTGGTTCCTTTTCTATCTATCCATTCTTCCTCTTGCCTCTTTCCAACCAATGCTTTTATAACATAGGATAGATACAACTTATGTCTTGCATTTATTCAACTACTTTCTTATGTTTCCTTTTTAATTAATTAAGATTAGAGTTTCTGCTACACTTTGCCTAACACTTTAACTTCAAATTCTTAATTTCTCTTTTCTTTTTTTTTTTGTAACAGTCAAACAGGAGTGGTAGGAAATTCTAACAACTCATCTACCTAATCCAAATCAATTTAAGTCCTATGTTTAAACTAGAACAGCGTTACACCATTGAAACCAGAACTACATTGCCCCAATTGTAATTTCCAAAATATACTTTGACAAACTACGTCTAGATATATATTAGTTAAGGAACATTAAATATATATGTAATATTCACTTGATTTCGTATTTTTTATAACTCTTTTTTTAATTAAAACTTTCTATTTTTATTTCATAACTATTTATATTTTATGACATTAGTTAGCGTGGTCCACTGTTCTATACTTTTAATTACTATATACTAGTTTTTTTTTTTTTTTATATATATCAATTACAAAAATCCGCTGTTCAAGTGTAAATACCATGTATGGAATCACACATGCGCACACGTAGCCAGGGACACTGAAATAACCTAAGAGGCTATAATTTGTTTTATAATTTCTATTATTAATCAAGTTAGGTAAACAATTCAATAAATTAATTAGTGTTTTATAATCAAATTCTATCTAAAATGAATTCTCTGGCTCTGATTCCAGTGTTGTATTGCGCTGTTGACTTTTTTTGTTTAGCTCATAATTGAAATTTTATAGCAGTATTTTGAAAATTCTCTAGAATATTTTTCATCTTCCCTCTTAGCTTAGATCTTGTTTAGGGTATGTTTATATTTTTTATTTTTTCAGAAAAACTTATTGGAGGAAAAAGTAAGAAAATAATTATTTGCTTAAAAATTAAAATTAATTTTTCATTAATTAATATATAAAAAGTCTCACGTCATTTAAAAAATTAAAAAAGAGAATTTTTATAAATTATTTAATACATTAACTAATTTTAACCAGAAAAACATTTTTATCCAAATAGGCCCATAATTAATTGATCATGCTTCCCATTTATTTAGAGGGTGGGCTTCTAATTCCGATGAGGTTCATCGCCATTCACTTCAGTGGCTGGTGCAATCACTGCATCTGCGACATGAATAGGTGTGGCAAAGTGGAAACAACTTGAATAAGCAATGAATTTATAATAATGGGATAGTTCCTATACTTTATTTTCCTCATTTGAGATGTAGAAGCGTACATTATGGGTTGCAATTTGAGGGAAAAATAATGAATAACGTCCAGAGAAAGTTATTTTGGAAGAGTTACTTAAGAAGTGTGTGTAGTGGTGAAAAAGAGGGGCCAGCTCATGTTTATTTATGCAGTGGAAATTTAGGGGAGGGTCGAGGTTAGCTTCCAAAGTCATGATACGCTCAATTAGGCTTTATGGTGTGACAAGAGCGTAGGTGTAACCCATGTCAAAATTGACAGTTTAATTTGATTCGGGACACATCTACAAACTTGATGGCTAAACTTACAAAATTTACTTTATATAAAAATAATAATTAAATATTTATAAATTACGTACTATTTAAATATTTATATATATAATAAAGTAAAATAGTGAATTATTAGTTTCACAATGTTTAAATAACTAATTTATGTGATGCATCATTGTTAGATAATAATTTGTAGAAGTGATAATACTGATATAGCATTTCCATTGATGGTTTGACGTTGTTGAAAAATGAAACATTCATATTATTAGATGTCATATTTCTCTAATTCATGAATGTTGAACCCTAAGAGTTTATATGAAATTTAATAAATCTTTTTAAAATAGAGTTTACACCGTGTGACTGGCAGGACTATACTCAATAAAAAAAAATTCTTGTACTTAGGAATTAAATAGGAATAATTTTAAAAATCACGCATCTTTTTGGACCAACTGAGTTAAACTAATTTAACATAGACATTGGGTTTATTAAAAGATACAAAGTCTATCACACCACCACGAAGCAACTCAAGAAAACGAGATACTCCGGGAGACATAGCATCCTGAATGAAAGAAGGAGCAACATTCCCTTCTCCAAGGATATGAGAGTATCCAAAAACTATTGTATGAGTCATTTTGATGCAGCGTTTCCACCTTGAACGAAGCCGCCAGGGAGCCAAGGATGGATCTTTGATTGTTAAAAGCGTGACATGCGACTCAAACTCCCCATAGTTATTGTACACAGGAAAATTTTGGTTTATCACCTTAGAAAAGCCATTTTAGTTTTAAAAAAAATACGGTAGTAATATTAATCAAACAAGGGTTTTAATTTTGAGTGTTACTACACATAAACCACTTTATTAATCACTATAAGTTATTCTTGATGTATACAGCTAGTTAATGTTTAATTTGGAGTGGTGCGATTCTTCCAAAAAACAAAAAAATGTTGACAGACCAGAAACATGCATGGTTTCATTTATTTATTCATCTATTGTTGTTGGTCGGATCAATTCAAAACCAAGATTGTTCTTAAAAATATATTTAAGTCAACGTAAAATAAAATAAAAAAATTGTGGATTTTCCGTTAGAGTGAGAACTTTATATTAAGTTTTAGATAAATGTTAATTATTAGTGCCCTAATTAGAGTAAAGAACGGTTAAGTAATTAATCAAAAATATTTTTTTTTAAGAAAAACATTGTCAATATACACCTATCCATCAGGATTTCTCAGATATATACATGTATATGTAAAAACATATGCCAATCAAATAGTAAACTTAAAATTTATACAGATTTTTAATTATTCAACCATTGTAAATTTAATAGTTTTTTTTTTTTATGAAATATATGTATCTTTATCCAAAAAAGTTCTATTTGAGTAAAAAATTACTTCATAATAAATAAAAAAAATTATTTTTAATATTAAATACAGTTGTATATATACAGGATTTAAACTAATTAAGCTAAAACATTCTTATGTCGCAGTTGAATTATACCGTGGTGATTAATTAAAATATACCAACAAAATTTTCGGTGATTAACAGATTCGATGTGAACATAAAGTCTACTTAAAATAGGATTTTATGTAGAAGATATGCATATGCATTACACAGATTTATGTTTGATAAAAGTAACAAAATATTTTTGTGCGATTGTAGATGGTTAATTAGTGTCAGTGGTTGGTGCAGGTCATGTCTGCAAACAAAGCGTGCAATATAATGCTGCAGCAAAGCAAATTGTACTACAAGACCAAGCGGTAAAACAAGACTACTCTTCTACCCCACAACCACAACATTTTCTATCTCTCTTCTTATTCCTATATATCACTCATTCATTCACTGACCCTTTCAAATTGCTATCTTAAACCCTACAACTTCAACATTTTCCTCCCTCTGCTAAAGCTATTACTACTTACTTACTCATCTTCATTCTCACTCACCCTTCTCCTTTGTTCCTTCAAATATGAACCATGAAGACAAACTCACCATGGACCTTGTTCCACCATCTGAACACCTCTGCTACGTTCGTTGCAACTTCTGCAACACTGTCCTCGCGGTATCATCTTTAAACACGAGAAACTATAACAATAAATACATATATACCAACCACCCTTCAACTTGTTTAATCATTCATCTTGTTATTATTTATTGATCATATCATAGTATCATAACATAATAAAGTTACGTTTATATTGATCTATGTATGATGCAAATATAGGTAATTTTTTAAGGGTACAATAATGATAGTACCGAAGATCGAATCTATGTATGATGCAAATATATATAGTATACCTAGTGAAAAATTAATGGTTAAATTTTTTATAAATAAATTTAAGAAATTGATCATGAGTACTAGTAGAAAATTTCAGTAATGTTACCTAAAATTGAAAGAGGGGACTAGAAATGTGCTTATATATGTTGATGTTTGTGTAGGTTGGTATCCCATGCAAGAGGCTGTTAGACACTGTGACAGTGAAGTGTGGTCACTGCAGCAATCTCTCATTTCTCAGCACAAGACCCCCAAATTCTCAAAACCAAACCATCAACATTGATCACTCTCTCAGTCTCCAGGTTCTGTACCCTTCTTAATAAAATATTATTACCTTTTTCATGAACATAACATCTATACTATATTCTATAGTCTGTACTATTTGATATTGGTTCTGTTTTAGTTTCATTCTTCTTGCTATGTTATATTTATAATATGACATAGGTCTTTTCTTTGAGATCAATAGTATACAAGTGTAAGAGTAAGCATGATCTGTTTTTGTTTGTAGCAGGGGTTTTACAGTAATGCCAAAAAGGGACAAGCATCATCTTCATCTTCTTCACCAACTACATCCAACGAGTCAGTGTCTCCAAAAGCGGCATCATTTGTTGTGAAACGTACGTAGTTACATAACATGAGACTTACATAACCTTAACCTTATATGATGTGTTCTTCTCAACCCCAACCAAGTAAACATCAAAACATGTTTGTTTCCTCATTTTTATTTTTGTTTTGTTTGATTTGTTCTGCAGCACCTGAGAAAAAGCACCGTCTCCCCTCTGCTTACAACCGTTTCATGAAGTAAGTGCAAAACAAAAGAGATGTGTACTATTTTTTGTCTTTTACATTCTATATCTTATACCCTAAACAGTTTAACTAAATACATATGTTATTGCGAAATGAATATTTGGTTACTATGATTCTTAACAAAATAAGTTTAGAATAACTTATTTTAATAATTTCTTGAAAAGGTTAAAATTCACATGAATCAAAAAATATTTATATGAAAAATCTTTACTTTTTATAAAAAATTTACAACATGGTTGATTTTGTTGTGCATGTCAGAGAGGAGATACAGCGAATCAAAGCAGCAAACCCTGAGATCCCACATCGAGAAGCTTTCAGTGCTGCAGCAAAAAATGTATGCTCTTTTCTTCTTACACTCAGTTTAGGCTTTAGGGTTAGCACTGCACCAACTTAATGTTTCTTGAAACTCACAAGATATGAATATAATATTAATTCCAAACTTTTGTTGCTACATAACTACATCACAGTGGGCTAGGTTCATTCCAAATTCTCCAACCAGTTCAGTTTCTGCTGCAAGTAAAGTTAATGTAAGAATTAGTGATCATTATTTATTATTTCTGTGCTTTTCCGAGATTATTTAATTATAATTAGTTAACTTTTTATTACCTCCTGTGTGCAGGCAGATTGAGAGAGCTGTGGCATGATGCATGTTTGGAGAGAATTGGAGCAAGTTAATTAACTTAGGTGTCACTTAGTTATATATAAATTATGTGTTGCTTAATTTCTCTATTTATATCTTTTGAGATGCACTTTATATATATTCTGCATGTAGATCTCAAACTTGTTTAATGAAGGCAAGACTTTGATGCCTATATATATTTATTACTACATATTTGTTAATCTAAAATAGTTTTGCTTAAGTACGTATTCTAATCCCATTTTCATATGCCATATTGGGAAATGCTTATAAGATAAACCGATAGAGTTTAAAATAATTGTGTTATTTTTCATTTAGGAACTATTCTTTCGTTAATAGATTGTTTACTATTGACACTAATCTAGTGTAACTACTTGTGGGTTGTATTTTGACAATGTAGTGGTTTACATTTATAGACCCTAGTAAAATCGTTCTTGGACTCAATCTCTATTAATTCGAAAAAGTAAGAATCATTAGTCTTGTGCTACTTTTTATAAGAGGAACTTTAAGGTTAATTAGTAATAAACTTATAAACATTTAAACCAAACCTAGCAATGGATTAGGTGTCCTATTTTTAATAAACAGATTAAATTTTACAAGAATATTTTTCAAATTTGACATGAAATATGGGAATTGGCAACATTCAAATGACAGAAACATATAGATACAAAACGACTTTTACAATTTTCTTTGGACAATATGTGAGTGGAACTTAATGTCTTTTAGTCTTAAAAATGCTCCTTCTGAATTTTAAAAGATCATGAATGAAATCTTCAATGCCTACTCCAAATTTGTCATTGGTTATATCAAAGCACTGGAATTTTATATAACAAAAGGAAAATTTAACAATTGCTCTGTTAAATCAAAAAAATTTCATTAGGGTTGATTGTAAGTCAACAAAAGAATATGTGAGTGGAACTTAATGTCTTTTAGTCTTAAAAATGCTCCTGAATTTTAAAAGATCATGAATGACATCTTCAATGCCTTCTCCAAATTTGTCATTGGTTATATCAAAGCACTGGAATTTTATATAACTAAAGGAAAATTTAACAATTGCTTAGTGTTTCAAAATTCCAATCCGACCTGTTAAATCAAAAAAATTTCATTAGGGTTGATTGTAAGTCAACAAAAGAAATTTTACAAAAAATGTCAAGAATCTTGCCTCTAAACAAATTTTTGTAAGATGACAACTAATTTTTTGAGTGTTTTCGTTTTTGATATTGAGTATTAAGGGTGTGTGTCTATATATATATATATATATATTTGGGATATAGGTGAGAAAAAGTAGTATGTAAAGAATGGATGATTTAGGGATTTAGCGAGGAAGGAGGTGGGGAATGGATGAAAAACGTTATTTGGGGAGAATTCTTTGTTTGGAAGGAGACTTTTGAAAGATACATATGATTAATTTTAATAACGGAGAATAAAGAGACGTGTGTAGGAGTAGTAAGGTGTGAGTGGATTGATGGAAGGTAGACATGAACATGTGGTTGGAAAAATGAGTTTTTTCAATGGTAAAGAATTATTAGATGATTCAAGAGGATAAAGAAGACAACTAAAACTATCAGAACGAGCAACATGGATCTACACATGTCAATGGTCAACTTACAATGCCTCGAAGAAGATCACAGCAAACACCAAAAATAATGTTAGGCAACGGAAAGATTTTTAGAATAAGGTGATCTCTATAAATATTTTTGTTTGTTCAGAGAGCGATAAAGAGCAACATACAGAGAGGGGTTATAGCTAAGATCAACAAGTGTATGTGTGGGATAATTATAAGAAAATATTGAAGACTACGTGACATTTATTTTTTAAACACTAGTGATTTTCAAGAACTTGAGATTTATGTATATATATTGAACATTAATATAACTTACAAAATTACACGAGGTATCAAATGCATGCAACAATCTCAAGGACTTTTGGTGCGTGTGAATATGAGAAATTTGGTGAGAATGAAATGAAATAGTGTTATAGTAAAATCAGATACAGATGCAAGAAGTTTTTGACGGTTTTGAAAGTTGCGGTGAATAAAAATAATCGAGGTTTAGAAGGAAGCGGTTGATTTATATATTGACTAATATCATGATATTAAATCAAGTAATATGTTTGACACATGGATGGAACAAAACTTTGCAGGTGAAAATGTGACATAGAATAGATGTGATAACAATAGTGTTGATTTGATGAATGAGATAAATTTTCATGCATGAAGTTATCGTATAAAAAGCTCAAAACGTAATTTATTATACAATTCACCACAATCTTAAAAAAGCAACATGTCTCAAGGGAATCTGTCTTTAATTTAAGTAGCCAGGGTAATGACTAATTTAACTTATGAATTCTCTTTTCAAATTTCAATTTTTTTAAATGCTGAGTTGTTAATAAAAATTTAATTATCAATAAATTTCAACATCCCACTCTACCATCATTCAATAACTATCTTATAACACAAGTAAAATTTTTAATAACAATAAAAGTAATTACAAGTATAATTAATAGTATTTATAAATATTATTTAAGAAATTTATTCTTTTTATAGATAAATACTTCTACTAGAGCATTAGTTTTACTGTTAGTATTTTCAATGCTTGCAATTTAAGAAAAAAGATTCAAGTCTGAATTAATATCAAATTAATGTTCATTAAAACTAAATTTTGTTTGAATTAAAAAAATGCATATTAATTTTCCATATAAATTTGAATGTGAGTAATATGAAATTTTTCAATAATCTATTAAGATATGTATTATGCATATTTTTATTTTTCAATAATCTATTAAGATATGTATTATGCATATTTTTAAATTATATAATTTTATTAAATTATATAATTTTATTAAATTATAATTTAAATTAAATAGTTATTTTTAAATATGCAAAAGGATAAGAGTTTGGAGGAGCCTAACGTAAAAGCCTTAATTATGTTTTTTTCTTTTATTTCCTTATTCGTCCCTGTGAATTTTTTTTTCTTTTATTTTTTTAATGTAAGGCTAAAGATTTGTTCCATATATGTGTTATTAACTATGTATAGGGTGTTTCATTTTATTTTTTTTTTAATTTAACTAGGGCATAAAGTAACATGTTTATGCTTTAATAAAATTCTGTTGGTGAACTCTTTTTTTTTTTTTTTTCATTTTAACACTAGAAAAATTATTTTCTATAGATAGATTATTGTTACTGATACTTGTATAAAATATATAAAGATAAAAGTGTCTGATTAAGAACATGAACAATGAAAAAGATTAAAAGTTGGCATATGCCACCTATTATTGATGTTCATGTTATAATAGATGGAGGGTGTTCACCATGTGTTGTTTTATTTTTTTTATTTATTATTTAAAACTTTAAGTTATTTAAAAAGTTATTTATTATACATATTTATTTGTAAATAATAAAATATTACTTATTTAGAAACCACGCCCGTATATATCTCCTAAACATTATTAGGGACGTAAATCATATTCGATAGGACGGAATTATATGATACTAAAAAAAGCTTCAGTAACTTTCAAGAAGTTATTATTTTTTACTGTTTTTAAATATTAATCACTTAGTTATTTTTAAAAATAAAAATAATTTTTGTAAGCATAAAATGAAAATATGTCTATATCTCTTCTAAATATGAAGTTTCTTTAAGCAAAAGTAAATGAAATTTCTTTCTGTATAAAATTGCCGCAGAAGAAGATATTTTAAATACAAAAGATTTAGGACATAGAGAGGGACAAAAGGAGGTCATTAAGTAAGTACAATGGTGTAAGTAAGTACAATGGTGTGAGTGTGTATTCTGATTCTTAATAAATTTTTTTATATAAATTAAGCTTAATCAACACAGTCCATGATTATATCTTTCTTTTACATGTAAGTATAACCCCTCTTAATTTCGTATTGTTTTATTAGACCATACATGTTTTATTTTATTTTATTTTTACAAAAACCATACACATGCAATTTAATTGTTTTATTAAATCATACATTTTTTTTTACAAAAATCATATACATGTAATTTGAGTTGATTTAAAATTAAAAATCATATATTGGAGTCTCACTTTATTCCAACAAGGAAAAAAAAATTTCTAACCGCAGTTAAACATCTATTAAAATTACAAGATCTCTTTAAAATATAAGTCAGTTTCATATTAGATTTATTAGAATATTTTGACATGATTTTAAGTAAATTTTTACATGTTTAGTTTCATTTAACAAATTAATCTTAGGAATAGAATTAATTTTGAATTAAAGTAATTTTAAATAAATTTCATGCTAAATTAAATATTTTATATTAAATTTTGCAACTAATTTTTTTTTACAATAAAAATATTTAAACATAAAAATGTCACTTCAAAAATTAAAATTAATCATATATAAAATCAACTGTACTGATCTTCATCAACAGTAAGCCATCAATAAATTTAAATCTTAACTTAAATAGACATCCATCCGGGTAACTCCCGAGAGAACTTGAAGAAATATGAGTAAAATTTTATGATCGGTTGCCATTACTTTTGATATAACTCACATCTAATAATACATGTATCTATGTATTTCACATGATAGGTCTTACACAAGAGTTAACTATTCTTACTAATTAAATTCACCTAATGAAGATAAATATTAAATTTTATATTTCATTTAACTTAATGTAATGTTTACTTTAAAAAATGTTATTTAAATGGATATATCTTATCATAAAATAAACAATTTGTCTTATATAAAACATACTTTTTTTTTTTCTATCTCTTTGGTGAACAATATTATATATATATATATATATATATATATATATATATATATATATATATATATATTTGTTATCACATTAGATTCTAATGTAATGAGATTAACGTTAGTATATTTTGTGCATTTAATATAATGATTATTATAGACGTGACAAAGGTATTGGTTAACAAACATGTTATAAAATATAATTTAAATGGATACATGTTATAATAAAATAACTTATTTTATCTCATATATATATATATATATATATATATATCACATAAAATAAAATAAATTATTGAAAAGTAAAATTATAATTGAAGAGTATTATAAATATGAATAGGATAAAAATATTTAAATTTACTTTATTCTAGATAAAAAAAAAATAAAATTTGTATAGCTTATGATCAAGACAAAGAAGTACCACAAATTTCCAAGCGAACACCATTCATTCCTGTCTTAATTGACATAATTAAATATCACAATACTCATTCGTGTCTTAATTGACATAATTAAATATCAGAATTATACCCTGAATAATTTAAGGATTATTTAAAGAATGATCATCGGTGAAAAAAAAAAGTATTTTATTTTAGACTCACATCCCTAAATAATGCAAGGATTATTTGAAGAATAATAACTGGAAAACGGAATCAAGTGTTTTATTTCAGACGTTAATGAGTACTCCCAAAGAATTCACCTATTGAGTCATCTATCTTTCTTTGTTAAGATGCATTCATAAAATCTTAATGCTCAACCAAATGTTGAGATAGAAGACCCAAATCTCTCCGGATCTGTATCTCGCTACTGCCTCATGGACAGTCGGCACCATTTCTAGCAATCCGACCGTAAAGGATGATTCATCCCTTACACCAACTGGGTGTAAAACCTCAGTCGATGCCACCCCTTTCTTATTAATTATTAGTAAGATAGGTTGCCCCTTTCTCTAAGAAAAAGGTAAGCATCCCTCACTACCCATCTCAGCTGGGTGAGGCCTTCGCTTTTTGGATCATCTTCTGCCCAATGTCAATCCCGTTTTTTTTGTTCCCATTTGGTAAGTTAGTAAAATTGATAAAATGTGCTGACAAGAAGTTGATACCATGAATTTAAAATCGTGAGATTGAAATCCCAATTCATTAAATATCAGAAATCATTCTGCATAATCTCAAGTAATAAAAAAATCTTTAAATTAGTTTACCAATACTACAATACTCAACGAACACCTTATTTTGGGATATCCTCACTCCTAGAAAGACCTAGGTGATAGAAAGATAAAAGAAAAGGAAAAAAGAAAAAATAAGAGAGAAAAAAAGATAAATATTAAGGAAATAGGATGAAAATGAGATGAAAGAAAAAATAAATTTTATGTAATAATTACCCAACTAAACTACTTTATCCATTCATTATGTACACTCAATGCCTTGGGCCGTGGTTCTGGTTCCCAAAATCTTCATGAAAAAATCAACAGAGTCCGTCATAACAAAATACTAATATAAGTGGCCAATGGTCATGTATTGTAAAAATTTATATACAAGCCTTTGTTGTACTTTTTTCATGCATCGAGTATATTGACGTGCATTTCTATATATTGGTTACCTTACTACTAACTCTTTTCTGCAACACACTTCAACTTCTTAACGACGGTCAAAAGAGAGGAATTTCCCTCACAAGCCTCAACCAAAATTTGTAATCTTGACTCTAACCAACTCTTTTCAGAATGTACACCATTCAGCTGCTCTCCCATGACAGATGTTGATGGCTTGTTATGGTGGATGAGGTTCAGTAACATCCCCTGTAACAAAAATGTAAAATTGTAAATACAGATGCAACAATGCAAATTAAATTAGGAAGGTAAGAGATACAACAAAGTCTTATTTTCTACTCCAGCCATGGCCTCAAACTTAGTCAAACAAATATTAATTACAACTAAGATTTACCAACACAGTAATGTCTCACTTCATAATCTTAAAATTTCCTAAACAACTAGTTGTCCAACATGGTAAAAGCTTTCAAAACTTTGCTTACCTCGTGCCGCTGTTTACCCGCGTAGTCTCTTAAGAGAGACCTAGCAAGTCTGTTCTGCAGTACTAACTTATCCGTTGGACAGGCACGAAATATAAACGAGGAAAGATGATGAACAACAATAGTATATGCAACTGATCCTCGAATTGCAGCTCTATCAAGGGCATCAGAAACCCATGACTTGGTATAAGCCTCCAAGATCCCTTCATTATCCTGCAGAAATACAGTACACACCATTAATGTAGATTGAAATACATCTAATACTTACTCAATGACTAGTTTGCATTGCTGGTGCAACCACATAGGTGGCAAGTGCACCACTCAGTTCAGTATTTTCTGTGTTCTCAAGAGCCTCCTCAAAGTTCATGAAAAAAACTACAATACAACAAATACATGTTAAAGGTGTTACATTGTAAATTTTGTAACACATTGAAATTCTGCAACATGGCCAGATCAGCAATAGATTAACATAACCAAACATCATGCATAAAATAAGTGTCTGAAAAGATTGCTAAAAGCTTGTTCACAATCACCATCTTCATTATTTTCCTCTTGAAGTCTTTTTAAAGTTCATTGTAAATATTTTCTCTAGTCACCACTGCACTTCTATTTTCTCAGAACTATCACAAGGAGCAATATTATTTTATTATCTATATCTTCCTTGTCTTCGGTTACATTTTGAACTCTACCTATATTGGTTTTATTCAGGGCAAATCCTATGGCTATGGCATAGTTCACAAAAATTTTGTGCTAGAGAAGAAAACAAGAGTCAGATAATACTGTTGTACATCTTTTCACAATTTGGATTGAGTTTGAAATGTGACTTTTAGAGACTACAAGTCCTAAAAGATAATCTATAAAAATATGGCGCATCTCTTACCCCATAACAAATAAAGCATGCTTTTGAAAGAATAAACAAATTTTGGTTTGATACAAAGGAAGCTCTTGCTGATCTTTGTAGCATATGCTTTCATGCTTTACATCACATTTAACTAATTTTTGAAAATTTACAAAATTATAATAAAATATGAGTGACATTTGTATATTCAACCCAATATCTTCAATATAGAAAGAAAAGTATCAAAAGAACAAGTATTCAAACAGTAACCTCAGATAATACTCCATAGTAAAATAGCTGATTATGTGTTTTTACCTCAGTAGGTTCAAGGTACCCTTCAGCACCTGAGAAGCATTTTTCTATAGGTGGCAATAGCTCAAGAACACGAGCATTGGACAGTGTATTCCAGGCAGCAAGTCGAACGGAAGTTTCAACACATTGGAGTAGATAAAGTGAAATTTGCCGGCCAAAAATCACATCACCATAAGATACAGCAGAAAACTGCTCTACAAGTTCTTCAATAAAAGTTGAGTAATTTTCATGAATCTCAGATTGGAATCTCAGAAACTCAAAATGTTTTTTATCAACCGAAATGACTTCTTTACTATGGTTAAGCCTTGCCTTATCAATAAGTTCACCATAAAGGTCCTGCAAAGCTTCAAAAGTATCCCTGCCCTGATCCTGTTCAAGTATTTCCATGCCAACAACGAAATTGACAGATAATGAATGTAACTTCCATGTCAATGATACATGCTGAATGGGAGAAGGAATATCAGTGACTTGAAAATTGGACATTGCTTCAACACCTAAAACAAAGAAGAGTCCACATTTGGAAACTTGAAGCAAATTAGAGGGGTCCCTTAGTACATCATCAAATTTATGAGTGCCACCTTGCTTCCTATGGAAAATTGTTGAAATTGGACTAAGGTAAAAGTGAACTGGAAGTGGGAGTTTCTGGTGAGCCCATTCTATTGTTAAAGAATTAACATGCGGACTTGTCATGGGAGATGTGTCTAAGTCCTCATAAATGGTATCCAATGGAGTACCAACTTTTGGAGAGGCCTCAATGCCAGAGGAACTACTTCCATCCACAGCTTTAGACTTCACCTTCACAGACAACCATCTGCTCCTGAAATGAGATGATAACATTCTGCTGAAGTGCATGTAATCATCTTCGTCATGTTGCCAGCTAAAAGTTTTACCCCTCCGATTGAAGACAAAATTTTGTATGCAGAGATCAAGGTACTTCAAAACAGAGACATGGAACAAGAGATCCAATGTCTTTTCTACAACACCCTTATCTCTAGGCCCTGCAGTTAAGCACAATCCCAAGCCAGCATTAACCCTTTGCATGGTGAAGGTTGTTTCTTCAATCACAGGAGCATTTTTAGATGCATTTTCAAATATTTCTAGCAAATAGAAAAGAAATCTTGCATCTGTTTGTGCCAATAAAACTGTCGTTGACCAAAATCCTCCACCTGGGGCACCCCATCCAATTCCTACTCCTGGAACTGGTCCACCTCTGCCAAATGACTCAATGGACTGTATGTTGTGCCACCCTGAAGAAACTGAAAACATGAAGACATCAAGCATGTATCTAAATTCAACTAAACATTCATTAATGATGCCATCCTCGAGCATTTTTCCTTCTTTTGAGAGACTTTGTTCTTGGTGTGGGAGACTACAGATGCCAGTTTTGGCAGACTGTATCAAATGATCAATTGTAGTAATAATCTTCACCATTCCATTTAGACAACAGGTGGAAGCTAAAGACATTTCAATATCATCCTTCTGCCTCAAATAAACTAGTTCCTTCATAAAAGATTCACCTTCAGAATCTCTCCCACATTTTGTCCCAAAGGATGCAGAAAAGCCCAAGAGCCAATATTTGATCAACTCAAGTCCAATCTTAGGTACAAATTTTGGAAGCCATGGCACATGGCCTTCAGTTTCAAGAGGGCTGATAGTATCTCCCCATGTCATCCTCTCAAGCACTCTGAAAAGAAAGTGAGTCACAGCAGCATACACCCACAGCAAAGGAGTTGCGGAAAGATCTTGGAAAGTAAAGTCACATCCCCCTTCTTTATGCCCCTCAAAAAATTTTGATACTTCTGGATCGCTTCTGGTTGCTATCCACTTCATGGCTGAGTCAACCATTGGATCAACATAACTCCAAGACCATACCTCTGAGTCATCAGAGGACTGTGGAACTTGATTGTTTAGACACTGCTTTGAAAATAAATTTGGAAGTCTTCCGGCCAAAGACTCCAGAACAAGGAATGCTTCCCTAGAGATGGAAGTAAATTCATACAAAACACTGTTTTCAACAAGTTTTTCAAATGAAGGCAGATTCAACCAAAAACAGAAGGCAGGGAACATTTCCGAGAAGTAAGACACACAATATCCATATTGAATGCAGACCCTCCAGAAACGCATTTGTTCAACCATCAGAGCAGACATGAGTTTACATTTATCCTTCCCTAACCTTAGCAAGTGCTCAATAGAGGAAGGACTTTGATATAAAGTCCAAGTCATAGCCTGAAAATACCCATTCTTTATAAACTCTAAACAAGTTTTCCGGTCTGACCGAGCTAGCACCTTTTTCCAAATCAAATGAAAATTAGTAATGATTATCTAGCTGCTGATGCGGAAGTAACTTTACATAACAAGGAAAATATGTAGCAAGCTGTAAATTAAAATGGAAAATTACCACTCACCTTCAAGAGTCTTACAGTTCTTATCATAGAAGATCGAATTTCAAAATTGTAAGCAGAAAATCTGTTCAAAATTGTCTGAATAAGTCTTGCGCATTTCAGCACAGCATTAGCACATGTAGGTGAATGTCTCGCTATGGCAACCAGTATAGACACAATAGATTCTTCTAAAGCTGTTGTAGGATCTGTCTGCAACCATTACAGGATAATGAATTTGACACGGAAGTTCAAAAATTGTAAAACAATGATATACTTAATGTTTATACATAGAATCTCATGTCATGACATCAAATGATTCAACCTAATTAATGATTAATAATGTTTTACCTCCAAAAGATAACGAAATCTAGGAAGGATTCCCATGCGGACTAAACCTAGAGCAAAATCTTGCCCAGCAACCACTACATCATCTTGAATAGTCTGTTTTCCTTCAATCTCATTATCCATTGAATCCTCACTGAAAGGAAGAATATTAGAAGGTTTGGCACTGTACTTCCAGAAACCCCCTTGAAGGAATCCAAAATTAATATCTGGTCTGCTCCTAAAAACTGGAGCCGTACAAATATCCATGTCACAAGTTGCTATCTTCTGTAAGTAGGAAACAAATAGATGACTCGAATTTTAAACACAATAATAGTATTAAACTAAAAGATAATAACTCTTAAGAACAAAATTCAGTTACCTCTGATATATCAAAGTAGTTCTCATTCACATCACAACTTAATACACATTGAACAACTTTTGCACAGGCCAGGACAACAGAATTGTGGTTATCATCAAGACAAATCCTATAAAAAAGCAGAGCACAACTGCCATCAAAAGATGCTCGTATAACGGGGAATAATAATTATATTTATATGACACTACAATTTGAAAGAATCAAATTATTCATCAGTATATATATCATAAGCTACAGAAGACAAAGCACTAATCCTCACCCATAAGAAAAGGTTCCGGATCTTAAATAAGAAATCATGAGAAATAATTAAATATAGAAACCACTCCCATGAGATAATCTAAGATACTCTAAAATATTGTACGGCACAATAACATTATAAAGATTTTTAACACAAATATTGGTGGCTTCTAGACAGACATGTAAATACTCTGTAACATGCAACAAATGTGTCTCCTCTAGCTTCATTGAGTTCATGTCACAAGCCAGATGGAAGTGATATAACAATTATACAAGGCTAGAATAACTTATATCTAAACCAATCAACTAGTGTGCTTAATGATTAACTACAATATAAACAGCAATATTCATTTTCTAAAAGGTGAAAAAAGAAAGGTATCTTCACACGGTCATAGCAAGTAGTTGATAATACCAACAGCTTTGACATAAAATAAAATTTACCTAAGTGACAACACAAGCTCGGGTTCAGGACCCAGTGCAAAAGCCCAAACAGCTTCCCAGTCAACGGACTTGTCAACTTTCTTCTCATTTTCTTTCATATGCCCTGTTCTGTCGTTGCAAATATAGTGCAATGCCTTATCAAGCACAGATGAAAGGAGATGCAATGCAAGGGCCCTTTGTCCAGGAATCTAAATAAACAAAACATAGCAGATGCTGTGTTACTAAAGGGGAATATTATAAATTGCCTTTATTTTGTAATCAGAATAATTGTGAAGCCAACCAAACTGTTCCACATTAAGGCATCCAATGTAATGCTGCATCAAGCTGAAATATACATCAAGTTCAACAAATAACATACCACACTTCTAGTGAGCGCCACTGCTTCTTTAATTGTATAACCGGCAGCACCAGGATCTCCCTCAGTCCGTAGAAAGTCACGTTCAGCAGCATTATCTGTATCATTACAAACAATTGTCGTGTAAAGAAAATTCAAAATTTATACTTAACCCTCCATCTTATTTCCAAAATGAACAACAGGATATCAATAAATATAGTAATATAGTAATATATCATAATATACAACAAATGCTAAGATGTGATGGATATCAATGCAAACAGAAAATACAGAATAATCTAGTTATCAATGAATGTCCATGAATATTCAAATCTAAATTCTCAGCACATTCTGTTTTATGCAAAAGCTAATATCTAATATGCTGAATATAGAACAGTAACAATCTAATCAAGTCTATGGGCTTGGAAACATTAGGAAGAATAGGAATCCACGAGAAGGAAATCTCAGTCTAGACAAGTCTGTGATTATTTCTCCAAATAAGTTGAACCAGATGCTATGTATTTTTGGTTCATGTGCATTTAGAAGTGTAGTCAACTAAAAGAAACCATTGATTGTTGGGAAGAAAAATAATATAATATACATTATATAATATTGAATTCAAATCACAATCTATCAAAAAAATGCTTGATGTTTCATCAAGAGTAAATACAGAAGAGTCCATATATTATTAAGATCCGTCACGCACAAGCAGAGAGAGTGAGAGAGTTGAAATATTCAGAGAGATTACTGATAGAGTGTCTATTCATTGATTGAAAATAGAAGAGGTGGATACAACAAATATATAGATATTCTAACTGATACTAATCTGTCAGCTACAACTGAGATAACAGATTTGCTAATATACAGTACAACAATATACTCTAATATACATACACATGCAAGGATCATACAAAGCATCATCTTGATATTAGAACTCAAGATAGTAAAAAATATAAAAACAATAACAAGCCATACCATAAGCTGGTACCAGTGCAGAATCAACAACATCCCCAGCCAAGGAAAATCGTAACTCCCTAACAGCCTCAACTCTACTGCTCCAAGCATTCCATGAGCTACTACCAGCAGTGGTTGGAGTTTTTGAGCTATTTCTCCCATTATCATGCTTTTCATTGGATGGCGGTGTCATCACTGTACGAGAGATGCCATCTGCTGTATGCAGACGTTTCACATCTTGAGCACTCTCAACATGTCCATTCACAGATTCTGTGCCACTGCTCACTTCTGATGTTGAACTAATAAGTTTCTTCAATTTCTCCTGTCCCCTTTTCTGTAGTACTTTTAGTAATGCAGGGCTTATCTTCTCCATTATCTCAGCCTGTGCTTCTGCAATCTCCTCAGGTGACATTTGCTGGATCCGAGCCTGATTCTCAACATCAATTTCACTCTCAAGAGCTGGGGACTTTTGCTTACTTCTAATGTTAGTGGAATTAGGAAAATTTTGGTCAAATCCAGGCGCAGAATCATTTGCTTCCCTGTCATCATAAATTCCAGAGTATTTAAATTTTTCCTGATGATCTACTTTATTTGATGTATCTATCTCCATAGTCGTGGTTGAATCAACAAACCCACCATCCAAATTATCTAACTGCGGTTGAGCATCCACTTCCATAGAAGAACTGACTTTATCATCAGAAGATGAGGTTTTCTTGTCCGCTCTCTCACTGCCTTTTTCATTCTTCTTTTTCCCTGCAGTTTTGCTAAAGCTTGACACATCCTCTTCAGATTCCTTTGCCAAGGAAGAACTATCACTCTGAGTGATCTCTTTCCACTTTCCAAAATCCAAACCCTTTTTCTTCCTCCTTTGTACTGGCTTAGCATGGGTTGAAACTCTTTCAAACTCCTGGAGAATTTTATCTTCATCCTCAACATTATTGTCACTATCATCACCTTCAACACCATCCCCTTTACTACTTAGAGGATGCCAATGCTGTAAAATCACCAAAAGCTAAGTATCAGTCTACAAAGATCACTAACCATTATCCATTACATGAACTACATTCTCAATAAACTAAGTGTGTGTTCAAATGAGTGTTGGATCTAACGCAAAAGCTTCATAAAATTTCTTCAACATAGAATCAATTCTGGATCCAAAATCATTTCATTTCCAGATTCTCCTCCAAAGTAAAATTAAACATATAAAAATTAGTTAATGCAAAATTCAAGCAGTAAAATGAGTTGAAACAAATAAATGAGTTGAAACTAAACATAATAATTCTGTAATGTGAAAGTTGAAACCAAACACGTAGTAAAATGAGTCAATGCAAATTCAAGAAGCCAAATTTTTCTAACTAACTAAAACTTTTTAGACTTAACAAACTTGGTGAACAACTGAGCAGTCACTTGTACATCAGATTTTCCACGCAAAACCAATCAATAATAACTCATTTAGCCACATATTTAACGGAAGACCAAAATCAAACTCTAACTTATTCATTATGTTCACTCAAAAGCACCAAGTATAATGCAGTCAACCCCACCACATTCCAAAAAAAAGTATAACATAATCTATGTCGCCCATTAACACTCACTAAAAATCTCCTCTGTTTATCTCACTATAAAGCCTAGAAAACATTAAAAGACTGTTCATTTTTTATTGTTTTTAATACACTGCCCATTACAAGACATCTTCATTTTCATCAAATTCAACCGTGATACAACACAATACAAGAAGACCAGAGCTTTACAATGAAAAGGGTAGTTAAAAGGGCAGTGGTTGAGGCAGAAAAAGGGACACTTACAGGGCCATGTGAACGGTGACGCGCAACAGGGAAAGGAAGAAGAGTGGGTTTGGGGAAAGAGAAGAAGGAAGTGGGGTTGGTTTGTGAATCAGAGATACCCTTTTCAACGATGGAACCAACCAAGTTAGAGACATCTTTTTCGTTAATTTGGAGTGTGTTCGTGCTCGTGCTCAATACCTTCACCTTCTTCTTTTGATTTTCCATTGCACACACTTGACCAATGCAACAAGGAGAAAAGATCACCAAGAACGAAAGAGGGAAGAAAAGAGTGAAGCTTCGAAGGGATTGACTTTGGGCCTGGGCTTGTTAGGCAGTTTGTTTAACTGTTCTGCCCATTCTGAGCCCACAATGAACTCAATTTTATCAAGTCTGAATAATGTTTAATCTCAATATATTGTAAAAGGTTTTTCATTTTACACTTCACTTACTCCTTTTTTTTTTTTTATACATTTAATTATTAAAATAATCCATTTTTATTTTTTTATCTTTTTCAATATGTTCTCCTTTCCCTCCTTCTTTCAAAATTACACTCCTTTCTTATTGCACTCTTATAAAATGTTTAGACATAAATGAAAATTGAGGGGAAGGAATCAGAGGGAAATGAAATACATATATTAATTGAAATGATTTTTAAAGTGAAAAGTTGTATTGATTTATTTTCCTTTTCTTGACAAGATGATTTATTTTCCTTTACTTGATTACACAGGATAGAAAAATGAAAAACTTTAACAATAATAGTAAATGACAATTTTATTCCTATAACCAATATTTATATACTTAATTAAAATAAACTAGATGTTTATTATTTCTATTGTTATTGTTTAGAATTTACTCCTAAGAAATTTGATTTTTTACACTATTATATTATATTATTTTATTTTAATATTTTTTACGTGATTAAATTTTTTTTTTACAATTGTTTTTTCAATATTGTCTATTTTTAAATTTTTTAGAATTAGATATAGTGCATATGAGTACATCTTAGTATAATAGTGTAAAATTTTAAACGTATCTGTCAAGTGGTGTATCTGTACATATTGTTTTAACGCTTCAATAATTAAAGATTTTGTAATTATCTTGCATTAATCTCCGCGTGATAAATGTAATACGGGTAGTACTAGGCACAAATACATTACAAATCTCAATTGTGATGGAAAGAAATAGAAAATGGTTAGGTCCATTGATTTTAGAATTCCCACTTCTTATTCTCTGTTTAACGAACAATGGAAATATGTAAAATCTTTTGAGAATTTCTCATTCTTAAACCCATTCCACCCAAAACAATCAATACAAACAACAAAATGTTAATTATCTTCTTTGATCATTGATATTAATCATCTTCTGTTGCTTATGTGTTGGCGTTCTTTTTTATCATTTAGTTAGTCTTCTTCTTGGACTTGTGTCAATCATCTTATCTATAAGATAAAAAACAAATAATAATTTTGTTATGGAAAATGTTTCCAAAATTTAACATAATCATCATTCTAATCTCTTATATTTTTAAATTCGTGAATGAACACCCTGAAATTCAGTATAGTTCACTATTCTGCAAAGTTCTTTTCATAACACTTTTATTTGTTTCTTTTTTTAAAGTAATTTATAGATCATAAAAAACAATTTACATATGTATCAACATCATTAGAGTCATTATGGTCTGGGTTTAGACTTATCCGAAACTTTACAATTAAACCAAAAACATTAAACATATGTATGAATTTAAGCATAAGTCACACTCTAAAGTGACCTCAAAACACTGATTAATAGAAAATATGTAAAAGTCTTTATTGGTCAACTTCATTTATCGGTCTCATAAGGTTCTTTGAGCATTACTTGTCCTTCAATCATCATTTCCTCATTTGCTCTCCCAAATCGATCATTCGAAATCATTGCAAACATAAACCACACATGCAAACAATGCAAGGGTAAATTTATATAAAAAGAAAAAATCTATTTAAATTGATTAAAACTTATGTATGTAAAAGCTCATTTTTTAATAGATCGGCTTGGTAATGACTCAGTAATGACAACTTTTTTAGCACAAACACAAACATAACGATTTAACTCAAAGTAACTTGACAAACACATTCCATGGAGGTTTCACTAATTATGAACGACTAACATGAGACATTTCTTAACATCACATTTAAACGTTAGTCATTGAGGGAGCTCAAGACTAGTCCTACAAAATATATATTAAGTCATTTGTCAGGATAGACATACATGCTATTGGTTGGATGGACATACTTAGTATTGGCTTACCATGACACAAAGTTCTAGATTTCGTGGGCCTTCTTTTAGAATTTGTCCCTCTACCACTAGTAGAAAATGGGTCTATAATGTTGATTAAATTGGGCTTACGACGTCAGTTAAATTGAGCTTACGACATCAATTAAAAGTCAACATTAAAAAGGATTAACGTTAAAAGTCTTGATTTTTACGTCGGTTGTAAACTCGACGTAAAAATAATTAACACCTAACGTTATTTATCTTTTTCTACATTAATTCTTTTTACAACCGACGTAGAAAATGGTTTAAAAATTAAAAGAAAAAAAAATATTGATGTAAACATATTTGTAAGGCCTAAATATACAAAAGAAAATAATTTACAAGGACTAAGTCTAAAATAAATAAAATAAATAAATTACAAGAACAAAAAGTAAAATAGAATGACTAAAAATAAAAAGTCACAAGATAAAATAGTAAAAAGAACCTACAAAGACTAAAAACAAAATAAAAATTAAAAAATAAATAAATTACAATGATCAAACATTAAAACCGTAAAACATTTTCTAAACTATAAATACCAAACTAATGTAAAACCAAATGTGCATCATAGATTTAATATCACGGATAATATTGGATCACAATTACTTACTTTGTGATAAAATGCAATTCCTGTAGTGAAATTACTCTGCATCATTACATGCAACAGTAAAATATATATATATATACATATATATATATATGAAGACATAGATACTTTACAAGAAATAATAGACATTTTGAATGTATGGACCATTGACAGCCAAAGTGCATTGTCCAGAAAAGACGTGCAATTAATTTAGGTGAAGGTCCTCCTTTTAACGATAAATAGCAGAATTTATTTCTTTTGACACTTAACCTGTTTCAACTTCTTTCAAGTTCGATCAATATATCCGTTAATGAATATGCCAAAAACATCAGCTTTGATCGGTGTAATTGTAAAACCATCAACTAAGGATTTAAATTTTTTAAATGCCAATGCATAAAGAATTTTAGCAGCTCAGGCTAAGAAATATGATATCATGAACTTAATGTGAAAAAACCACACATTTTCTACTCAAATATGGGCAATGGTTAACCCATCCTCAATTCCTCCCAATCAGTACCTTACTGCTAGCAAACTCTTATAAAAAAATAGAGCATTGCTTATTTAGCTTCATAAAAGTATGAACCACACAATCTAAATTTCTAAGGCAACACGTGCATAAAAGGCTACATAAGGCTAAGACATTTTCTTTTTACTTAATACCATAAAACATATTGAACTGAAAAATAAAGAATACGAAAAATAAGAATATAATTTTAAATACTTGTAAGTGTGATAAAAGAACTAATACTGTTGATTTCTATTCCATGTCACAATTTAAATATATACATGAAGGGTGCACTTAATCATCTTGATATTATGCTAATTAATTGCCTAATATAATCTATCAAGGATATTGACAGATTCAGATACTTAATTACCGTAAATAGAGCTAACAAATATCTTCAAGATATTCTGATATAAAAATAATTAGATTGATAGGAATATTCCAGCGTATTACCCCCTCAAGTTAGAGCATGCAAATTGTGGATGCCCAACTTGCACGACAATGAGTCAAACTATGTGGTGCCAAGAGACTTTGTAAAGATGTCAGCAAGTTGAGTGTGTGTAGGAACATGACAAGGATGTATAAGATTCTGAAGTATTTCATTTTGAACAAAGTGGCAGTCCACCTCGATGTGTTTCATTCGTTCATGGAAGACGAGGGTTTTGGCAATATGAAGGGCAGCTTGGCTATCACAATAGAGGCACATTGGTTTAGGGTGAGAAACACGAGACAAGTGAGAAGGTCGTGTAACCACTTCAACTCACAAGTGGCGTAAGCCATGGAGCGATATTCCGCTTCTGCAGAGGATCGGGAGACTGTGTGCTGTTTCTTAGTTTTCCATGAAACGGGGATTGTCCAAGAAGAATGAACCACCCAGTGAGAGACCTGCGAGTGAGGGGGCAGTTAGCCCAATCAAAATCACACCAAGCATACAGGCGAAGGTCATTGTCTCGTCTCAAGAGGATTCCTTGGCCTGTGTGCCCCTTTAAGTAGCGCATTACGCGCAAGGCGGCCTGCCAGTGCTCCTGCCGCGGTTGATGCATGAACTGTGATAAAATGTGAACACTGTAGGAGAGCTCAGGTCGAGTGAAGCACAAGTAAATGAGACATCTAACAAGACGACGGTATGAGCTATGATCTACAAGCAGTGACCCCTCTGCTAGTGCCAAGCGATGGTTCTCTGCTAACAGCGTGGAAGCCGGTTTGGCCCCAAGTAAGCCAATTTTTGCAATTATGTCAAGGGCGTATTTGCGTTGACATAGATAGATGCCGATAGGGGACCGAGCAACCTCTACTCCGAGGAAATATTTTAATCTTCCTAAGTCCTTCATGTGAAAACACCGATGAAGATAATCTTTGAATGCTTGGACAACCATTTGATTATTGCCTGCAATGACTAGATCATCGACATAAACCAACACTACAAGTTGCATGAGGTTTTGTTGAAGGGTGAACAAGGAATAATCAAATTGAGATTGATGAAACTCATATTGAGAAAGAGTAGCTGAAAGTTTAGCAAACCAACAACGCGGAGCTTGTCGTAAGCCATACAATGATTTGCAAAGCTTGCATACCATTCTGTGGTCGGACACTTTGAAGTCGGGGAGAAGTTTCATGTACACATCTTCTTTAAGGTCACCATGCAAACACACATATAAACATCCATTTGGTGAACCTCCCAATCTTTGGTCACAGCTACTGCTAAAATAGTGCGGATAGTGACCATTTTGGCCACAGGAGCGAAAGTCTCAATATAATTCAATCCTTCCACTTGATGATTTCCAAGAATGACAAGGCGTGCTTTGAATCGTTCAAGGCTACCGTCAGAGTGATATTTGATCTTATATATCAATTTGCATCCAAGAGCTTTCTATCCTGGAGGTAGAGCGACGAGATCCCAAGTACCATTATTTTCAAGTGCTTGTATCTCAAGAGCCATGGCCTCCCTCCACCGAGCATCTTGTACAACATCCAAAAAATGGGCTGGTTCACGTTCTGCTTGAAGCACTGCGAGAAAAGCACGATGCTGGAAGGAAAACTTATCACATGTTACATAATGTTCCAAAGGGTAGACCGTACCTGAGAATGCTGAGGAAGAGGGGGAACGTTCTGACGGGTTGAGGCGTATCGTGGCGTCTGTCAAGTAGTCACAGAGTTTCACAAATAGGTGTTTGATTCGCTGTCCTTTACCCAGTGGAATGGCAGAGTCAACTGATCTTCTTTAATGGGGCTTCATCGGTGGTTGTGGTATGGTCTCCCCTGTCTTCGTTAATGGTGTTTGCAGGAGTAATGAGCTCAATTAAATCATCACCTGAAGTGGGCTCTTCTAGTGTAGCATCTTGGTCATGATTCCAAGTGGGGGCTTCCTCGTCAAATGTAAGGAGAGTGGATGCATCACCAGTAGTAGGACGAGAAGCAAAAGGGAATTCATTGTAACACCCCCCTCTTATTTACTTATTTTACTTATATTTTGTAATTTAAAGTGGTTAATGATATAGTAGATAAAAGAGAGATTTAGAAAACAACACTTTTATTACATAGGTTTTAAAGTTCATCATAACCAGATTACATAACTTTGTCCTATTATTATTTTACTTAACTACCTTTCTACTACCTTAGAACATTTACTCAACACTTCTACATGCAAAACATAGCAAGCATCTTCACAACAAGATAGTAGCAACAACCATTGCTAAACAGTGACAACTTCTCAATCCTGCAAATATGTAAAAATAGAATTGCAAGGGTGAGCTTTCCTTAACCATTATAAAAAATTGATTGAAGTTCAAGGAAAACCTTTTCTTTTATAAATTTAGAAATTTCATCGAAAATATCATTTTTAGAATAATACTTCCATACATATCCATGATCATCAAAATATCAATCACATAGTAAGGCAATCAACAACCAAATCAAACAAACCATCAATCACAATCAATGATTGAGGCATGAATTCCATTTAATCAAACACACCATCACTAATGTATGCTCCTAAGCCTACATGATGCATGCACCTTCACCATGCATTTTCACTCTTCACTCGAAATGCAATGTGGCGCCCTCCACTGAAAATAGCCTGGGGCATCTGATTCTCACACTCAATCAGACCCACCAGAGGTAGACACCCGAATTGTCGAGTTCCCTCGTCCCAAGCAGACCTCCCCGCAACATGTGATCATCATGAGCGAGGCAATTTCCCCACCAAGAGAACCCCCAGTCCACGCATTCCACTCACTCAGACGGGAATCCGTGACTTACGGACTTGGTCTACTACTATCCAGTCACAATGAAACATGGTCTAGGACCTTGAATTGTATAATGACCTTCATCATATCTCAAATATCGACCTTTCCACCAGTTCATCCTCATTCTAAGCATTACCCATTCACCAAGCAATCTTAGAATGTTGCCTCTCCACTAGGCATTTCCAATCGGTCATTAAGCAATTCAAGTCCATCACCAATTTCATGCAACCATGCATGTCACCACTTATTCATATCCAACTCAAAACCAGACATATTTCGATATGAAATTAATACCAAGAAACACCAATAAACACCAATAAATCAAGAAACCAAGAAACAAGAAACACCAAGAATTATCAAGGAAACATCAAGAACCAATAAACAGTACCACACTTTTCCTCGTAACAAGAATAATTCTGTTCTGATGTGGAAGATCGGACAAAACCGCAACCACAGAGCATACTAAGAATTATCTTCGCACCTTAGTATCCGAAAAACTAAAGAAATATAATGAAAGTAACAACAAAAAACAAAAATAGAAGAGTAAGATAAGGACAAATTTCCCACTGGTTTCTCCCCCTGCCTTCCTATACTCTTCCTCTACTTACTTGCTCTTCTTTTAGAGATATTTCTTCCTAAGAGAGAGCTTGAGAGAATATAGAAATGTTCTTTTGTTTGTTTTCTCATCTGAAACCCCTAGGCCCTATTTATAGAATTCCCAAGGTACTATTTGCTACATAATATTCTACAGAATATAGAATATTCCACAGAATATTCCACAGAATATTCCACAGAATATTCCACAGAATATTCCACAGAATATTCTACTACAGTAATTTTACTATTTACCTCAGTGATTTTACTATTTACCTCAGTGATTTTATTATTTACTACAGTAATTTTACTTTTTACCACAGTAATTTTATCACAGTAAATTTACTATTTACCATAGTAATTTTACTATTTACCACAGTAATTTTATTATTTACCACAATAATTTACTATTTGTACAGTAATTTTACTATTTGTACGTGCTTTCTTATAATATGAAATTGCTTCTCGGTATATCCTAAAACTCCATCTCGACAATCAGAATCAACAATTATGTCCTTAACCAATCATAATTATCAAATTAGCAATACTATTAGTTAGATTAAACTTTCTATGAATTAAGGAAATTGATATTTATATAATTATATAACCACATACTCACCCAAATCAAAACTAATATGTATTACTTTAGTATAACTAAAGCAACTCATTTTGTATTAGACTGAGTCCAGGTGATATTCTTCACTAACAAGCTTTGTTTCTTTTATATAGAATTATTTGAATAACATTCCGAGAAGGGGATTATGTACAAGAAAGTAACAATCAATTATGTAACTTATAAAATAATAATTAAAAGCAAATAGTTGTTCTTACTCTATCATATGATAGGCAACAACTCCAAGTTCATTAAATTTGTTGTCCATATATTAATTCCGCCTGAATAAATTAAAAGAAAAAATGATATTATTTAACTTTCAGCTGCATATGGATAATATCACATATCATAGAATTGCTCAGAAAACTAATTGGGTCAAGAGCAAGGATTTCTCTTATATTCACATTATGGATGACCAAATATATGCTACAAAGTAAATTACAAGATGTAACCATGGAGATGCAATAAAATAAAGTTAGCTAGTCCACTACATGCATAGATAATGACTACCAACAAAATAGTTAAACTTTGAATTATCTTTAATAAAAATGATACGTATACTAATGAATTATATATAAAACATTATCATTTAATTTTTTTAGTGGTGAAGTACATTCACCATGATATAATACCAGAAAAGTTTCCATTAAATAGGCCAGGATTCATATATGTATGCAAAGATGAAAAAAATTACCATCCAAATCGAGAACAAGTGTAACCTTCTCCTTAGCAATCATAGCGTTAGCCGAGATCAAATGATGTCATCTCATCATTGGAAAACCCAGCCTAACATAAATCATACCAATAGGAGTGTGCCTCATCAGAAACAATAAGAAATGGTTTAAGTAACTGTCAACTTCTTGAGCTGTCCAAGTGTTTCGCTCCCAATAAACTGCAATGAGACAAAGGGAAAATACATTAATAGTAAAAATGCAATTATAATAAGTATCAGTATTTATAAAAAGAATATTGCTAAGAGCTAACTGAGAAAGCGGCAGCAAGGTAGACGCTAGATTAAATTACTGTACCATTTAACATTTATAGTTTATATTGGTTAGGCTCTAATAAAGTCACATAAAAATGTCACTGCATTTTAAAATTTCACAAGAATTGAATACTTGTATGGATAATTACTAACCAGATAAATTTATTGTTATTAACTGAAAGAGAATACACCATTATCTAGATTTGTAAATTTCAGGTTACACAAGAAGTGGTAATATATTGTTAGCTTACAAAGAGTGGGCTCAACCGTTCGTCTGATCCTGAAAGAAAATTTGACAGAAAAGACAAGTGTTTAGCAAAATACACCCAGGAGTTGAGACAGATGCCAAGTCCAAATTACATTTAAAACACAAAATCCATTATGATGTCAAAAGACACCATGTTTATATTGTCACGGGGAACATCTATTGTAATAGTACTACAATTGAAGGAAGATCTAAGGTATATTTTTGTATTAATTAAAAAAGGGAAATAGATCTGGATCACAAATAACAGAGAAATGAAAATAACAATGAAATGAAAAATAGTGAATTAATGACTGTAGGGTGCCATATAGTCTTGGATGCCCATTACATCAGAATCATTCCAGAATAGAAAATAAGGAAAGAGAGATTAGGTCAGAAAGGAAAGTTTTCAGAGAGAGAATGTTCGGGTCATACACATACATGCCCTTCATTGCACATAGTCGCGCAATTTAACACTCCCTTTCCTGACGTGGACTTTTACACAATTCTTTTATTTCCGTATCTCTTGCCACGTGACCATCACGTTTAACCAATTTTTCCATCATCTTTGAATCATTCTTCACGCATGTTACAATACTTCCCTCTTTAACAACTTGTCCCCAAGGTTTAGTTTTGGATAGGATTGCTACATTTCTTCTAAGTCTTCCCGCGAGTTGTTAACATCGCTTAATGAATCCCATTTAATCAGTCTTTGTTCAATTTCCTTCCCATTTCTGACAATTGTTCGTGAATCTAAGATGCTAACTGGTTGTACTATTGGTCCAAACTCATTTATAGTAAGCAATAATGGGAGATATTGCTGCTTCTGATCTCCATGAAATTTTTTTAGCAAGGAAATGTGGAAGATCGGATGTATCTTTGCTGATTCTGGTAATAGTAGTTTGAAAGCAACTTGACCAATCTTCTCAATGACTTCGAATGGACCAAGGTACCTTAAACTTAGTTTCTGATTCTTCCTTAACACAACAGAATGTTGGATATAAGGTTGTAGCTTGACCTTCACTTGTTCAACCAAGCACGCATTTTCAAGCTATCTTGTAATGTTGGTGGATCATCTTCATTGTATTCATACTTGATGAATGATGGTGGAGGCTTACCATAAATAGCTTGATAAAGGGTCATGCCCATACTATGATGGAATGCAGAATTGTACCAATATTGAGCTTAAGGAAGCATCTCAAACCAATTTTTAGGATGCTCAAATACATAACATCTAAGATACATCTCTAAGATTTTATATTAAGATTTTCTGTTTTTCATCTGACTAGGGTGATAAGAAGAGCTCATAGCCAATCAGGTGCCTTGTGAATTGAACAGATGTCTCCAGAAGGAACTAATGAACACCATGTCTCTGTCAGAAACAATTGACTTGGGAAAACCATACAATTGTACAATGTTCTGGATGAATGCTTTAGCTACAATCTTACAATTAAATCCAAGCTTTAATGGAATGAAATGGCAAATTTGGATAACCTATCTATCACCACCATTATATTAGAATAACCACTGGACAAAGGCAAATTGGTTATAAAGTCCATTGTAATTTCTTCCCAAATAATATTAGGAATAAGAAGTGGTTGAAGGAGACTTGCTGGTAAAGATTGACTGACTTTTTCTTGTTGACATATAACACACTCTTTTTGACAAATTTTCTGATATCCTCAGGATTCAGCAGTCTTTGATGGTAACCATACCTTAGATCCAACTTAGAGAAATAGCGAGCTCCAGAAAACTCATCAATCAGCTCATCTAATGTCAGGATGGGAAAATTATCATTTATAGTAATTGCATTTAAAGTCCTATAATCATTACATACCCTCCAAGATCCATCTTTCTTCTTGACCAAGATGATTGGAGAAGAGAAAGGGTTGATGCTAGTTTGAATGATACCTTCTCTCAACATGTTTTCAACTAGCTTTTCAATTTCTTCCTTCTGGCTATGAGGATATCTGTAAGGTCTGACTTTAACAGGATTTGAACCTTTTAGCAATGGTATGTGATGGACATGAGACCTAGGTGGTGGTAGACCAGAAGGGGTGCTAAACACTAAGCTATAAGTGTGTAACAAAAGTGTCAATTTTGGTTCCATGTCATCATGAAGTTCCAGCAAGGGAATTTAGATGGATTCCTCTTGAATTATTTTCATGTTGTACACCTCCGCTATGGCGTTTGTGTTTACCATTATCCTTATGTGATGTAATTAAGTTGTCTCAAGAAGATTGTCATTGTCCCCTTGTAATGTAGTGAATTTCCCTTCCTGTAAAAACTTGATTTGAAGTGTATCATAATCTGCCAAATGAGGCCCTAAAGTTTTAAGCCAGCTAGCACCAAATATGAGATCCGCACCCAAAATTGGTAACAAAAATGCAGACAACTTAAATACATTGCCCTAAACTTGTAGTTTTAAGTCCTGAGTCAATCCTACTGACTCCATGTAATTACCATTGCCCACCATAAGCTTGAAGAATTGGAAGTTTCAAGAACTTTGCCACTCTTGGTTGAAGAAAATTATCTGAGCTTCCACCACCAATCAACATTGTTATAGAGAGGGTGCATATATAAGCTTTGAATTTGATTGTCCCTACCTCCAAGCCTCCTTTTAAAGCATTCAAAGATAAGTGATGGTCATCCCTGGTTGGTAGTTTCCGTTCTCCTATACCATCCGGTGGTTCTTTCTCACTCTTATGTTTCTCCTCATCCAATTGCAACACAAAACATTTTCTGTTAGGACATTTGTGGTTGAAAGAAAATTTCTCATCACAGAAATAACATAGGCCTTTTTCTCGTCTCAACTGCATTTTAGCAGAGCTGATCCTCTTGACATTGGAGTTTTTAAGTGGTGGGTCAGATGGTGTGGGTAATAAGGGTGGTGTAATTGATTTGGGCGCGGGTAAGGTTTTGGGTGTGTTTCTGGGTAATGAGTTATAGGAAGTGGAATAGGATGATGAGATTGTGAATCTGTTGGCGTACGAGGGTGATGGTTTGGGTATATTTGTATATTTTTCCTCATATAATTTGGCCAATGCTACAACTCTCAGCAAATTTATTGTGGTCATGGCATCGATAATTTTTTTTTAAGAAAAACATTGTTAATGATTTCGTCGTACAATAAAATCAGGTAAGTGAGTACATTGTTGATTTTTCCTCCAATTAATTGTGATTTGGGTAAGCTTAAATGTCCCACTTTCAGCTTTTTTTAAGAAAACGTTTGATAAAAAAGTGTTTGAAATTAAGTTGTTTTGTCTACTAAAATAATTTAAATTTGTAAACAATTTTCCTTTTGAAAAATAAATTGATTTTTTATATTTGAAAATTTGAAAGTTATAATTATTTTTCAACCGTTTTTTTAAACTATTTTTATACTCTCTTGTCATGTAAAAACTGGCTTTTATCATAAAAGAAAATTAATTATCTTCAAATCACTTTTCAAGAAACTTACCTAAACAAAAATTAATTATGAGTATAATCAATTGTAACAATAATTAATTATATGAAATAATTTAATTTTCTCTTGCTATCCTAAACACAATCTTAAAAAAAGTTTGGGTTCGTTAGGACATACATTTGACTAATTAAGTCTACTTTGATTTCTAGAAGACCATGTTGTTAGTCCAATTTGAGATAAAGATCCAAATTGATATCGAAAAGATTGGAGTCAGCCATTTGAGACAAGGGTTCTATAAGGAAGTTTTTTGCAATGGGAAGTGTGAAGGAAAACAAAGAGGGTGTGAATAGTTTTGGAGCATAGATCCACCTAAGCTTTGCAAGACCAGTCAAACCAAACGAAAGCCCACAAGCCTCTACCCCTAAGGACTTATGAATATTTAAAGAGTCATGGCCCACCATATCCTGTAATTTTTTAGAGTTTGAGACCTTCCTAACACCTCTAGAATATCTATGTTCAAATGTTTGTAGAAATGAAACATAAAGGAAGAAAGAAATTAAGATAGAAAAATACAAGAGTAGAGGATTGAAGGCAAAGAGTCTTGCCTTCCTTAAGCAACTCTTTGACAATCAAGTACAATTTATATTAATGTATTTTTTTATTTAAAGGAATAAAATAATAATAGAGTGATAAGATTAATGTAATAATAGGAGAAAAAATTATAAAGAATGCGGAAGGAAGAGTCGTAGATTTAAACTCTCCTGCAAACAAAAATTAATAATTTCTTACCACTAATATTTGTTGGAAAAAAAGATTATCAAAAAGTAAAATTATTCAAAATTCAACATAAGGAACCAATGTCTACATGCAACAGTCGTATTCGCCAAAAAAGAAAAGTCTACAACGGTGGACGGTGGTGATATATAACTGCAACTATGAAAATTCAAAGAAAAAGAAATTCGATGATATCTCTTTGTCAAAAATTAAACCGACTTATTCCATGTATCATCTTCTTCCTTGATTATTTAAGTTACCTTACCACTCAAAACCATGATAAATTTATTGTAGTCATGGCCACTACATCACGTATAATGTCAACATTTAAACCACTAATGAAACAATTTAAAATAGCTTCCTCGGTCAAACCTCCCGATCTATTAGCAAGAACCATGAATTTTAAATAGTAATCCGATACAGACCCATTTTGCTGCAACTTGAAGAGATCTGCCATTGGACAATTGAATGGTGAAGGTCCAAATTGAGACTCCAATGCATGGGTTAAGGCTTTCCAGGTGGTTACTGCTTCGATCTTCTATAACATCTGGAACCATGGTACTACCTCCTTTTCGAAATGCATTGCCGCAATTTTCACACAATCCGAGTCAGGAGTGTTATGATAGTTAAAGAACTTGTCTGCTTTGGAAGGAACAAACTCTTGATACCACTTGATGTAAGTCTTCCATGGAAGTCTCATTAATTTGGCCAATCATCACTTCTTAAGCTCAAACTTCACGGTTCAGTGGAGATAGTTTGCGGAATTAGAATTCAAAGGAGAAGAAATTTAGAAAATGGAAAGGTTAAGAAGATGATGGAGTGCCATGCATAACAATAAGTTCAAGGTAGAATCACCACATGGAGAATGCACCATGATAAGATTCAAGAAGGTTCACACAAGAAACCTAGAAGAGAATCATCACTTTCAAGCAAAAACTTCTTTCATAAATTTGCCAAAAGTGATCTACATTCAGAAAATTTCCTATTTATACTAAGAAATGGCGCCAAGCATTAGTGTAATCCGTTTGAATCCCAATCCTTGGATTAGAATTGGACTAACACATAGTAAGCTTTGTTAGGCACCTCACACAGATCACAATTCAAGCCCTAAGATTAAGATTTAATCATAGGGTCACGAATCACTCTTAGAAGAGGCATGGGACTTGTGACTCAAGTTTGAATCTCTACCCTTTGATGAGATCTTAATCAAGAGGCTTAGGTTCACTCTTGAATTGATGCCAAAAGTATGCCTCTCACAGATTCAAATTCATCCCTTGTTTGAGATCCAATCCTAAGGTTGGAATTTGAATTGAGTTAGGGGAATCTCCACTAACTTCCCTCCAAAAATCTTTCCACTCTCTTTAGGGAGATTGTGTGTCACTCTCTCTCAAAAAGACATTAAATTTGTTCCTAAAATCCATTACAAGTTCGTGGCATTCAAGTTCACACAAGGCCCAAAATTATTTAATCAAAATCCTAATTACAAAGCTGATGCAAACCCATGAAGCTAGGATGTAGACTCCACGGATCAACACCTTGTTTGCCCCATCTTCAATTCACCAAGTGATCCTCACTCAAGATCAAGAGAGGCTTGGGGATTTATAGGCTAAGATAGGTGATGGTTTTGGTATGTGACCAAGAAGAAGAAAATAAAAAATGGAAGAGACTAGGAAGGAGATAGCGCCATGATCTAAGGAGATCAATAAGCTAGGTGATGAATCGCCACTTGAGTCATGGATCAAGATAAGATTCAAGGTTCTATAAAGAAACCCTAGGAGAGCACTCTCCCTTTCTCCAGACACAAGTCTTAGAAAAATTCTATTTCATTCAATTCAAAAGTGATTCCAAAATGGAAATTGCCTAAGTTATAAGACCCCTTGTGTGTGGTTGGCCTTGAGTCATCCTAGCCACTTGATCCTTAATGGATTGATCAAGTGATACTAAGCACCCCTCACTTGATCAATACAAGAAGGATCTAGAGTTAATGAGATCAAGAGGCTTATAACTCATCTAAGTTTGTGATGATCATGGATTAATTAAGATGGAATTCTATGCCTTGGATTAGAAGTAAATCCTAAGGCTAGAATCCCTTCTTAGATGAGAGTCAACAATTTAGAACTTGACTTAAATTTACACCTTTGATTACAGAATAATCAAGTGGTGGAAATTTAAATGAAGTTAGTGACAATTCCACTAATTCTCTCTCTTAATCCATCCACTCTCTTTTAAGAGAGTATATTACACTTGCTTAGTTGGGTCATAAGACACTTAAGTCCATCTTAAGAGGCTTTAACCAACACAAATAGAAGTCAACATGTCCATAAAAGGAACTTGGCCTAAATTCACAAACAAACATAGGTCCAAGCTTTACACAAATTAAAGCTAAACTAATTACAAAATACTTAGAAAATTAAAAGGCTTCATTTGCCTACTTTGTTGACTTCCAAGAGTTGACCGTTGACTTTGACTTTGACTTGTTGACTTTGACTTGGTCAACTCTTCTTCAACTTGGGCTTCAATTCTTCTTTGCATTGCTCTTGTAATCCTCATGCTTGGGAGATGGTCCTCCATCAATCCCTCCTTCTTGTGGCCAACTTGTCCCCAAGTGGCCTTAGCTTATTACCTACAAAATCATTTTACCCGGATCAAAGATCAAACAAACTCTTTTAAGTTTAACATTTAATATCAAGATGGTTTGCCCACTAATATCAATACCAAAATGTAAAGAAGTGAAGAAGGAAATCAAGTGATTGTCTATGCATAAACCAAAACTCCAAGGAGTTTCTATTTCCTCCTTTAGAAGTGTAGATATTAGTTCTTCAATCCTTGTGGAATCATGTTTGAAATTCTTGTTTAAAAATCTTCTTTTAGGTGTAGAAGCTTGTGATGTTTCCTCCTTCAGGGACTCATTCTTCCACCTAAAAGGGCAACCATTAGTAGAATCAAACAAGAATCTCAACTTAACATTTTCAAACATTTCCCAAGACCTATTTAGAGAACCTATTGTGTCACAAATTGTGTTGTGCAAATTAGAAATAATAGGATAAGTAAGAGGCAAAGAAGTCTCCCTTTTTGATAATGCATAATCTCTAAGTACCCCATTTCCTCTTTCTATGTCACTCTATGGTTCCTCTATGCACAACTTCTCAATTGGTCCTAGAACACAAAATTTCTTGGGAGTGAATCCTCTAGCTATCACACAAGGCGCCTTTGGTGTTTCAACATATGTGGAAATTTGTAATGTGCCCTCCTTCTTTTCTTCATTCATCAACCTATATGAACAATTAATATCATGAAATTAAAAGTTAGTAGGCACAATTAAAAATTCCACATTTCTAAATTCAATGGTTTTCCAAGACTCAATGTTACTCAAGGGTGGCAACCCATGTGGAATGTCATTGGAAAACACATCCTTGAACTCCTCTTTAGGTGCATCCAAATCTTGTTGCTTACCTACAATGTTAGTACTCAACACAAGCGGATTAGGTAAACAAAGAAATATGTTTTTCCTAGCTAGGAATTCTCTCCTCAACTCACCTTTCCCAATAAGCAAACTCTCCTTAAGATCTACCTTGCATGAACTCTTGGTTTGCCTATGCTTAAGGGAGCTTTCTCCTTTGTTTTTCAACCTAGAATCACTAGTGGCATGCTTGGTAATTAATCTTGAACTCTCGGCCAAGGCTAGCTTTCTAGGGGTTTTGGTTTCCTTTTTCTTTGTTTTGGTGGAAATCTCAGCCTTAGCATCCCTAGGTCCTAGATTCTCACCCTTTTTCTCATTTTCTCTTTTTAACTTCATCTTTATTTGATCCTCACACACTTCCCTAGGTGACAAAGGTTTGAGGGAGACCTTCTTGCTCATATGAGAAAAGACATAGGTGTTGGAAACACCATCATGAATGGCATGCTTGACATATTGCCAAGGTCTTCCTAGTAAAAGGTGGGTGGCTTCCATAGGCACTACATCACACAACACATCATCTCTATACTTGCTTACTAACTACCATCTCTCCTTTATCACTCAACCATTGTAATTTGTAAGGTTTAGGGTGTGGGGATGTCCTAAGCTCTAGCTTATTTACTAACCTAGTACTAACAACATTTGTACAACTACCACTATCTATGATAAGAGAACATACCTTCCCTTCCACTAGGCATCTAGAATGGAAGATATTTTCCCTTTGTGAGTCATCCAATTCCTTGAGGGCACTTCCAAGCATCTTCCTCACCATGAGGAGATCTCCATCCTCCGGTTGCTCCATGCTTGAGTGTTCACTAGCACTAGCTTCCTCTTCTTCACTTGAAGAGTGAGTGGACTCTTCACTAGTGATCCCTCCATCTACTCTCATGATCATGGCCTTCTTGTTGGGACATTGGGAAGCTATATAACCATGTCCTAAACACTTGAAACACTTAATGTTAGAAGGCTTAGAAATAGGTTTAGACACTTCCTTACCTTTAGGGTCATCTCGGCTAGACTTGTAAAAAGTCTTGAATGATCCCTCATTCTTTTGCTTGTCCTTCCAACTTGAAGATCCATGTGTGAAAAACTTCTTGAAGGAGCTCTTCCTCTTTAATTGGCCCTCAATCCTCTCGGCCTTATGGATGGCATCCTCCAAGGTTCTATAATGTTGGAGCTCCAAGACATTTTGAATCTCCCTATTCAATCCATTGGTGAACCTAGCAATTGTAGCTTCCTTCTCCTCTTCATAGCCGGCCCTCATCAAGGTCAATTCTAGGTCCTTGTAGTACTCTTGTACACTCCTTCCTCCTTGAGTTAACCTTTGGAGCTTCACATGGAGGTCCCTTGTATAAGATTTAGGCACAAATCTCCCCTTCATGACATCCTTCAATTGGGTCCAAGAAGTGATGTGTGGCCTTCTCCTCTTTTCGGCATCTACAAAGACTTGGTTCCACCAAACCAAGGCATAACCTTCAAACTCCAAGATGGCTAAGTTAAGCCTCTTCTCTTCACTCAAGTGTGAATAGCAAGAATACACTTGATCAACCTTCATCACCCAATCTAGGTAGCTCTCGGCCTCACTATCTCCAAGGAACTTGGGTAGCTTGATCTTGTTGCTTCTATCCCACTCTCTAGGTTCATCTTCTTCCACATTTCTTCCAGGGGTGTGATTCGGCCTTCTAGGTTGAGGATCTCTCCTTCCCCCCCTTTCATTCCTATGGCCTCTAAAGGGTTCATCCTCATCATAGTTGTTTCCCCAATCACTCTCCCTAGGTGTGCTATAGTCCCCTCTAGGAATTCCTTCCTCACTTCCACTACCTCTATAGCTATTTCTCCTACTCCTAGGTACTTCATTGTTTAGGCTTCCACGACCCTCCCTAGGTACAACCCTTCCTCCATTGTGACCACCTTGATTGCCACTAGTCTCCCCAAGGATCCTCTTCTCCAATTCCTTCTTTATCTTCCTTTCCTCCTTCAACCTCCTCTCTTGGTCAAATCTCTCCTCCAAGCTAGTATTAAGCATGGACTTCACCATATCAATCATCCTTTTAGACCTTGGTGAGAGATCATTTCCCACACTAGGAGAGGTATCCATTGCTGCACAAGAAAAGGTTAGATAACAAATACAATTATATAAGAGATCCTTGCCACTCTCTAAGTGTTTCACTCTAGTAGCACTCGTGTATCACTCTTGGGATGGCTTTTTCTATGATGTGCACACTTGCCTTTTTCCTCTCAATCTCCTTAAAGTTTCTTGAGGAACCTCTATCAATTATCAATGTCCAATGTACTCAAATGAAAGAGGAACAATTCACTACAAGCTTAAGGAAATTCAAAGGAGACAAATACCCAAGACAAAACTAGTAGGAAGCCAAAGAAGACAAGCAACAAACAAGACTCAATGAAAAAATTAGCTACTCAAAAATGGAAATTCATGATTAGACAAAGGCTAATATATTTACTGCACAAAAAAATGAAGGAAAACTAGTATTTAACAACTGCAAAAAATTTTGAAACAAAACTCAAAGAAGGGAAGAAGTCAAGTGCAATTTTGCTGGACAATTTGCGCCCTGACGCAAATTTGCGCCTCTTGTTTGCGCCCTGGCACAAAATTCCAGAGAAGGAGGTAGATTTGCACCTCCTGTTGCTCTGATTTGCGCCTAGGCGCAAATGCTGGTGTTTCTTGGAAAATTTGACAGCAACCGTCACTAAAATTTGCCCAACTTGTGAAATTTTTTTAGCATAGCAAAAGAGCTTGGAAAATTATGAAACTTTCCAGTTGAGCTTATATATATGTATATTGAATGACCAAATGCCCAGAATTCAATAAATCAATGTTTAACCCCTTGAACCAACTGCAAACCTGAAACTGCCAAAATAACAGCAAAACCGTCACTAAGCTGGAAGTTAGGCTTGGAAATTGGCTCACAATGACTTGAAATTTTGGGGAATGGTTTGTGTGATGTTTATGCACGAAATAAGCTCAATATAAGGTGCAGGGCAGCCACAAATATGGGTCTAAAAACAGGGCAAATATGTCTAGGCACATGCAAAGCACACTACAAGTTCAAATATCATGCTATTAGCAAATTTGACACAATTTGTAATATGATGCTTGATCCTAATGAGTAATTGTTGCCTAATTGAGCTTGGACACAAAATTTGTGGGTGTTTAATGATCCCAATTTCCCAATGTACTGCACTCAATTTTTCCCAAAAATTCTACTACAAGAGCTACTCAAAATTTCACTCTAATTTTTCTTCAAACTTCTTTTCTTGTATTTTTCTTTTCTTGAATTTTTTTTCTTTGACTCTTTTTTTTTTCTTGTATATTTTCTCTTGCTCTTTTCTTTTCTTTTGTTTTTCTATATTTTTCTTTTGGCTATTCTTTGCTGGACAGTCCAAGTATAGGCTCAAATACTCAAGCAAGTCAAGTCAAACATTGCTAATAAGCAAGATAAAGCATGGTAATGGTAACTTGAACTTATAATGAGCGATGCACATAATAATAACACATATAAGCACTAATTAAGCCACATAAGATGCAGGGGATTAACAATTCCAGCAAAGAGACTCAAAATACATATTGAGAGAATTCATCAAACACGTGGGGGTTATCAACTAGAATGTGTCTAGCATGTAAGATAAGCCATGTATGATCAACCATGAGTGTCAGAACATCTCATCTATGCATTGGATAGCCAAGACACACAACAAAACTCAAATAAAAATTCAATTGAATCAAAAATTGAAATAAAAAAGATAGGAGCTAGACTCAATACCACAAGTGAAGAACAACTAGGTGAAGAACAAGCTTTTGATACCAAATTTGATGCAAACCCATGAAGCTAGGATGTAGACTCCACGGATCAACACCTTGTTTGCCCCATCTTTAATTCACCAAGTGATCCTCACTCAAGATCAAGAGAGGCTTGCGGATTTATAGGCTAAGATAGGTGATGGTTTCGGTATGTGACCAAGAAGAAGAAAATCAAAAATGGAAGAGACTAGGAAGGAGATAGCGCCATGATCCAAGGAGATCAATAAGCTAGGTGATGAATCGCCACTTGAGTCATGGATCAAGATAAGATTCAAGGTTCTATGAAGAAACACTAGGAGAGCACTCTCCCTTTCTCAAGACACAAGTCTTAGAAAAATTCTATTTCATTCAATTCAAAAGTGATTCCAAAATGGAAATTGCCTAAGTTATAAGACCCCCTATGTGTGGTTGGCCTTCAGTCATCCTAGCCACTTGATCCTTGATGGATTGATCAAGTGATGCTAAGCACCCCTCACTTGATCAATTCAAGAAAGATCTAGAATTAATGAGATCAAGAGACTTATAACTCATCTAAGTTTGTGATGATCATGGATTAATTAAGATGGAATTCTATGCCTTGGATTAGAAGTAAATCCTAAGGCTAGAATCCCTTCTTAGATGAGAGTCAACAATTTAGAACTTGACTTAAATTTACACATTTGATTATGGAATAATCAAGTGGTGGAAATTTAAATGAAGTTAGTGGCAATTCCACTAATTCTCTCTCTTAATCCACCCACTCTCTTTTAAGAGAGTGTATTACACTTGCTTAGTTGGGTTATAAGACACTTAAGCCCATCTTAAGAGGCTTTGACCAACACAAATAGAAGTCAACATGTCCATAAAAGGAGCTTGGCCTAAATTCACAAACAAACATAGGTCCAAGCTTTACACAAATTAAAGCTAAACTAAATACAAAATACTTAGAAAATTACAAGGCTTCATTTGCCTACTTTGTTGACTTCCAAGAGTTGACCGTTGACTTTGACTTTGACTTGTTGACTTTGACTTGGTCAACTCTTCTTCAACTTGGGCTTCAATTTTTCTTTGCATTGCCCTTGTAATCCTCATGCTTGGGAGATGGTCCTCCATCAAAAGCTCATAAAATATTAAGAATATTACAAGGCTTGTTGATCAAGAAAAGGTCCTAAAAGGTTGATTGTTGACTTTAACCTTGGGTCAAACTCCTCTCTTCCTCTTCTTGCATTTTCCTTAGCATTGACCTTGTAATCCTCCTAATAGTGTTAACCTCTTGTATTGGAGTAGATGAACCTCCATCAAACCCTCCTTCTTGAACACATCTTGTCTTATATATATAACTTTCTCGTGGTTTGTTTATGTCTCATGAAAACAAGATTTAATGACATCCAACACATTGTTCTATAATTTTTATCATGTGATGATTAATAAATAAAGACAAGACTCTGTAATTGTATGAACTATGTGTTAGACTTGAAGCTTGAAGACACTTGGATATGGTCTCCTTACTTGTTTTGATTTTGATGTTTATGTAGTTTTGGGTTTTCTTAGATGAATTGTATTAAGTGTTTTCATGTATTGAATGTTTTAGCTTAGGCTTGTCTATGTGATTACTTTGGTTTGTTAAGTTATAATAAGCTAAAGCTTGTCTTAGTGATTTGCTTGAAGATTCAACTTTCTTGTGATTCCCTTTTGAAAAATAAAAATTGAGGTAATCAATTACCAACTATGAACTATGTGTAATTGTAATTGACTCTATAATTGAACTATGAACTATGAACTATGTGTAATTGACTCTATAATTGTATGAACTATGTGTTAGACTTGAAGCTTGAAGACACTTGGATATGGTCTCCTTACTTGTTTTGATTTTGATGTTTATGTAGTTTTGGATTTTCTTAGATGAATTGTATTAAGTGTTTTCATGTATTGAATGTTTTAGTTTATGCTTGTCTATGTGATTGCTTTGGTTTGTTAAGTTATAATGAGCTAAAGCTTGTCTTAGTGATTTGCATGAAGATTCAACTTTCTTGTGATTCACTTTTGAAAAATAAAAATTGAGGTAATCAATTACCAACTAAGGTAATAGATTAAATCAAGATTTTGGTAACTAACTGAAGTAATAAATTATCGGGGAAGCGTAATCAATTACCAACAACAAGTAACTTGTAAAACACGAATACACAAGAAGGGGGGTCGAATTGTGTATATCAAATAAAATTCTATCAGACGATGATTTTCTACGTCTATGTAAAATAGTTTTGATCAGACGTAAACTTAAAAAATTATTCTTCAAAGATTGCTTTTAGTTAAGTTATTATCCCCAGTTAGTAAGCAGTTAAAAAAAATAATCAAAGCAATAATATTTTTATATTGGTTCGTCTTATGAAAGACTACGTCCAGTTACCCAGCAACTTGTTGAGGTTCCACTAAAAGTATTCTTTGAACCCAGCCACTCCTGGCTAATAATACAGATATTCTTTGAACACAGCCTTCTCAAGCTAAAGTGGTATTCTTTCTCCCCAGCCTCCACAGGCTAAACCCAGGTATTTTTTTAACACAGCCTCCACAGGCTAACCAAGGTATCCTTTCAACAGTTAACCACCTCAGGCTAACAAAGGTATTATTTGGACTACAACCTCCTCAGGCTAGACTCACGGTATTCTTTGGACTACCAGCCTCCGCAGGCTTGATGCAAGGTATTCTTTAAACACTTAGCCTCCTCAGGCTACAATATCACCACAACAGTGGCTTACAATAAGTTCAAATAGAAAATATCCTCTACGCAGAGAAGGATTTTACAATGAGAATTCTATTCTATGTTTTTGTGACGAGCAAACTTGTTTTCTTGAGAGCTTGAGCGAGTATATGAATATATCTTTGATCAGAGTAGTTCGTCAACTTGAACTCGCAGAGATGAACTCCTTTTATAAGTGGTCCGTTAGACTATAGAAGTTAACGTTAGTCCTTATCTTGGGTACTTTCACATCTGGCAGAGTGAGCAATCAGAACATTTAATGGAAAGTCAGCGGTTATCAGCGTGAGAGATCTGCCTTTAACTTGATTCGCTCAGAGATTTCACTAAAACGTACAACTATTTTTCGTGTTTCAAAGGTTTATTTTGAAATCCCTTTCCACCTTTAGAACATTCCAAGTAACGGTTGAATAAGTATGTATGCACGAGTTACTCAGAGTCTTGAACTTTGAAAGGAGTAGATGAATGAATAATTATAATGTGTTGACTGTTAATCATCCTTCGTCTTCAACCTTAGTCTTCAAATCTTCACTCTTGAACAAATGACTTGAAGTTGAGACGTGTTCTCCGTCTGATCTTCAAAGTTCTTCGTCTGATAGCAAATACTTGGGATATGACGACTTGAACTTTGCGTCTAGAATTTCTAATGTTTTGAGGGTGCATCTTTCGTCTTATGCGAGTAATGATTCGTCTGATCATTGTTCCTCCGCGTCTGTAGATGTTTCCGTCTGTCTTGTAATTATCAAAATTAAGATGCTAAGTCATTTTGACTTAACATAACTATGTGGGGAAAATATTTTGGCTCTGGAGTAATTGATTACCATGTGGCAAAATCACCAAAGAAGACTTTGATTCACTAGGATAATCGATTACCCCATGGTAGTAATCGATTACCCTTATCAGAAAGTCATTTTAATTGCCAAAATCTATTTTGTTTTAAAGTCTATATAAATCTCTTTTTGAAAATTCAAATAAGGAGAATCTTGGAAGAACGAAAGAAGAGTTTTAACACTTTTCAAAATCTTTGAAAAATTGAGTTTACATTTTCTCCAAGAAAAGCTTCAAAGATTATTTTTAAAAGTTATTCTTTGCAAATGGAAATTGAGACTAAAGTTTGATGATTGACTGAAGTTTGAGGTTATCTTGATCAGATTTACACAATTCAGGTTATTGTATCTGATTATTTTTGTACTTTTCGTTTTTAGAGTTGATTACTCATAGAGAAAGGTTCTCTAAGGAAGAGTAAGGAACTTTGAAAATATGTCTTAAAGGTTTTTAGTTTCTTGAAGGATGAAGAACAAAATAGGAGAGTTCTTTGTATTTGAAGAGCTAGATTGTATTAATTGGTTTGATTTCGTTTTGTTTTGTTTGTGCAGAGTGAATGTAAAAAATACAAAAGGATCATAGTAGAATACCAATTACAACAATTGTTGAATTGGGACTAGATGTAGGCTGAATGTTGAACTAATATAAATCATTGTACAATCTTCTTCTTCTTAAATCTTTTACATTTTTGTCAAATGATTGTTGTTTGAAAGTATAATATTCATTTGAAGAATAACTCCAAAATCAAGAAAGATTAATACAAGATACGAACACATTTCATTCTAAAAAAAGATATAAACAAATTTAAAGAAAATTTTAAAAAGAAACACAAATCTATTCACCATTCCAAATTTGTATATGAACTACAATTAGTTTTCTCGTGTCAAAAGAATTTTATCGTAATTTATACCGTGTTTAGCGACCCTAACCGTGAAAAAACGTTAACGCAAGCAACCGTGACCGCCACCTATGTTTAAAACTTGCTTAAATCACCCCAATAATTGTTGCTATTCACACTTGGTTGAGTGAAAGCATATTTTCGTTTCAGCACCACTTGATTTTGCTTATTTATTATTTATGAATGATGTGGCTATAACTGAATATCAATGTGTTAAGATGATGTTGTGGATTTGAACTTTGTTTGATTGCTTCAGATGTAAATTGAGCAAAGAACCTGAAATTGAATATGAATCACAAGATTCGTTAACGTGTATTGAATGAAACCGAATTGAGTCTGAGCCAAAAATGGAACTAGAAATTGATGCGAGATGTGAACAAAATAGGAGCCAAACTGAAAAAGAAATACAATACACTGCGAATTCAAGGTCGAATTAGAATCCGAAGGTGAGTTAACCACATTCACATTCGAATTCAAGATTGAAAGCGAAGCACAAAATCGAAGAAACACATAGCAAATCAGATCGGTAAGCATAGCATGAATTGGAAATCCTAAACCGGTATAAATACGAGAGGTGTGATTCGGGAAGTTGAACTTGAACGTGGAAAACATTCATGAACCCATGCGCAACTTTCAGTTGTTAATTAATTTCGTCGTTGTAACTCTGCTTGCAGGTGGCACGATTGTCTGCCTCTATTTTTCCCTTGGCGTTTCAGCTTTGAGAGACGATATGCGTTTTGGTTCCATGCCGGAATGCGTCTTGGAAACGCCAGGCTTGCGTTTGCACCGAAACCGGAGACAGGTGCTGCTTTTGTCAATGGTGGCGCAGTCCTATATGGTGGTGATCTGCGAACGTAATCGTGGAGCCAAGTAAGAGGAACAAACGAGATAAGAGAAAGAGTTGTCAAGTTGATAAAGTGGAAGCTCAATGTGCAAATGCAAGAGGAGTTTCTAACCATTTGCAAAACTAGACCGTCAAGATGGGCCAAGCCCAATTGATTCTTTATTTCGTTTCTTCTTTTTCGAGTTGGTGTGAGTGCGTTTGGACCCATGTTGTACTCCTCCGTTTTCTCTTCTTTGCTGTTAGCTTAGCGTTCTGTAATTGCCAGTTGGGCCAAAGCCCAATTAAAGAAAAAGTAACGAGTTTGGATAAGTAAACAAACAAATAGACATAATACGTGGTACGACAATAGTAGAAATTAGCAAGTAAATAGTAGGGATTGGTAAGTCAATAGATAAATAAAGAATAAAATTAGATTAGATTTATAATAGGTCTTTTATTTTTCTTATTTTCCTGCGTTTACACGGATAAATTCTCAAGAAATTTAAATATCTAACATTTTAATATTCTTGATTTAAATTTCTTTTATTTTGTAAATATTTTGTTGGGAAGAAACAACTCAATTTTTTATATTTTAATTTTCTTTTTTAGATAAAATAATTAAATTTTAAGAAATTCAAATTTTCATTTTTAAATATTTATTAAAAAATTAATTTTTCAATATTAAATAAAAAATAAATATTAATCATTGAAATGGTCGTACAGGAGCAGTGAGAAATTACAAGGAGAAATGGAAAAATTGAAATACTTACATTTTATATGAAATTTAAAATTTTTTAATTTTACACAATTAAAATTCTTTTTTAAAATAACATAATTTTAAATTCTCCTTAATATTTTGTTCAAAAAAATTAATTAATAAGATAATAATTTAATTTTAAAGAATAAATAAATTTATATATAAAATTGACTAATCCAAACATAGGATTAATTATGTTAGCATTATCATTCTATTTCTCTCTTTATTGAATTTTGATTTCCTAACCCCTTATTACTAAGTGCATCCTGTATCTTCACAATTCTATCCTTATGATTGGTACATCTTTTTAACTCTTCTCGTGCACCAGAAGTAGGTTAAAATTTTCTAAGATCAAGATTGATGGTGACAATCTTTCAAAAAATACTCTTACAATAAAACTAGAGAAGTTGTACATTCAATTTAGGGTAACTATTCTGAATTTAAACTGATCTATGAAATGTTAGTACCTTCTTTACATGTGACCGACTTCCGAATCCTCATTCTAGTGCACAGACTTCTATTTTTTAAAATTTTCTGATATTTTCACTAACGACACCTTTAATTTTAAATTCATTAATTATCATTAGTTGTTAGTTGTCATTTGTTATAACTTAAGATTGCGAGAGTTTTTATACCAAATTAATCCTACTACTAGAATAAAACCCTCTATAAATATTTAACACAATTAGAAGACTCATTTCATATCAATTAAATTTACTTGGTTGGCGGTGAAAAAGTATCTTTTAAAGAAAACATAATTAAAAACCAACAAATTGCTGGCTGTATGTAGTTTTCATTTTAACACATTATTGTTGTATATAATTTCATTTTCTTTTTGTTTTGTTAACGCTACTAGTCGTTATTGATTATATTTTATAAGAAGATAGCAAGGCAACAACAGCAGCATATATATTAATGAAACTCTCTGGTAGGTATATGAAGACCGCACACGTGAACTATGATGCTCAGAATATTTTACGACGATGATTCTATCTTGCAACCAATATGTGCTTTGTAATGATGGAATCCATTACACAAAGTGCAAGTTGCATTTCATGCAAATATAAAATCAAGTGTTGCTTCTAGGAATTTGCTCACTTTATTCATAGTCGTTTTTATTTATTTATTTGTTTTTTTACGTGGCTGCTATAAGCTAATTTCTTTAGGGAAATGGTTAGGTTGTAAAGGGGTTTCCATTGTGCAAAAGGATGTTAACCACGTAGGTTCATACCTAATATGGAACAATCATTCTAATTATAGCCATTCCTTTTATAAAATTAAAGTTTAGTCTGGTCAAGAACCCCTTAAACTTTTGAGATCATGTAGGCAAAAACTATGGTAAAATTTGAAAAATGTGACACCCCTCTTCCAAGGAAATGATCATATGAACACCAATGAATGATGGGTGTATATTCTTCATAAACAAATCAACGGTCTTTAAACATTATTATCTTTGTTCTTTGAACCACCCAAGAGCCAACTACTTGAATTAAGAAACTTAAATTATTAAACTTATAAAGTAGATACCTCAATTATATCTACTTTTGCTGTCTTGATTCTATTTTGCATCTTCTCTTTGAATGTACCCCCCAAGTCATAACCTATTTGTTACACTCTAGGCTAGTGGCATATATGCATGAAATGATAATCCGAGGAAGCACAATCCTATTTTAATTTTCATATACATAAAGGGATAAGATAAATTAACACTAAATATAAATCTATTATACTTACACCACTTAATTGTCGAAAAAATACAAATTTAACAAATCTAAATTTTAAAATGTTTGATATATTTTTAATCACGTGTATACAATTTTACATAATTTAAACAATATCATTAAAATGTTATCCAATAGTGGGAATTTACTTATATTCATATTACTCACTAGAATAAAACAATGCATTGAAATATCAATTAGTTTATAATCTGTATGACATTTTATATGTATAACTTATTTTATACAATTTTTTAATTCAACGGTTGAATTGATTAAATTTTTATTTACAAAAAGTTGGTACATCTGCAGAAGTTTGAACTAGGTCTAAATTAATCCGATCCCATGAAAGAAACAAATAATCAAAAACCTGTTCCCACAGAGAACTAATTTTAACCATAACACCCATCAACAAATAATTAAGATTAAAATTAATAAAACCAATATTAACCATTTATAACTAAGATTAAAATTAAACCAATATTAACCATTTACATGTGCTACGTCTACTGTACATGTGCACATGTTCAGGTTGTGATCCCTTACCATCGGTTGACATAAGTTTCAACAATCATAAAAAAGTGAGGTTATGTGACAAAATGAAATGTATGCATAGACACTAATGTTGGTGTTGTTCATAGACATAGCTGAAAAACCTAAACTACTCAAAAGACATGAACATGGGTGTCACTGTCAATAACAACAGTCTGAGGCCAATAAATTAAGACTGTTAATACAACTCAGCTCAAATGGCTTGGTTCCTTTTTTCTCCTTTTGAAATGCTCAAGTGGTATCTGTGCTATACAGTTGGATTTTCTTGACTTTGCTTTTTCTCCTCAATACAAATCCACTACCATGGTTAGTTAAGATATTCCTCGCTCCCCTACTCATCATTGATTCCATACTACGTCACAAACGAATCAATTCACCAAGAACAGTTTCACTAAGGCCACTATTATAGCATTACGAAATAGGTATCAACAAAGGATAACACCTAGATGGAATTTTAATAACTACTTTTGTTGTAGTTCTCCAATCAGAATTGAAATTTCATTAATCTAATCTGCATACAAACATTTATTGAGCAGATTATCGAGATGAAATTCAATTCTAATAGAAGATCAACTCTAAAAGCAGCTAAGAAACTGTACTTAAGTTTTCTTTATCGATATAATGGACATGTCAATGATACTTCCTGCTTAAACACCTTTTCACACAGTTGGAAAACAACAGTCATCATTTTCCCACTTTACCAAAACAGAATTTCTTTGCTGCTCCACCCTTTGAAGATGTGAGGATAATTGGAAAAGATTAACAGTGGCTCCATGTTCTGACGAGAGACCATGTTTGATCTCAAACAAGTTTGATGGTTGGCAAATACCATCTCCGTTGACTTGAAGAGCATGACTTGCATTAGACAATGTCACGGATCTATTATTGATAACTTCCTTAGAGGTTTCATTACATGGAAAGGACTCATTTGGTGCATATTTATCCATGGTGTTTATCCTCAAAGGTGTTTCGGAAACTTGGTCATCTCTTCCGGGCATGCGAGTGCTGTGAAAGACTAGGGGACTAGCTAATGAATTCCCTGCTGCGTGGTGTGATGGATACTGTGACTGATCTGACAGAAGAGAGAGAGCACAGCTTGATAATTCCTGATCAAGTGTGACAGGTACAGGTACAGCAAGTTGGGAATTGTAACTTGAGTCCTCTTCTAGTTTGACGCGTCCACTCTGAGAGATTTGACCATGCTTTCCGGTGAATAGGATGCCACTTTGAAATATGTCTTGAAAGGGAAACTGAGGTTTGTTCTGTAATGAAGATCCCAGAAACTTAGTACCTGCTAACACAACCAATATAAGAGCAGTTCTTAGACTCTTACTGTAACGGCAGATATCCTTCCCGTTGAAAAACTCAAGATTATGACAGGAATACCAAACATACAACAAGGAAAAAAACAAGGAAAATTTTCTTGAGCACTTGTGGATGATAGGTGAAATTAGAGGTGGGTCTTGTAGAACTATTACAAGTTTACAATAGTAACAATCCTTAGTGCTTTGTTTAAGTAAGCATTGAGTACACTTGGATGCATCTTACTTATCTCACTGATTATAGAGTACACTTCATCCTTGTAAGAACACTACAGCAGTCAATGGTTAAAAAAACATGAATTGAATAAATCTTTTAAATAATTGAAGTTCAAAAAATATAAAATCCTATAATGATAAAGGAAAACATACTTCAATACTAGTATCCTTTGTTTGAAATTTGTTCATAAAAAATTCTAATGAACACATACCAACATTTGTTAAATGGTCCACATCATTAACCGGGACCACGATAATATATTAGGCGATAGAGTGATAACATAATTAAAGAACCTCTAAGTGCTTCCTTTGTCTGAAATGTTTAAAAAATTCATGCTGTCTTTTCAAGGTTTAATGGTTTTTAATTTTAGTTCATGGAAGGAGTTGTATCATTATCTTTTGAAAACTCCTATGCTGTTGCCAAAAAGTCATTGGACAAGGCGGTAAAAGAAGCTTTTAGTGCACCTCATATCGAACCTCCTTAGCTTGAGTTGACCCAAATATCCTGTGGTATTGGCATCTTACTGTTAAAATAAGACACACTTTGCTTTCTTCTTTAAATGACTTCATTCCCGTGATTGATATTTGATAACAGAACATTTGAAGAATAAAATATAACAGAATCAAACAAACATTATTTAGTAATACACTATCAAACAAAGTTATTGACATATCTACTCTTATAGTGATCAAAAAAGCCTTATCTATATTTTATGCCTAGAGGCAACTAATAGAAAATGCCAAAATTTATTTATATTTTGTCTCTTGAGGATTGAATAAAGAGATTTCTTCTATAAACCTGTATATCATAGATTAAGAAGGCATAACCACATCAGATAGTGCATAGGGTAAAAAAGAAATATATAAGCAAAAGGTAAAAAAATAATGAACCAAGGTTATATAGTGCTGCATCAGCTAACAAGTAAAAAATTTACACATAGTCCAGAAAATTCTCAGTAGTTAATTAAAATAAATATATTATATTCAATTTCCTCCAATACGTATTTATATATATGCAGATAGACCCTATAGTTATGAATCTTACTTGACATAGAAATGCTACAAACAGCAACCACATCAGAAACATTTGCCCTCAATTTTAGCAATTACAATGCAATATGTTAAAGATAATATCAATCAGAAATCATCATAAACATCATCATGAAGTTAATTTTGAAATATAATTCTAGCTGTCAGGTTATTGTATTGATTATTGAATGCTTCATGTCAATATCATTTCTTCATGGTTACATTGTACTATGTGTGATCAATTATCAGCTACATAAATCCTAATACCAACCAACAAGGATTTTCAATATGCATTTTTCTTCCTATTCTTTCTTATTGAGTGCTATAACTTTCCTTCCTTAATTCTTTTTCCAACATGCACCTCTATGAAACCTCTAACTCTTCATAGTAGAGCAGTGCCAGTTGTGTGTAAGCATTACGAATATCTCAACTTTCTCGAATGATGTTTCTCTTTTCTTTAATCAAAGCAACTACCTTATATCTATAATCTTCATTTATTCATTTATCCTCATTCTATAGCATACCTGATGATTCATTCAAACAGTATTTCTATTAAAGAAATGAAACATGAAAAATTTAGAAATACGAAAAAAGCTAAACAAAATTGACATGAAACACATTCACGAGAGCTGCTTGGTGACAAGACACACATCTGGAAATTACCAATGTAAAAAATTGCACTTGGACAATAAAGTAGCAATTTATAAGTTGAAACTTTAAATAATAATTCTGTGTTATCTTAATGCGAATGAAGCTACTAACAGAATGGATTCTTCATACCTTGATATGCCTGAAGAATCTTGTGTTGTTTACTAGTCATGTAATCAAATTGAGGTTTCCTTCGGCGTTCATTGTGTCCTGCTAGACGCCTGCGACAACTGCGCTTACCATCATCGAACTCAGCTAGCAAATGGAACCTAATTTAAAAATAATAATGGTGTAACTCATTCCATAAGTAACAATCAAGTTCAATTCACAAATATTAAAATCAAAACCAAGAAAATATGTAACTAAAACACAATACAGTCAATCAGTGCTTATATACATTGATTTATTGGTACTTAATCAATAATCTGTTGTCATTTGTTATATCCACTTGAACTAAATTTGTAGTTGAGAAAGAAAACTCTTAAATTATTGTATTAATAGGACCCACTACGAAAACCATAATAATAAATTAAAAATAAAAGAAGCACAGGTCTTTTGGTTTAAGAAAAGTTTCTGCTTTTATTTCTTTTTTAATTCTAATAATTTCAAGAATGTTGCTTAGTTTTCATTTTGTTTCTTGCTCTTTACCTTGTTTTATGTTTTCACTAACAAACATTTCATGTACAAATTTTTTAAAACAAGAAACAAAGTAGCATTTTGTAATTGTCGGCAGAACAAAAAATAGAAACAAAAGATAGATTTTTAACCCAAACAAGCCCTTAGTTGAGATTTTTACATCAAATAATCTGCTCAAATTTTATTTGTTTCTAACCAGCAGTATTGGAGTACCTACCCCAACTGAACAAATATAAGGAACTTACATTAATGTCATGAGATAACAAAAAGTATAACAAATGCACTATAACTATTCCAAAAATACCTGCTGCACTGCTGACAAAACCTTTGTTCAATGCCATTTACAATAACTTTAGCTGTCTTGGAGTGAACATCACAAACTTTATGCCTTTTGTGGTAATCTTTTGAGGAGCTAAGATCCATGTTGCAACCATAAACTTGACATACAGGAGCCTGTGGCGGTAAGCTGGAAGTGCGAGCTCTCTTTGCAAGAGTGGTAGGTTGTAAAGCCGTAAGAATGAAACCTTCTTTAATATCTTTATCACTGCTTGCACCTTTACAATCTGCCAATCTCCCTAGCTTCAGATCAATCAACGAAGAATCGTGAGTCTTGGATTCAACTAGAGAACTTAAATGCTTTGAATTGGATTCTTCTTCCCCCAGAGAAGAATCCAAAGCAATGACATGTGTGGAGGAATTTCCTCTTCTACTAGAATTGTTACTATCTAGTTCATAGCTACATGTGTCTAGAGGATGATTATCATGAAAAGACTTTTGCAACAAGTCAGGGAACCCCAAATCCACAAATTCCATGCTTTTAACTACCTCTCTGTCTGAATTAAACCCATCTCTCTCACTGTTGGACTTGTTGTCCCATTCAACCAATGCTTTTCTACTTCTCATATAAGCATCAAGTGAAAAATCCATTTCATCAGAAAACAAATAGCCTTTCTCTTCAGGGACATAACTCCAAGATTCCATTAGTACCACCGAATTGAAGCCGCGGATGCTATAAAATAATCAAGAAGCCTACCACAATCCAAAAAGAATTACATTACTCACTAGCCAAGACAAAAAGTTATTCATAGATGTTCATTCTATCACACCAAACTCAAGCATATACATATACAAACTATTACTACACAAGACATAATAACTATAGCTATAGACAAAAGTACATGTAATAAATGAACACTAGGGAAACAAAATAAGACAAACAGGATGGCATGACAACCATGTTAATAATATAACATTTGCACAAACAAATGAAAGTAAAATTTTCACCAAAAAAAAGAAAAAGCCTAAAGAAGAAGAGAATCAGATCCCACTTCGTTTCATGGATAGAAAATTCATAATCCATGACCAGCTACCAGCCAAAAACAGCATCCAAAAATCTCAACTTTTTTTGACAGAGACATTAACACAAAGTTAAACCATGCTACCAGAACCAAAAATTTAAAAGGGTAAATAAATCAAATCAAAATCAAACCCAGATTGTATGATTAGATATCTTCCAAGTTCCAACTCTCAATACTTAAAACCCCAAATGTACAAAGTAAAAATGCTGGCTGTTTCTCAAACTGTGCTTCGGCATCATACAAAAGAAGATGCAAATGAAACTGCCCATGAAAGAAGAAGCTGAAAGGATTCATATTTTCTGAAGAAAGAAAATGAATCAAACCGGTAGAAGAAGAATGCAAAACCAGGGTATCTTGAAATCTCACTGTTCCATGATTATATACTAAATAGTTTCTCGGGAACCAGACACCAGAAAAATGGTATCTTGAAATAACCTGAGAGATTGGTGGCACCTTGTAAGTGGTTTTGGTTTAGCACACAGCAGAGTGAACAGTGAAAGAGAGAGAAAGAGAAATGTTAATATTTTTCTGTTCAGAATAATGGTAACGTTGAAGCAGTTAGAGCGTGAGTCAACATGATTTCTTCCTCAACACCATGCCAAAAGCATGTTGAGGTCTTTTGTAGCTTTAGACACAGCATTGTAATTCCATTCTAGGACATTTGATTTCGTTTTATTTACGTAAACAAACCACATACTTGCATTGAATATTATATTATTGATTCAACCGTGTTTTTTGTTACCGTCGGAAATCAAAATCACATTGATAAAATCACTCTTTACCTTTATATTTATTATTGAGACAAAATGTGTTTTTCAATTAAGTTGCTTAGTGATAAAAGTAAAACTTTGAGTAAAAGTTAAAATTTGTTAGTGAAACTTTAAACAACATGTTTTTTTATCTCACCGTAGAGGGAGGAATCTCGCTTGTCAAGACACTTGTTGCCAAAGTAAGAAAATTAGCCTTTTAACATATTGGGTTTGGGTGCACTTTTTAACCTCAAACAAACAAGTTAACACTAAGTAGTTTTTGAAAAATGAATTTTTTTAGTTTTTGAATGGGTATTTTTTCAATCAAATTATTCTTTTGATCTCCTTAATATAAATTACATGTGTAATTTTTATCTCCTAATTTTTTAATCAATTATTTTTTGTATTCTTAAAATTGAGTAAATTTGATGTTTTAACAATTTTTACACATTAATCCTCATCTTATTTTTATCTATTTTTTGGGAGTTTATAATAGATATGAGATAGTTTAAAAATCGAAATCATTTAAAAACTGAAATAAATTGTAACATTTTAGAAATTTAATAAAATTAGTAAGAAATATAATAAATTTTAAAATATGCATTTAATTTTAGAAAGCAACAATTATTGGTTTAAATTTTTTTCTAGAAGAAACGTAATTCTATGCAATAATTTTGTTGTCCCAACATTACTAATTTTTTTGGTAGATCATCCAACATTGCTAACTTAAATGCAAACTTGTGTTTGTGGTTTGAATGACTCTGAGATACTCCACGTACACAGCCAACTCTCACCAAATAGGCAAATGCACTATTCTTGAGGAGTTGCCGACTTCCTAGTAGTATAGTCAACATGCTTATGTGTAGCCATTAATGATGAAGGTTAGAAACTATTAGTAATCCATCAAGTTCATATTATTATAATAGCTATTAGTTTAACTTTTCTATATGAATATTTTTTTTTCATTAAATAGATCATTTTGATAATATCATAACAAATCAGCTCAAGTATCCTAATCCGTTGAGTAGTGTTAATATTATAAAATTCAACTAAGAAAAAATATATAAATAAAAAATAATTTACTATGAAATTGAAATTTTATTTATAAATGTCAATGAATTATTTAAAAAAAAAATTAAGAGTACGCGCTATTTTTAAGAATTAAAATTGCTTATTTATTTAATAAAAAAACAGCTCATCGGAACAAAAAGGAAGACTTCTTTTTTACTTTTAAACAAAGATTATTTTTGTATAATATTAGATGAGTTTAATGGTGATACAAAATTAATATAAAAGATTTTATCTTATCAATTAATTATATTTTAAATTTGATAATATTTTTTAGATAATTATTATTAAAATCAATGAACTTCTATATATATATTATATATATATTGAATGTGATTAAATAATTGTGTAATATAAGAAATCTTTTATATATGTATTTATCTCATGTGGTTAAATATGCTTCATCTCAGTTGGAATGTGAAAACCACTATTAAAATGGGAAATATTAATAATAACGGGCATAATGTATGAGGGACATATATAATATAATAAAGAGTATCATAACTTAGCTAGTAATAATGGTTAATTATACGTTATTGGCTAATTGATTGTATACAATACAAAGATTGAATGTTGAGTGAGCTAGTAATAATAATTAAGAATAAATAAACAGGCTAATGTAACAAAAGTTGGAGCATGCTGGCATATGGGAATGGTCGTGGGCCATGCTAGAGGTATATTGGTGGCTGAGTTGATTCTTTTTACTGTTGAAAAGCATGCTTTGGCATTTTCAAATTGGTCTCCACAGCCACTAGGATAACAATTAACAGACTTTTCCTAGTATAGCTACTTTTTGTCTTTCAAAAAGGTTCACTCCAGTGGAAAGTGGGTTAATACATTAATTTACGTAAACATAAGGTATAGTGTTTTTTTTTTTTTTTTTTTATATATATATAAAAAGGATAACATACCTCGCATACATAGAGGGGGTTTATATATTTTCTTTAAGGTAATTATTATCTCTCTCTTTTTAAGAGTTTTTATAAATTATATTCTTTTTTACGTTAAAATATATATTTTCTTTTTTCTTAAAATATATATATTTTCCTTGCTATTAAATTTTTGGTAAGTATCGATTTATTACTTTTTTTAGAAAATATTACAAAAATATCATTTACACCATTAATCTACACAAATAAGTATTATTATATTCTCCTCTTTTATTAAAATATATGTTTCCCTTCTTTATCAAATTCATATATTTTATATTTCAAACTATCTATAATTTTTTAAAGTAAAAATAATTTTATGATTAATATATTTTTAATATTATCCTACGTAAGATATTTAAATATTATATTTTCTAATTTTAAATATTAAAATAAATGATAGAATAAATTTAAATATTACATTTAAATATGGAACAATACAAAAGATATAATTTTTAAAATTATATAGTTCAATATTTAAAATTAGAAAAATATAAATATTACATTTAGAAATTTAGAATATTTTGGAGACTTCCTTCACCTTAATTTCTTTTGGAAACTCCCTTGAAAATACTTTTGAAAGGTTTAACCACACTTCCTAGTCAAAGATAAGTAAGTTAGGATTTGGTGAATTTTGGAAAAAACTTAGAATTTTGCTAGATGTTTCGCAATTTTTGTTATTTTATAAAGGAAGGAATTTTAGTGTTTTTGTGCTTCAAACTTCACAAATGTGGTCGAAGGTGAGGTATTTATAGAAATAGGTGAAAAAAAAAATTAAAAAATTACATGTAACCATTTAGTTAGTAAATTTCGGTTACATTAATCATTAGTTACCTTTAAAAGTAACTAATTAATAAATTTTCAAGATAAATTTTGACTTATCCAGACTTTGCATTCAATGGTAACTTATCTTATTTTTAATTTGGACTTTACTTCATCGTTTGAATATAATAACTGTGTAGCACTTGGATAGCCATCTTCCAATGTGAGTTTTTGTTACAAAACATCAAAACTTCTAAAATTTTATGATTTTATCATTTTGTTAAAGAAAAATGAAAGTTATCGTAACTTCCCTTCAACCACCACTCTGTGTCTTTATTTCATCCTTTTCGTGCTCATTTACTTGATTTCTAATCAAGGATAACTATTTGTGCATAATTTCACACAATTATAATTTAGAAGTTACATATTTTTAAAGTTTTATGATGAATTAAAACCATAATTTTTACTCTTTATTTTATAATTTTGAATCTAACCTTAAAATATTATTTATGATTATGCCATAATTAGGATAAAATTTTAAGGATTCTAAAATTCATTTTTACATAATTTTACGGTTTACAGATTATTCTAGATAAATTTTTAAGATAATTTTTGTATTTAATTTACATAAAATTTATTATACAATATTTTATTCCTAATTGTATATTTATTTATACTATACCTAATTCTGTATATTATGAGCCTAACTCCTTTTATTTCTCTATTATTTGAATTTTTTAACCTGAGAAGGTTGTGTGCAAAGAATATTTGTATAGCCAGAAGTGGTTGGGTGCAAAGAATACCTGTAATCATTTCACAGTTTGTAGCAAAAACTCAGTAAGTTGTTGGGTAACTGGATGTAGTCTTGAATACACGAACCAATATAAAAATATCATTGTCTTTAACTATTTTATTTTTACTAACGGGGATAATCACTTAAACGTCTTACAATTAAAATCAACAGTTAAAGAACTTAAAGTTTCATCTGACTAGAGTTGAAAACAACAAACAAAATGACTAAAATTTTGATTAACACAATTCAACCCCTCTTCTTGTGTTTTTGTCTTTTACACTTGCATACTCTCAAGTTAGTATATTTATTTCCTTTGGCCAACTGCCACCTCGAGTTTCCATCACTCGGTGGTCTTACTATACCTTTGAGTTCATGATGACAAGTTGGGAGTATACTCATTGCGATACAATATGAACTTTCACCAACTAGATAATATCCTGAAGTATGTTGAGGTTAGCCAAGTGAGATCTTCGATGAATCTTTTGCCACACCCCGAAATTCCTCCAAGGACTTAGTCCATACAAAGACATTTTACCAAATGCTACTTTTTAGTCATCATAACTCTAGAGATTTACTCCCCAAAAAAATCTCTAGAGTTCCTCACTATGATACTAGGGTAGTAGATCTATCACACAATATGTCATGACTTTACCCTCTACCTTTTTCCCAAAGATCTCCACTTCAGGTATGATAGCAGTGTCATTGCTCGCTCACCATGTCACACACATGATGGCAGTATCACTGCCCACCTATCACACACATACATGTATCAATAACTTTGCTAAGTGTACACAGGTACCTCGTACCTTGTACCACATCCTCAAACAAAATGTCTATCAATATATCATATCTCGAACCTCGAGTAGCTCCACGACTTTGAGTTCATAGGTTACTGAGCTCTTACTCTCTTCTGAAAAAACATCGTCATTATACAATACCTCTACGAGTGACTCTTTTCATAAAAAGTTCATCCAAACACTTAAACTTCTCTTAACAACACCATAACATCAAAACAAGGTTCACATGCCCATCAAACACACAAAAATGTCTCAAGGTCATTATCAATCATACCAAGGACCAAAGGTCCCCACTCACTATCATTCCAACAAGTACAATCCTAGCTATTTCATCGTTATATACATGGGTAAGATTATTATCTAGGTGATTCATATTAAGCATTAATATTTATCAATTAAATATCAACTCTTAATTATCATAAAGAATAAGGAACTCTTAACCAAGTTATAAGAGAACTCAAACACATCGTAATAATAAAATAACTTAGCAAAATATGGCTAAGTCTCCAAATTTTCTCAATAACTAGGCAAAGTTTCCCTTGTAATTTGAATAATCCCCAAAATCAATCTATATAATAATTCAGACCACAACTATACCAAAATCCACAAATCATTAAAATAATTCCAAATCGCATTCCATCAGTTAAAATATATAATATTTTCTTTTTCAAAACCACCATGCAATGGAGGCAGTCATGCAATTTCATGGTTGTATCCCCCCACAGACAACCATGAGTCATTTTAAACATCACACAAAACGGAGAAACTCCACTTACCTATAAAACATGGATTACAACAAGAAAAAGACACTTGGGTCTTTAATGTAGTTCACTAAAATAGCTTATTTGTCATGATCGCTCTAAATGAAGTTTTGTTCGATCCAAAATAAAAAGTATGAAGAATAAATTAGTTTAATTGGTTAAAAATTTTGATTTGGGGTCCAAAAAGACTAAAATGAGCTCAAATACTTATTAACTCAATTTTAAAATTGGGGAAAGAAAAAGGATATCAAGGTCATATTTTATCAATCAAATTACATATTCATGATATAAGCAAGCCCAGGATCATGAAAATATGTTGTTTTACAAATAGGCAACTTCTCCCATAACCCTTTTTTTAAAAAAGAAAATGGCTTATATAACAAATTTTATCGATTAAAATCAAGGATAAGGATGAAAACTTACTAGATCTGAAATGCAGGCTTGATACTAGAGAAAAAAAATGGGTAAATGAATTGTGTTTGAGTAGAAAAAAAAGGCGAGACTCTGCCGAAACTTAAGAACTTTGAAAAAGAAGGAACTTAAGGCTCCTGTTTAAAAAGTTTATTGTCTTTTGGCGCTCAACGTCATTCAGAGCCAAGCTTAACGCTAATGACGATGAAAAACTACCACAAGATTCTTCAATGCTAAACACGACACAAAATTTCATGCTCAGTATGATACACGCATCGAACACGCATCAAATTAACTAAATCGGTTATTACTTGTAGTAGTAACCGACCTAGGTCATTCTTGCCATGGATTGTTCTATGACTCTTAAGCCAAAAATTAACATTCAAATAAGGGAAGTTTTAGTGCAGAACGTAATTAATTGCAATAAAAGGGAACAAAACTGAATTAAAAGCAAGCAATCAAAGTAAGAACAAAGCAACTAAAATGAGTGGAAAACTATGTGATTAAATGGTCAATCTGATTTTCTTTTTGTCTCTTCAAATCCCTCACTAGCTCCTAATGAATGTAGAATCACACTTATAACCTAGTTAGACCGGAATCCCTGCATCTAATTAGGATCTCGCTACTTTACAATTGTAAATTAATTTTATCGAACACTTGGTGTGCCAAATCAAACAATCGCATTGTAAGCAACAAACCTTATCCGATTATAACCAATTCGGGAAACCACAACAACAGTCAATCAACATGTTGAATTTGAATTTAAAAGCACAATTTAATTCATTATCATCTAATTGTATCATGCATTCAATTTGGATTGAGAGAATACTACAACAAGAATTAAGAATAATTGAGTCTAAGGATTGAAAGAAGAAAATGAAAGAAAAGTGCAGGGGAAGAAGAAAAAGAGGGCTCGTCCAAGCAAGGAAGATGAGAGAAAAATCTGATTGCAAAATGAAAAATTACATAAGTGTAAAAGTTGTCTTACAATTATCTAAATTGGGGCATTTATAATAAATGAGTCATGTGCTAGTAACCTGACTACTTAAGTGGTTGAATACCACCATTCAACTCCTAGCTAGAGCATAAACTAAATGTGCCAATTAAAATGAATAAATGGACTACAATTGCATGCTAAGTTAAATTTATCCAGCACTAGTCTAGATTTCGCTTTCCAATTTTGAGCCAGGTTTTTACAACTTTGCAATTCGAATTAGACTTTGAGTTCTTCATAGAAGTATTATAGCTTTGAGTGAGCTACAAAATGAGAATAAGATCAGCTCAAAAAAATTTCTATAGCAAAATTTATGGCCAAAATATAAAAACTATGCAAATTTGGAAAAATATGATTATTAATGCAATTAAGACCCAATAAGCCTAATCAATTAAGAATGGTCTTAAACACTCTAATTGACCACTAATCATACTCCAATTATCATTATTTAGTGTTAGGAAAGTGCTATGCTAAATGCAACACAAAATTGCATGCCCAATGCTATTAGAACTCACGTTGAACATGAGCTTTATGGTGTTCAACACCAACTTCAGCATGTTAAGTGATGCTTTCTAGGCTTGCATGGCACACAAGGAAGTTATACACTTGTGTACTTGCTTCATTGACTTGTATCTAATATGTTATTATTTTAATCACTTTCCTAATGCTTGATAATTATAATTGGAGCATGATTAGTGGTCAATTAGTATGCTTAAGACCATTCTTAGTTAATTGGGTATTAATGATCCAATTTTTCCAAACTTGCACAATTTTCATATTTTGGCTATAACTTTTGTTACAAAACTTTGATTGAGCTAATCTTGGTCTGATTTTGCAACGGCCTTAAGGTCCAAACTCTGATTGAGTTGATCTAGGTCTCATTTTGCAGAGGCCTCAAGGTCAAAATCAGAATGAAAATGGGACTTAAAGTGGCTTAAAGTATACGTCAAAATGCTAGACTGCTGCTGACGAAAATTATTGTATCTTTGCGATTTTAGGCCCAACTCACATTTAATTGACACAATTAATTTATGTCGTAGCTAGGATTTGAAGGAAAGCTCTTAGCCACTTAAGTGTGCATGTGCCTAGCACATGACTCACTCAATGTAAATAGTTGGAAAGACACGTTCAGATAAAAACTTGGTTATTCATTTTTTGCAATTTCAATTACATTTACATTTTGGGTTTTCTCTTTTTTCTTCTCTATTCATGCTTCTTCTTCCCCCTTGTCTGCCCACTCATCTTCTTCATCTTCTATAATTGTAATTTTCATTTTTAATTGAGCTTTATGAGTAGTTGGTTCGTTTAATAAATTCGGTCTCTTGTAAGTTTCCTCTTTCATCCTTAGGTTGATTGTTTTGCTTTTTTTATAGGTTGCATAATTTGAATTAGGGTTTCGAATTTATTACTTGATTTAATCAATTGGTTTGGAATTTTTATTTTGGTCTGGTTGTTGATTAATGACGAGTGCAGAAATTTTGAATTGGAAACAATCGAACCAAGTGCGTGTCTCATGCGATTGTATGAAGTGTTGTACACCAAGTGTTTGGTGAATATCCTCTACAATGGTAGAGTGCTCGGATGCCAATGGAGTGTAGGAATTCTGACCTAATTGAGCTACATATGCATTTTCTTTTATGGTCAAGAACCAGTGAGGGATTTCGGGAACCGAAAGAGAGACCAGATTGAGCCTCTTTCATATAGTTTTAACCTTTACAACTTCGTTTTATTTTGATTAATTGCTTTAGCATTTTTATTTCAATTTTTCACTTAAATTCCCCTTTAATTACTTTTGTAAATGGATGATGAGAACTATAGAGCAATCCATGTGAAGAATGAGATAGGTTTTCTTTATTACAAAGTTTAGCAGCCTTAATGTAATTTGACCATGTTCGACAGTGTGCATTGAATTTTGGGCCGCTGCCAGGGATTGCTCTGTATTCCAACTTTTTACATACATATTTTATATATTAGACATAGCTAGAGTAGATTTAAACCAATAAATCCTGCTTCCGGTGCTGTTCTGTTTGGCTTTTGGTGTAATTTTGAGTGTTGATGACCACATGACATGCTTTATTTGCATTGTAACTTCTTGGTCCCTAGGAATTTGATGCCATGGGCAAAACTTACACCATTTTATGGTGTAAACACGTCGTTAAAATTCTCATATTCATTTATTTTCTTAGTGTTTCTGCATAAGTTTTCGTTCGGCGAGGATATATCGAGTATTTTTTAATTGTTTAACTAATTTCGATTTACTTGATTTTTTTGCAAGCACTTAAATTTTGGCATTTGGAGCATGGCTTGGCGCTTTGCCCCAAGCTCCACCCTAAAGCCCCCAAATTCCAACGTTTAGACTCTCTTTTAAATTTTTTAAGATTTTACTCTTCATTTTCAGGTCCCGGGTAGTGTTGGAATAGAGTTGTGGTGGTGCCATATTTTTTAAAAATCATTTGATACTATTTTAGAACTTATTTTGGTGAATTTTTATCTATTGTAACTAATAGTGTGAATCTTGGTGTGTTCTGATAAAATTTGGCCTATGTTGATACGTGAACAATAGAAGTATAGGTGATCAACTATATACTTATGATCCTAAGATTTAGAGAACTTTGCACTAGTTGAATAGATTAAAAATTCTCATCATAGAATTGAACATGCATTTGATTTGTTGACTCTGGCCTTATTAGTGGTAGTGACATTAGTAATAGTGCTCAACATTCTGATTTTGTGCATTTTGATTCTGCTCATATTGATAACATGGATAATAGAACATCGAAAAAGCTTGTTGCACCTGATATTAATTTTCAATCATTGTGTATTGAATACCCTGACTTGGATTCTAACTTTGAACTTAAATCTGGACTGATTCATTTGCTTCCTAAATTCAATGGCCTTGTAGGTGAGGAGGATCCACACAAGCACTTGAAGGAGTTCCATGTAGTATATAGCACAATGAAACCACAAGTATTGATGAAGAGCACATCAAGCTGAGAGCATTCCCAACAACCACTTGTAATCCATAACTAGAATGAAATGAAGAGGCTAGGGAAAAAGACAAATTATGTGGTGGGGAGGCTAGGGAAAGACGGATTGGATCGAGAGGGGATGCCTACTCTACTCATTACCATTAAACGACGAAGCCAATAGTGGAAGGAGGGACTTGAACCCTCAACAAGCCCAAAGATCGGGGATAATAGAACAACTTGATTGCCTATCCAACTATAAAGGAAGGCAAGAAAGGCTTCTATTTGTCCTTCATTGAAATAGAAAGGGAGGGCTCACCCCTTTTTAGAAGAGTACAGGTCGATCCTAGATTCTGATCTTGTCCTTATTGACCTGGGTTTCGTATTTCGGAAATCACTTCTTGACTCCAAATTTTATTCAAAATCAAATAATATACATTGTTTGCTCAACAAGCAATTCTAATACACTCAACTTATACTGATAAGTATAGAAACTTATTAATATAATTAAAGAGGAATATAATTCCTAGTAAGTTAATTTTAAATTCTAAAATTTTTAAAATTATAGAATTTAAAATAGAATTAAATTAATAATTTTCTAAACTCAAAATCATTTTAAAACAATTAGTCAAACATTTAACACATGTAATTGCATTTAAATTAATTTTAAATTCTAAATTTTTTAAAATTATATAATTTAAACTAAAATTAAATTAATAATTTTCTAAACTCAAAATCATTTTAAAACAATTAGTCAAACATTTAACACATGTAGTTGCATTTAAATTAATTTAAAATGCATAAACATACAACAAAGCAAAGGGAGAAATTTTAGAGTGTTACAACTTCGTCACCTTTAAAAGAAATTACATCCTCAAAATTTACCTGATACAAACAACGTAGGATAATCTTATCTCATCTAGCTCTACAACTCCCATATGTCATCTTCCCTGGATGTTCCATCCTAAATCACCTTTACCAAAGGAATTTTTTACCTTTCCATTACTTCACCGTTCTATTTTCAATCCTCAACTAATAATTCTCATAAGAAATGTTAATATTTATAGAAACATCATCCAACTCAATCAAATGAGAAAGATTATAGATATATTTACGAATTTAACATACATAAAAGACATCATAAAGATTTTGATATTAAGTATAACTATATTGACATTCTTGTATATGCATCACCACAATCAATAATCTTATTTACTACCTTATTAGTTTGTGAATTCACCATGGTAGACATCTATTATGAAATTGAAATAAAAAATTAACGAAAATAAAAAATAAATTCTAAAAAAAGCTTACCAAAATTCCACACAATCACCATTCTGAAATGATCTTTCGTGACATATTTTTATATTTTAAAAAGTTCTTTCCAAAATTTTACATTCCTAAAATCTATTTCCATACAATATTTTTACATTGTGGATTAAATTTCAGAAAATTCTTTCTAGAATAAAAAATAAAATCAATGATATATAGAGAAATTTTCAAGACGGAGTATTGAGTTATAAATATTAGGGTTACACTTCTTTCTCATTTTCTCATCTTAAATAGCATTTCTGGTATAAAATATATTTAAATAATAAAAATTGTGTTAAAGAAAAAAATAGGAGTATATTTAGTGGGGAGGGTAAGTGTAAATAGCAAATTCCCAATATAATTACAAGGATGGAGCGGAATTGAGACAGAGCCCTTAAATATATATATATATATATATATATATATATATATATATATATATATATATATATATATATATATATATATATATATATATAAAAAACTTTGTATGTTGTTCGTCTTCCATACGATTAAATATACAGTGTATAGCAAACTCCCATTAATATATACACATTTATGTACCTCTTTAATTTGCCACAGTGGTGAGACACACAACACCCTTTAAAGTATCATTCATGTATGTATATTTGATGACCCTACCATTTGTCAAATAGAAAAATGTGAGAGGGGTGAAGAGTGTGGGCTTGAGTGGGAAAATGGGAAATTCTGACCATGTATGTTGAGATGTCACCATCCCTAGCTTGATTTTCCTTTTCAATTTTAATTTTTCAAAACTGGTCGTCCAAAAGCTAGCAAGGCATGACAAAATTTCACCCACTAGAGAACAATATCATTGTGGCATATTTTCGTCACACACGTATAGTAACACATATTGATCAAATTATTTAACAGGAAAATTGCGTATTTAGTGTATAATTTTTTTATAACTTTTGAACTTAGTTTTTTAAGTGACTAAATATTATTTTATCACTTTTAAAAATAATTAAATAAGTTTGTCATTTTTAATTTTGTTATCTAATTTTGTCCTTAACATCAAATTTTTTATTTACAACATTGAAAAGTGATTACCAAGAGAATTTTGGCGGTTAAAACTATTGACATATATAAATTAATTATATAAATATTATTTTATATCATTATCAAAAATTAAGGGTATTATCTTTAATCATATATAATTATAGAAAGATAAATGAAATTTTAATTAGATTTTGTCCAATGATGGATCAGACCACTGTTAAAATATTGTAAATTCGTTATTTCATTAACAATTTACCCAGGAAAGAGGGGGTTTCTATGAAATAGACATATTGTGGCTATATTTATATGAAATTATTTAATTATCTAATTTCATGAAAATTTATACACATTAAATAATTCTTTTATTGTTTAATATTAGTTTTATCGTTTATTTTTCAACTGGGCCTATTCTTTTACAATCCAATATTATTTTAAATCTTACATTTACCTACGGTGATGTACATTTGGTTGACAAAATTCTTCTGTTGGATTGAATTATCTTATACTTGTATCATGTGAGTAGTGAACATACCTTCTCGGTATGGCACTACTTGGCATCATAGTTTTGTGATAGACTAGATTAATTGAATATTCTTTTAAACACATTTTACTTGTTTAATTTTATTTCTCTATCAACTGAGAAAATCTTATATATTAAAACTAATGTCTTGTAAATTGAACAATGTTTTAATAAAGATATCTAACCAGATGCCCAATTAATAATGTATATGAGAGGGAATAAATATATTTTACATGTCTAATTAAATAAGATATCCTCTTCATCTAATACTTGTAATCAATTTGTTCTTAGGATTTTTATTAAAGATTTTGTGATAGTCTCTTCTAGAATATGATAATTTTGTTGTTTTAAGATAGTTTGTCTATTTTATATCATGAATTTGTATCATTATGTATAGTATTTCAAAACTGTAATTTTGTTGAAGTTGTGAGCATTATAATTTATCACAAGAATTAGGGACAATTTGTTTTCATAACCTTAATAATTGTTACAAACAATTCATGTGTGTTTCCGTTGTTAGTAACCAAATATCTTAAATGATCTCATATTCTATTTAAAATATTAAGAATTCTTTTTATCTCACTCGTATTTATAAAGCTTACTTCATTTATGTGATTACTTTGAGGACAAATATCTTATCAATAAAAAAAAAAAAATTGTCTTATAAAGTGTCAAATGAACACTTATAATTTCCTTAATTCTATTAATGTAATGTGATTAACTATAAAATTCCTTTGTAAAACTTTATGGTTGAGCTTCATATTTTTTCCGTAACTACTATTCTTTATGATCTTATATTAGTTTATTTCTCTCACATATAATTCTTTGAGAGAAAAATAGTGAATTTTAGACTCAATCAAATATTAGAATCTAACCATCATTAAAGAATTTTCATACCAGTAGACTCTAATGAAAATCCTAGTCTTAATCTTGTACGAAAGATTGGTGGGAGTATGCATTTTGCTATCTTTAGAGATTTGCGAATCTCATGCAATTTTGTTATTTCTCGAGATTTTTAAATCTCATGATGTTATATTTCTATGTGCTCACCTTGTGATACTATGATATATATTATGCAATGCACTATAGTTCTTTAGCATGCAATTACATGATACTTCTCTTTTACCTAAATTTTACATTTTGTTAGGTCACAAATAATCTTCATGGCCCGCTACGCCAGCTTGTTTTTAGCCTGAAATTCCTGGGCTGTTTTTTTTTTTTCAACCTAGTCTGACACTAACAGGTCACCAGACCAGATCTATTTTCACAACTCTAAGTACCTTACCATCCAATGTTACTACTTCTATCAAGTACAACTTTTACATTGCTAAAGTATTTATAAATTCTATAGTTGGACTAATGATCTTAATTAGTTGTTCTTTTTTAATATTTTATAGCCATCTTAATCCAACATATCAAATTAATGTAATGATAAATATCGTAAAGAAATTATTAACGTAAGTAATTACTCCAACTATTGTAGATACTTAAAAAATTTGAATTGTATTGATAAGCTTTGTAACTGTAAATACTTAAAAAATTTGAATTGTGTTGATAAGTTTTGTAACATTTTCAAAAGTCTTAATAGTTGGAGCTTCTCTAAAACATATAGCTCAGTTGGGTTTAATTAAAGGTTCCAATGTATTGAGTCAGAGTTTAATGTTTTATGTTATGAGACATATATTGTGTCTCTTTTAGCATTTTTCAAATGTTTGGACCTATATCAATATTACTTTGTACACTATTTTCTTCAAATATTATTATCTTATGCAAAATATACATTGTGTCTCTTTTAGCATTTTTCATATGTTTGGACCTATATCAATACTATATCGTACACTATTTTCTTCAAATATCATTATCTAATATGCAAAATATATATCCATATAGGATATTATTTTGTAATACCAAGGACACATATTTTTTATATCCATGTTGAACATGTGACCAGACCATAATTGTTATTTTTTGTTTAAATAATTCGTATTCTAATTATTGATGATACTATACAACTAGGAAATCGTTAGAATTTTTATTAAATCAATGATTATGTATTTTAAACTTGTGAGTACAGATTTATATCATTTCAGATTAGGTTAAGTTTATTTCAGCTTAGATTTTAAAAAGTAATTAGTCTTTTTAGTTCTTTCAAAACAATAATAAAATAGCCTTTTATAAAAACATCACCAAAAGCAGAGTTCAAGACCAACTTTGCTGTAAAAAAAGGTTACATAGTTATAGATTTCAGAAATGGATGACAATAACAAAAAATTTGAGAGCTAAAATTGACCTTTCAAATATTTCAACATGAATGGAATACTTTAATCCTTCTACAGAGTTTAGAATCTGAAAAAAAAAATCAGCAACTTGTAGAAATAAGCTTGCGGTTACACCAGAACAGAACAAGATAAAATTTGTTGCTCTCAGATCTTAAATAGCTCTGTTGTAAAATATTTTAAGTTTACACTACAGAAAACACATTAATAACGTTCAAGAGAGAAAACATGTATTTAATATGCTCCAACTATGATCAGATGATACATTTCAAGTTCAATTATTCAAAATTGGAGAAAACTGAGAGCCCTTTGTTATGAAACATGATACAGCTCATGAAAGGCGAAGATAAGATAATTTGAAAGAAATCTGAAATTGTAGTTATTGGAATGAGAAAAGGTGTACACAAATAAGGGTTTATGCCATAACAAGCTAACTAATATTTAACTAATAAACCAACAAAATAATTCATCTCTAGCTAACTGAACTGAGATATCTCCAATATCCCTGAAAGTTAAATTGTTTCAACAATTCTTAGGCACAACAACAAAATACAGAAGTAAGCGAAATTGTAGAAAATGAAGAGAGGTGTTATATGTCCAGAAAATGAATGGCAATGGGGAACATAATTTGAATACGAACTTCCTGGGTTGAAATTTAATTTATCCTAACAAAGAGCTTTCTCTCTACAATTATGAAACATCATGGAATTACAAAATAAACAAATAACTTATATCAAGTATAACACCAAGTGCAATGCAGATAATAATTACCATGTTTCTCTTCTACCTTGGAGAGTATGAGATGTATCAGTAAACGAAGGAAAACTTGGGCTCATTTGATCAAATGAAGAAGTTTCAAGTGAGTGCAAGAATTCATCAAAACCCTCCTCGTAACCAGCCTCTTCTTGCTTTCTCAACTCATCTGGCAAACCAACTTCTCCTTCCAAAAACCTCACCACCTGTCTCATGGTAGGCCTAGAAGTTGGTACACCATTTGAACACAAAAGCCCCAATTTCAACACCATGATAATCTCTCTTTCATTGAAAACACCGTTTAGTCTACGGTCCACCACATCGAGTATGCTCCCTTGTCTGTATTTGTTCCACACACAATCAACCAAAACCAAGTCTTCTGGCAATGCCTTTGGCTCAAGTGGTCTTAGTCCACATGCCACCTCTAGTAAAAGTGCACCAAATGCATAAACATCAGAGCTAGGTGTGGCTTTCCCTGTCCTAGGTAACTCAGGCGCCAAATAGCCCAAGGTCCCCACCACCCTTGTGGTACTTGGATTAGCCCCATGTTCATACAACCTTGCTAATCCAAAATCTCCTAGTCTTCCATTGAGTTCACCATCTAAAAGCACATTGCTAGCCTTCACATCTCTATGTATCACCACTTGCTCATATCCCTCGTGAAGATACAAAAGGGCTGAAGCAACATCCTTGATGACCTTAAACCTTTGCTCCCAACTTAGGATTGTTTCTGGCTCATCAAACAAGTACTTGTCTAAGCTCCCATTAGCCATGAAATCATACACAAGTAGGAGGTCACCACCATGGCGACACCATCCCAGCAGTTGCACCAAATTCCGGTGGCGAAGCCTGCCTATGCTGGCTATTTCCGACACAAACTCCCTAAGGCCTTGTTTTGAGTCATGTGAGATTCTCTTAACAGCAACTTGGGTCTTAGAATTCGGCAATGTCCCTTTGTAAACACTCCCAAATCCACCTTGCCCAAGCAAATCTTTGTCCTTGAAACCTTTAGTTGCTTTCTTAAGCTCTTGGTAGGAGTACCTATGTGGCCCTATCTCAAGCTCCCAAGCTTCTATCACATCAGCATTCTTGTATCTTCTATACATGTAGATACCAAATAAGACACCACACAATGCAAGAATAACACAAGAGACTGAAACCCCTATTGTTAAAGATGTGTGTTTCTTCTTTGGCCCTGGAAGCTGTGGCAGAGAGTTGAGATCAAGGGGTGGAGCTGGTCCATTAATGTTAAAGCTCCAACCCAAAATGTAATGAGAACTAGCAAGCAACCCTGTTGATGCAGAGAACCCAACAAACATGAAATCCTGAAGGATTGGTGAAAGATCCACATTAAATGACATGAGTGGCCTTTTGGGTTTGGTAGAAGATGGAGAAATTGTGACATTAACAACATTTTGAAAAGCATCATAATCAACCCAAGCTAGAATTGGATTCCCATTTTTGAGAGTGAGATTCTGTTTTGTGGAATCAGCATCACCAGTGTAATAACCAGCAGGTGCAGAATCATTAGAAGCCAAACTATTGATGTCAATTCCAACATGGTTATCATTTATATCCCCAAACTCAAAATCTTGTGCTGTGTCAAACTCAACAGCAAAAAGGTGGTTAGAAAAGTTCCCTATGTCACTTGAGTTGAGAAGACCAAGATACTGGCTTGGAAGAGCCCTAAGATCCTTAGAAGTTGCAATAGTAAAAGCAAGGCCATGCCCTCCAAGCTTTGGATACTCAGGAACAATAAACAAAGCAAAAGAAGAAGAAAAGGAGAAAGCTTTACCATTGGTAGAGTTTTTGAACTGAAAAGGGGTTTGATAAAAAGCATGACCAATTACTTTGCTTGAATCATTTGTGAGTTTCAATACCCCATTTTGGTCTATTTGAGCAACCCCATCAAGGGTCATGTTGTTGCTATTCAGGCCCTTGAATCCAGCATAGTGAAACTGGTTAGGTTGAGATGAAACTGAGATCAGAGAGAGAAGAAACAAATACAAGAGTTTCAGGAGCAGGTTGGCCATGATACAAGATGTGGAAAAATGAAAAACAAAGGACTTTGAATAATGACAAGGGATTTAGCCTTTCTAGGCTTCAAAATATTGCTTGCTGTGAATATGAATGTGTTTGAGGAAAGGCGTAGCATAAAAAAAATTATGCCGGTTAAACTGTTCATATTAGCCATCGTTTGTAGTCCGTGTATTAAATTGAGATTTTAAAGAATTTTAATTTTTTTTTTATAAAAAGTTGGGTGATATTTGATTTAAGATTTTTTAATAATTAAAAAGTTCCGTGTTGTTTAATTAAGATTTTATAAAAGAAACTTATTAAAATTGTATGGTATTTAATTGTGATAATTATGATTTTTTAAAAAAAATTATGAAATTTTTTAAATTTAATTAAGATTTTTATAATAAAAGAAAATCACATGACATTATCAAAGGATATAAATTTAATTTCAATAAATCATATGATATAATGAATATTACAAAAAAAAAATAAAAAAAATATAAAAACTTCATATGTTTAATCATTTCCGTGTTCGTTTTTACCACTACTAGATTATTATAATCATTTTCATTTCTAATACAATTGTTATTATTATTATTATTAAATATTATTGTTATTAATAATTTCATCATCAATATATAAAGACAATAAAAATATAATAATAATAGTAAAAGTGATAATGATATAAATTTTTATAATTTAATTTTAATATTAATCATAATTTATTTTCATTATAATATAAGAGCTATTGAATATTTTCTATAAATATATAAAACCCCTTAAAATTTGATAAATTCATAAAACTCTTTGAAATTTTATAAATTTTAATAATATAAATCCAAATTTTTCAAATTTCTATAAATTTGTATGATATAAATCTAATAAAGTCCACAACACATCATATATCACTAAAATCTTTTAAACTCACGTAACTAATTTATAGTCTTCCAAAATCATATCTAATATATTCTTAGTTTTTATACTAAAGAAAATCATAAACTTTAGGCCTTAAGTATATAAAAATTAACCGTGATTTCTCAATCAGAAATCCGATTTTTTTAATTTTATAAATTTTAATATTCATCTATTTTATTTTTAATTTTTTTAATAAGTTTAATAAATTTTCGAATTCTTTTATTTAATTACAAAAAATTGATAAATAATTATAAACAATCGTATATATTAGAAATGTTTTCACTATTATAAAATTTTATTAGAAATTATATAATGATATATATGGCCAGTTGATAATATATAATTATTTTATATATTCAGTGCATCGCGATTAAACCCTCTATTTATTTTATTTATAAGTTTTCTATGTAAATTTAAAATTTCACTAGTATTTTTTTTATTCTATTAGTTATAAAATTTGTGAAATTTTATAAATTGAATCACAAAATTTGCAAAATTTTTAAAAAAACTAGGTAACAAAAATGTGAAAAATAAAAATAATTAAGATGATAAATTCTATAAAATCATAAAATTAAAGTGACAAAATATATAGTTAAGTCTAAAAGTTAAGTTTTTATTTCTGACAGTAATAACATAGAAGAATTTCGGTGATCTAAAACTATTAGAAAAAACTTTTGATAGCGATAAACTTATATTAAAAGAAATAGTTTAATTAGTAACGAAAACATATTCTGCAATCAAAACTAAAACATACAATTTTCTAGTACAAAAGACTACTTAAACTAAAGACATATACTAATCGCTATTTTAAGACTCTAATTAAGAAATTAAAGATTTTTTTTATTAAAATACTATGAAAGTAAAAAATTATTTTATTAAATATATAAAATTAAGTTATCTATAAATTCTTATGATCATAAATAATTTAAAATATTAAATATTTTTTCTTCTTTAAATTTTTTAACCCATTATATCACTCTAAAGTAAAAATATTTTTTAACAACACAACCACCACTGTCATATTATATTTTATTTTGTTTTTGTTTTTGGAGGAGATCGAAGATCGTGCTGATGAAAGTGATGGGGATGTAAACAGGATTAAGAATAAAGCAAAGACATGAACTAGTTGTCCACGTAGATAAGCGGTAAAATGGAAAGGCGTGGGTTTGGGTTTGGTTATGGGCTTGTGGCTGCAGCACGCAACTTAGAACTGAGACTCTAACAGCATCTTTATTCTTGATATTTTACTGTAATTCTTCTCATCAAGGCTTTTTGATAAGAGTAGTATTTTTCAGAAAAAAAATTATTAAAATAGAGTTGGTTAGAAATTATTTATCGAATTAGTGTTGTTTTGATAAATCACAAACAAAATTGCGGAATCAAAACCGCATAAGAGCTTGCGGAACCACCAGGTTGAGACATTCCAATAAATCTGAGTTGGCAATGAAACCGTAAAACAAGATGCGGTTTCTCCACAACATGACATGTGTCCCATTTAGGGCTCAAGTGGAAGCAGAGCTGGATTTGTGCATGACACGTGGCGAAACCGTAAGGTTTTTTGCGGTTTCACTAGGGCGCGCCACGTGTCAAAGCATTGTTGGTCGCGATCACATCAGACCGAATCAAAAGACGATTGCGGTTTCAATGAAACCGCAAATCCCCTTGCGGTTTCATAGAAACCGCAAATCTGTTTGCGGTTTCCCCTCCTTTTTTTACGCAGCCCCTCCTTCCTGGGACCACTATAAATAGCGAAGGAAGTAAAAAAATTTTACTTTCCTTCGTTTCTAGTTTCCCTTCAGCATTTACAGTATCCTCTTTTGTCTTTTTTATTCACAATGGCTTCCTCCTCTTCATCAAGTGGTATAAAAATTGAATGTGGGCCAGTGGAAAATGATGTTTTATGGCTTTAGAAGGTCCACATTTCACAGCATGTTTGGAATACTGGGGAAAGCAGAAAGCTACAAATGAGGAGAACGGTTCTCCTTTATTTAGGACAAGCAGTCATTCCTGATGCCATAGTTGATCTTTTAGAAGAAGCGGGTTTTTTGTGGGTGTGCAAGATAGTCTACATGAAGGTATTTATTTAAAATTAATATTTTGAAATGTTTAGATTTATTTTAATATTATAATTTGTTACGTAGCATATTTAGATAGAGACTTAGATTTATTAGACTATAAAATTAGATGTTAAGGTAGAGATTTAGATTACGTAAGTGATACATAATTTATGTCATTAAATAGGTTGTTAGTTATGGATTGAATATTTTGTTACGGATTGATAGATAATTTATCTAGGTTGGTAGTTGATTTAATTGGTAAATTGGTAGCTTATTAAAAAAAATTAAAAAATAGTTATAACTTAGTTTATAAATTTTTTAATCTAGTCTACTTAAAATAATTACGATGGTAGAATTAAATTTAGTATTAATTAATATTTAAGATTTAAAATGTCTATTGAAACATAATCATTGAAATTGTTTAATTAAATATTTTTTTGGCATTTTGTTTTTTATTATTACTTTATTAAAATTTGATTGCTTGCAATATTTAAATTTGGTAATTAAATTTTTTTTTAAACTTCTGTTACGCAAACCTAAATGCATTTAGGTTATTCTATGTTATTTAGTAAATGTAATTTATTGTTTAATTTGTTTAATGTATGGTATTGTTTTTAAAATTACGTAAGTTGTTAGTTGTTTGTCATAATTTATTGTTAGATCAAGGAAGATTAACACATCAAGATTTTGATTATTACAAGACAGACGAAATCAAGCTATCAAGACCTGCTAAGACGAAACCAGCTCAGACGGAAGATGTCCCTTCAAAGTTTGAAGTGTTGCGTCTGTCCACAAGCCAAGACATCAGACGGAACGTGCACAGACGGAAGAAGACTGTCAAAGCTAAAGTCTCCGTCTGTCCAAGAGTGAAGCCTTAAGACGAAAAGATGAGACGAAACAACTTCAACTGATTACACATTTCGTCTATCCAAAAGTGAAGTCAAGATTGGAGTCTCGCGCCAAGATTTCAAATCTAAAGAAGCAATCATGAAAAGCATCCAAGATCAGTATAGAGATTCGAGCTTACACACCAAAGTCAAAAAGGTCTTAACCTTTTGTCACATCTATGTACAAGTCAGAAATAGTACTGCGCACAACCTAGTCCGCTATATCCGCTGCGACTCTTATCAATCAATCAAGTACAACTGACAACTTTTTTGGAAAGCTTTCTAGAATATCTCTCAACGACTCTCAACGGCATTCAAACGAGTCTAACGGCTATTTGAAGAAGATGCCTATAAAAGGACTTCACCACGACCAGAACAAGTTGGCGAATACGCTTATCTTCATCTATCTCTTAAGGATTCGCTCAAATCTGTAATTGTGCTTTATTGTAAACACCTCTCTCGCGTGAGAAAAACTTTGTTTTTCAAAACACCTTTCAAAGTCCACTTGTGTGGCATTTTAGCCCTGAGGAGGTTTGTGTTCCAAAGAATACCTCTTGTAATAGCCTGTGGAGGCTGGGTTCAAAGAATACCTTGTTGGTTTAGCCTGAGAAGGCTGGGAGCAAAGAATATCTGTGTATAGCCAGAAGTGGCTGGGATCAAAGAATACTTGTAACCCTTTCACGGTTGGTAGTGAAAACTCAGCGGTTGCTGGGTAACTGGACGTAGTCTTGAATAGACGAACCAGTATAAAAATAACTGTGTTTATTTTTGTTTCATCTGATCAACTAACAGGGGATAATCACACTATAACGTTTGATCATTAAAATCAATCTTTCAACATAAATATTGTTTCGTCTGAACAGCTTTGAAACCCACAGACGAAAGGGATAAATTTTTTAATTAACACAATTCAACCCCCCCTTCTTGTGTTTTATCTTTTACATTTATTTTATGATAAGTTTATTTTTTAATTTTTTGTTATGTTTGTTAGTTTATTGTTTAAATTTAATTTAATGTTTTTTAAATTACGTAATTTGTTAGTATATTGTTGAATTTATTTTTTTTTATCAATTTATTGTTTAATAAATTTATGTGTTTGTTTTTTTATTATATCATTTTCTTTTGATTGTTTTATTTTATATCAATTATGTTAAAAATTATATTAATCAGGTACATCAGGGTCTCCTAAATGCCTTTATTGAGAGATGGAGACCTGAGACCCACACGTTTCACATGCGTTGTGGAGAGTGTACGATTACGTTGCAGGACGTTGGGATGTTACTTAGTTTACCAGTTGATGGTAAATCACTGATTACTGATACACATGTACCCTGGGCTGATTTGTGTGAGGCGGTCTTAAGAGTTAGACCGACAGCAGATGTCATGAGAGGGTCTCAAGTGAAGCTTAGCTGGTTAGCTGATCATTTTGGTGATATTACACCATTTTTGGGGGATCCGCAGGCCTTACCCAGATATGCACGAGCATGGATTTTGCGTTTTGTTGGAGGTGTCATGTTTGTTGAAAGGAGTGGATCTAGGGTCTCCTTAAAGTGGTTGCAGTTTTTGATCGACTATAAGGAGATCAATACTTATGCATGGGGTGCTGCCGTTCTAGGCAATTTATACAAAGAGATGTGTAATACCACAAATTATGAGAATGTGGGCATTGGGGGTATGACAATCTTGGTCTAGCTTTGGGCGTGGGAAAGATTTTTTACTATCGTTCCACGCGTCATAGCACTTCATATGGAGCATACACCGATTGGTTACAGGTCAGTATCAACTTGTAATTATTTTAATTTTATTGTCATGTTCTTAATTATTTCCTCTTATGTTATGTGTAGGTGGATACCTGTTATGCACCAGATTCACGTCGACCATGCTATTGACCAGATGCGTTTGAAGTTAGATGTGATAACAAATCGTTAGGTAAATTTGAATTTTTGAACAAATTAATGTTGTCATTTTTAAAATAAATTTTTAATATTTTAACTGTTTCTTTAATTTGTAGGTTGAATGGGAACCATATTCTGGTCCCAATATTCAGCATTTACCTAAGATTTGTCTTGCTGGTAGTGGTATTTGGAAAGCCGTTGTGCCACTTTTTTGTTTCCAGATAGCTGAGTGGCATCAGCCAGATAGGGTCCTGAGATAGTTTGGTATGAGACAGTTCATACCAGCAGCTCCTTCTCAGCTTGACGGTCTCCACCAGCTGACATTGAGAGGGAAAGAGGACAGACATTGGACCTCCTTGCTTCAGAGTGTGTTGTAGATCTGGGAGAATCGTCATTTGTTGATAGCATTCCTGATTCTCGTCCACTGAGTTATAACGATGACTACATGGTTTGGTATAGGAAGAAAACCATCATGTTTATTGACCCAAAGAACGCTCAATCGACTGCTTTGGTAAACTCTCTACGCACTGGTGAAAAAACATTCATTGTGTTTTTCATGATATATTTTCTTAACATAAAGTTTCTTTGTTTATTTTCAGAGTGAGATTTCTGAAAATCTCTTATTTTTTTTTCACTCCGCAAGGGTTGGCTACAGCTACGACAGATGTGATGTATTCATTGAGTCAGAGGTTGGCACAAATGAGTACTGAGTGTGCTAGGGTAATGGAGCCAGCTACGAGTGCCCCTATTGGTTCTGGAGAGGGTGCCTGTTGATGATGTTGAGATGTCGTTCAAGACTGTGGAGACTGCGGGCTTATCTCGTAGGAGGAGTCAGTTAGATCCACAGCCACACATCATCCCACCGGTACCTGAGTTTAGTGAAGGCATGTACTATACACCTTCGCAGTTTACTCAGCCTCCATCTCAGTTACCTCCCACGTACCAGTTTCCTGGGTTGTCACATACGTCATCCTCACATGAGCACACCATGTCATCATATCATCCATCACCGGCCTTACACCAGTATCAGCATGATCCAGATGTTGCTGTGCATGATATATTTGGGACTTCACCTATGGGTACTGCTTCCATTGATTTCCATACTCCCACTTCACAGGCAGGCCCACCATATAACATACCTTTTGATGCTGAGTATATGGATGATCTGTTAGGGGGTGATCTTGGTCCACAGTTCGATATAGGTTTCATCATCGTCGCTTGAATTTATTCCACTACATCCTCTATCATACGAACTACGACTATCTGGCTGAAATCCTCAACCTTCATTATATGAAGACGCACTACTGGCAGTAACAACTTCTACACATAATTCTATATGACCCATGTCGGGTTGTTCAAAATGTGTTATCATCAAATTCACATCATCATCATCAACTAATTGTAATGTCGCATATTTATTTTCTATAAAATATCTAGTTGTAATAGATCTTATTACTTGATTTCCTTGAAACTTAAATTTATGACGAATTATTTTCTTTAACCGTTTAAAATTAATATTTCTTTCAATTTGCATAACCTTTCTTGATCGTTCAAACTTGATTCCTTCTTCCCCCTCGATGATTCTACCATTAATGTATACAAGGATCACAATTGTTGACGTCATTTCTTGTTAATTTTACTACAAATACAACAAACATATAATTCAAATATACACTAAAAAATTTATTTGATGCTGAAAATACATAAATATACTACCTACAAACAAAAATATAGCAATATCACATACCTGATAATCAAATTACTCGTTCAATTTTGGTGTGCACTGAATGCTGGGTTGGGGTGGGTTATATAGACATATAAAACTGAGAACTGTAGCAGCGGGAACAAAACAAACCGCAACCACAATTGCGGTAACAATGAAACTGCAGGCAGGTTTGCGGTTTCAGTGAAACCGCAATCTGACTTGCGGTTTCAAGTCCAAGCAGAGGCGCGGCCAACAATGCTTTGACATGTGGCGCGCCCTGGTGAAACCGCAAAAAACCTTGCGGTTTTGCCACGTGTCATGCACAAATCCAACTCGCTTTCCACGTGAGCCCTAAATGAGACACGTGTCATGTTGTGGAGAAATCGCATCTTGTTTTGCGGTTTCATTGCCAACTCAGATTTATTGGGACAGGTGTCTCAACCTGGTGGTTCCGCAAGCTCTTATGCGGTTTCAGTTCCGCAATCTTGTTTGCGGTTTCTCAAAACAATACCAATTCGATAAATAGTTTTTAACCAACTCCATTTCAGTAATTTTTTTCCTAAAAATACTACTATGGTCAAAAAGCCTCTCATCAACAATAGGGATGGCAAAAAGAAAGAAAATCATTTGTGAATAAAATGTATAATGGAAAGAGAGGCCATTGCAAATAGGCACCCGCGGTTAGAAGGTTCAGGATTTTCTAGAATTCTTTTGTTCAGCGGGTGTGTACAGGTACTGTGTGCTATCTACCTTTATGGGTATCCAATTATCTATTAATTATAAATACGTAAATATTTTTCTCTTTTAAGTAAAATTAATTGGCAAAGAAAACATTAATAATAGAATAATTTTGATTTTATTAATTTTTGTATTGTTTTTTTAATTAGTGGGTTTGAAAAAATTTAAGAAGATCAAAATATTTTTTTGGGCATATATTATTTAAGAGAAATTAATTTTTTTATATTAAAGAGAAATTAATTTTATTTATATTTAAGAGAAATTAATTTTTTTATATTTATGATCTAGAATCTAATTTTATTAGGTTTATAGTTTTAAGTGTATTTTTTTTTCTTAATTTAAATTCTACAACAATTGGTAGATAATTTTGATAAAATATTTTCTACTAACATCATATAATTATGCTAATAATATAACCAGTTATGATAATATAATCAGATTCAACATAAAATATGTTGATATTTACGTGATTTTGATGTATTAATCTTCAATCAAAATTAATAAATTTTTTATCATAAAAAATAGAAAAATAATTGGAATTTAAGATAATAATTCTTACCTTTTAATCCTTAAAAGAATTATAAAGATTTAATGATCATAAAAGAAATTAATTATAATTGAATATATTTATTTATGCGTATGGAAAAATAATTTCAATACAATATCGTCTAAAAGAAAATTATTATCTACAAAATGCAATTGTAATTCAAAATAAGTAACTAATGTCGAGAGGTTGAGAAACGAAATTTTATCATCCAAAGTTAAAAATAACATGTTTTATCCAAAGTTAAAAATAAGATAGTACATAGTACATTTATCTTAAGGTTCGTTTAATTAATGTAAGTTAGTTTATTTTTGTTTAGTGTTCATTTAAGAAAGTAAATTTTCATTTCAAATCCCTATATGCACTTATGTTTTGGGACTATTTTTTGTCTTTATAAATTAATATATTTATTGTAATTATACGTCTAACATTAATATTTGAAAAATGTAAATAAGATTATATGTTAAAGTTTTAAGGCTGTAATTCAATTAGTTAAGTGCTAAAAATGTAACTAGCTGAATTTGAATACAATCCTTAGATGTAAATTACATCTTAAAGTTGAAATTTAAATTGAGTTAGTGAGGTGAGCTCTAACTTCCCTCTAAAACTCTTTCTCACGCTTTAAAAGGAGAGTGTGTGCCACTCTCTCTCTCTCTAAACACATGGATCATTCGGTCCATTACTTTCTAAGTGAGGTCATTCACTTTGATGCTTATACAAGGTCTAATTTATGTTTTACAATGTTAAGAAAGAGCTTATAAAAGATAAAAAAAAAATTACAAGGTCTAATTAAAAGTGAGAAATCTTCTAGAGTTGATTGTTGACTTTTATTATCGGTCAACTCTCTCTTAACTTCTTATTGTATTCTTTTGAGCATGAACCTTGTCACTCTCCTACTTGGACCTCTTTGATGTTGAGCCAATGTTGATAATCCTCCAAATATCCGTATGCACCAATTCTAGCCTCTTTGATGTTGAGCCAATGTTGATAGCCTTTTTCTTGAAGAAGCGTTGACTTCTTCCCTTCTTCATCATCATCTTCTTGAAGCGTTTAGTCATGAGAAATCTCATCGTCAGACGATCTATCAGACGAATCGGACTCAGTCGTGTCAGCTTTCAAGACTTTATGTTTCTTCTTTCTTTCTTTCTTGGTAGACTCCTCCTTTGGAGCTATGTTAACAGACGGAAGAGCTATGGGCTCTTGAACCTTGATTTTGTCTCTTTTACAAAGAAGTACCTCATGTACACTTAAGGCACCGATTAACTCATCAAGAGTTAATGTCTTCATATCACGCCCAACTGAAATGACAGCGAACATAGCTTCCCATAGGGGAGGAAGACTGTCCACAATCTTCATATTGTTCTGGGCTTTGGTGAACGTGATTCCCAACAAAGTAAGTCCATTTAATATGGTTTGGAATCTTCCAAACATCATATAAATAGATTCTCCTTTCTTCACAGAGAACATCTCATATTCCCTTCGAAGAGTGGCAGCTTTCCTCATTTTGACATCTTCAGTTCCTTCATAGGAAATTTTGAGGGCGTCCCAGAGCTCCTTTGCAGTTTTGTAAGCACAGAATCTGTTGTATTCTGTCCTTGAAAGAGCGCACATAAAGGCATATCTGGCTTTGTTATTGAGCTCTATGAGTGAATATTCTTCACTTCCCCATTCAACTTCAGGTTTAACAATAGGGATATCTCCTTGGATAATGATGTTCCACAGTCTGTATTGGGTAGACTTGATGTACATCTCCATTATGTCAGCCCAATAAGGATAGTCATCACCAGAGAATGCCGGTGGCTTGTTCATGGATGACCCACCAGACAAGAACGAGGATCCTTGCTACTCCATCCCGGATCTTTTCCCCTAGCAGCTGTTAAGCGCTCAACCCTTAGAGGCTGAGCGCTGATACCAAACTGTAAAAGATAAAACACAAGAAGGGGGGTTGAATTGTGTTATTAAAAAAATTTGATCTTTTCGTCTGTTGGTTTAAAACAGGTTCAGACGAAACAATTTTTTATCTTTAAAGATTAGTTTTAATGAATAAACGCACGTTGATTACCCCTGTTAGTTACAAACTCAAAGAAGATAAACACAAGTATTTTTATATTGGTTCGTCTATTCAAGACTACGTCTAGTTACCTAGCAACTACTGAGTTTTCACTACAAACCGTGAAATGGTTACAAGTATTGTTTGAACCCAGCCACTTCTGGCTATTACAAGATATTCTTTGAACACAGCCTTCTCAGGCTAAACAACCAGGTATTCTTTGAACACACAACCTCCTCAGGCTAAAACACCACACAAGTGGATTTACAAGGTTTTCTATGAAAGAAAAGTTCCTCTTCGCAGAGAGGGATATACAATGAAGTTCAACAGTAGCAGTGAGCGAAATCACAATGACTTAGAAATTTAACCGTGTTCTCCAATTGAAACTTGAGAGAGTGAGGTCCTTATATAGGTAGATTTTTCAGATATCCGTTAGAGACAGAAGAATGTCGTTGAGCTTTCTCCAAGTGCAGTCCAAAAAGGTGTCAGAGTGCAATCAAATGATAGATAGCGTGTGCAGCGGATTAGATGACATGCTCAGTCATTTTTCTGACTTGTACAGAGATTTTCTTGAAAAATGAGAACTCTTTTTGTATAGCATAGGTAAGCTTGAATCCCCATACTGATCTTGGAAGCTCTGATGAGTACTTTAGCATATTTGAAATTTTGGCGCGAGTTACTCAAACTGTACTTCACTCTGTGACAAACGATGCCAGATCTTCAGTCTTAAGATTGGTTTGAAAGTTCCATCTGAAGAGTTTCGTCTATCCTTTCGTCTGAAAACTTGGCTTTGTGACAGACGAATGACCTTACTTTTGAGGGGTCATCTTCCGTCTGTATTTGTTTCGTCTGACTTTGCTTGTAACACTTTGTTTGAGATGTTCCGTCTGTCTTGTAATAAATCAAAACTTAGAGTCGTTAATCTCCTTGATCTAACAGAAGGAACACTTAGACTCCACAACTCTTTTTGATTAGGGTGGTCCCAATTTATGTCAGGGTAATGTTGCGTAATTTGCCAAAACGATTGTTGGCTTCTTCCTACATTATCATCAAATATATTGTTCATATGTTCTTTTCAAGAGGTATAATAAATTTATATTCATATTAATCTACTTGTGTCGGAGCTACACGTTTAGTTGCACGTTAAGTCTTAAACTGTTATTATCATTGTTCCTTTGATCATCATCCGATTCAGGTAAATTGCATTCAAAATCTTTGGTACCGGAAGATGAATCAACGTATGAATCTGAAACGATATACTCTTCAACCTCCCTCATACTGGCTAAGAACATTAAAATCAAGTGCATTACTAGCGCTATATTAAGACGCACTATTTGCAACAACTACTTCTACACGAATTTTATAGAGCCAACACCATGTTATTCAAAATGAGTAATCATAAGATTAATATATCATTATCAACTATTTGTAATGTTACATGTTTATTTCCTATAAAATATCTAATTGTGATAACTTGATTAGAATGTAACTTAAATTTATGATGTATTTTATTTTAACTGTTTAAAGCTAGTCCCTTCATTCAATTTGTAAATCTCTTCTAAATCCTTAAAACATTATTCATTACCGTTGATAATTCTACTATTAATATATATCTCTTTTCAACTTATCTAAAAAAAATAACAGTTTTTTTAACAATAGTATACAACATAAATTAAGTAATATTAAAATTCACAAAAAAGAAATATACCTTATTGTTAGGAAAATTTTTCTTCCTTCACTACTTATATCTTTCATCTATGTGTTGAAATCAGAAGAATGAAAGACTAATTATAAATTTTTGGAGTCGTCAAAAGTTAAAACGAGAAGGAAAGGAATTGATGGAACTACTAAAGTCATTACAAGTTTGAACAATCCCACCTAGACTAAAGTCATCTAGTGGCTAACGACTTCAATTAATAAAATCGTTTGATGATTGACTAACTTAATCACGTCGCGTGGCTAAAGTGAAGTGGTCGAGGACCCAACTCTAAATAATTTAAAACATGCCGCATATGCATATTTCAAAAGTCCATACAGGACCATTACCCCAACAAACCTCATCGCATAAAACTGCCCATGTTTTGCACAATTCGGTCTAGCACCAAAACATATCCACAATAATTAATAATTTGCAATCGCGTCTATTCTTCCCATAATAAATTTGTAAAAGAAGCCAATATATAGACTTCTGTCCATATTGCTCGAAACTACCCAAAGGCAATTGTTCCCAAAGGATACCGAGGGCAGTGCAGCACTAACCATTAACAATTAGGGCGTGGCATTGCAAACGACATAGAGCCAAACTCCACCCATCTTGTCTTAACTAAAATGAAATAAAAATAAACAAATTAACAAGTTCTAAAATTTTTATAAATTTAGCTTAAACTTTTTTATAATACTTATAATATATTTTCTTTTCTTTCAATTTAATCCTCTTAATTTTCATTGTTTTTGTTTTGATCCTTTTACTTTTTGATCATATATATATATATATATATATGTTAATTCTTATGTTGGTTGGTTTTAGTATAGATGCTTGTAACAGATCATAGTTTTTATTGTATTTTGTAACGATGGTTACACTTAAATAGTTGCAATTGTGATTACTCCTCAAACTGTAAAATAATAATATTTTCTGATGTATAAAGAAAAAACTATAAAATAATATGGACGCCGGTTGTGATGAATTGAAAAACCAGTCAAATTCACAATTAACGTATACATCAACTACAGTTATAGTTGGGAACCGTAATTTAAATTTTATATTAATGCACTTGCATTGTATCTCAAAATTACCAATTGTAAAAACTATGAGATTTTGTTTGATTTTCGTATCAGTTTTTTATTTTAAAGACTGTTTTCTAAAACAATTTTACACCCTTAACAATTAGTTTCTCATGTATCGGTATCTATTATGTTTTTAAAATTATTTTTAAAACAAGTTAAGAAACAAAAAAACTGAGATAGGTAGGAGATGTTTTCTATCATCATCAATCAGCTTCTTCTGTTTCATTTTATTCAATCTCCTTTAATTCTACACCATGTTTTGTGTCTAGTAAGTACCTCTCTCCACCAACAACCTGAATTCTGAACAACCTTATTTTAATTACACTCTAAAAACTGAAAACAATTTTTTAAATAAAAATTAAACACACACTAATTAAACACACTTGATCTAAATAGTAATAAATACCAATGCTGGAATTTGGAGTAAGTTAATTTTCAATTAATGATGGCCCTGAAATATATCTTCTTTGCCTTTGCATGAATTTGCTATGAGCCATAGAGTGTCCCTATCCACGTTATGGTGGCTTTAGTTTGGGAGAAATTAAATTTGTAATATTGATGAAGCACGTGGTCAATGCATATCCTTATTGCCCTTAAGAGTATAAGATGGTACAAAGTTTTAAATTGCATTTACAATCATTCAACAAAAAAAGATTGCAACTACAATCATTTTTATCCTTAAAGTTAAATGTGTTACAAGATTTATAATAATTTTCGTATCCAGTTTAACGTCAGATTTTTTACAATTATAATTTTATAATTATATATAATCCTTTGGGTAATATTTGTAGGATTTAATTGATTTGCGTTAACAATGTAAAATATACAATTATCTAATCACAAATTACCATTTATAATATATTTATTGACTTTTACAAAATTATTTTAAGAGTAATACCAATTGTGAATTGTAATACGATAACCATTTAAAAAAATTAAAACCGAAAATGCATAACTAATATTATTAAGGATTTAATTATTTAATTATATTTTTTATTTACAGAAATGTGTTTTCCCTCTTCTTTTTCTTTGGATTTTTGAGCTTTGGGCTTTCTATCGAATAATGTGTTAGGAATTGGTTCCAGAGCCCAAATAATGGAAATAAAAATAACCTTTGGGGCAGCCATAAAGAGTATTGGGCTCTTCAGTCCTACTAATGGAAATCAGATAAAACTTTCTGTTAACAAAGCCCGGAATGAGTCATAGAAACATGTGAACAAAAAGAAAGAGAGAATCTATTAAGATAAGGTTTAAAATATGCTTAAGAGAGTAGTGGGTCTAAAAGTCAAAATATTCTAATTCCTAAAGCCTATAAGGAAGCAAGTCAATCTATAGCTTTATTGATTTCATTCGCACTTTGTTCCCAAAAACAAAGTTTGTTGGTTCGGATCAACATGCACCACGCATGGCTTTAATAAAAATCTGTCTAGGGAGCTTAAGTTCCCAATGAGCAGAGTATGTGAGATGCAGTTTATTTTTCATATCACAACTAATAGATAAGGTTTCTTTTCTCTTTCTTTTTTTTAATCTGTAGTCAGACAAATAGCAAGCATTATATCAATTGTTTAATAGTTTATCATATTATGCGTATATGTAATCAATGATTTTTTAATGAGAAATTTCACATGTCCTACATCTTCCTGTTTTTCTTTAATTTGAAGTTTAGAAAAATGTTTTTTACCGGAATAATTTATTTTGACTTCTGTTTTAAAAATAATTATCTTTTTCTAAAATGAATAAAAATAATTAAGTACTCAGTTTATTGACTTTCAAATGGTTGTTTAGGTGATTAATGGATGGTTAGTTTATATAAAACTGAATCACTATTATCGATTTGAATAGGGTTATATTTTTTACATAAAATAGACGTGGTCATAAATTGTGTTCAAATTGAAGTGATAAATATTTTTCAAATTGAATTTGTTTTTTCAAGTAAGCAAATGGCCCTCTTTTTCGGTTTAAGGGCATTTTTATTTTCAAACCAAGGATATCCCAAGTCTGATGCTCAAAGACCAAGCAAGTTTTGCTTCTTCTAATAAATTTTTTTAATACGACACAATCAGTTAATTAAACTTCTATCAACATGCTTAATTCTAGTTATTTACTACAATTTAGGGTTTAGGGATTAGGAAAAGGTTAAATATTTAACTAAATGAAGAAATACATTAAAAAACTACCCCACATTGCCACTTATTGTTTTTAATCTTGACTCCTTTTTAAAGTATATTTGCTGATAGGTAAGTACCTTTCTTCTTTTAATCTATTTCAGTCACTAATCACTCCTCTATGCTTTCTCAAAATCGATAGTTTATTAATTGGTAATATGGGGCTTTCATTGAGTCACTAATCCTATATTCATCAAGAATGGGAAAGGCTAAAAATGATATATAGGACTTAATCAGTTAGAAGTAATTGTATTTTATGGAAAGATAAATCAAATCATGACCTTCTCGGGTACATATAATGAAAAATAAGCACAATGATTCTTCATAAACCCACATGAATAGATCACTAGGAACCAGTTAAATTTAAAGTTGATAAACATGGCATGTGTGCAAATAAACATTTATTAATGAAGTGATTTGTGCCTTAATCTTTCATTTACATTCGTTGATTTAACTTTTACTAAAATACAAAAAAGAAAAAGGAAGATTCGATTGCTCCCCTAACCAAAAGATGAACATGTTTCTCTCTCTTGCTCTCTGTCACATTCTATGTCCCTATGGCCTTAGGATACATAGTAAACTTTGCAATTGCAATTGAACTTGAATTATAAAAAGTTTGGGCCCTCCACCCTCACATTGATAGTTACACTGACCCATTTGGTTCCCCATGCATCATTTGTTTGCATCATTCTTTCAAAAGGTTGCCCAATTAGTCCATCATTTAACTCTTTGATAGCCTCCAACTGTAAGCCATATTAAAGAGGATGCTAGATCATACCTCCACCCAACCCTACCACAAATTAATTTGTATCCCCCCAGTCTCAGTTTCAAAGCAAGCAATCAAGATACTTACTTATCCAAATCTATGTTTATTTGCTACTCTACAAAAATGAAAGAAAATCCAAATTCATATATTTTGGATATGGCATAGTTGCTTTCGTACTTTTGAGTAAATTAATGTAAGGAGGTCTTTGGAAGAAGCTTATTAATTAGTTTTCATATGTTTTATTTAACTTATTTTAATAAGTTTTCTAACATAACGTGTCAAAATAAGAATTAAATATCAGAAGTAGTTTGTATAAATGGTTCGGATTTTTTTCCCTCACATATATATCTCCTAGTTATACCAAAAATAAAATAAATGTGTATCAACCTCATGTGGTATAGTTTTCAAATAATATATCCTTTAAATATGTGACCAGAGTTTTGATTTTCAATCCGTATAATGGAAAAAATCTGTCTTTAGAGAGATTAACTCAATTAATCCTTAAATGAAACTAAGCATTTTGAGGAATTCGTACATGATTCTCCACAATAAAAATTGGACAATGCTGGATATTATGAAAGATTATTGCAAGAATGCAAAAAAAAAAAAAAAAACGTCGCAAAATTTTTAATTATTTATATATTTAAAGAACTTTTCATTCAAATTTGTATGATTTTTTTTAAAACGAAAAGCGATGTTAAAGAAAATATGGAAATAGATTCTCTTGAGACATGATGTCGAATAAAATTTTAACTATCGAAATCTCACATGTTTTTTTAAAATGTTTTCTCTCTTTTACTTTTAATAAAGGATTGAGATTTTATTAAAACATCATGTTACATAAGAAAATTTATTCCCAAGATACATTATCAAAATAAGTTCATTTTATTAAGTATTTTTATTAGAAAATCTATACAATAAGATAATCCTCCTATAATAAGAGTTTTTTTACTATAACATTTAATTTATTTGTGATAATAAGGTGTTACATAGGCAAAGTATAAATAAGTCAGTCTGGTCTAGCTTAAAAAGATTTTTTTTTTTTTTTTTGCTGAAACCAATCATTGGTTAACATATGTGAGCAAATTGGACAGGAAACTGAGCGAGTATGAAGTCTTTTCTTTCTCATTTCAAAGATTTATCTCCCTAGAAATTTGTTTAGCTTAAAAAGATGTGCGTGATATTTTGCATGGTAAATTTTGATGTTTGTCTTCATTCTGTCTCCAACACTACCCGGAAAATATATTTGATTAATATGATTTCCATGACTTTCCTCGTTTGATCATTTGATAGGACACATATTTCGTTACGCATATCAAGGTCCTAATTTTTGAATTAGCAACACTAAGATCGATATTGAAACTGTTAAAATAGCAAGAGTTAATAATGTACGGAACAATTAATAACTAGTTCATGTGCTTCTCTTTTCTTTAGGGTTCTCAATTGATCCACCATCAGCGGAAAACAGCTTAACGTGTAACATTTATTATGTCACATCATTAATATTTTAGTTTAGAATTAGAGAGTACTAGATCTCCATTATCTTACTTTTCAAGTTCCCAACCCCCTAATCAACCACCTTCCATCGCATGAACACACCTCAATCAATGTGACAAAGGAATGATTCAACGTCGATATATATTGTCTCTGCCTCGTGCGACTTTTAAATTACAAAACCTATCCCCACCCTCCTATAAAAAATAAAATAAAAATCTCATGAAATAAACGAAAATTATTAAGTACTTTTGTTTATGTTTTTAAACATTAGATAATTTATTTTTATTTAATTCTTTTCCATAAAATATTAAGAGGATCAGCAAGAATATATATAGAATTAATTACCGTAAAATGAAAAGAAATTAACTACAAATGAAAATCTATTACACATCATCTCACGTACACACGTGTGTTTCGATATATATATATATATATATATATATATATATATATATATTAAAAAAGTAAAATGAATAAATTATATTTTGAGTATATTTTGAGAAGATTATAATTATAATTTATTATCTTATTTGTTTGAAAAAATAAATTTGTGTAAGTTAATAAATTTTATATGCATTGGTCAACTTATACTCTCTTGTTTTTAACATTATTAAATTAGAGAATTCAATTTTAAATATATTTGAAGAAAATTTTTGTTATAATCTCATAACTTACTCTTTCTAAATAATAAGTTCAGGATGAGAATATATCACATCAGACCCTGTGTAAACTTGTCTTGTAAAATTAAGACATGACTTGATCTAATAACATATCCTGACTTGATCTGATTTAATTATTTAATGGCTATTTTTTTTATTTTTTAATAACGGTCAATTTTTTTTATTGAATCATGCAAAAAGGGTAATAAGTCAACTTTTAAATAGGCCAATAATTTAATTTTAAATAGGCCAATATGTTAAAAAAATTACCCAATATAATTTAGATTTCTTAGATAATAAATCACAATATTAGACATTGGATTGTAACTTATATAAATTTATATTCAAATCTAAATTTTATAAAAAGATAATAATAGTTGGAGTGATATTGTATCATTATTTCAAACAAAATCACACTAACAAATAATATGAAAAATATATACACTAAAGTTAAACTGAATAATTAACTATTAATTAATATTATAAGTATTAATTCATTTTACAGTAAAAATGTCAATAATTGTATCCTAAAAGAAATCTAATCTCATATTTATATTAATTATTTGTAATATTTAAATAATAAATACGTTCATGTTTGATAGACTTTTTTATAATTATAATTAATCTAATTAAATAAATTTTTGAAAGTTTAAACCTAGCTTCTTTTTTTTATTAAATAGGGCAGCTAGACCAGACTTTAAATTAATTAAACCCGAACAGACTTTAAATAAGCTAGACGATAGATCCCATTAACGGCCTTGCCTATAACCATCTCTAAATATAAGTCACTAAATTCTAAAATACAAAAATTATATATATATTTTTTTCATTGTGAATAAGAATATTTATGATATATTCAAATATTTTTAAAATTATTTAGTTTTTAATTATTAATAAATTTAAGTCATTGAAATAAAATAGTTTTAATTTGTAAATTTCCTGTCATAAAAATATATAGAAAGTAATATTTATAGTTGGAAATTGATTATTTTAATATAATTTTGACAAAAATGTGATTGTTTTTAATAAAAAATTATTGATATTTCTTTTTATATATTTTTGTACAAATATTAGTTTGTAAAAAAATTTATATTTCATAAAAAATGTTAAAGAATGAATTTATCAACTTTTTTTAGTTGAAGAAAATGATTCAATGTATAGAAATTAGAAAAAAAACATGTATATTAAAAAATAGAAACTTTCATAGTTTTAAATTTTAAAAATATATTATTTTAATATAGTGAAATAACAAATAATATGACTAACATTAACTTATAAAATAAAATCATTATTAAACTATAAATAATTTATTAATTATAATTTTAATGACTTTTAACCCTTTCAATCTATATATATATATATATATATATATATATATATATATATATATATATATATATATATATGTTTTACCTGATATTATACCCATTTATCTGTGTTTTAATCTCGTTCCAACTCAAAGATGAAACTTTAACCGCAACAAATTCAAGTTTCCTCTCAAGGCTAATTTTTTCAGTACGATTGTTCCATCAACAAGGTCTTGACAAGTGCAATCACCACAAAACTCTTGATGATCATAGTTACAAACAACATTGTACATGTATGAGTACATATATAGTATATAGATACTCAAATTGTTATTTTTACATTCTTATTACAAAATTTTCTTTAAAATAAACTAAGAGATTTAACCTTTTGGCTCCTTTAAAGCGAACAATATTAAAGTAAGTACTTTTGATTGATAATTAAATAACTAGCAGATGACTTTTAAATCCATTCACGATTTGTTATGCAAATACACTAATTAATATCACCAAGCAACCATGACCTTTATTATCTATACTTTAGAATTATTAAAGAAACCTAGTCCTAAATTTAGTATATGCACAAACATAAGATGATGAATTTGGTACAGGGGGACACTTGACATGATTGTTGAGATAATAATGTAACTAAGCTCTTGATTACAAGTTTAAACTAAAATCACGGAAAAAATCTGATCACGAAGCCACTAATGGTGGACATTAATTTTATTTATTTATTTATTTTGTTTTTGCACTCTAAAATTAACAAAGGTCCAAAAGCAAAGGACATTAGATAAAATTAGATAAGACAAACCAACATTCCAATCTGTACACACAGAAAATAAGAAAAGTATTGAAAGAAGTTGAAATAATCAACCCAAAGTGAAACAAGGAAAATCTAAGAGATTTTCCTTTTGATAACTTCTAACATGCTAAATGGATCCTTAACCAATTAAGAAGGAACAAAATATTATACAACAATCACAAAGAGCCATTGGAAATTGGTGCTCCTCTCTTGATGCTATCCATGTTGGTTGTTTCATAGACAGGTAGACCACTTGAATAGTACCCCAAGTCATAGTTTTGCAATTCAAACAGATCAGAGCTTGAATCACTTTCTGCACCTTCATCAACCTCATTGAACTTCATGATTTGAGTAGTTTCCTTCTCTGGTAACTGATCATGACTTCCCTTGTTAATAATCCTTTGTTTCTCTGATAATCCATTAGTGTGTTTGTTGTTGTTGTTATTGTTATCATCTAACAGAGTTGTTAGTTCCCTCTTTCTCTTCTCATCTAACAAAAACTCATTTTGCAAAGTGGTCGTCGTTGTTGTTGATCTTACATGTCCAATGTTATTGCACTTTGATGAAAAGGAATGTGCATGTTTGTGATCAGACAAGGTTTTGAATTCCTTGCAGTTCTTCGTTGGTGTTTGTACGTAAGGAGGGGTTCTGAATCCTGAACTTAAGGAAGAGTATAGGGACTTAGAATCTGTGGTGCTTGAGCTTCTGAAGTGGCTAATGCTGCTTCTTCTCCTTCTTCTTCCACCTGGGCTTTCATCTTCATCCTTCATGGACTGTGAGCTTGATTTTGATTTCTTCTTCTTTGATGTTGATTGGCTGAAGAGGGAGTTCAAGAAGCTTGCAAGTCTTCCACCTGGTGAGCTAGGTTGTTTGTGTTTCTTCTCTTTTATTTGCTTCTCTATGCCATGGAATTGTTGAGGTAGCAAGCTTCTCATTGGCATGTCTAAGCTGATTCTGCCTCTGTGTCCTCCATGGTGCCTTTCTTCTCTCATGATCTTTTGAGTGAAGGTGGAGGCAGAATATCCAACAACTTCACTGTATCCAGAGAAGTACCTTGCTGCTTCAAACACATCGAGTTCACCGGAATCGTTTCGCCGGTGGAAGGATTTGTTGTGGTTTATTTCTGGGTCCATAAGGCCTGATATGGACATGGTGTTGCATGCAATTTTAGGAAACTTGTGTTGTGTTGAAGTGTGCAATGTGGAATTTGGATAGCAGTGTGTAACAACAAAGGGGTGTGGCTATATTATAAGGACATATGCAAAGAGATATGAAAGGTTGTGTTTGGAATGATTGAGAGTGGGAGGGTTCGTTTAAGATATAATCAATAAGTACTCTAGGCATAATTTTATATGATGAGGGAGTTTTGGAGGTTTTTGTGTGAGGTCCACTTGATGTGAATATGTGTATTAGAAATAAAGATGGGATTGGGGTATAAGTGGGGAACAGTACTTTTTATCCTCCTCATGCTGTTAAAATTCACCAGAGGTTTTTGTTAGGGATTGTGGGGAGCAGAGAGCTGTGTTTCCTTGGATTCTATATGCTTCAAAGGATTTGAGTGGGAGTTTGGTGTTAAGTGGTTGTTGGCTATGCATGCATATCCAATGGCCATGAGCATGTGCATATAACACAATCTAACTTTCTTTCCTCATATTTGTATATCATTATATGTATGCATATGGACAATAATTATTATAGAGATCCCACCATCATTTTTGAGGGCTTGAAAGTCACTCTATATTCCATAACAAATTAAAAGTAATTGCTTGGCAACTAATTTCTTTTGACTATGATAGATTTACTGTGGCCCATTAATATTACCCTGCCTCTTCTTTGACAAAATTTATTTGATCACTTAGATAACAATCTAAACTAATTTTATACTATATGTATTAAAACAATTAATTTACTAAAATTTGCTTACATTTAAACACACTAAATATGAAATTAATTTCAACCATAAACACACGCTGATTCAGGACCATTTAATAATATCTCACACTTTAAACACTATTTGGGTTTTATTGATCAGTATTCTAAGAGCATTGTTTAAGAAACTGAAAAGAGAACAGATTTTGGATGAGTAAAAGAAAAATGATTAAGTAAAATAATTTTATACATTTTAATAAAAAAATTTCTTTTTCCTTTTCGGTTCTTTAACTAGTATCTTCAATATACCTATTAGCATTTGTTAAACTATTTTCATTACAAGGACATTTTCATCAAGATAATAAATCTAGTAGACTAGGCGGCTAATATTTCTATTTCCAACCAACCACTGGTAGGTTGAAATAGAAATCTATTATAGGAGCATCCATAGGGGAAATATTATTCATAATTAGAACGTAAAAACCGTCTTGTCATGTAAATAAAACTTAGAAATTGTACAAAATTTTGGTAAGATCATATCAAATGGAAGGTGATATATCAAAAAGTACCACCAAAGGAGCAAAGAATAATAAATAGTGGGTAGGCCTTTTCCATTGCAAAGAAAGAACTTTTAAGAACTACACATGCATACTTAGTATAATCAACTTTAGTTTTTTCTTTCTAGATACTGATGTTATAGTCAATAGATCATTTTGGCCCATCAAACCCAATACCCATTTCTTAGTGTCGGAGCTTAGTGGTCACAACAGTACTTGAGTGTGGGCACAATCACATGAGTACGTGTAACATATGAACCAAAAGAGACACACCAACGGATATGCATTAAAGCTATATATGGACTACCATATATAAAATATTGTTGTTGTGCGTATAAACGTTCACTTAGTCAAGGCCACTCGAGGGAGATGACCGTGACAGTTCCATTAAGATCATCTACGGTCTAGTCAATTTTTTTCAACTTAATTTTCTATGTGCCAGTTAAGGGACCCCCTTTGTTGTGTGGCCACTCCCAGTTAACTAATTTTATTTTTATTTCTCTTTTTTTCTATTTAATTTTTTTAATTAAATAAGCAATTTTTTGTTTTCCCAGTGTGTTTTTTTAAATTGATTCTGTTAAAAAAGTAGTTTCATATTTTTTAAAAGTTTAAAAGTTATGATAACAGTATAAAATAGTTTTTTACCATTTCAAATTATAAATCAAATTTAGCATGACGTATAGAAATTTTATTATCAAAATTAAAATAAATAAACTATGATTCATTGTATTTGGTTGATTATGTAAAACACTTTATATTAAAACTTTTTCTATTTTCTTCAACCAAACACTTTACTATGATTACATATTTCTTAAAAATATTGCTTTCTAAAATGTCATTTTTAAAAGTATTTATTTTAATTTTAAGCTAACGGGCCCAAATATCAGTATCAAGATATGGAAAACTGAAGATGCCACTTGTTATGCCAAGAGTCCTTGCTGGCCACAAGTTTTGAAGTAGAAGAAACACATTTTTGTCACATACACTTTCGGTTAAATGAAAATCATGCTAAGGCCTATTAGAAAAATCAGTGGCTGTGATTCTTGCTAGCACTAGATTTTGATGGATCATGATAAGTAACAATCACCATCCTTGGCTAGTTTGGCAGAGACTTGATCATTAGGGCCACCCTAGGAGAACAAGACTCATAGAAAGGACATGGAAGTAAAGCATAGAAAGCTATAAAATTTATCATCTACCCCAAAATTATGTTTCATTGGATGCCCCTTGTTGCGGGCATTTTTGAATATGTTGGGTTATTTCTTTGCTTTAAGCATTAAAAACATGAGGCCAAGGATATTATACTAAGCAGATTTTGTTACTCTATTATTGGAGAAGCTCAATGCAAGGCCACAAAACACATAGGAAGAAATCAAACATGTTCAATTCACTAACTTGATTTATATCCTGTGCTTCATATCTTAGTTCTATAAGTGAATGGCCTACGTCAAATAAAAAGCGTGAACCTCATTGGACAATGACCACAAGTGTGTGGTGAAGTTGCTACTCTCTCTATTAGTATCATCTTCATCCTCATCTTGAACAGAGAAATATTTCTTCAATCTTGGAAGATACACATGTTTGGTTGCTTTCTTTTAATGTACACCATGCATTTCTAAAGTGATATTTAATGGACATGGTTGCCCCAAGAGTCTCATAATTTAATGCTGTGTGTTATGTTTGAATTCTAGTGACCTTTTCACCAAAACGACATTGGATCATGATTCATCATTGAAGATGGGAGTTCTTGATGGGTTTGAGATTTATTGTAGACCCAGTGAAAGTCCCGGTTCAGATGTTATCAAGGCTTTTTTTTTTAAGACTTAAAATAACATTGATCCAACACATTACATGAATTCTACTTGTTTTAGGCCCATCAAGGGCTTTAAGTTTCACACACAGGTTCATTTCATGACCCTACAAATAAAAACCTTGCTATTAAATTAAGGGACATGATGGGACTAGAAAAACCCTGAATAGCATTTAAACCTTAGCCCAAAGTGTAATTTCCATCCTCATTGCTGGCATGTACTCTCCAATGGGATGCCCCCAATATGAACACCCCTTCAATAATTAGGGAATAAAGGGATAAGAGATAAGGAAGTCAAAGAGGTTTGCATATTTGGGTACAAGAGAATGTGCAAAGAACCTGAAACATAACAATCTGCAATAAATCTAAACCATAGAGCATTGTATAAATGGGTGTAACACAGTTGGATTTTGCATGAATAATGTTCTTGGCTAGACATTGTCTGTAATTTTTTTTTCAACATTTAAGATGTGCAATATACGTGGCCATATTATCTTCATACATAGTGCCTTTTCACACTTGGTCCATGGCACTTTAGCTTTAAAGCCATTTGCTAATAAAATATCTATTTTCAATCTCCAAAAAGTTATGCAAAAAAATTTGAATGCAAAAATATTTATAAACCTGGCATGCCCCAATCCACATGTATGCTCTTATCAACTATAAGCCATATGCCTTATGCTTCCCTTCACTTTTGCGTGAAAAATTCAATTCATTGTATGTCTCTTCATTTCTTTGAGTAATATCATTTTTAGGTGCTCTATTGCATAAAACAGTTGTTTTTTTTTTTTTTTTTTTTCTCATGGAATAAGTAAAATATTATCACTCAAAGGGCATAGATGATAAGAATTTAAGTAGTGCATCTCACGTTGCGGGGTGTTGGGTTAAACCCCACAACGCAACTCTCATTAGTCTCATTTATATTTAGTTGACAACATTTTTGTTTTTTTGTTGAGTTTGGAACCTTAGAAAGAGTTTTATAAAATTATTTAATTACGTATCATTATTTATGAATATTTATTAATTTTAATGTAAATATTTTAAAAATTATATTAGTAAAATTTTTTAATAAATAATTATATAAATTATTATACGTAAACAAGAATCAAATTCAAATCATTATAGATTAATTAGGAAAAAGAACTTTATTAAGATACGTAAAACTTTATTAAGATACGTAAAACCAGTATTGCAACATTGAGTATTTGTTTTCTTTGTATTTCTCCAAGCTCTTTGGTTGGATTGTTCCTCTTTCACTTGAAAAAATAGGACTTAATAATTTATAGAGGTTTCTTAAGAAAGCTCTACAAGAGTTGAGAAGAAAAAGGTTAGAGTGCACATTGTAGAAAAAGCCTCCAATTGTGTAAACACGAGTTATGGAGTGTAAACACTCAGTAAGTGGAAATGAATCTATTCTCTTATATTTTTATTGTTTCTAACATCTTTCTTGCATCCATGGATAATTCTCCAAGTGTTGGAAATGACATGTCTCCTAGGACAAAGAGATTGATGGATGTAATGATAGAGAGATTCACCCATTTGCAACATGATCTCAAGGAGAGTGTGAATGGGGTTAAGGATGAGAGTAATAGAATATTTAGGGAAGAACAAAATAAGAGGATTGAGTTTGAAAGAAGGGTGAGAAAGGAGTATCATTAGAGAAGAGAGAAAACCTTGAGAGAAAGCCATAAGATAAGTGAAAGGGAAAGTCAAAGGGGAAACCATTATTCACCTAGGAAAAGTGGTAGGGGAAGTAAATATGATGAGGAGTATGCATTTGGAGCCTTTGATGAAGAGTGGAGGTCTGTTTATAGAGGCACCCTCAGCAAATGACAATTGATTCCCAACCATTCTAAGGAACTATGGATCAAATCTAGAACAACCTTCTAGATAAACCTCTTGATACCAATTGTTGGTCCCTATGAGAATCTAGAAGGGGTGAATAGATTCTAGTTCCTTTTATCAAACTTGATTTCGATTCGTTTCTATCTCCTTTTAATTTCAAGTATATCTTTATCTTGTTATTACTAATCACTTGTATGATAGTTAAAAAAAAATACGATTTAGAGTTTTTCAGTGGAATATTAAGATGTATGAAACGTAACAACTATATAAACGTTTTCATATTCATATGATGTTATCAAACTTTCCAAAATTTTTGTGTTAATCATCAAACGAAAATTGTAGTTTGAACAACATTAACATCAATCATTTGACAAAGAATTAAAAGAGTAAAGGATAGAAGATTGCACAAATGATTTATACTGGTTCGGCTTACGGCCTATATCCAGTCCCAACTTAACAACTGTTGCAATTGGTGTTCCATTATGATCCCTTTGTGTTCTTACATACAAATTGCACAAGCAACACAAAATGAAATCAAAACATTCAATACAATCCAATTCTTCAACCCAAAGAACTTTCCTCCTTGTTCTTGGCACCTCCACGAAACAAACTTTTGAGATACCCTTCTCAAAGAAACTTACTCTTTCCCAGAGAAACCTTTCTCTTAAAGTAATCAACCTAAAAAACAAATTCAAAAGTATAAGATCAGATAGAGAACACCTATGTGTGTAGATTCTGATCAAAAGATAACATGTATTATGTCAATCATCACATTTCAATCAAGATGCCCTTTTGCTAAAACATTCTTTGAGGATCTTTGAAGCTTTTCTTGGAGAAAATGTAAAATTTAGTTTTTAGAGGATTTGAAAGTGTAAGAACTTTTCTTTTTCGTATTTCCAAGACCATCATTTGAATTTTCAAAAAGAGATTAATTTAAAGATAAAAAGAAAACAGATTTTAGGCAAGTTAATTGAAAATATGATGAGGGTAATTGATTACTAGAATTGGGTAATCAACTATTCCAGTGGCAAATTCTCTTTTTAAGTGTTTCTAACCAAGGGTAATCAATTAACCCGTAAGATAATCGATTACTCCAGTGGCAAATTGTTTTTCCCACTTGGTTACCCACTTTTGATAGTTGATTACCATTTCCAGGTAATCTATTACCTCAGTTGGTTACCTAAAAGCTGATTTAATCTATTACCTCATGTATAATTTTTTAAAACAAAACTTAGAGGGAAATTTAAACAATTTGACTTATGAGAAATCACACAAGATTGAGCTTAGCACACTATGACATATCATACTAAAACAATCACATGAACAAGCCTAAACTATAACAATCAATTCATGAAAACACTTACTACAATACATCTAAGAAAACCCAAAATTACATAATCATCAAAATCAAAACTACTAGAGAGAGAACTCCAAGCCTTTTCAAGCTTCAAGTCCAACAATTCCCCCCTTTTTGGTTTTGATGTACCAAATCCAAAGCAAGGTTTTCCTTAGAGCTTAGGTAGTGTGTTGTTTTATCATGAAACCTGCAAATGTAAATGCTTCCAAGCGCATAGAATATATTGCAGATTCACATTTTCATCTCAAATTCATAAGAGTGAATTAAAGCGTAATTATACCAATTTAGTCAATAACCAAAATATCAAAGATAAAGAGTTCAAACTAATATAAGATAAAGCTAAAGCACTAACAACACAAGAATAAAAGTCTAATCCTCCTCTGTCATTAGCATCCCTAAATACTTCTCCCCCTATTTGGTATATCACAAACAAAAAGATAGGTGAGTGACACATGCGCCGAACGTGCGTCAAATAATATCAAAGTCTAGCTACTACTTTGCAGTAATAATAGACTCAAATCATTTCCCTACGGATCACTTTGTCACTTCTCTGTAGTAAAAAATTAAACAAAATTTTAGGGGATTTTATACAGAGGGGAATTTAAAGCAATTAAACAATAAAAAATTAAGCAATAACAACAATTAAACATGGATTAAAAACGCAGTTAACAGATGAATAAAAGGCACCAATCCAATCTCCGTAGGATCCTAATTTCCCTCATTGATTCAACTAAATAAAAGCACTCATCTAAGCAGTGCATTGGAACCGAGATCTCTGCATTCCAACACTGAACTATCGCTCTAATATCTTAGAGAATTTTCATCAGACACTTGGTGGCTATTAAACTCACGCAATCGCATGAGAGCACACAACTTGGTCTCGAATCCTAAAATTAGTTCGTTGCATTCATTGTTAATCAACAACGCCAGAAATCAATAATCTCAAATCAAAACATCAATCAACATAATGAAATCGAAATTACAGAATCCAAAACGAGTACTCATTCAATTATGAACGGAGAACCTAAACAATTTAGGGATCCTATTGAAATCGAATTGGTTGATGAAATTAGCTGCGCATAATTGAAATTAAACCTAAAACAAACTTGAATCCCATAGCATTAATCAGAAACGCAAAAAGAAAGATAAAAAACAAAATCAAATTGCTACACGAGAATAAGAACAATTCCTGGAAAATTGAGTATGCTTGAATAGAAATTGCAGAAAACTAGAATTAATTACGAAATTAAAGATGTAATTGCAACAGAAACGAATTGAATTGAATGGAAATTGAAACAAAATGCAAGAATCAAAAGGCAATAAAAGAGGGCAAGTGAAACCCTAGCAGAGCAAGAGAAGAGAAAAAGGAAACCCAAATGCTGGAAAAACTCAATTAAAATGCAAAGTGAAGTACAGTGGTTCAGATTTTGAGTTTGGGATATTATATAGGGGTCAAGCATGTGCAAGTCACATGACTTTTAATGAGATGAACACCCCAATTCAAAACCCACCTACAACATTTACAAAATGGACCAATTTACATTGATTTAAAAAGGCCTACACTAATTCTTCACGTTGGAATCCCGCAACAGGTTTCATGCTTCACTTTCGAGCCTAATTTCACCTAGGATTCAGTCCTAATTAGCTCTTCATGTCTTCATAGATTTTGTAGCTCTTTGAGTCCTCTTTAATTTGACATATAATGGAGTTCAAATAGATCTTGGAATTGTGAATTGTGTACCACATGTTTCTTTGTTGTATGAGAAGAATAATCCTCTATTTTGGTGAGTCACACTCTATTTTACTACATATTTGATGGAGGACCATCTCCAAGCATGAGGATCACAAGGGCTATGCAAAGAAGACTAGAAGCTCAAGTTGAGGATGAGTTGACCAAGTCAAAGTCAACAAGTCAAGGTCAAAGTCAAATTCAATGGTCAACTTCTCAAAGTCAACAAAATGGGCAAAAGAAGCCTTGTAATCTTCTTATTAGTTTGTAAATAGTTTAGGATTAAATTTGTGTAAAGCATGGACCTACACTTGTTAGTGATTTTCGGCCAAGCACTCTTGGACATGTTGACTCTTGTTGTGATTGGTCAAAGCCTCTTAAAAATGGGCTTAGGTGTCTTATGACCCAACTAAGCAAGTGTAATACACTTTCTTAAAAGAGAGTGGATGGATTAGGAGAGAGAATTAGTGGAATTGCCACTAACTTCATTTAAATTTCCACCACTTGATTATACCATAATCAAAGGTACAAATTTAAGTCAAGTTTCTAAAGTGTTGACTCTCATCTAAGAAGGCATTCTAGCCTTTGGATTAGCTTCTAATCCATGGTCTAGAATTCCATCTTAATTTAATCCATGATCTTCACTACTTAGATGAGTCTTAGACCTTATGATCTCATTTAGTTTAGATCCTTCTTGAATTGATCAAGTGAGGGGTGCCTAGCATCACTTGATAAATCCATCAAGGATCAAGTGGCTAGAGAGCCTCACGGTCATCACACTAGGCCATATAACTTAGGAAAATTCTCATTGTAAGACTCACTTTTGGTCAAAATTAATGAAATAGATTTTCTAAGACTTGTGTCTTGAGAAAAGGAGAGAGCTCTCTTAGGGTTTCTTCCAAGAACCTTGAGTCTTATCATGGATCCATGATCCAAGTGGCGATTCTCCAACCAAGCTTATTGGGTGTTTCATCCATAGCGCTTACCACACTTCTTCCTTCTTCCATTTTTGATTTCTTTCTTTCCCCTTTTGTATTGACCATGAGCTATCATTGCTATATATTGAGTTGTTCCGTTGTTTAAGAGTGATTGAACATTGGTGAATGAAGATTGGGGCACCCCTTTGCTTATCCATGAAGATCCCTTACAAGTTCCTCATAGGTTTGCATCTAATTTGGTATCAAGAGCTTGTTCTTCACCTATTTGTTCTTCACTTGTGGTATTGAGTATAGCTCCTATCTTTTTGCTTTCAATTTTTTTTTCCAATTGAAATTTTGTTTAAGTTTTGTTGTGTGTCTTGGCTCTCCAATACATAGAAGAGATGTTCTGACACTCATGGTAGATCATACATGGCTTATTTTATATGCTAGACACATTCTAGTTAATAGCCCCCATGTGTTTGATGAATTTTCTCAATATGTATTTTGAGTCCCTTTGCTGGAAATTGAATCCCCTGCATTATATTTGGCTTAATTAGTGCTTATATGTTTTATTACTATGTGCATTGCTCATTATAAGTTCAAGTTATCACTACCATGCATTATCTTGCTTGTTAGCAAAGTTTGACTTGATTTGCTTGAGTTTCTGAGCCTATACTTGGACTTTCCAGCAAAGAATAGCCATGAGAAAAATATAGAAAAACAAAAGAAAGGAAAAGAGCAAGAGAAAATACTCAAAAGAAAGAGTCAAAGAAAAATTCAAGAAAAGAAGTTTGAAGAAAATTGAGTGAAAAAATAGTAGCTCTTGTTAGTTGAAAATTTTTGGGAAAATTAAGTGTAGTACCTTAGTGATTTGAGTTCATTAAACACCCACAAATTTAGTGTCCAAGCTCATTTTGGCATCATTACTCATTAGGCTCAAGCATCATATTACAAATTGTGTCAAAATTGCTAATAGCATGATATTTGAACTTGTAGTGTGTTTTGCATGTGCCTAGACATTTTGCCCTGTTTTTGGACCCATATTTGTGGCTGCCCTACAACTTAATTCGAGCTTATTTCGTGCATAAAGTTCACACAAAGCAATCCCCAAATTTTCAAGTCATTTTGAGCCAATTTTCAAGCCTAAGTTGCAGTTTGGCGATGGTTAGGCGGAAATCTGTAACCGTTACGGTTTCCAATTGGTTCATGGTGTTAACCCTTGATTTATTGAATTCTAGGCATTTTTTTCATTCAATATACATATATATAAGCTCAACTGGAAGGTTTCATAATTCCAAGCTCATTTGGTATGCTAAAAAAATTTCACAAGTTTGGGCAGATTTGGTGACGGTTCTGTCAATTTTCCAGCAAACTTGCACTTGATTTCTTTCATTCTTGTGATTTTTGTTTCAAAATTTTTACAATTTTTAAATACTAGTTTTCCTTCATTATTAGTACAGTAAATATACTAGCCATTTTCTTGACAATTAATTTCCATTGTTTTTTAGTAGCTAATTGTTCATTGAGTCTTAATTTGTTGTTTGTCTTCTTTGGCTTCCTAATAGTTTTGTCTTGAGTATTTGTCTCCTTTGAATTTCCTTAATCTTGTAGTTGAATTGTTCCTCTTTCATTTGGGTAAATTAGACATTGATAATTGATAGAGGTTTCTCAAGAAACTCTAAGGAGATTGAGAGGAAAAAGGCAAGTGTGAACATTAGAGAAAAAGCTTTCTAAAGAGTGAAACAAGAGTGCTACTAGAGTGAAACACTTAGAGAGTGGCAAGGATCTGTTATATAATTATATTTTTTATCTAACCTTTTCTTGTGCAGCAATGGATACCTCTCCTAGTGTGGGAAATGATCTCTCACCAAGGTCTAAAAGGATGATGGATATGATGAAGTCCATGCTTAGTGCTAGCTTGGATGAGAGATTTGATCAAGAAAGGAGGTTAAAGGAGGAAAGGAAGATAAGGAAGGAATTGGAGAAGAAGATCCTTGGAGATACTAGTGACAACCAAGGAGGTCACCATGGAGGAGGGGCTGTACCTAGGGAGGGTCGAGGGAGTTTGAGCAATGAAGTACCTAGGAGTAGAAGAACTAGTTATAGAGGTAGTGGTAGTGAGGAAGGAATTCCTAGAGGGGACTATGACACACCTAGGGAGAGTGATTGGGGGAACAACTATGATGAGGATGAACCCTTTAGAGGCCATAGGAATGCAAGGGGGGGGGGAGGAGAGATCCTCAACCTAGAAGGCCAAATCACACACCTAGGAGAAATGTTGGAGATGAAGAGCCTAGAGAGTGGGAAAGAAGCAACAAGATTAAACTACCTAAGTTCCTTGGAGATAGTGAGGCCGAGAGTTATCTTGATTGGGTGATGAAATTGGATCAAGTGTATTCTTGCTATCCCCACTTATGTGAAGAGAAAAGGCTTAACTTAGCCATCTTGGTGTTTGAAGGTTATGCCTTGGTTTGGTGGAACCAAGTGCTTGTAGATGCCGAGAAGAGGAGGAGACCTCACATCACTTCTTGGACCCAATTGAAGGATGCCATGAAGGGAAGGTTTGTGCCCAAGTCCTATACAAGGGATCTACATATAAAGCTCCAAAGGTTAACTCAAGGGGGAAGGAGTGTGCAAGAGTACTACAAGGATCTAGAATCAACCTTGATGAGGGCCGGCTATGAAGAGGAGAAGGAGGCCACAATAGCTAGGTTCACTAATGGATTGAATAGGGAGATCCAAGATGTCTTGGAGCTCCAACATTATAGAACCTTGGAGGATGTCATTCACAAGGCCGAGATGATTGAGGGCCAACTTAAGAGGAAGAGCACCTTCAAGAAGTCTTACACACATGGATCTTCAAGTTGGAAGGACAAGCAAAAGAAGGAGGGAGCATCCAAGACTTTCTACAAGTCTAACCGAGATGACTCTAAGGGTAAGGAAGTTTCTAAACCTATTTCTAAACCTTCTAACATTAAATGTTTTAAGTGTTTAGGACATGGGCACATAGCTTCACAATGTCCCAACAAGAAGGCCATGATGATAAGAGTAGATGGGGAAATCACTAGTGAGGAATCCACTCACTCTTCTAGTGAAGAAGAGGAAGCTAGTGCTAGTGAGCACTCAAGCATGGAGCAACCGGAAGATGGAGATCTCCTCATGGTGAGGAAGATGCTTGGGCGTGCCCTCAAGGAATTGGATGACTCACAAAGGTAGAACATCTTCTATTCTAGATGCCTAGTGGAAGGGAAGGTATGCTCTCTTATTATAGATAGTGGTAGTTGTACAAATGTAGTTAGTACTAGATTGGTAGATAAGTTAGAGCTTAGGATATCCCCACACCCTAAACCATACAAGTTACAATGGTTGAGTGATAAGGGTGAAATGGTTGTTAGTAAGCAAGTTCTTATTAACTTCACCATAGGCAAGTATAAAGATGATGTGCTATGTAATGTAGTGCCTATGGAAGCCACTCACCTATTACTTGGGAGACCTTGGCAATATGACAAACATGTCATTCATGATGGTCTTTCCAACACCTATATCTTCTCTCATATGAGCAAGAAGGTCACCCTTAAGCCTTTGTCACCTAAGGAAGTGTGTGAGGATCAAATAAAGATGAAGTTAAAGAGGGAAAGTGAGAAGAAAAGTGAGGGTTCAAGTGTCAAACCTACTTTGGCCGAGAGCTCCTCCAAGAAAAGCCAAAAAGAAACCAAACACCCTAGAAAGCTAGTCTTGGCCGAGAGTTGCAAGAAAATTACAAAACATGCAACTAGTGATTCTAGGATGAAAGGAAAGTGTGTAGCCACCCATGATGATAGGAAACCCGAGGCTAAAGCTAAGGGAACACTTAGTGAGAGTTTTCTTATGGAGAGAGGTGAGCTCAGAAGGGAGTATCTAGCTAGGAAGAGTATGTTCCTATGCTTGCCTACACCACTAGTTTTGAGCACTAACTTGGTAAGCAAGCAAGAGGACCTTGAGTCATTGTTAATGGAGTTTGAGGATGTCTTTCCTAAGGAGATCCCCCAAGGTCTTCCCCCACTTAGAGGGATTGAGCATCAAATAAACTTAGTACCGGGAGCACCCTTACCCAACCGGCCTACCTATAGGAGTTCTCCTCAGGAGACTCATGAAATGCAAAGGCAAGTAGAAGACTTGTTGAGTAAGAGTTAGGTCAAAGAGAGCTTATCTCCTTGTGCTTCACCGGTTATTTTAGTGTCTAAGAAGGAGGGGACTTGGAGAATGTGTACCGATTGTAGGGCCATTAACAATATAACTATAAGGTATAGACACCTAATCCCTAGGCTAGATGACTTACTTGATGAGCTACATGGAGCTAAGGTGTTCTCCAAAGTTGACCTTAAAAGTGGCTATCACCAAATTAGGATGAAGGAAGGTGATGAGTGAAAAACCGCTTTTAAGACCAAGTTTGGACTTTATGAGTGGCTTGTCATGCCCTTTGGATTATCAAATGCCCCTAGCACTTTTATGAGGTTGATGAATCATGTGTTAAGAGAATTCTTAGGAAAATTTGTTGTTGTGTATTTTGATGATATCTTGATTTATAGCAAATCTTTCTTGGAACATCTAACACACTTGAAACTTGTTTTGAAAGTACTTAGGGAGCAACACTTGTATGCCAACAAGGAGAAGTGCACCTTTGCCACAAACCAAGTAATCTTTCTCGGTTTTGTAGTAAGTGAGCAAGGTGTACATGTAGATGGAAGCAAGATCAAGGTCATCCAAGAGTGGCAGAGACCCACCAATGCAAGGGAAGTAAGATCTTTTCATGGCTTAGCTAGTTTTATAAGAGGTTTGTTAAGGATTTTAGTACTATTGCTTCACCTCTTAATGAGCTAGTTAAAAAGTATGCTACTTTTAATTGGGGTCAAGCTCAAGAGCATGCTTTCAATCTACTTAAAGAAAAGCTTACACATGCACCTATTCTTTCTTTACCTAACTTTGCTTGTTCTTTTGAAGTAGAGTGTGATGCTTCTAATCTAGGTGTTGGAGCCGTGTTAATGCAAGAGGGGCACCCCATTGCCTACTTTAGTGAGAAGCTCAAGGGTGCTCAACTCAACTACTCCACCTATGATAAGGAGATGTATGCACTTGTGAGGTCCTTCCAAGTGTGGCAACACTACCTTCTTCCCAAGGAGTTTGTGGTGCATACCGATCATGAGGCACTCAAACATATCAAGGGCCAAGGCAAGCTAAGCAAGAGGCATGCAAGATGGGTAGAATTTCTTGAAACATTTCCTTACATGATTAAATATAAGAAAGGTAGCACTAATGTGGTAGTCGATGTTCTTAGTAGAAGATTTTCATTGATATGCATGTTAGAAACTAAGATGCTAGGTTTTGATCACATTAAAGAATTGTATGAACATGATCATGATTTCGGCCAAGTGTTCATGATGTGTGCTCAAAGTGCTCATAAGGATTTCTTTAGGGTGGATGGTTATATTTTCAAAGGAAAATGTTTGTGTATCCCTAAGACATCCTTAAGAGAGCTTTTAGTTTGTGAAGCACATGAAGGAGGCATCATGGGACACTTTGGAATTGATAAGACATTAGCCATATTAAATGAACATTTTCATTGGCCACACATGAAAAAGGATGTGGACCGATTTGTGCATAAATGTATAACATTTCATAAGGCTAAATCTAGGAGCATGAATCATGGATTATATACTCCTTTACCTATTCCCATTTCTCCTTGGATTGATATATCTATGGATTTTGTGTTTGGATTGTCGAGAACCAAGAGAGGAATGGATTCCATTTTTGTAGTTGTGTGTAGGTTTTCTAAAATGGCTCATTTTATCCCTTTTCATAAGGTTGATGAGGCTACACACATTGCAAATTTGTTCTTTAAAGAAGTGGTTAGATTGCATGGTTTGCTTAAGACAATTGTTAGTGATAGGGACTCAAAATTTTTGAGTCACTTTTAGAGAACCTTATAGGGTAAGTTAGGCACCAAATGAATCATGGATTATATACTCCTTTACCTATTCCCATTTCTCCTTGGATTGATATATCTATGGATTTTGTGTTTGGATTGTCGAGAACCAAGAGAGGAATGGATTCCATTTTTGTAGTTGTGTGTAGGTTTTCTAAAATGGCTCATTTTATCCCTTTTCATAAGGTTGATGATGCTACACACATTGCAAATTTGTTATTTAAAGAAGTGGTTAGATTGCATGGTTTGCTTAAGACAATTGTTAGTGATAGGGACTCAAAATTTTTGAGTCACTTTTGGAGAACCTTATGGGGTAAGTTAGACACCAAACTTCTATTTTCAACCACTTGCCATCCACAAACGGATGGCCTGAAATGGTCAATAGAACATTAGGCCAATTGTTGAGATGTTTTGTGAAAGGGAATACTAGGACATGGGAGGAACATTTACCTTTTGTTGAATTTGCATATAATAGAGTTGTGAATGCTTCTACTTCCCATTCCCCATTTGAGATTGTTTATAGTTTTAACCCTCTAACACCTCTTGACCTTGTGCCTATGCCACTTGAGTTTGCTTTAAATGTAGATGGAGTTGCCAAGGCCGAGCTAGTGAAGTCTCTTCATGCCAAAATCAAAGAGCACCTTGAGAAAAGGTATTCCAAGGTGGCGGCCCAAGTGAACAAACACAAGAAGAATGTGGAGTTAAGGAAGGAGACATGGTGTGGCTTCATCTCAAGAAAGAGAGATTTCCTAACCTTAGGAAATCTAAACTTCTCCCAAGAGGGGATGGCCCCTTCAAGATTTTAAAGAAGCTTGGAACTAATGCTTACTCTCTTGATCTTCCTACATCTTTCATTGGTAGTAATTCATTTAATGTTAGTGATTTATCTCTTTGTGATGTTGGTGGTGATGGAAGCAACTTGGGGACAAGTTTGCCTCAAGAAGGAGGGATTGATGGAGGACCATCTCCAAGCATGAGGATTACAAGGGCTATGCAAAGAAGACTAGAAGCTCAAGTTGAGGAAGAGTTGACCAAGTCAAAGTCAACAAGTCAAGGTCAAAGTCAATGGTCAACTCCTCAAAGTTAACAAAATGGGCAAAAGAAGCCTTGTAATCTTCTTATTAGTTTATAATTAGTTTAGGATTAAATTTATGTAAAGCTTGGACCTACACTTGTTAGTGATTTTCGGCCAAGCACTCTTGGACATGTTGACTCTTGTTGTGATTGGTCAAAGCCTCTTAAAAATGGGCTTAGGTGTCTTATGACCCAACTAAGCAAGTGTAATACGCTCTCTTAAAAGAGAGTGGATGGATTTGGAGAGAGAACTAGTGGAATTGCCACTAACTTCATTTAAATTTCCACCACTTGATTATACCATAATCAAAGGTGCAAATTTAAGTCAAGTTTCTAAAGTGTTGACTCTCATCTAAGAAGGCATTCTAGCCTTTGGATTAGCTTCTAATCCATGGTCTAGAATTCCATCTTAATTTAATCCATGATCATCACTACTTAGATGAGTCTTGGAACTTATGATCTCATTTAGTCTAGATCCTTCTTGAATTGATCAAGTGAGGGGTGCCTAGCATCACTTGATCAATCCATCAAGGATCAAGTGGCTAGAGAGCCTCACGGTCATCACACTAGGCCATATAACTTAGGCAAATTCTCATTGTAAGACTCACTTTTGGTCAAAATTAATGAAATAGAATTTTTAAGACTTGTGTCTTGAGAAAAGGAAAGAGCTCTCCTAGGGTTTCTTCCAAGAACCTTGAATCTTATCATGGATCCATGATCCAAGTGGCAATTCTCCAACCAAGCTTATTGGGTGCTTCATCCATGGCGCTTACCACACTTCTTCCTTCTTCCATTTTTGATTTCTTTCTTCCCCCTTTTATGTTGACCATGAGCTATCATTGCTATATATTGAGTTATTCCGCTGTTTAAGAGTGATTGAACATTGGTGAATGAAGATTGGGGCACCCCTTTGCTTATCCATGAAGATCCCTTACAAGTTCCTTATAGGTTTGCATCAATATTATTAGTTGTTCACATGTTGTATGTTAAGTACCTTGTACAAATTTGAGTTCAAGTAGCCTTAACCTTGCTTATCTTTGTTATTAGTAATTTTAGTCTTAGTAAAGTGCTTAGGACTAGTAGTGTAGTTACTGTCCAGTAGTAGAATTGAAAGAAAAGAACAAAGAAAGGGCAAGAAAAGAAAGAAAAGAGCCAAATGATTGAAAGAAAAATTCAAAGGAGAAAATTCAAAAGAAAGAAATCAAGAAAAAATGCTTGAAAAGAAAGATTGGTGAAGAAAATGTATTAAGTGAATTTGTGTGAAATTTTAAGGTGCAGTACCGTGACCTTAGTGCATTAAAAGAACTCACAAAATTGTGTTACAAGTTACCTTGACAATTAGAGACACCTAGGACTAAGTACTCATCACTAGAATTGAGCCTAAATTGCTAATAGCTTGGATTCTTGAACTTGAAGTGTGCATTTAAATTTGTTTATAAACTTGTTTGATCAAGTACCTTTGTAAGTGTACAAGTTGCAAGGCCTTGTAAGTGAGTCCAAAGCTCACGACCTAGACATGTTCTCTTTAGGTTTGAATGCTTTTATTTTTACTTGTTTAAAATGTTTGGTTAAGAGTACAAATAATTATCTAATGAGGCATTAAAATTCACTTTAGAATTTCGGATGGAATGTGGAGTTTGATTTGAAATTCTAAGTGAATCCAAAAGATTTGGTTTGAGTAGAGTTGCTCCTTGGGTGGGGATCCATACCTTAACCCAAGAAGGAACATCCACCCTTGATCTCTCAAGTCCATCCAAGGGCTAAAATCAAGGAGGATTAGTGACATGTCACTTGGAAGTGACATGTAACTTAAACTAGCCTTCATTAGATTAGTTAGTTGGACTCCTAACTAAAGTTAGTTTTTAGTTAACTTTGATTAGGATAGGTTAGGTTTAGTTTTAGTTTGCTTCCCAAGTAAGCCTAGGCCTATAAATACATGCCAAAACGAAATTGTAAGAACTTTTGATGAATTTTTGAATGAAATATGCTTTGAGCTTTTCATTGAGAGGTGATTCTCTTGTCTTCCTTAGGAAGGTTTCTTGAATCTTATCAATAGATTCTCACCTCCATTGTGACGGTTCCTCCTAAGCTTATTGGCCTTGCCATGACGCCTTTCTCTTCATTCCTTACCACCCTCCCACTTTTTCTTTTCGGTTCCATTTACCTCCATTGTTGACTTGGCCGAAAACTTCACTTGAAGTTTGGGTTTGGAGATAGTTGAAGAAGCTAGATTGGGAACTCTCAAGGACACTTTGGATCATCTCTAAGGAGGCCTCTATCAGTATGTTTTGTGAATTTATCTTAATTAGTGATTGATCCAACAAGCTTTGAGACTCTTGCTTTCTAGTTGTGAACCTTTGTCATATCACTTTAATTCCTTGATTTGAGTAGCTTAGTCACTTCTATTTTGTGTCTTTTATTGCTTGTCAATTTATTGGAATCCTTGGTTTTGTCCTTGAGTGTGTTTCCTTTGGAATTCTTAAGTTAAACGTGAGAATTGTTCCTCTTTCACAAGGATATAATCATAGGTAATTGATTGTAGGTTCAATTAGAAACTTTGAGTGAGACTTGAGAGGGAAAAGGCAAGAGAGACACATTAGAGAAAAAGCCTCTAAAAGAGTGATACACGAGTGCTACTAGAGTGAAACACTTAGAGAGTGGCAAGAACCTTAATTTTACTTGTATTTGTTATCTAACCTTTTCTTGTGCAGCCATGGAAAGTTCTCCTAGTGTAGGAAATGATCTCTCACCTAAATCTAAGAAGATGGTAGACTTGATGAAGTCAATGCTTAATGCTAGCTTGGATGAAAGGTTTGAGCAAGAGGAGACTTAAGGAGGAAAGGAGAATAAGGAAGGAACTTGAGAAAAGATCCTTGGAGAGACTAGTGGGAACCGTGGGAATCACTATGAGGGAGGTGTTAGACATAGAGGAAACCGAGGAGGAGAAGAGGATGAAGGGCCTAGAAGTGGAAGAGGAAGTCTAGAGGAAGTGGTAGTTAGAGGGGAAACCGTAGAGGAGACTACACCACACCTAGGGAAAGTGTTTGGGGGAGTGAACATGAGGAGGATGAAACCTATGGAGAGTTTAAAAATAATAGGAGATATAGGAGAGGGCCTAACCGAAACACTCAACCTAGAAGACCCCTTAGAGGAGCTTATGGGAATGATGAGTTTAGGATGTGGGAAGGAAACACCAAGATTAACCTACCTAAATTCCTTGAAGATGGTGATGTAGAGAGCTATTTGGATTGGGTGATGAAGGTAGATCAAGTCTTCTCTTGCTATACTAACTTGAGTGAGGAGAAGAGACTTAACTTAGCCATATTGAAGTTTGAAGGATATGTCTTGATTTGGTGGAACTAATTACTTGCTAATTCTCATTTAGATTCTTATTTCAATTAAATTTCTGATATTTTATGTTATTTGATAGAAAGAAAAGGTAGATTCATACTTAAACATATATGCATGCTTGAATACTCAATGTATGCATATAGGAAAGATTTTTAGGTTCTTTCACAATAGACACTCTGGAAACTTCTATTTGATTTCTTAGTCAATAGTACAAGAACACTGAATCAATATAGGAAAATTCATTTGTACGTAATCTTAGTATAAATCTTAGCATCCCCATTAATCACATATTGTCATTATTTATTTTCATTATAGTTATGATTAAGTAAACATATTTTTATGATTCAAAACCTAAGTCCGTCATCTAAGATTCCAACAATTATAAACTCAACTCTCACTCATGGCTAAGCATCTAACGTTATGAAATTAAAACGGTGATCATTGAATGCCCGTAGTTAAAATCAATAAAAGAGAAATCAAGATTATCAAATATAAGTTGGGGTTTAATTCTGATATGCATCCATGTGCTCCCTTGGTGGATGACATCCTGTGTGGAGGCCAGAAGTTGTGGTGATGAGATTAATCTGATCGGTCAAAGGTTGTGCTGCACCATTAACCACGAACGTACTATGTGTATATTTTTTTTATTATTATTTTTGTTTATGTAGGAGGTGACCGTGTATATAGATATTTATGTGTATGTATTTTTTGAGGTTGGATGTAAAATGAATAATGGACATAAGACAAGAGTAAATCTAATAAAAAGATGTGATGTATCTTTTTAAGATTTGTTAAAAATGTGTTATTTATTTAATATAATAAAATATATCATCTTTCTTAAAATTATGTGCATTTTTTTATATAATATATCTATATTTTCAAATGCTTATATAGAAGACGGGGCTTATATACTATTTCTTTTAGGGTCCATAAAATCTTACAACCTATGCTGTATACAATTACATTATGTATTTAAAAGTTGTACATATCTCTCGAACTTTTATATATGAACCATAAACATTATATTCTTATTTCTTAAGAATAACAAAGTAAAAAACATGTAAAAAAGGTGGACATATTTTATGATAAAAAGAACATAAATATAATTAACGGTGATATGAAGAGATGTCAATGTCGTTATCTCTATTACATCCACCGAAAAAACAAAATCTCTAGTACATTGATCACGAAATTGAAACGTATTCTTAGTGTTTTTCGGATCTAGCCCATAATCTATAATAGTGAAGTGACAGACCCAAACGGTCAACTGGGCCCTAGTACTAATTTGCCTGTTAATTTTAACATGGGCTCCATATCTCCATTGAAATATTCTGAACTTTCATAATAATTACTTCTTTTCACAAAAGCCTAATTCGAATTGAAATTAAGAAGCCACCGTGCAATGCATATGCTTATTTGCCACATTAAGATTTTGGTTCCTTCTACTCTAAAGCACTTGCTTTACAAGAAAGAATGGGTTATTATACCCAAAATCAAAGGAATCTGCAAAGCTGTACAAGTTTTCCTTTCCCTTAGGTATTCTGCCCCCAAAGGTAAATGAAGCTAGCATTGATTCCTAAAAACAAAGGCTAAAACTCCTAGCCATGTGGTATTTATTCTCTTATCGTTATTGTCAATAGAATAACCTAACTGACCTTGATGTACAATGGTCTTTCAATTTTGAGTGAATTCAGGGTATTTTTCTACTAGGGAGTAAAAGATTAACCTTTGGAAGTATTGATATTTATTTAAGCTAGGCTCAAAATATTTTTGAAAAAATATCCTTTAACACGCATAAACTTGATTAAATTTTTTATCAACCACGTATTTTTATCCTGTTATAAGTATTTTCAGCCTACTGGATCAAAGACTAATCATATTCATGTTATTTTAACTGTTGTCGACCCAATATACTTTTGCCCATAGTAAAAATTGAATATGAATTATTTTTGTTAAATAGACCATTATTACAATATGTGAAAAAGAAGAAGAAGAAGAAATATGAACTCTCTCGGTAGAAAAGAAACAAAAAATAAATAGTGCATCATGCATAAAAAATTTGGATTTAACAAGAGTCAATTAATTAAAAATATAAAAATATGTAAACAATTATACGGCTAATATTAATCTAAATTTATCTGTAAAAAATACATATTAATCTAAATTAGTTCCCAACTTGCAAAAATAAAGATAATATTTAACCGCATATCAATTGTTTGTGTGTTCTGAGTGGAGGGAGCAAAGAGGCCCACTCAATTGTGCTGTTTTACGTGATGTGACTATTTACAATCAATCTTGTGGTGGTCGTGGATAGCAATCCAAAGTTTTTTTTTTTTTTTTTTATTTTTTTGTGGTGGAGAATTATACGATCCATAATTTTGTATGAAAATTTCTTAACGTACATAAATTTATGTTTTAGTTGGAGTGTATAACAAATTAGATTATATTATATTTTTAAGATAATTTTTAATCTATTTTATTAGCGTATTCTAATAAAAAAATGAGCATGTATTCAATAATAAATTAAATTTATAAACATTTATACATGTGGTATTTTATAAATTTATTGTTTTATGACTGTGTTTGTAAACTATACCATATGGTATTTTAACATACTTTAACTAAAATTAATTACATGTACGTTAGTAAATTCTTTTATACATTGTTTCATATATAACTTCACCGAACTATAAACTTCTAGAAATTTTATATTGACTCAATTTATCTTTCTATTTAAAAAATATTTACTATTTAATGAAATTTGAACTCCCATATTGTTGAAAAAATTTATGATAATAATTATTTAATTTCAAGAATAATTAAAACTATCGCCAACCGATTATTCAAGATGTCAATGTATTTCAGGTCTCAGGATCTGAGCACAAATAGATGGATACTACACACCTAGCTCCGTGCAGACCCATGGTTGATCTCAAATTTTGTATTTTAGAAAGAAAAAAATGGCTTATATAATATTTATTCCATGAAAAATTTTATATTGTCATTTCATAAAAAAATCATCAATTTACAATAAATTTATTAGCTTTTAAGTGAATTATTTAGAGTATCTCTAATCTAACTCTTCTGATTGAGATTCTTGAGTGAATTTTATTTACACAAATCACTTATTTTTACCAATTTTAACTGTATTTTTTTAGTGTAAGTTTTATTATACTACTACTTTTTATTGTAGTTAAAACTTATAGAAATAAATTTATGGTCTTCCTAAAGTTTATAAAAAACTGAAAAATATTACATGAGAACTACATTGTTAATCGAAACCTAATAAATTAAATTAAAAAATTTCTTAAAATGTAATATAATTTAGTTTGTTATATACTCCAACTAACATATAAATTTGTAAAAATATAATTATGGATCATATAATTCTTCCTCCACATAAATAATACGACTTAATAGATAAAGCGATAAAAACAATTATAAGTGAGTGTTTGAAGTTGAGAGGACCATTACGATTACTCAAAATTTTGCCTCGCTATTGTATATTTTTTATTTATAAAAAATTGAATATATTTAATATATTAAACTTTTAACTAAGACAGCATTCCTCCTTCGAGCAAAATTTCTAGCTCTACCCTTGTTCCATGATGACCACCAGTTTGATCAAGACGAAACATGGTTCATTTTTAAATATTAAGTATCATTACAGTATAACTTGACAAAATGATTTTTCTACCACAAATTCTACATTTTTTTTATCAATCATGGTGCATATCTAAATAAAAGAGAGAAAAATATAAAATAAAATGAATATATAATTCAGAGAAGGTAATTTCAAAATACTACAAATAATATAATTCTTATTAATTTATTATATACCTCAACGAGTGAGCGCAAATACATGGGGAAACTGAACTTAAAATTTATTAATAGTTAAACCATTATCGAACCAATATCTAATACGTATAGTATATATGACAAACATATGAGCTTAAGTATAGTTGACGGATAACGTTTTACTTTTTAAAAGTATATGTAATTAAAAATTTGATTTGTGTTCCATAGGTATATAAAAAAATAGTTAAGAGAGATAAATCTTAGCATCCAAAGGATAGTTCTTGATTCTCAATCAAGAAATATCCAAGTTAAAAAGAAAGAAATTGTAATTAATTTTCAATTTTTTTTTACAAACAGTGGTTTCAATTCTTTTTGACATCTTCAAAATCCTCTTTTACTATAACCCTCCTTTTGGAGTTTCCTTAGCTTCCAGGGACTAATTGATATAGGTAACGTTTTTTATGGTTTAGTCAAGTACGTCAAATAATTTTTTAACATGAGAAATATTAATTTTAGTGCATCTCAATTCTCAATTAAATTTTTTAAATTAAATTGTTATTTTTTAATCAAATAAAGTTTATGGACCTAGAGAAGGAAACAAGCTACTGTCGAATTAAAATGCGTGACAGAATATTCATGTTTCTACAATGGAGAAAAAAAAATATATACTTGGTATATATGATATCATCAGTCGCAAATAAAATAGTCTCTAATGCCTGTAAATTTGGTCATGACCCCAATAGTCACAAGTTGCAAACGAAACAATCTCAATATTATTCTTTCCGCTCTAAAGCATATCTTTATTATAAATTTCAAATTCAAATTTTCCATAGATATCTTTTGATTTGTGAGAAAAAATTCTAGCGACATATAGTTTTGTTGGACTTGAAGCTGAAGAAGTCGTCTCTTGTTTTTTTAGTTTTGATCTACTTGTATTCTTGAATTTAATGATAAATTATAAGTTTAATTGTATTGATTATTATAGAATAGGCTTTGAGTGTGATTTCTATTCAATTTCACTTCACAGAGAAGTTGAATCTACTATGAGAATCAAGCTAGAGCAAGTTTGGGAACCGTAACTTTAATTTGACAAGTTGAAAACTGTTTTCTTAAATGATTTTAGCTGAAGTAATCGATTACCATATATTAGTAATTGACTACCAACAGTTTGAGAAATCAGGGAATCCTAAAACTCTCTGGAGTAATCGATTATCACATCCTAGTAATCGATTACCTCGTGTTAGAGATAACAGAGGAGCCTAAAACTCTCTAGAGTAATCGATTACCACATTCTAGTAATCGATTACCCACACCAGAACTCATCTCAAAAATGGTTTTAAATTGTTTTAAATTGAAATCTCTTAGAATTCATTCAACAAGAGAAATCTTTGAGTTTTTTCAAGAAGAAAGGAAGAGCGAAAAACTGAGTTTACAAAGAACACAAGTTCTAAGAGTTCTCTTCAAGATTTCAAAAGATTTTCTCTAGAGATGAAGAGTGTGTGAAGGATTGAATACTTGGTTATAAACTTGATCAGATCATACACATCAAGTGTAATCTTTACTGATCTTTATCTTGTTTTTGTATTTGTTTTTGTTCAAACTCTTAAGAGAAAGTTGTTCTCTAGAAGAAGAGTTAAGGAATTTGAGAGAGGTGCTCTCAAAGATGATTCTTGAAGGATTCAAGAATTAGAGAGATATGTTCTTAGGAGAAGAACATGTATTTTGGTTATTTTGATTTTGTTTGTGTTTGTGCAGTGTGTTTGTATTAGACACAAGAAATCATTATAGTGGAAACCGATCGCAACAGTTGTTGGGTTGAGACTAGACGTAGGCCGAACGCCGAACCAGGATAAATCTTTATCCAAACTTTCTCTCTACCTTATCTCTTATCTTTATCTGAATCTATTGTTTTACAATTGCTTTTACTGGTTCCTTCTAAAAGAGTTTTGAAAAGGTGTATCAATTTCTTTCTATGTCCGCTACTACTTCTCTGAATTGTTATTCTTAACATAAATAAAACTAAATTGAGAAAGAAATTGACAAAGGCTAAAATTAAACATTAGGAACTTGAATCTATTCATACCTCTAGATTCAACATAGGAACTAACAAGTTTATAACTTAGAGATTTAGTCCTTCACGTAACTATTTTTTATTCAATCATAATCGCATGGAATTGTTTCTTTCGTATATCCATGGAGACAACATGTGAAACAGGTGAAATATTTTGTTTCCAGTTTTGAACTTGATAGATTTTATTTTATTAAAATAAAAATCTAATGGGACACTTTTAACTAAGGTGCATTAATCTATACCATATATTAATAAGAGGGTAAGATTCAGACACGTTATACTTTAGACGAATCTATTTTTTTTTTATTTTACTTGATTGTATACATTAATAAAAGTAAAACAATAAAAACATCACAATATTCAAAAATTAAATAAATGCTTTTATTATATCTTTAACGTTTAAAATTTGACTTGCTACTGTATCTTCATCACATGTATCTAGCTAAATTGTGCTATTTTATGTAAATGCACACATATAACTTAAATAAATATTATTGAATCAAGATAGTTGAAACAATTGTTAGAAAAAAAAAATAATGGAAAAAAATGTAACAAAGTCAAATTAAAATGATATTAAACTATACACGTAGATTAATTGGTATCAAAATTATTCATGTTTATCTAGAAATTTCAAATTTAATTCTTAAATTTGTAATTAAAATAAATAATATATGTATAGATAACTTTATACATCAGATTCATTATACAAATTTTATCTTTTAATAATCTAATGGTTCAAAAGAGGGACTTAATTAACACCTTAACGATGAAAGAAGTAGACAGGAGAGTGAGATTTTCTATACGAATTTTAATAAATAAATTCTATAGTTTTTAGTTTTATTTTTGTCTCAATACAATTATTTTAGTTTTATTTTAATTTCTATCATTTTTAATGATAAGAATCAAAATGGAATAAATTTTTTTTCACAGGAATTAAAATAATAATTCTAAAAGTAAGAACCCTTTTAATAAAAATAAAATTTATTATAAAAAGTAAATAAATAATTGAAATTAATTAATATGATGAAACGTATTGAGTTTGAAAAGAGTATAGCATAAAAGATACATATAATGTAGGTACGTGAAACAATTAATAGGGTGTTCCAATAGAACAGTGAAAAATGAATATGATGACGCATGAAAATAGTGGAGCGTAGATAAGAGTAGCACCGTTGAGTTTGGCGTGTCAGTGTCTATCAGCAAAGAAATGGAAGTGAATGGTAGCAAACTGAAATTCGACAAGTGGTCTTGTGCACCTGTCGTACCCTCCACCTTTATGTCTATGCTTGTCACACTGAGAACTCAATCACTGCCTCTTCTTCCATACTATTATATACTAAAATATGACTTCATCATTACTCACCCAAATTAATTATTGCACCTTCCTCCATACTTTTTACTTCCTACCTTCCATCATCATTTTCTTAACATTAAAATTAATTTGATATTTATTTTTATTAGTTTGTTGATCAATGTTTCAAAATGTATATAGTATAGTTACCGATCATAAAATGAAAATCATAAAGTAATAATTTAGTTTTAGAATTTTTATCCATAGAATTATTTTAATTTTTAATTTTTAAAAATTAGTAAATAAGTATCTCATTTTAAATTTATTATTTTATTCGATCTTCGCATTTATTGCTTTATCTAGAACCCTAAATCAATAATATAAATTATAGAAAATAGGAATTAATAATGGATCTAAGTATATAAAATAAAGAATAAAATATATAGACATTATAGTAGGATGTCTTAAACTTTTCTGTCAAAAAATTATTTGTAATTTTATAAAAAATAAGAGCGTTCAAAAAATTAGTTAAAAGTAAATTTAACGTGACTTATATAATTTATGTTTGGAGCTTTACATGTTGAATAAAAAAAAGTAAAAAAGAGTAAATTTGAGTTTAATATTAGTTGAACTGAAAATTACTTTTAATTTCTCGAGAAAAAAATTATCAAATATGTAGATGCTCCATTCAATGCAAAATGATTAGTATTTTTCCTTTACCTTTTAATAATTCAAAATTCTAAAGTAGATATATTTTATAACGTAGAAACATTTATTTTTCATTGTAATATTTCAAAAGGTTTTTTTTATTATTATTATAGATATGTAAGTATATAAATTTGTCCATAAATTTATCCGTTAGCACTTATATGAGAAGAAACTCATCCAATTTAACAAGCCAGTAAAGTTGTTTTATTGTACATCAATTTTTTACATCATTGGGAAAAAGTTTGGAAATAATGGTCCTGTAAATGTTAATACATTTGTACGGTATACCTTTGTTATAGGTGACTTTTATTTAATATTGTTTACATTGAGAGTTTAACTAAAAAATACTTCGATGAAATTCAGGAAAAATTGAAAACTTGATTTTCATTTTACTTTCAAATAAATTTAAGTTAAGGTTAAGCTGCTGTCCCTAAAAACATTATTAGCTTTTCCTTCTTTTTAATATTGTGATCCAATTAAGCTATGAATTATATATTGATTCTTAAAAAAAAAAATTGGTGGAAAGTTAACCTCTAAATATAAGATTTATGCTATCTCAAATTTCTCAAATAAATTTTCATTGATTAAAATTTGATGTCACTAGGCATTTATTTGCACTGCGTCAGGAATTATTTTGGACTAATTTGAAATAAATTCGAAGATGTTAGATGACCGGACAACATAATTCTTTCTTTCAAGTTTCAACATTTTTTGCCAACCTTTTCAAAAATTAATTTGATAATTTATTTTATCTACTACCACTGCTTCAAGATTAAATCATAATTAATTATCTTTCTTATTTTAATACTAAAAAGTTCTCAACTTTAGGCTTGCTATACTTGACTATATATTATTTAAAATTTTATTTATACAAATTGCAGGAGCATCTGTTATTTTACAAATTATTATAATTTGAGCTTTCTCCAAAAATTTCATAATTTTATTTGAATTATTTTAGTAACCTATATTCACTACAGCATTTAAATTATTTTATGTAAATTTTTCATTCTATCCTAGTATATTTTTAATCTTAAATTACAATATTTTTATTTAGATTTACCTCTATACTTCTTAAGAAAAAAGGGGTAGTATTGTACCTCATTGCAAAATATTTAGTCATATGTAATGCAAGTAGTTTAAATAAAATGAAGATAAATGTAATTTCGAAATTATATTTATAGGCGTCGTATATCTAAATATATAGGCCCCGTTTAAGATTATGAGGTCGTTGAGTAGTTGGGACTGCGATACAGTAGAACCTGAGAAACCTAGTCTAATAAAAGCATGGCACGTGAATGTCCTTTTACCAGAACAGGCTAATTCCACATTCAAATTACTAAAACAGGAAGTGTAAATAGGAGATGACTTGTGATTTATGCAAACGTAATAATAAGCTGTCTTTCAAAAACTACACGTTTTAAAAATTTTAACATTCGTTATGAAAATGTGATTTTAGTACCAAAATTTGTTAATCCTTTGAATTATTTAAATTTTGTGATTTTGTTACTAAGTATTTCTTTAGTCATAAAAGCATTATGTACCTGCGATTTACATTAACAAAATTTCTTTTCCAATTCTGATTTTGAGTTAAGAAAAATTCTTAGATCAGTTTTACATGTCGACCTCACATAATATGTTTATTTATGTATAAAAATTTTAATTTCTTAAAAAGTAAAATATAATTACTTATAATTAAATAGTTTACTTAAATATTTATTATTTAATAAAATTATGCTGTAATATTTAAAGTCAACATATATTATTTAATAATTTAATTTTTAAAAGAAAAATATTAAAATGATGCAAAAGAAATATAGTTAAAAAATTAATATAAGGTAAACAGATATATAAATATATAAATATTTTTAAACAAAAATCACTCTTGCACGGATGATGTCTTTTCTATTTGAATAGGTCGATTTCCTCTGTCCCCGTAATGTTCAACCTGTTGTTTTTTATAATAGGAAAATTTTTGTTATAAGAAACATAATTATCATGACATACAACTATTTTACCATAATTTTCTTATTCTCATGTGATTGCATCTTGTAATTTAGATTTTTCTTTAATCTGATTTACAAGTTAGAAATTATGTTTAAGACATCGTGAGTTTCATTAACTGAAGAGAGATGGATCTGAATTTTCATATTTTAATTATTTTCGTAACCGTGGTAATTATTCATATAGATAATAAAATATATGATTTTATGCATTATATTTTATCTCACTTTTAAATTAAAAGATCTTTCTTTTAAATAAAAAATATTTTTTACATCTACGTAATTTACTCAAATATTAAATACTTATTTTGAATAAATATTAGATAATTTTTATCTAAGATTTCTTTACTTAATTATTAATTATTTATATAATTTATCACACTAATTAAATACTAAATTGTATAAACAATATTAACTTTTCTCACATAAATTACTTGAAAAAAAATATTTTTTAAATAATTAAGAAATATATACGTAAAAATATCTTTCCAAAAAATATAGAAATTAAAAGAGAGCTAAGAATGCCTAAGAGAAACAGTAAAAATAAGTGCCCCCAACAACTTTCCTTTACCTAATAAATATCTACCAAAATCGCATGTCATGGGTGATTGTCCTTGTAGCACAGTCGCGTGGTCCAAGTGATTTTTGAACAAAAACACAATTTCCAAAATGGTTTTATTTTTATGTTTATCATAACAAAATTGATATCCCCGTACGATTTTACAATTTAAATCCTCATAATCACATTCCACTTACGATTTACCATACTTTAGTTAAATTTTTTAAAATTACCCATTTCAATCATTTTGCAACCTAATTATCCTATTTTTGTAAAAGTTACCTCATGAATTAAAAAACTAGTACTATTGCTTAATTTAATTTCATTTATATTAAATTATTATTATATATAAAGTACGTATGACTTTTATATTAAAATAGAATACTCAGATATTTTGATCAAGCAACATTTCGTAAGTTCTAATCAAATTACGTACAATTTTCCCGTTTTGATTTTCCTATCCAAATTTTATTTAAATTTGAAAATATTTTTATATATAACATGACTTTCCTTAATTATTTAAGACAGTTGAGACATGTGTTTAGGGTAGTTAGGACAAAAAAAGTTTTATACTAATAAAGATAAATGCATCTTCTCAATTAATAAAGTAATATTTCTTGAATTTAATGTGAGTTCACAAGAAATTTAGATTAATAAAAGAAAATAAAAACAATTATGGATGGGCTTACTCCTACATGTGCCCACGAGGTGAGGAAATTTTATGTACTAATTAGCTCTATAAAAGGTTTACTAAAGATTTTAATACAATTATTTTAACTTTGAATGAGTTAATAAAGAAAAGATACCATTTATATATGAGTTATCCTAAAAGAATGCTTTTAGTTTACTTAATGAAAAACTAACTGATACACATATTTTATTATTGCCTAATTTTATTTTTGTCTTTTTGAGTTGGAATACGATACTTTGAATATGGTGTTATCCTTATGCAATAGAATTATCCAATTGCTTATTTTAGTGAAAAATTTAAAGGTACTCATATCAATTATTCTGCTAATGACAAAGAGTTGCATACACTCGTGAGAGCTTTCCAAGTATAATAACATTACCTTCTTCCTAAAGAATTTATTGTTTACAGGATCATGAAGCCTTGAAGTACTTGAAGGGACAAGGAAAGCTTAACAAGAGGCATGGGAAATGGCTTGAGTTCCTATAACAATTTTCTTATGTGATCAAATATAAGAAAGGAATTTCAAATGTAGTAGCCGATGCACTTAATAGAAGATATTTTAATTTCAATGCTTGAAACTAAGTTGCTAGGATTTGATCATTAAGATGTTATACCATGATAGGCCATGATTTTTGACAAGTTTATTTTGTGTATTAATGGTGCTCATAAAGATTTCTTTAGGAAAAATTATTATATTTTCAAAAGAAAAAACTTGTGTGTCCCTAGAACATCTTTAAGAGAACTTTTAGTTGGTAAAGCACATAGGGACGGAATCATGGGGCACTTTGGAATTGATAAGAATTTGGCTATATTACATGAGCATTTTTATTGGCTTGAGATGAAAAAGGATGTATCTCGGTTTGTGCATAGATGTATTGTATATCATAGAGCCAAGCAAGGTTGTCAAACTCTAGAGTTTACGTAGACTCGTAACAGTAGTAGAAACTTAACTCGTAGAGTCAACCCATAAACTCATAAGAGTCTACTTTTTTTAAAATTTTTTGAAAGAGTCTCCCCTAAAAAATAAAAATTTCCATATGAACCTGTTACTTGTTTTCAATGAGATACATATCAATTTCATCAAATTCATCAACACATCAACAAAATCTTACATTAAGTTTATCAAATTCATCAAGTTACAACTTACAAATATAAACATAGATAATAAACTATCAAATATCCATGTCTAATCCTCTAATAACATCATCTTGAAAATCATCTTCTACATCATCAATATCTTCATCTTCATCACCATCATTATCTTCAAGTTCAATAAAAACCATATTATCTAAATTAAAATCATCTAAAATTGGATCACTTGAACCTCTTCCTCCAACATCTCCCACCAATTCAATAGTACAATTGCCACCATCAGGAAGCTCAACCTTTGTAGTATCTACATTTTCAGTTATCCATTCATTATCAGAATTAATTTCATCAAATGGAAGAGCAATACTTTTTTTATTTTGTTGTTTATTTTTCAACTTCAAATTATACATCACATAAACCAAGTCATTCACTTTCTTTTCGTGTAAATTGTTTCTTCACTTTGTATGAACCTATAATTAATAATAAAAATTTTAATTACCACCAACCATGTAACCAATTAATAATATAATTATAGCCATAGTTCATAAACTTTACTTGCCATCTCAAATGAACTCCAATTACGTTCACACCCAGAAGAACTACAAGTTAAGCTCAAGATACAAATAACAAATCTTTTCAATTCTGGAGTGTTGATGTAAGAACATCTAGAAGGATTATTAGAAGCATGCAAAGGAGGCTTGAAGAGGAAGTGGAAAAGCTTCAAGAGAAAGAAGAATCCAGTATAGGGCCAAAAACTTGTAATATAATTGTATACTTGTATGAACAAGAATAGGTCCTATTGTAATAACTCTAGGTTATGACTTAAGGGTCCAAAGCCCACAGTATTTTATAGATTTTAGGCAAGCCATAAATCCCTAAGCAACAAGGGTTCACATAAGGTCTTTAGAAGTATCACAAGTTTTCAAAAATAACTAAGTTTTCAAAAATTCCTTGTGTGAAGTCTTGGAACACTTAGGATTAAGGAAGAGTTCTTAATTAAGTTAAGGATCCATGCCTTCACTCAATTAAGAAGATCTCACCCTTAATCACTAATTGGCAAGGATTGATGACTTGGCTAATCACATGGACACAATTTGGAGACAAACCCATGTGCACCTATGTGAAGGCCATGTGAAACCCATGTGCAAGCCTAACCAACTTAACTACCAAGTAACTACTCACTTGGTTACTTGAAAGCCAAGTAAGGTTACGACTAGCTTAGGTTCTTAACTAGGATTAGTTTAGTTTAATCATGGTTTAGGATGACTTGGAGGCCAAGTAAAGCTCATTATATAAAGCTCATTTTATTTTCTAGATCCTTCTTGAATTGATCAAGTGAGGGGTGCTTTGCATCACTTGATCAATCCATCAAGGATCAAAGGTCATCTTAAGGCTCATGGCCAAGTCACTAAAGGGAGCATATAACTTAGGCAAATTCCACATTTGTAGTCACTTTTGAATTGAATGAAATTAATGGATTTCTAAGACTTGTGTCTTGAGAAAAGGAGAGAGCTTGATGTAAGCCTTCCATGGAAGTCTCACTTGCTTTGCCCAATCTTCACTTCTCAAGCATAAGCTTCACGGTTTTAATGGAGTAATTTGCGGAATCAAGACTCAAAGAAGAAGAAAGGTATAAAATGGAGTAGAGAAGAAGATGAGGAGCGCCATGCCTAAGCAATAAGCTCTAGGTAGAATCGCCACATGGAGAATGCACCATGATAAGACTCAAACAAGGTTTTCTCAAGAAACCTAAAGGAGAACTTTCTCTCTCAAAAGTAATATGCTTCTCTCTAAATTCTTCAAAAGTGATTACAATTCAGAAAATTTACTACTTATACTAGAAAGCTTGGCGTCAAAAATTTGAATCCAAGATCCATTCCTAATCCTTGGATTAGTATTAGGATCAACTATGGTAAGCCAAGAGAGGCACCTCTCACGGATCACTAATCCTATCCTTAGGATTAGTAAGTGATCTTATGGTCATGGTGTAGCCAAAGGAAGCATGGAACATGTGTTGCAAGTTTGAATTTCCACCTCTTGATTGGATCTAGATCTTGTGGCCAGAATTCTCTTTTGAGTAGCATGAGAAATGTGACTCAACTTTGAATTTTGGCCTCTTGGATCAAGATCAAGTGATACTAATTCACTCTTGCATTGGTGCCTTAAGCATGCTTCTCCACGACTCAACCTCCTCCCTTGATGGAGAATAGATCAAATGGCCAACTTTGAAAGGAGTTAGTGGAATTTCCACTAACTTCTTTCAAAAATCTATCCCACTCTCTCTAGGGAGAGTGTGCACCACTCTCTTTCACACTTAGCATATAATTCGGTCTTCTAGCTTAAGACAAAGCCGTGGCACACACTTGCCAAATAAACCAAATTATTGAGTTCCTAATTCCTAATTACAAGTTCAAATAATCCTAAGATTATTACAAGGCTTGTTGACTTTCTTGTTGACTTTTACTTTGGGTCAACTTCAACTCTTCTTCTTCTTGCATCCTTTTGAGCATTGACCTTGTAACTCTCCTAGTATCATTGACTTCTATGGTTGTGGTAGATGGACCTCCATCAAACCCTCCTTCTTGAGCACAACTTGTCCTCAAGTTGTCATCTTCCTCAAATCCTACAAAAGGTGAAAGATCACAAACATTAAAGGAGTTACTTCCACCAAAATCTAAAGGAAGGTCAAGTTTACAAGCATTAGGGCCTAATTTCTCAATAATTTTAAAAGGTCCATCTCCCCTAGGGAGTAACTTAGATTTCCTCAAGTTGGGAAATCTTTCTTTCCTTAGATGCAACCACACCAAGTCTCCCACTTTAAAATCAAAGGCCTTTCGGTTCTTGTTGTAAGCCTTGGCATATTGTGCATTCTTCTTCTCAATTCTTACTTTAACTTTGGCATGAAGCTCTTGAATCCTCTCGGCATGCTTTACTCCTTGTCTATCATCAACAATCTCAAGAGGCAAACAAGCAAGATCAATGGGGGGTTAGAGGATTAACACCATATACAACTTGAAAAGGAGATAAAGAAGTAGTAGAATGAGCTACTCTATTGTAAGCAAACTCTACATGTGGTAGGCATTCTTCCCAAGTTCTAATGTTATCCTTTACAAAAATCCTAAGCAATTGTCCTAATGTTCTATTGACTACCTCCGTTTGACCATCCGTTTGGGGGTGGCAAGTAGTAGAAAATAAGAGTTTTGTACCAAGTCTTCCCCATAGTGATCTCCAAAAGAGGCTAAGGAACTTGGCATCCCTATCACTCACAATGCTTTGCGGCACACCATGGATTCTTACTACCTCCTTGAAGAACAAAGTAGCAATATGAGAAGCATCATCCGTCTTGTGGCAAGGTAAGAAATGAGCCATCTTGGAAAACCTACATACCACAACAAAGATGGAATCCGAACCCCTCTTGGTCTTAGGCAATCCTAGGACAAAGTCCATGGATATGTCTAGCCAAGGTGAAGTGGGCACGGGTAAGGGGGTGTAAAAACCATGATTAGATAGCCTAGATTTTTCATTATTGCAAGTGATGCAGCTTCTTACAAACTTGGAAACTTGCACTTTCAGTTTAGGCCAAAAGAAGTGCTCATGCAAATTGGCAAAAGTCTTGTCTATCCCAAAATGTCCCATGATTCCACCCTCATATGACTCACATATCAAAAGTTCTCTTAAGGAGCAATTAGGTACACATAAACAAGTTCCTTTAAAAAGATAATCTTTGTACCTAAAGAAATCCTTAAAAGCACCCTTGTTACACTCTTGGTACATGAGACCGAAATCACTATCATTAGCATACAAGGTCTTTACATGTTCAAAACCCATTAATTTCGACTCAAGCATAGAAAGAAGGGTATACCTTCTACTCAAAGCATCGACTACTATGTTGGTTAACCCTTTCTTGTGCTTGATGATGTAAGGAAAAGTTTCTATGAATTCCACCCACCTAGCATGTCTCTTGTTGAGTTTCCCTTGGCACTTGAGATACTTCAAGGCTTCATGATCCGAATGCACAATGAAGTCCTTGGGTAGCAAGTAATGTTGCCAAGTTTGGAATGCTCTCACCAATGCATAAAGCTCCTTGTCATAGGTGGAGTAATTCAATTGAGCCCCTTTCTCACTAAAATAAGTAATGGGGTGGCCTTCTTGATTTAGAACTGCACCAACACCTAAATTTGAGGCATCACATTCAAGCTCAAAAGTTAGTGAAAAATTAGGTAAAGATAAGATAGGAGCGTTAGAAAGCTTATCCTTAAGTAAATTAAAAGCAAGTTCTTGAGGTTCTTCCCATAGAAAAGGTACTTCCCTCTTGACTAGCTCATTCAATGGAGAAGCAATGGTGCTAAAGTCTTTGACAAACCGCCTATAGAAGCTTGCTAAACCATGGAAGCTTCTCACTTCCTTGTCATATGTAGGAGTCGGCCATTCTTTTATTGCCTTCACTTTTGCTTCATCCACTTGCACACCTAGTGAACTCACAACAAAGCCAAGAAACACTACACTATCTGTGGCAAATGTGCATTTATCTTGGTTAGCATATAAGGTTTGTGTCCTAAGAGCTCCTAATACATGTCTCAAATGAGTCAAATGTTCATGAAAAGATTTGCTATATACAAGAATATCATCAAAATACACTACAACAAACTTTCCAATAAATTCTCTCAAGACATGATTCATCAATCTCATGAAGGTACTAGTTGCATTTGACAAACCAAAAGGCATCACAAGCCATTCATACAAACCAAATTTAGTTTTGAAGGCCGTTTTCCATTCATCCCCTTCCTTCATCCTAATTTGATGGTATCCACTCTTAAGATCTATTTTACTAAAAATAGTGGAACCATGCAACTCATCTAAAAGATCATCAAGTCTAGGAATGTGGTGGCGATACCTTATGGTGATGTTATTGATTGCTCCACAATCCGTGCACATGCGCCATGTTCCCTCCTTTTTGGGAACAAGTATCACGGGTGAAGCACATAGAGACAAGCTTTCCTTCACCCAACCTTTGCTTAGTAACTCTTGCACTTGTCTCTCAATCTCATGTGTCTCTTGGGGTGAAGTTCTATAGGTTGGCCTATTTGGGAGAGGTGCACCCGGAATGAGGTCAATTTGGTGCTCTATCCCTCTCAATGGTGGTAGGCCGTGAGGTATCTCCTTGGGGAATACATCTCTAAACTCTTCTAGCAAGCCATCCAATGCACTTTGATTACCTATACATGTAGCACTCAAAATTAAAGGTGAAGGTAAACATAAGTACATAGATTTCCTAGCTAGGAATTCCCTCTTAACCTCTCCTCTCTCAATCAAGAAGCTCCCTTTAGTATCTTCACTACTCTTAGCCTTTTCTTTCTTACTTTTAGGCTTAGGGCTTGGAGTAGCAAGCTTGGAAGATTTCTTAGAGCTCTCGGCCGAGCCCTTAGAAGCATGGTTGGCCTTGGAACTCTCAGTCAAGGCTTTCTTTTCTTCCTCCCTCTTCATCTTCATCTTTACTTGATCTTCAATAACCTCCCTAGGTGACAATGGTTTGAGATGTACCTTACGGCCAACATGAGAAAAAACATAAGTATTTGCTACACCATCATGTAAGGCATGTCTATCAAATTGCCATGGCCTACCTAGTAGCATATGAGTTGCCTCCATAGGAACTATGTCACACAAGATTTCATCATGATATTTTCCTATGTTAAATGCAACTAAGACTTGTTTGTCTACTACTAGTTCACCCTTCTCACTTAACCATTGTAGTTTATAGGGTTTGGGATGTGGGGAAGTGATGAGTCATTATTTCCCCTATTTAATTGTCTTTGTGCACCTATTTTATTTAGTGAATTGTGCTTAATTGCCTATTAATATCCCATTTTTCACTATTTGGGCTTGAGTATGCCAAAATCTGTTTTTATTATTAATTCGGAATTTCTTGAGCTTAATTTCATCATTATTATTTTCAGGGAAATTTTGGATGATTAATAGAGCTTGGAATTGTTTCTAGACTTGAAGAGGAGTTGTCACATCATATTTTTATTTTATTTCATTTCTTGTAATTAGTTTTTCTTTTTATTTTGTATTTACTTTATTGGGCCAGAATTGTTTATAAGGCCATTTATCATATTTTTATAGGTTTTTGCCTAAGTGTTGGGCTGAATATTAGAGTGAGGGGCATTTTTGTCCATGAATTTCATTTAAGGGTTTTAGGGGTTTTGGAGAAGAGAGGGGGGATGATTCAATTCTGATATATACGAATAGTGTAGAAACCCATTTTTATGGGGAGAGGTGCTACTCCATTTTTGCACAAGTTGAATTACAGATTTTGTTCCTTCAACTCAATTACCGTTTGTCTTCTTCTCCTTTACTCTAATTCAATTGCAATTTCATTTGATTGTTCCATTCACTGTTTCACTCGTCTTCATTCTCTGCAATTTCATTCTCTGCAATTTCGTTTCAGTTTATTTTGATTCAATTCATTAAGGTTTAATTTCATTTTCATGGAAGGCTAATTAGTTAGGGATATTCTCTTGAATTGGGTTGTTTAAAAGCTTTGAGGTTTCTATTCTGCAATGTTTATGTTTTGTCAATGCTTAACTCTTCACCAATTATTCAATTGCTTAATTGCCCCAATTGCTGCACATGCTTAATGTTCAGTACTTAGGTAATTTGTGTCTCCATTCATGCTTAATGGATTGATTTATGAATTACTGGAATTGGGATAATTGGTGTATGTGGATGCTTAATCCACATAAGGAGAACTTGTGATTAATTCACGCTTAGTAAATTAATCTAAGTTTGATTAAGAGTCTAGTAATTTGAGCATAATTCTTTGTAACCTAGGATGAGTAATTTGCAACCTAATCAAGAGGCTAATCCTATTTCAATTTGTTGTTTCAACTTGTTTTAATTGCCCTGTTTTACAATTCTGCATTTCACAACCAAACAAACCCCCCATTGTGTCCTGTCTTTGATGAAAACCCAATGATGGTCCTTGAGAGACGATCTAGGAGTCATTCCCTAGTACTGCATTTAATTGCATTATTTTGATAGATTGCGACAGTCTTATCAGGAAGTTTTCAAATCAAGTTTCTCTACTAGTCTAGTACTCACTACATTAGTGCAACTACCACTATCAATTATCAAAGAGCAAACCTTCCCTTGTATATTACATCTTGTGTGGAGGATGTTTTCCCTTTGAGTATCATCTAGCTCATGGTAGGCACTTCCTAGCATCCTTCTCACCATAAGGAGGTCACCTTCTTCGGCCATCTCTTCACTTGAGTGCTCACTTGCATTTTCTCCTTCATGCTCACTTGAAGAGTGGCTTGATTCCTCACTTGTGACTCCTCCATCCATCCTCATTATCATAGTCTTCTTGTTTGGGCATTGAGAAGCAATGTGTCCATGTCCTAAACATTTAAAACACTTGATGTTAGATGGTTTAGGATTAAATTTAGGAACATCTTTACCTTTTTCTTCTCGGCCAAACTTGGAAGAAGGCTTGAATGAACCCTCCTTCTTTTGCTTTTCCTTCCAACTTGAAGAACCACTAGTATAGGACTTTTTCATGGTGAACTTCCTCTTCATTTGAGCCTCTATCTTCTCGGCCTTATGGATAGCTTCTTCCAAGGTCCTAAAGCTTTGAAGTTCCAAGACATCTAGGATCTCCCTATTCAATCCATGGGTGAACCTTGCTAAGGTAGCTTCCTTCTCTTCTTGGTAATCGACCCTCATCATAGTAAGCTCAAGATCTTTGTAATATTCTTGCACACTTCTTCCTCCTTGTGTCAACCTTTGGAGCTTGACATGCAAATCTCTCACATAAGATTTAGGAATGAACCTCCCTCTAAGAGCATCTTTTAATTGTGTCTAAGAGATAATGGAAGGTCTCCTCCTCTTTTCGGCATCTATGAGAATTTGGTTCCACCAAACCAAAGCATATCCTTCAAACTCTAATATGGCAAGGTTAAGTCTCTTCTCCTCACTCAAGGTAGGGTTGCAAGAAAATACTTGGTCAACCTTCATGATCCAATCAAGTAACCCTTCGGCTCCTCCTTCTCCTAGGTACTTTGGAAGAGTAATCCTAGTATTGGCTTCCCAACCTCTTTGCTCCTCCTCTCCAAAATACCTCCTATGCATGAAAGGTTGCCTCAGTCATTCCCTCTTCTATTCTCCCTCTCATTCTCATAATCCCTATAGGCATTACTCTCTTCATGGTTATTACCCTTATCACTATCTCTAGGTGAGTAGTAGTGTCCTCCTTGGATCCCTCTCTCACTTCTACTTCCTCTATTGGTTTTACTCCCTCCTTCATAGTATTCCTTTCCTTTTACCTCTCGACCCTTCCTACTCCCTTCATCCCTAAACCTCCTTTCACTATCTTCTCTCAACTCATTCATCTTATTTTGCAAATGGTTGAATTTTTCCGTCATGAAGTCCATCATTCTCTTAGTCTTGGGAGACAAATCATTTTCAACACTAAGTGAACTATCCATAGCTGCAATGAAAGGGTTAGTACACAATGAAAATAATAATCAAGGACCTTACCACTCACTAAGTGTGTCACTCAAATACCAACTCGTGTATGCACTCTTAGTGGCTCTTTCTCTAGTGTTCTCTCTAGCCTTTTACCACTCAACTCTCCTCTTAAGCTTCTTAGGTGAACCTCAACTCAAGCACAAATATGGCTACAAGTCCATGTGAAAGAGGAACAACTCTACTCTCAAGCTCAAGAATTCCAAGAAAAATGGCCAAACTCTAGACAAAACTTAAGATTCCAAAAGGACAAGCAATAAAAGCTAAATTGAAGGAATAAGCTACTCAAACTCAAGGAATGAAATGATATGTGACAATGGCACAAACTGGACAACAAGGAATTAGAGAATATGCTGTATCAATCACTAACCAAGACAAGCAAATAATCAAATACAAACTCAGATTTTGGTAGTGATCACTTTGAAACCGGTTTTGAGCATAAATTTGGGGCTTGCGGCACAAGTAGTGTTCAAGTTATTATTGCACTAATTTGATACCAATAAAAATGATGCAAGTGCAGTAATATATGGCTGGACAAGTATCAAATACAGCAAGTTTCAATTATGCAAAAATTTGAGTCAAAACAAGCTAGTCACAAGTACACACTACTAGGCTAATTTCCAAGCTACTAGTAATTTTACTAGGTGAATGAGTGTGCTATGTCTTAGCTCTAAGTCCAATTTTTCTTGCTCAAATTTTGTTAACACTTCTTTAACACTTTGATAGCTTGCTGGACAGAATTTACAAGTCCACTAAAATTCACTTTAAGTACTCCAAATTTCTAGTACTTTTCAAGGCTCTTTTTCTAGCTTTCTTTTGAATTTTATCACTTGTTTTCTTCTTGTTTTGATTTCTTTTCACTTGATTTCTTTTCTATCACTTGTTTTATTTTCTTTTCTTTTGTCTAAGCTACTGGACCGAGATATATTTTTCCTAAAACAAGCACTCCAAGCTCAACTACTAGTGCTAATGCTACTACAAGGTGTAATAGGGATTTAGACCTATAGTAAACACTCTACTAGCATGTAATGATGTTGATGTCTCAATTTTGTGTGTATGAACTTGAATGTACATAATTATAGGCTCAAGTGTAGTACCAAAACAGAGGAAAGAAATTATAAGCTTCACGATTTTAATGGAGTAATTTGCGGAATCAAGACTCAAAGAAGAAGAAAGGTATAAAATGGAGTAGAGAAGAAGATGAGGAGCGCCATGCTTAAGCAATAAGCTCTAGGTAGAATCGCCACATGGAGAATGCACCATGATAAGACTCAAACAAGGTTTTCTCAAGAAACCTAGAGGAGAATTTTCTCTCTCAAAAGCAATATGCTTCTCTCTAAATTCTTCAAAAGTGATTACAATTCAGAAAATTTACTACTTATACTAGAAAGCTTGGCGCCAAAAATTTGAATCCAAGATCCATTCCTAATCCTTGGATTAGTATTAGGATCAACGTATGGTAAGCCAAGAGAGGCACCTCACACGGATCACTAATCCTATCCTTAGGATTAGTAAGTGATCTTATGGTCACGGTGTAACCAAAGGAAGCATGGAACATGTGTTGCAAGTTTGAATTTCCACCTCTTGATTGGATCTAGATCATGTGGCCGAAATTCTCTTTTGAGTAGCATGAGAAATGTGACTCAACTTTGAATTTTGGCCTCTTGATTGGATCAAGATCAAGTGATGCTAATTCACTCTTGGATTGGTGCCTTAAGCATGCTTTTCCACGGCTCAACCTCCTCCCTTGATGGAGAATAGATCAAATGGCCAACTTTGAAAGGAGTTAGTGGAATTTCCACTAACTTCCTTCAAAAATCTCTCCCACTCTCTCTAGGGAGAGTGTGCGCCACTCTCTCTCTCACACTTAGTATATAATTCGGTCTTCTAGCTTAAGACAGAGCCGTGGCACACACTTGCCAAATAAACCAAATTATTGAGTTCCTAATTCCTAATTACAAGTTCAAATAATCGTAAGACTATTATAAGGCTTGTTGACTAAGAAGGCTTGTTGACTTTCTTGTTGACTTTGACTTTGGGTCAACTTCAACTCTTCTTCTTCTTGCATCCTTTTGAGCATTGACCTTGTAACTCTCCTAGTATCATTGACTTCTATGGTTGTGGTAGATGGACCTCCATCAGAGCTCTCCTAGGGTTTCTTCCTAGAACCTTGAATCTTATCATGGATCCATGATCCAAGTGGCGATTCTTCTACAAAGCTTATTGAACACTATGTTCGTGGCGCTACCACCTTCTTAAACACCATCCATTTTTGCTTTCTTCTTCTTTTGTTCCAAACCATGACTTATCCTTGTATTTCCGCAAGCTACTTTAATTTAATTAAGTGTTGGATGATGGGTGAATGAAGATTGGGGCATTCCTTATGCTAATCCGTGAAGATCACATCAAAGTCCTCATAGGTTTGCATCAATTAGTTTCTTTCAATTATGTATTTATTTTTAAGACTTGAATTTGGGCCTTGTAATTGTAAAGTGTTCTCAGCCTAGGATGTCTCTCATCTCACCATTGATCACTCATTTCATCCTAGGGTGGAGAACATTTCAGATTTCTAACCTTAGGCGCATCACACTTTCATTAAATTGGTCAACATTTCTATCGTACTCACTTTTAGTCAAAATGAATGAAAATTGAGAATTGTTTCTCTTGAAAGGAGTAGAGTTCTCCTAGTGTTTTCTTCTTGAAACCTTGAATCTTATCATGGATACTTGCATCCAAGTGGCGATTCTTCCTAAGAGCTTGTTGAATTTCTAATACATGGCGCTCCCACCATTCTTGTCTTCTCCATTTTATCTTTTCTTCCCCCTTTGATTTAGTTCCATTAATTAGAACCTTGACCATGAGCTTCTTGTTTCATTTCATTGAGTTCAAGAGTGTTTAAGAGTGGTTGAAGGTGGGTGAATGAAGATTGGGGCAACAACTTGCTTATCTATGAAGATCATACCTCAGTTCCTCATGGGTTTGCATCAAATTTGGTATCAAAGCTTGTTCTTCACCTAGTTGTTCATCACTTGTGGTATTGAGTCTTGCTCCTTTCCTTTCATTTCAATTTTTGATTCAATTGGAATTGTGTTTGTGTTTTATTTGTTTGTCTTGGCTGTCCAATTCATTTGGAATATGTTACACATCATTTGGTAGATCATATATGACCTATTTCACTTGTTAGAAATATTCTAGACCATATCCTCCATGTGTTTGATGAATTATCTCAATGTGTAACATGTGTCTCCTTTGCTGGAAATTGAATCCCCTGCATAATAATTGGCTTAATTAGTGCTTATATGTATCATTACTATGTGCATTGCTAATTATAAGTTCAAGTTACCACTACCATGCATTATCTTTCTTGTTAGTAAAGTTTGACTTGACTTGCTTGAGTTTTTGAGCCTTTACTTGGACTGTCCAACAAAGTATGGCCAAAAGAAAAATATAGAAAGGAAAAAGAAAGGAAAAGATCAATAGAAAAATACTCAAAAGAAAGAGTCAAAAGAAAATACAAGAAAAGAGAGTTTGAAGAAAATAGAGTGTCAAAAGTAATAGTTCTTGTGAGTAGAAATTTTTGAAAATTTGAGTGCAGTACCTTGGCTGTTTGGGCTACTTAAACACCTAAAAAATTAGTGTCCAAGTTCAATTTGGATTTATTTCTCATCATCATCATAAATTGGATCAATTTTGCTAATAGCTTGATATTTGAACTTGTGGTGAGCTTTGTATGTGCCTATATATAAGCCCTGTTTTACCCTGTTTTTGGACCTCTATTTTGTGGCTGCCCTGAACTTATTTTGAGCTTATTTTGTGCCTTAAATTCATAAAAAATAACCCCCACAAATTCGTGACAAATTGGACAAATTCCATTGCAAATTCTAGCTGATAGTGACGGTTTTCCGGATTTCTGTGATAGTTTCGGTTTCTCTTTGTTCAACGTGTTAACCTGGGTTTTGATGGCTGTTGGGCACTTGCTTTGATAGCATATACATATATAAGCTCAACTGGAAGGTTTCATAATTTTCACATACCATTTCGTATACTTTTGAATGTCACAAGTTAGGTAAAGTTGGTGACGGTTGTCTGAAATTTTTCAGCATAAGTACTTGTTTTGTGTCCAATTCTTTGAGTTCTTTGTTTTAAAATTTTTCCAGTTTTAAAGTGTTGTTTTCCTTAATTTTAGTTGTAGTAATTATATTAGCCATTGTCTCATTTTAATTCTCCTTTTGAGTAGCTAATTTTTGTGTTCATTCAGTGTCTTTTTATTGTTTGTCTTCTTTGTTTCTTACTAGTTTTGTCTAGAGTCTTTGTCTTCTTGGATCTCCCTAAGCTTTTTTGGCTGAATTGTTCCTCTTTCACTTGGATAAATTGGACTTGATAATTGATAGAGGTTTCTTAAGAAAGCTCTAAAGAGAGTTGAGAGGAAAAAGGCTATAGAGTACATCATAGAAAGAGCCTCTTAAGAGTGTAAACAAGAGTATTGAGTGAAAACACTTAGTTGAGTGGTAAGGCTTTATTCTCTTATATTATTTTTGCTTCTAACATCTTCCTTTCAGAAATAGATAGCTCCCCAAGTGTTGGTAATGATTTGTCTCCTAGAACCCAAAAGCTAATGGATGTTATGATGGAGAAGTTTGCTCACTTACAACACAACGTTAAGAATGAGCTAAAAGAGTGTAAATGACGTTAGGGAGGAGAGTCATAGGAGAATGAAGGAGGAAGAGGATAGAAGGAGGGATTATGAAAGAGTATTGAGAGAAGAGAATGAAAGATGAGAAAGAGAGACATCTAATAGAAGAAGTGGGGAGAGAAGAGGGAGTAGTAGTAGAAGAGAGTATAACTCACCTAGAGGTAGTGAGGGAGGGAGCAACTTTGATGAAGACTACGCCTTCCACAAATATGAAGATGAAAGGAGAACTAGAGGAAGGAGAACACTCCTTGATATCACTCACCTAAGCCAACTACTAAGGGTGACCGAGACTTCACAAAGAGTAAGGAGGTAGTCCCTTCATCTAATTCTTTTAAGTCTAGTAACATCAAATGTTTTAAGTGTTAAGGAAAAGGACACATTGCATCCCAATGCCCAAATAAAAAGGTGATGGTGCTAAGACAAGATGGGGATATTACAAGTGAAGATTCAAGTGAGTGTTTAAGTGAGAAAGAAGATCAAGGTGAAGCACACTCTACCTATAGTGAAGAGGCCAAGAAATGTGACTTGCTAATGGTAAGAAGATTACTAAGTTTAAACCATGATTTAGATGAACGCCAAAGGGAAAATATTTTCCATACAACATGTAAGGTAAATGATAATGTTTGTTCCCTTATAATTGATGGTGGTTCATGTACAAATGATGTAGGAACATCCATTACTAGAAGAGTTACTAGAAGCTCCAAGACAAAGCACACACTCAATCAAGCTACCTTAGTTAGAATTTCATTTTTTTTGTAATGTACTTGTGAATGATTTTGATGGCCTTGTAAGTTTTCGGCCAAGAGTGTATTTTCTTTTAAGTGTTTGCTTAACATTGTGCTTAAAAGGCTAGTAAGCTTAAAGAGTGAAGCTTAATAGGGTGAATGAATTTAAGTTCAAGTTCATATTAAATTCACATTTGAAATTTAAATTTAATTTGATTTAAGTTTGAATTTCAAATTGTGAATCCAAGTGGATTTGGTTCAAATAGATTTTCACTTGGATTAGGATCCATGCCTAATCCAAGAGCAAATCTTAAACCTTGATTAGATGCACTCATCTAATGGATGATAATCAAGTGGAAAGTGACATGTAACCTTTGAAAGTGACGTGAAACACTCTTGAAAGTGACATGTACTTGAACCTTTGAACTTGTGGCTCTTATTCATTGACTTGTAGAGTACTCTAAAGTTGTTTAGCTTCCTCTTCAAGTCTTCCTAAGCCTATATAAAGCCAAAAACGAAATTGTAAAGAAACTTTTGATATTTTTGATAAATGAAATAGCTTTGAGCTTTTCTTAAGAGAGGATTCTCTTGTCTTGCTTAGCAAGGTTTCTTGGATCTTATCAATGGATTCCACCCTCCATTGTGGTAGTTCTTCCTAGGCTTATTGGCTTGCCATGGCGCCAACCCTCACCATTCCTCACCTCTTCCATTCTTTTTCCTTTTCGGTTTCTTTCCTCCATCGAAGCTTTGACCGAAAGCTTCCTTAAGCTTTGGTTTGGAGATTGTTGAAGAAGCTAGATTGGGCAACTTCAAGGACTCTTTGGAATCTCTCTAAGGAGGTCTGTAAGAAGATTACTAAGTTTGAACCATGATTTAGATGAACGCCAAAGGGAAAATATTTTCCATACAACATGTAAGGTAAAGTATAATGTTTGTTCCCTTATAATTGATGGTGGTTCATGTACAAATGTAGTAAGTGAAAGACTAGTTTCTAAACATAACTTGCCTACTTTAATTCATGATAAACCATATAAGTTGCAATGGTTAAGTGAAAATGGAGAAGTAAATGTAGATAAACAATGTATCGTTAGCTTTTCTATTGGAAAATATAATGATAGTGTATTGTGTGATGTGGTTCCTATGGAAGCTATACATAAGATTTTAGGTAGACCATGACAATATGATAGAAATGTTATTCATGATGGTCTTGCTAACACTTATTTGTTTTCCTTTGAAGGTAGAAAAGTGCTTTTAAAGCCTTTATCTCCAAGAGAAGTATGTGAGGACCAAGTCAAGAGGAGGATTAAAAGATCCCAAGAGACAAATAATGCCTTGGCCGAGAGTTCCAAGCCTCCAAGGGCTTTGGCCGGGAGCTCTCTTAAAGGAAAAAGTGTGAAAAATGTTGTAAATAAATCTAAGTGTAAAGTCGATATGAAAAAAGACTGTAAAAAAAGTTTTCTTATTGAATGTAAAGAAATAAAAAGAGAATACTTAGCTAGAAAATCTATGTTTTTGTGTTTGCAAAATCCATTGATTTTGAGTGGTACTTGTGTAGGTGAACCAAAAGCAATAGAGGAAGTACTAGAGGAGTACAAAGATATCTTCCCCTTGGAGTTGCCCCACGGCCTACCTCTACTAAGAGGGATAGAGTATCAAATTGACTTCATTCCGGGATCACAATTGCCCAATAGGCCATCCTATAGGAGCTCACCACAAGAAGCCCATGAGATTGAAAGACAAGTCCAAGAACTCTTGCAGAAAGGGTGGGTCAAAGAGAGCTTGTCACCTTGTGCTTCTCCCGTTATTTTGGTTCCTAAGAAGGAGGGTACATGGCGCGTGTGTATAGATTGTAGGGTTGTAAATAATATTACTATTAGATATAGGCATCCAATTCCTAGATTAGATGATTTATTAGATGAATTACATGGTTCCACCATATTTTCTAAAATAGATCTTAAGAGTGGTTATCACCAAATTCGTATGAAAGAGGGTGATGAATGGAAAACCACCTTTAAGACTAAATTTGGACTTTGTGAGTGGCTTGTAATGCCATTTGGGTTGTCTAATGCCCCAAGCACATTCATGAGACTTATGAATCATGTTTTTTGGAATTTCTTAGGTAAATTTGTAGTAGTATATTTTGATGATATCTTAGTTTATAGCAAAATCTTTTCAAAAACATGTAAATCATTTGAGACTTGTATTAGGTGTGCTTAGGAATGAAAAATTGTATGCAAATAGAGAAAAATGTATCATAGGAACCAAAAAGGTTATCTTCTTGGGTTTTGTTGTAAGTTCTAAAGGTGTAGAAGTTGATGAAGCCAAAGTCCAAGCTATTAAGGAGTGACCAACACCAACTTGTGTGAAGGAGGTAAGAAGCTTTCATGGTTTAGCTAGCTTTTATAGAAGATTTGTAAAGGATTTTAGTACTATAGCTTCTCCTTTGAATGAACTTGTAAAAAGAGACACTAAGTTTTCATGGCGGCTTTCTCAAGAAAAAGCCTTCAAGTTTCTCAAACACAAACTCACACACAGACCTATACTTGCTTTGCCTAATTTTGCTTTTTAATTTGAACTTGAGTGTGATGCATCCAACGTTGGGACAAGGGTTGTATTAATGCAAGAGAAACACCCAATAGCTTACTTAAGTGAAAAAATTAAAAGGTGGACATCTCAATTATTCAACCTATGACAAAGAGTTGTATGCGCTAGTTAGATCCTTCCAAGTGTGGCAACACTACTTGTTGTCTAATGAATTTGTAGTTCACATGGATCGTGAGGCTTTAAAGCATTTGAGAGGGCAAGGTAAACTTAATAAAAAGCATGCTAAATAGTTAGAGTACGTAGAACAATTTCCTTACATAATCAAGTATAAGAGGGGTGCTAGTAATGTAGTAGCCGACGCCTTAAGTAGAAGGTACACCTTGATTAACATGCTTGAATGTAAGTTGTATGACTTTGATCATATTAAATCTATGTATGACCATGATAAAGACTTTGATCTTCCTTGAGGAATCAAGTACCAAGGCTGCATTCAAAGATTATTTTAAGCACAATAGATATCTTTTTAAAAGGACAAGCATTGTGTGTGCCTAAGTCTTCTAAGAGGGACCTCTTGGTGATTGAAACTCATGAGAGAGGTATGATGGGTCACTTTAGAAGAGACCAGACCTTGGCTATGTTACAAGAGAATTTTTCTTGGCCTCACATGAGAGCCCAAGTAGCTAAACATGTTTCTAAATGTACCACTTGTAACAAAGCTAAGTCAAAGGTCTCTCCCATTGGCTTGTACCAACCTCTTCCGTAAGCTACCACACCTTGGATGGACATCTCCATGGATTTTGTACTTGGCTTACTGATGCATACCCATGAGAAACTTGTAAGGGATCTTCAAGGATTAGCAAAGGGGTGCCCCAATCTTCATTCACCCATCATCCAACACTCAATTTAACTAGTGAAGCTTGCGAAACACTCACCGGTAACAAGGATAATTCATGGTTTGAAGAACAAAGAAGAAGAAATGAAAAATTGGAGTAAGGAAGAAATGAGGAAGCTCCATGAATTCAAGGAATTCAATAAGCTTGATGGAGAATCGCCACTTGGATGCAAGCATCCATGAAAAGATTCAAGGTTTCAAGAAGAAAACCCTAGGAGAGCTTTACTCCTTTCAAGAGAAACAATTCTCAATTTTCATTCATTTTGACTAAAAGTGAGTACAATAAGAAAGTTGACCAACTTAAATGAAAGTGCAATGGGCCTAAGGTTAGAAATATGAAATGTTCTCCACCCTAGGATGAAATGAGTGATCAATGTTGAGATGAGAGGTACCCTAGGCTGAGCACACTTTACAATTACAAGGCCCACATTCAAGTCTTAAAACAAATACATAATTGAAAGAAACTAAGAGGCCTAAACACTTAATCAATTCGCTGAAAAATCTTGGCAGCAATCGAACGTTAACTTAAAGCTCAATTTACTCCAAGATTCAATCTGAACTGGGCTTTGGTGTCTTCATAGATTTTGTATCCCTTTAAGTCAGTTTTAAAATTCCACCAAGACTAACTTAATTGGAGGTGTGTAGCTCAAGTTATACGCAAAATATGGAAACTAGTCAGGCACCCCGCTGGACATCCTGGCAGTATCCAATCATTAACTTTAAGCCAAATTTACTCATAGATGAAGTTCGAACTGGGATTTAGTGTCTTCATAGATTTTGTAGCCCTTTAAGTCAGATTTAAAAGACACCAAGAACAACTCAATTGGAGTTGTGTAGCACAAGTTATGCTCCGAATACTAAACCTGGTCAGACAGTAAAAAACATAGCGAATTTTTATTAGAAGCTCAATTTATTAAAAAGTAAGGTTGAAGAGTTTGTTGAGCTTTTGGAGATGGTCCTCCATCACTTACCCAAATCCAAAAGAGGTATGGAGAGTATCTTTGTTGTTGTATGCCGTTTTTCGAAAATGGCTCATTTTATAGCTTGCAAGAAAGTAGATGATGCATCCAATATTGCAAGACTTTTCTTCAAGGAAATAGTGAGACTTCATGGAGTACCCAAGACTATACTGAGTGACCGTGACTCAAAATTTCTTGGGCACTTTTGGAGAACCCTTTGGAATTGCGTTGGAACCAAGCTATTTACTCCACCACTTGCCACCCTCAAACGGATGGGCAAACTGAGGTTGTCAATAGGACCTTGGGTCAACTGTTGAGGACTTTTGTAGGTGAGAACATCAAGAGTTAGGAGGAATGGCTACCTCACATTGAGTTTGCCTACAATGGGGTAATACACTCCACTACTAAACTTTCTCCTTTTCAAATTGTTTATGGATTTAACCCACTCACCTCATTTGATCTAGTGACTTTGCCTTTTGAGTTTTCTTGTAATAGAAATGGTAAAGAGAGGGCCGAGAAGATCCAAGAGTTACATGCACAAGTAAAAGAGAGAATTGAAAAGAAGAATGAGCAAGTGGCAAAAGCATACAACAAACACCGTAGAGCTATTGAGTCAAAAGTAAGAGACATGGTGTTGGTACACCTAAGAAAAGAGATATTTCCTATTTTGAGGAGCTCTAAGCTTTTTCCAAAAGGAGATTGACCTTTCAAGATCATGGAGAAATTGGGTCCAAACACCTACAAGCTAGACCTTCCAAGTGAGTATGGTGGTAGTAACTCCTTTAATATTACTGATCTTTCCTTGTCTGATTAGGTCCAAATGAAGATATCAACTTGAGGACAAGATCAAGTAAAGAAGGAGGGTTTGATGTAGGAACATCTAGAAGGATTACTAGAAGCATGCAAAGGAGACTTGAAGAGGAGCGCCATGGCAATGCCAATAAACCTAGGAGGAACCGCCACAATGGAACAAGAATCCATTTATAAGATTCAAGAAAGCGTCCCAAGGAAGATAAGAGAGAACCTCTCTTCAAGCAGAATGCTTCTTTATTTAATTTTTATTAAAGTGTTTTGCAATTTGGTTTTGGGTCTTTATACACCTAGAACTATCTTTCCCAACAAGCTAAGCTATATGGTTGGTGGAGAATGAAGGTGAATAAAAGCCACTAGCTTCTAGACTCTAGTTACATGTCATTTTCCACGTAACATGTCATCAATCCTCTTCATTCTCAACCATTAGATGATTTAAGTTATCAAGAGTTGAGATTCCTTCTTGGGTGAAGGCATAGATCCTTACACTCAAGTAGGAATCTCCACTCAATTCCAATGTATTTGATTCACAAATGAAATTCTAATTACACTTACATTTAATTTGAATTTCATTTGTAAATTTGAGTGAACTAGTGAATCATTTACTTTCATTCTTTCCCAAGTATTTCCTAAGCTATTCTTGAGTTTTAAATCAACTTAGGATCCATACAAAGTAACTTGGTCGTGATCTATATTGAGCTCCTTAACCTAGCCGGAAACTATTACACTTTAAAAGGTTTCAAAATCATTTACAAGTACATTAAAAAAATCAATTCCTAAACTAAGGTAGCTTGATTGAGAGTGTGCCATGTCTTGGAGCTTCTTCACTTCTTCTTCATGTTGGACTTAAAGCTTGAAGATGCTTTGGTGTCTCTCTTGGTGTTTTGCTTTTGATGCTATGTAATTTTGGTTTTCTTAGATGAAATGTAATTAGGAGTTTCCTATGTATTGATTGTTTAGTTTAGGCATGTATGTGGTTGTTCTTTATTTGAATGCCATGGAGAGCTTGGCAATCTTGTGTGATTTCTCATGTGTCAAATGTTTGATTTCCCTCTCTAAGATATTTTGAAAATGTCTTTGGTAACCAACTGAGGTAATAGATTACCAACAGAAGGTAGCTAACTACCAACAGCAGGTAATCAACTACCAACAGTAGGTAATAGAGTGTGGGAATGCATTTGCCACTGGAGTAATCGATTACCCCCTCAGGTTAATCGATTACCATGAGCCAAAATCACCCTGGAAACCCTTGCTCACTGGTTTAATCGATTACCAGCTTCTGGCAGTCGATTACCCCTATCAGAAAATCATTAAGTTGCCTAAATTGAGTTTTTAATTGAACATATAAATACTCTTTTCTCAAAAATTAACATAAGATCTTGGAACATAAGTTTTAGAAAAGTTCATACACTTTCATATTCTCTCAAAACTGAGTTCATCATCTTTTCCAAGAAACCCATAAAGAACTTCAAGAGTTCATCAAGTTTTCATAAAGAAAAGACAAACTTGATCTTTTCTCTGACTGGGTGGCATTCACAGTGTTATCGTTTATGATCAGATCTACACTCCAGGTATTCTCTAAACTGATCTTTTGTTTACCTTTTTGGTTTCTGGGTTATTACTCTAGGAGAGAGGTCTCTCTAGATAGAGTAAAGGTCTTTGAGAAGTGTGTTCTCAAAGGTTTGATCTTGGGTGTTCCAAGGTCAGGGAAGAACTGTTCTTTAGGTTAAAGGACAGGTTTTTGGGTGTTTTGATTTCGTTTTTGTGTTGCTTGTTGCAGAATGAATGTAAAAGAACACAAAGGGATCATTTGATAGTGGAAAACCGATCGCAACAGTTGTTAGGTTGGGACTGGATGTAGGCAGTGGGCCGAACCAGTATAAATCACTGTGCACTCTTCTTCTCCCTTATTCTCTTTACCGTTTACCTTACATTGCTGTTATCACAATTTAATTTCTGCAATTTGTTCGGTAACTGACTCGGTAATTGACTCGGTAATCAACTAAAACTGGAAAGGTTAGATACTGATATGGATTACGACACATATTGATTACTAACGTGTTTCTGATTATTCCTTTTGGTATTTCCGCTGTGTATCTTTGATATTTCTTGTTTATCTGTCTCATCTATTGATAAGTAATCAAGAATAGTTTTGTTTGAATTAAAAGGAATTAGAAACTCGCGAAATTGGGCTATAGTGGAACTAAAATCTATTCACCCCCCTCTAGATTCACACATAAGGACCATCACTTCAATCTTCCTTTGCATGTTTCTAGTAACTCTTCTAGTGATGGATGCTCCTACATCATGAAGAGTAACCCATCATAGAGTTAAACAACAAAGCTCATTATATTATTACTTAGGTCCTCTAGAGGACAAAGTGTAACAAGGTTTGTTCATACAAAACAGTTGAAGAGCTTTGAGACGCTATTAAAATATTACATAAAATAACTAAAGACATCAAACTCAGGAAGATTGCCACCCTTCAACGAGAATGCGAGATACTCTTTATGAAGAAAAGAGAATTTATTGATAGTATGTTTGGGAGTTTCCAAACTATCCTAAATGGTCTGACAACACTTTATACCACCTTCACAAAGGCACAAAATAATATGAAAATTCTGAGCAACCTTTCAACTGCATGGGAAGCCATGTCTACTTCCATATCTGTTGGTAAGGACATGAAGACGGTGACTCTCGATGAGCTTATTGGAGCCCTAAGAATCCACCAAGTACACCTTTGCAAGAGGGAGAAGATAAAAGTGCAAGAGCCTATTGCTTTGGAAACCGAAGAAGAGTCATCAAAGCAAGAATACTTCACCAAGAATTGACGGAGGACCATCTCCAAAAGCTCAACAAACTCTTCAACCTTACTTTTTAATAAATTAAGCTTCTAATAAAATTCGCTATGTTTTTTATGTGCCCTCCTTCTTAGATTCTTCCAACATCCTAAAATATTCATCCTTATGAAAACATTGGTTAATAGGTACAATCAAAAAATCTAAATTTTCATACTCAAGAATTGTCTGAGGTTTAAGCCACAAGACTCTAGTGTATAATACGAAATCTCATCTTTATTAGAAATGAAAGGATTAATAAGTGATAAGGAAATTTTCTCAAAAGGTAATGCAAATTCTAAAGGTATTTCCTTTTCATGATCATAATTGTTCTAAGGTTCATTTGTACACAACTCTTTATTAGAAATCAAATCAAAAGGAAGTTTGTAAAGATGATCACAAGCATCCTTAATTGAAGTATTAAGTTCATTCCTTTCAACTTCTTCACACACGAGATGATCAATTTGCTCTTTGGAATCCTCTTTTGGCACAACACCTACAACATCCTCAAAGAAAGAATCAAATGAATCAAATAAAGGGTTAATATAAACAAGTAATAAATCATCTTTCTCCCTCATTTGTTTTTCCAACAATTCTAACTCTCTAACTCTTCTCAAACAAACTTGAATTTCTTTTTCCCTCAATTCTTTCTCTTTTATCTTCCTTTCCTTCAACTTGTTTTCCTTTATCTTTTTTTCTCTTCTTACATACTTAGTTTCTTTTCTATCATACTATTTCTTTTTAGTCTCAAATTTAAATCTATGGCTCACTCTTTCACTTCCACTTCTTTTATGAACTTCTCTTCTCCTTTCATGCTCTTCTCTTTCCCTTCTCTCATGGTTTTCTCTCAAGGTTTTCTCCTTCCTCCCATGATGTTCACGGTTTCTACTAGCCTCCACAAGGATCCTCTTATCATGCTCCTTTCTCAACCTCCTTTCCTCATTTTCTCTCCTACTTTGGTTGAATCTTTCTTCCAAAGTTATGTGAATTATGGTACTCATCAATTCCACCATCTTCTTTTCTTTAGGTGAGATATCATTCCATACACTAGGAGAACTTTCCATGACTGCATAAAGAAAGGTTAGATAACAGTACAAACATATAAAAGATCATTGCCACTTGATGCAAACCCATGAAGGCAATGACATGATCTCCACAGATTCAAACACCTTATGTTCCCGATCTTCATTCACCAAGTGATCATCACTCAACAATCAAGAGAATAGGTGCGGAAATAGGCTATATAATAGGATAGTGTTTCGGTTTGGAACCAAAGAAGAAGAAAACAAAAATGGATGGAGAATTAGAAGGATGGTAGCGCCATGATTCAATGAATCAATAAGCTATGTAGAGGAATCGCCACTTGGATCATGGATCCATGATAAGATTCAAGGTTCTTTGAAGAAACCCTAGGAGAGCTCTCTCCTTTTCTCAATACTTTAGTCTTAGAAATTCTCTTTTCATAAATGAACAAAGTGACTACAATAGAAATGTTAACCGACTTAAATGAAAGTGCAATGGGCCTAAGGTTAGAAATCTGAAATATTCTCCACCCTAGGATGAAATGAGTGATCAATGGTGAGATGATAGGCTTGTTGGACTTAAAGCTTGAAGGTGCTTTGGTGTCTCTCTTGGTGTTTTGTTTTTGATGCTATGTAATTTTGGTTTTCTTAGATGAAATGTAATTAGGAGTTTCCTGTGTATTGATTGTTTAGTTTAAGCATGTATGTGGTTGTTCTTTGTTTGAATGCCCTGGAGAGCTTGGCAATCTTGTGTGATTTCTCATGTGTCAAATGTTTGATTTCCCTCTCTAAAATATTTTGAAAATGTCTTTGATAACCAACTGAGGTAATAGATTACCAACAGAAGGTAGTTAACTACCAACAGCAGGTAATCAACTACCAACAGTGGGTAACAGAGTGTGGGAATGCATTTGCCACTGGAGTAATCAATTACCATGGGCCAAAATCACCTAGGAAATCCTTGCTCACTGGTTTAATCGATTACCAGCTTCTGGCAGTCGATTACCCCTATCAGAAAGTCATTAAGTTGCCTAAATTGAGTTTTTAATTGAACCTATAAATACTCTTATTTAGAAAATCAATAACACTTCTTGGAATACAAGTTTTAGAAAAGTTCATACACTTTCATATTCTCTCTAAACTGAGTTAATCATCCTCTCCAAGAAACCCATAAAGAACTTCAAGAGTTCATCAACAAGTTTTCATAAAAAGGCAAACTTGATTCTTATTTCTGACAGGGTGGCATTCATAGAATTGTTATTTTGTGATCAGATCTACACTCCAGGTGTTCTCTAAACTGATCTTTTGTTTACCCATTTTGATTTCTGGGTTATTACTCTAGGAGAGAGGTCTCTCTGGATAGAGTAAGGATATTTGAGAAGTGTTTTCTCAAAGGTTTGATCTTGGGTGTGCCAAGGTCAGGGAAGAACTGTTCCTTGGGTCAAAGGACAGGTTTTTGGGTGTTTTGATTTCGTTTTTGTGTTGCTTGTTGCAGAGTGAATGTAAAAGAACACCAAAGGGATCATTTAATAGTGGAAGACCGATCGCAACAGTTGTTGGGTTGGGACTGGATGTAGGCAGTGGGCCGAACCAGTATAAATCACTGTGCACTCTTTTTCTTCCTTATACTCTTTACCGTTTACCTTACATTGCTGTTATCACTGTTTAATTTCTGCAATTTGTTCAGTAATTAGCTCGTTAATTGACTCGGTAATCAACTAAAACTGGAACAGTTAGATACTAACATTGATTACGCTGTATATTGATTACTAACGTGTTTCTGATTATTCCTTTTGGTATTTCCGCTGTGTATCTTTGATATTTCCTGTTTATCTGTCTCATCTATTGATAGGTAATCAAGAATAGTTTTGTTTGAATTAAAAGAAATTAGAAACTCGCAAAATTGGGCTATAGTGGAACTAGAATCTATTCACCCCCCCTCTAGATTCACCCGTAGGGACCATCAATTGGTACTAGAGCTTTATCTAGTAGGTTGCTCTAGATTTTGATCCATAGTTCCTTAGAATCGCCGGTAATCAATTACCATTCGCTGAAGGTGCCTCTATTAACAGACCTCCTCTGTTTTGTGGTGATAACTACCCTTTTTGGAAAGTGAGGATGAAAATCTTTATGGAGTCTGTACATAGAGGCATTTGGCAAGCGGTTGTGACTGATTTCAAGGTCCCCACATACATAGAAAATGGGAATGAGATTGAAAAACCATTTGAGAGGTGGGAACAAGAGGAAATTAGGAGAGCTGAAAATGATGCAAAAGCTTTAAATATTATACATTCTGCTTTGAACTCAGATGAATTTTTCAGAATTTCAGCTTGCAACACAGCCAAAGAAACTTGGGATCTAATAAAGGTCACACACGAAGGAACCGCTGAAGTACGAAGGGCAAGGAAGAATACCTTGATCCAAGAGTACGAGACTTTCAGAATGGCACAAGGTGAGTCCGTGATGGATATGCAGAAACGTTTCACACACATCGTGAACCATCTCAAAGGACTTGGTAAGATCTTCGTTGAGGAAGAAGTCAATGTGAAGGTGCTGAAATCCTTGAGCAGAAAATGGCAACCAACTGTCACAGTAATCACTGAATCAAAGAACCTAGCCTTGATTGCAAGTGCAGAGTTATTTGGTAAGTTGAGAGAGTATGAAATGGATATGTCCCGTATTACTGATGAGGAACAGAAAGATAAGAAAGCCAAAGGTCTAGCACTCAAGATGGAAGACACAACTAGTGAGAGCGATGCGTCAAGCTGTGGTAGTGAGTCTGAACAGGAAAATATGAATCTCATGGTAAGGAAATTCAGAAAGTTCATGAAGAGGAACAACGATAAAAGGAGATTCAACAATTCCAGAAAAGGCTTCAAGAGGTATGATGGTTCGTCTTCAAAGGTCACGTGTTATGAGTGTGGAAAGGTAGGTCACTACAAATCGGAGTGCCCCAACATGAAGAAAAGTAACAGCAGTGAGCCTAAAAGAGTAGAACATGAGGAACGGTCCAAGAAGGACAGATTTCACAAGAAAAAGGCCTACATTGCGTGGGAAGAGAATGATTCCTCAACCTCTAGTGGGAGTGATAATGAAGAAGCAAATTTGTGTCTCATGGCTAATCCAACATCCGATGATGAGGTAAGTGATTCCGATTCATCTACTTTTGACTATGATGAGCTGCAAACTGCTTTTTGTGAACTTTACAAGGAAGCGGAAAAACTAGGCAAGTTGAACAAGGTTTTGAAAAACAAAATTACTGATTTGGAAAATGATATTTCTGTTTTGAAAACTGATGTTCAAAGTTTGAAAAAGGAAAATGATGCCTTGAAACTACCCTGTTCAAAGTGTAAGTCTTTTGATGCCTCTTTGAAAAAGAATAACATGAAGTTCTTTGCATTTAGACAAACCAGCAAAAACAGAACTTTACCATGTAGTTATTGTATGAAATCTGGACATAACTCTTATAATTGCATGATTAGGAAGGAAGGAATAACTAGTGGGTTGTTTAAATGGATTAGGAAAGATAGTCACAAATTTAACACTAATGGACCCAACAAGTCTTGGGTACCAAAAACAAAGTGATATCCTTTTTCTGTAGGTATGCTTAAGAGCCAAACACTCAACTTGGTATTTGGATAGCGGCTGCTCAAGACATATGACTGGTGACAAGAGCAATTTTATCTCCTTCAAATCAAAAGAATCTGGTTCAGTAGTGTATGGAGATAACAATAAAGGGAAAATACTGGGTATAGGTGTTGTTGGAGACAAATCCAACACTGTGATTGAAGATGTACTGCTTGTGGAAGGTTTGAAATTCAATCTTCTGAGTATTAGCCAACTATGCGACAAAGGTTATCAAGTATCATTCGATAATGGTTGCTGCAAGATCAGTAGCAGTGACTCGAGTGAAGTATTAATGGTCGGTAAGAGACATGGTAACATCTACATCCTTGAACTTGATCATTCATCATCATATCATGCATGTCTTACGTCAAACGATGATTTATCATGGCTTTGGCATAGACGTATAACTCATATTGATGTTCATCAGCTGAATAAGCTTTCATCTAAGAACCTAGTGCAAGGGTTACCTGACTTGAGGTTCAATAGAGAAGGCCTATGTGATGCATGTCAAAAGGGCAAGCAGTCTAGAAACTCTTTTAAAACCAAAAATGTTGTTTCAACTTCTAGACCACTTGAGCTATTGCACATGGATCTATTTGGACCCTCTAGAACTGCTAGTTTGGGTGGAAACCTATATGGACTGGTTTTGGTAGATGACTACTCTCGTTTTGCTTGGGTTGCATTTATACCAAGTAAAGACAATGCCTTCAAAGTTTTCAAAATTATTGCCAAAAGGATACAAAACGAAAAAGATTTGAAAATCAAGTCTCTTAGGAGTGATCATGGAGGTGAATTTGAAAATGAATCTTTTGAAAAATTTTGTGAAAAATATGGAATTGATTACAACTTTTCCGCTCCAAGAACTCTACAACAAAACGGGGTTGTTGAGAGGAAAAACAAATCTTTAATAGAACTAGCTAGAGCTATGTTAAGTGAGAATGCTCTGCCTAAACACTTTTGGGTTGATGCAGTTTCCACTGCTTGCTATGTTCTAAACAGAATTGTGATTCGTCTTATTTTAAAGAAAACCCCCTATGAACTCTATAAGGACAAGAAGCCCAATATCTCTCATTTTAGGGTATTCGGGTTCAAGTGTTTTGTTCTGAATAATGGCAAAGAGCCTCTTGGTAAGTTTGACGCCAAGGCGGATGAGGGTGTGTTTATTGGGTATTCATCAACTGGTAAAGCATACAGAGTTTTCAATAAAAGGAGAATGTGCATTGAGGAATCTGTACATGTAAAGTTTGATGAATCTAACAATCCCCAAAAGGGAAGTGTTTTTGTTAATGATGATGAGAATACAGGTGAAGACAGCAGTAGCAAACCACAAGTACAACAAGATCCACCAACCATTTCTCATGATCTGCCAAGAGAATGGAGGAAACCAAGGAATCTTTCTCTTGACAACATCATTGGTGACATCCACAAGGGAGTATCCACTAGATCCTCCTATAATATGTTCTGTGATGATTATGCTTTTGTATCTGAATTTGAACCCTCTTGTGTTGATGATGCTATAAATGATGATATTTGGATGAATGTTATGCATGAGGAGTTAAATCAATTTAAAAGGAATGACGTTTGGGAGTTAGTACCTTTTAATAGAGATATGAATCTAATTGGAACAAAATGGGTGTTTAAGAATAAGCTAGATAAGCATGGAATTGTGGTTAGGAATAAGGCAAGACTAGTAGCTAAGGGTTATAATCAACAAGAAGGAATAGATTTTGATGAAACATATGCCCCTGTTGCTAGATTAGAAGCTGTAAGAGTATTACTTGCTTTTGCCTGCATTCATGATTTTAAGCTGTTTTAGATGGATGTTAAAAGTGCGTTCTTAAATGTCTTTGTTTCACAACCTCCTGGTTTCACTGACTTCAGTCACCCTGAGCATGTGTAAAAGCTAAAGAAGGCCCTCTATGGTATGAAGCAAGCCCCCAGACAATGGTATGAAAGGTTAAGTAAATTTCTTTTGTCAAAAGGGTTCGACAGAGGTAATGTTGACAAAACTCTTTTCATTAGGAGGAAGTCTAACAGTATTTTATTGGTCCAAGTGTATGTTGATGATATCATTTTTGGATCAACTAATCAATCTCTGTGTAAAGAATTTGTGGCTAGCATGCAGGGTGAGTTTTACATGTCTATGATGGGAGAACTCAAATTCTTCCTAGGACTGCAAGTCAAGCAACTGAAAGAAGGAATCTTTATACATTAAGCGAAGTACACTAAAGAATTGCTGAAGAAATTCGACATGGAGAGTTGTAAGATCTCTAATATCCCTATGTCAACTAATCTCTTTTTAGATAATGATGCTACAGGACAGGGAGTGGACCAAACAAAGTACAGAGGGATCATTGGATCACTCTTGTATCTCACAACGAGCAGATCTGATATAATGTTCAGTGTTTGTGTTTGTGCGCGATTTCAATCTTCACCAAAACAATCACACATGACTGCTGTGAAGAAAATTCTGAAGTACCTCAAAGGAACAACGAACTGTGGTTTGTGGTATCCCAAAGGTACGTCCCCTACCCTAGTCGGTTTTAGTAAAAGAACATAAAAGGGATCATTTGATAGTGGAAGACCGATCGCAACAGTTGTTGGGTTGGGACTGGATGTAGGCAGTGGGCCGAACCAGTATAAATCACTGTGCACTCTTCTTCTTCCTTATACTCTTTACCGTTTACCTTACATTGCTGTTATCACTGTTTAATTTCTGCAATTTGTTCGGTAATTAGCTCGGTAATTGACTCGGTAATCAACTAAAACTGGAACAGTTAGATAATGACATTGATTACGCTGTATATTGATTACTAACATGTTTCTGATTATTCCTTTTGGTATTTCCGCTGTGTATCTTTGATATTTCCTGTTTATCATTCTCATCTATTGATAGGTAATCAAGAATAGTTTTGTTTGAATTAAAAGGAATTAGAAACTCGCGAAATTGGGCTATAGTGGAACTAGAATCTATTCACCCCCCCTCTAGATTCATTTACTCCTTGATTCAGTCCGAACTGGGCTTTGGGGTCTTCATAGCTTTTATATCCTTTTAAGTTAGCTTTAAAATGCCACCAAGAAGAACTTAATTGGAGTTTTTTAGCCCACATTATGCTCAAAATACCGAACCTAGTCAGCACCCCGCTGGAACATCCTAGCAGTATTTAAACTTTACATTCGAGCCCAATTTCCTCCTAGATGCAGTTAGAACTGGGATTTTGTGTCTTCATATCTTTTTTATCCCTTTAAGTCAGCTTTAAAAAGTGTAACCCAAGTTATGCTCTGAATACGAAACCTTGTCAGACACCAAAAATAACATCGAATTTTATTCAAGCCCAATTTAAAAGAGTAAGGTCCTCCTTCTTCTTTGACTTTAATTTGACCATTGACCTTCTCCTCTATCTTTTACTTGGAGAGTTTGTTGGGCTTTTGGAGATGGTCCTCCATCACCACTATCTAAGTGCTTCACTCTAATAGCACTCGTGTATCACACTTTCAAGACTCTTTCTCAAATGTTCACTCTTGTCTTTTTCCACTCAACCTCTCTTTATACTCTTGTTCAAACCTCTAATCAATCATTCAAGGTCCAAGTTTCCAAAGTGAAAGAGGAACGGTTCTAGAGTCAAGCTTAGGAATTCCAAGAAATACAAACTCAAGACAAAACTTAGGAGTCCAAGAAGACAAGCAATAAAAAGTACTCAATGAAAGGAAAATTAGGCTACTCAAATGAAGAATTTAGTATGAGACAATGACTCCTAAACTACTTCACAAAATATGCTTTCAATTTAAGGCACAAATCTGGAAAATTTGGACAGCAACTTGATGACTTTAAAATATGCACGTGTCAATCTTTCGGCAGTGTACCGGTCGTCAAAAGTTTAGAAATAGTGAGAAAAGGATGTCGAACCACAGAGACTAGTTGTGAATTATCGAATGCTTAATATGCTTGCTATTAGGACGAACAATTGAATGAATCATGTGTGTGAACTAAGTAAGTAATTATGTAAAAGACAATTTACTGTAAAACAAGAAATGGAAAGCAATAAATGTTTAAGTTTCAGAGATGATGGAAACAGTTAGGGAATAGGTTCATTCAATTCCTTCTCTCAAGTAATTACTTCCTATGTCAATTCCACCGTTATCAATCAATTGGAGACTAGAATTTGTGATACCTTTGACTAAGCCTATTCCTAGGTCTTTAGTCACTTTGAATGACTTTTATATTCTCTAATTCCTTAGATGAAAAATAGAAATGCATTCAAGAAGCGAAACAGATAAATTCACAATGTCTCATATCATGCAAGTTCTATTCCTAGACTCATGCAAAGGTATAATGATGCACTTCTTCTCCTAGCTCAACTATCAATCTTCCGAAGGCATAATTGAAATGAGAAACAAAAACTCAAGGAACAGTTCAATTCAATTCAAGCAGTTAATATTCCTATCACTATTTGAACTTCATGAATTAAACCTCAAGAAATTGCATTAAGTAAGAAGAGATCAATCAATCAACTGAAATTACAATTGAATCAACATAGAAATTCATTACAAGTATTCTGGAATCGAAATCCCCTTCCCTAACCTAAGAATTTAGCCTAACATGGAAATAGAAAAAGAAAGAACAAAAATAGAAATCAAAACCGAGAGAAGCTCCATGAATCTTTAGATCTTGCTTCCACAAGCTCCAATTCTTCAAGAATCTTCAAGGTTTTGATGGAGGAAGATGAGAATCGAAGGTGGAGAAGAGAGAAAACTAGAAGTGTGCACGAGAAGCTAACAAGAAAAACTGAAAATATGAGGTCCCCCCTTCATTTCGCGCCCAAGAAGCCATATATACCAGTAAAAATGCGCCACCCACTTAAGAGAAACGCGCCCTGGCGCGTTTTGAGTGAACTGGAGGGCCTGAGCGCGCCCTGGCGCGCTGCCTGGCGCGTTTTGGTCGAGAGCAAGGATGAAACGTGCCACTTTGTGTGCCCTGGCGCGTTTTCAGCGCAAGCAATGCTGAAACGTGCCACTTTGTGCGCCCTGGCACGTTTTCACAAGTAAGGGTGCTCCAATTGGCTTGCTTTGATCTTGATTTGAGCTTGCATCCTTGTTTTTCTTGATGGCATCTTCATCTTATGTCCATAGCTTCCATTCCAAGCATTCTTTCTTCTCTTCAATGAACCTAGAATCAACAAAAGAATGATTAAGATGACTTAAAAACTCAAGAAAACTTATAAAACTTAACAAAACACTAACTCAAGAGCTAACACTAAGCAATTATGGTATTTTCATTGTTTTCTTGCCTAAACCACAACTAAACATATTGAAAATGGATGAAAATGGATATAAAACTCCTAAGAAAACATGTATAATCTAACACTTATCACAACCCCAAACTTAAAGCTTTGCTTGTCCTCAAGCAAATTAGAATCCATCATTACAAGGGTTAATAAGCATGGTATAATATTAAGCTCAATCAGTCATTGAAAATGCCTTATGCAGTTCTCAACTCCTTAAGTCTATTCAATTTATCTATGAAAGTTGGACATGCACTCAGAATGTTATCAAGCACTGCATAATTCATCAAGCATAGACAAATAACATAGATTGGCATGAGAAAATGTACTTTAGCCAACATCAGCAAAGTCCTCTCCAGTTAAGTGTTTGCCCTCAATCTCTCAAGTGTTTAGGCTTGTGTTTCTCTCAATATTACCAATCAAAAGGTATGTTACCATAGGCTTGCAATGACTCTAAAATCTCCACTGCTCTCAAGTAGAAATTGGACACTCAAAAGGTCTTTTCAGGGTTGTAATGGAGCTTAGGTAAAGGTGGGATAAAGAGAAAGGTACTAACTGGATATTCACAGGAACTTAAAGAGTAAAAGTTATACCTATATGCTATGCATGAGTTAATGATGAACAAAGAAAAATTCAAAACGTAAATGTAGACTAACACTAAGTAACATAAACAACTTATGAGCCACTCTGTTTTCCTTTTGTTTCTTTATCCTTATTGCTCTTAAAATTCATTTTCTTCTGTTTCTTTTTGTTTTCTTATAGCTCTTGCTATTTTCTTTTCTTTCTACTTTTTCTTTTCTTTTTGTTTTCTAAACATCTTTCTCTTGTAGCTTTTGTTATTTTGCTCTTTTCTTCTTCCTTTTTCTTTCTTTTCGCTTTATTCTTGTACTTTACTTTTCTTAAGTAGTCTCATTCATTGCTATCACAAGAAAGAACAGAAAAAAAAAATTTGGTATGGTATGCATGAAAACAGAGAATGCACTATACACAACTAGAAAATGCACAACAATTCCACCAATACAAGGTGATCTCATCAACCCCAAACTTAAAATTTGACTTGTCCTCAAGTCAACACTACTCATGCACCCCAAAATTCAACCCCAAACTTAATCTTGAAACCTCTCATCTAAGTAAATAAACCAATACACTCAAAGTTCCAGTGATAGGGACAATTGGTTTTTCACTTATTTAGGCTTGTAATGAGCTTAAGTATCCAAGAAAGAAAGGGTTTATTCAGGCTCAAAGGGGCTAGCAATGGAAAGTGTGAAGGTTAAGGCTATTTGGCTCAAGGCTACAAGAAGAAAAATTGCCTTTATCATTTGTGTCCAAATCTAAATGTATGCAATTTTGACCAAGAGTTAAAGCAAGTTCGGAACAAACACATCACATGGTAAAATAGAACACTCAAGAATAAATCATGTTGGAGGCCCAAATTGTTATCCAGGATTAATCATTGCATAACATTGCTAAGTCCACTAATCATGTTACAACCTATAAACTTGTCATGCTCAAATTCTCATACAATGACTCTTCAAACATTTGAGAAACATGCAACTTTGTCATAGAACCTCAAATTGAACCTAAGTGCCAAAAATTACACAGTTCATTCTACTGACTACGAGTCAATGTTATACTAATGTAATTAACCTTCATAAGATGGTGCAACAAAACAGGGCATATACTCTAAACAAACATGAATTAACAGTTAAAACAAAAGAGTATAAGAATGTTCCCTGTTGAAGACTTAGCCAAAATGCTCAAGGTTCTGCACCAAGTGCCCAAAAATTCCATGTGCTTCCAGCAATACTTCAACATCTAATAATTCACATCAACAAACAAACTAACAAGACAGTAAGATCTTGGAAATTTTACAACAAAAATGAAAATCTAGGGTGAAGGGGATGAAGAATTTAATTCAAACTACTTGCAAAATGAAGTGGTGGAGGTGAGAATGGATTGAAAATGGACTTGCACTCTTTGGGAACCACAAGCACAAGAGGAGAAGAGGAAGAACAAAGGAACGCGCCACTTTTTGTGCCAAGGCGCGAGCTCGCCACCCTTTATGTGCCAAGATGTGAAAAACGCGCCACCCTGTAAATGAAAACGCGCCAGGGCGCGTTTTTGCCGAATTCAATTGCAAAACGCGCCACCCTGTTGAGTGGAAACGTGCCAGGGCGCGTTTTGCCGGCTAAATGTAAAACGCGCCACCTGGGGGGGCGCCAAGGCACGTTTTCTGCTACAAATGGCGCCTCTGGTAGTGCCAGGGCGCGTTTTTCTGCATTTTAGTTCAATTCTTCATGTGCTAAGGTGGGCTAAGGTGAGAACTAGTGATATTGCATCTTGACTCAACTTGTGCAAGCATTCTAAATCATTTTGGCTCTAATTGATCTATTCTCTGCACAAGGAACCTATCAACCATGATCATGCATTGAGATCTCACAACTTTCCCATTAATGCTATTACACCTCACCTCTCTTATTTCTATCACTCAATTCAATGCAATTTCAATTGTTTATTCATATATCTACTTGTTTAACTATCAACACAAAAATCAGATTTATTCTACTGTATCTTATATTTACACTCCTACTCTAATCTTCAAATTCTATTTTATTTTTGTTTTCCTCAACTCTTAAGCTATTCACAAGTATATTACAATGAGAAGTTACAAAAGCTTCTCTCGAATTGGTTAGGTTGCCTCCCACCAAGCGCTTTAATGTCATTAGCTAGACATTTACAAAAATGGATAGACAGAAATGAATGAAAATAGAACGGAAAAAAAAGTGGAGGGAGAAAAGAAAACTCCCTCGGCCGCTCAAAGCAGCAGGGTGGGTGCAAGTGGTACCAACTCTTGCTCTATGGCTGTTCAATGGTGCTTCCTTGATAATGCTGTAGCTGCCCATTCACCATGAATCTGCCTTTGGTACCTACCAGAACAAACATCCACCAGGATCAAATATCATCCAATCATCTACAACTATATATAAGTCATTATTGATTAGTGCAAATGATTGATGGTGCAGATATGTTCTATGATTAGTGCATGGTGGTGGTAGGAAAAATTTGAATGCCATAATCATAATTTTCCATATGTTCATTTTAATCTTGGCATCCAATTTGAACAATTTAAATGTTTCACTTGATCTACAGCATAAATTAAAGCATGTGGAATATTGAACATCAATATCAACAACACCATTTAAAGGAGAGAGTAAAGGTTTAGAGTGTTTGAAAGTATCAAGATCATCCTCTACTCCATTTACAATGTGTGTAGACATTGGTTCTCTACTAAGTATAGGAAATTGCATTTGGACCTCCATTGATGACTTCTCTAATGACCTAGAAAGATATGCATCATCATAAGAGCAAAAGGCATTAGGAACAACTAAGAGGTCTAAATTATCAAACTCAATTATAGTCCATGCTCTAATTCCATAAGTATCTAAAGTGAAACCATTAGTGTTGTTCATATTTTTGCAAGGAGAAAGAGTATGAAATGGTAAAGAAATCTTCCCTAGTGGTTGTTTTGATTCCTTGAGTGCTTCATCCTCTTCACAGTATGAGTCCCAAGGGAACTTGATGGACAATTCTCCACTAGGTACTAAGACATGAAGGTTTCTGTGAGGAGGAGGGTCTGAAACAACTTGCATTTCATCTTTAGAAGTTACTCCTACATCACATATAAAATGAGAATCAGTATAAACAGAGGAAAGATTAGCAAAAACAATTAAATCACCAAATGTTTCCTTCTCTTGTCTATCCGTGACTCTTCTTTCTTCTATGTCTTGTTCTTTCAATTCTGGATCTTGCAACTCTTTCTCTTTACATGCAACCTCCACTGCATCTCCTTTCATTTCTATAGTTTCCTTTCTCAACACCTTACCACTCCTTGTGGTATTAGCTTTGCACTGCTCCATTGAAATCACAATAGTATCACTTGGCAGATTTCCTTGGCTTCTCTCAGAAAGTTGCTTGGAAAGCTGGCCAATCAGATTCCGCATTTCTGATAGAAGCTTCTTGATTTGTGAAAATAGATTCAGTCCTTTGCATAAAGGACATGAACATGTTTTCTAAAGTTAAAGATCCTTCTCTAGGAATAGGATTCATGTTACAGCTTACTGGAGCATTTCTAGGTTGGTTGGTTGGGAATTTAGAATGGTTTGAGTTGAAAGGTAGATTAAAATTCTGGTCATATGAGGAAGAGTTAGGTTGCAGAAAATTATTGCTCCTATATGACAGATTTGGATGGTTTCTGTGGTGAGGATTATAAGTGTTTGTGTTGGAATAGGTGTTACCTTGAGGATTTTCCATGTAATTCACTTGAGCTTGTTCCTCAATGTTCATACCTAAGCCATCACAATACTCTGCTTGATGTCCTCCTCCACAGTAATCACAGATGACTGGAGGTGCGATACTATATCCACAACCCATAGCATTGGAATTGTACCACTCCTCAAGTGTCATGCACCTTGTATTATCCATATTTTCTGTTGAATTTTCTGGTATAGCTGAATTTTCGGGTATGGTCTCTTCTTTATTGTTTTTATTCTCTTTCGGATTTCTCCTGCAAAATCTCTCAATTTCTGGTTCAAACAAGAAGTTAGTTTCCTTAATTCTTCGCATAAACCACAAATCAAAAGGATACAGGGAATCCAAACAGTTCAAAAGAATGAAATAATTCAATGAAAAGTAAAAACAGAACAAGTATACAAAAAATAGAAAACAGAACAAGTATGAATCACAACTAAAAACAAATGTCCTAATTAGCAAACACGTTAAGACTATCGATATTCAACCAATAGTCCCCGGCAACGGCGCCATAAACTTGATGACTTTAAAATATGCACGTGTCAATCTTTCGGCAGTGTACCGGTCGTCAAAAGTTTAGAAATAGTGAGAAAAGGATGTCGAACCACAGAGACTAGTTGTGAATTATCGAATGCTTAATATGCTTGCTATTAGGACGAACAGTTGAATGAATCATGTGTGTGAACTAAGTAAGTAATTATGTAAAAGACAATTTACTGTAAAACAAGAAATGGAAAGCAATAAATGTTTAAGTTTCAGAGATGATGGAAACAGTTAGGGAATAGGTTCATTCAATTCCTTCTCTCAAGTAATTACTTCCTATGTCAATTCCACCGTTATCAATCAATTGGAGACTAGAATTTGTGATACCTTTGACTAAGCCTATTCCTAGGTCTTTAGTCACTTTGAATGACTTTTATATTCTCTAATTCCTTAGATGAAAAATAGAAATGCATTCAAGAAGCGAAACAGATAAATTCACAATGTCTCATATCATGCAAGTTCTATTCCTAGACTCATGCAAAGGTATAATGATGCACTTCTTCTCCTAGCTCAACTATCAATCTTCCGAAGGCATAATTGAAATGAGAAACAAAAACTCAAGGAACAGTTCAATTCAATTCAAGCAGTTAATATTACTATCACTATTTGAACTTCATGAATTAAACCTCAAGAAATTGCATTAAGTAAGAAGAGATCAATCAATCAACTGAAATTACAATTGAATCAACATAGAAATTCATTACAAGTATTCTGAATCGAAATCCCCTTCCCTAACCTAAGAATTTAGCCTAACATGGAAATAGAAAAAGAAAGAACAAAAATAGAAATCAAAACCGAGAGAAGCTCCATGAATCTTTAGATCTTGCTTCCACAAGCTCCAATTCTTCAAGAATCTTCAAGGTTTTGATGGAGGAAGATGAGAATCGAAGGTGGAGAAGAGAGAAAACTAGAAGTGTGCACGAGAAGCTAACAAGAAAAACTGAAAATATGAGGTCCCCCCTTCATTTCGCGCCTGAAAGCCATATATACCAGTAAAAATGCGCCACCCACTTAAGAGAAACGCGCCATGGCGCGTTTTGAGTGAACCGGAGGGCTTTGGCGCGCGCTTCCGGCGCGTTTTGGTCGAGAGCAAGGATGAAACGTGCCACTTTGTGTGCCCTGACGCGTTTTCAGCGCAAGCAATGCTGAAACGTGCCACTTTGTGCGCCCTGGCACGTTTTCAGCGCAAGCAATGCTGAAACGTGCCACTTTGTGTGCCCTGGCGCGTTTTCAGCGCAAGCAATGCTGAAACGTGCCACTTTGTGCGCCCTGGCACGTTTTCACAAGTAAGGGTGCTCCAATTGGCTTGCTTTGATCTTGATTTGAGCTTGCATCCTTGTTCTTCTTGATGGCATCTTCATCTTATGTCCATAGCTTCCATTCCAAGCATTCTTTCTTCTCTTCAATGAACCTAGAATCAACAAAAGAATGATTAAGATGACTTAAAAACTCAAGAAAACTTATAAAACTTAACAAAACACTAACTTAAGAGCTAACACTAAGCAATTATGGTATTTTCAATGTTTTCTTGCCTAAACCACAACTAAACCTATTGAAAATGGATGAAAATGGATATAAAACTCCTAAGAAAACATGTATAATCTAACACTTATCATAACTCAAGTACACAATTCAAGCCAAATTAGAAGCAATTTGAAGCCGAAAAAGAGACCGAATTTTAGGCAAGTTCCAAGTGAATTTTGTGAAGTGATTTTAAATGATTAGGTGCAGTTTTCCACCACTGTACAGCCGATTAATATGCTCAAAATACAGGGGAAAAATAGAGTTTCAAGTTACCAAACATATCATACATCACAAGTCCAAGAATCTTGGCTACTAGTAAGCTAAACTCAAGTTTTGATGCTAATGCTTAGTCCTAAGTGTTTCTATTGTTCCAAGTCCTTTGAACCACTAATTTTGGGAGTGTTTAGAGGCTCAAATAGTCAAGGTACTGCACTGCACATTTAGGCTTTAATTTCACTAAATTCACTTTTCAATTGCTCTTTTTCTACTCACTTGAATTTCATTAGAATTTCACTTTTCTTGTTTTTCTTCTCTTTGAATTTTCTTGTGATTCTTTTTCTTGTAATGATTTCTTATGATTTTCTTTTTCCTTTTCCTTTGTATACTCTTTTTCTTGACTCTACTTGTTGGACCGAAATTAGAAAAACCTAAGACTAAGGCAAAATTAAGTCTAAAATTACTAGTAAGCTAGATTAAGCATGGTGATAGCTATTTGAACTTGTAATGCACAATTCTTAGCACTTAAATCATGTGAACAGCACCTCAAACACATTAAAACCAGTAATTCATGGAATAGCATGGATTTGGCACAATTCATATGAAGCAAAAGCAAGAACACATGTGAAAATTACTAGAACAAGTATAGGAAGAAATTTAAACAGTGAATTCACAAGAAATTGATAGGAATTTTAGATCTAGGAATTTTTTAACATGAAAACTCAAATTCAAAATGAAGACAACTCAAGGAACATGTGAAGAACTTAAGAAAGTTCATACAACACGGATCTACAAGAAAATTTGAAGAGAAAACGAAAACTCAAGGTAAGAAACTCAAACTGGATAGAAGAATGCTCCAATTGAAGTAGAACAAGCTCTAGATACCAAATTTGATGCAATCCTCAAGGAGAATAGCTTCATGTGCTCGGATCTTCATGCTCCAATGGAGGCTTGGAAGAAAATGAAGAAGAAGCTCACGGTGTGAGGAATAAGAAGCGGAATCAAAGGTGAAAAGAAAATAGAAAACGGATTGAGTTTAGAGATGGAAGCGCCATGGCAAGTGCCAATAAGCTAGAGGTGGAACCGCCACAATGGACAAGGAAGCCATTGATGAGATTCAAGGTTCTTCACAAGAACACAAGAGAGAATACTCTCAAAGAATAAGCTCTTAACTTAATTGAATATTCAGAAATTTTATCAAAAGTTCTTTACAAATCTGAAAATGGCTTACTTATACTAAGAGAATTGGTGCCAAACTTGCTATGCAAGGAACTAATGTCCGCCCTTGGATTAGATTTTAATCTAATGGCCACGGAAGGAAGCTTGTGGTGCAAGTTTGCTTAACTTGGAGAGCAAGGATCAATCCTCCACCCTTGGATGTAGATCCTCATCTAATGGTCACGGCGCCAAGCTTGCTCTCCAAGTTTCTAAGCTTAACCCTTGGATTAGAATCCTATCTAAGGGTCACTAATTCTTTGTTTATTCCAAGTTTAGGCCCAAATTAAATCCTTACAACAATTACATAATTGAATGAAAATGACTAATAAGCCTAAACATTAAAACATTTCGCTGAAAATTCTTGGAAGCATTCCAATGCTAACTTGAAGATCATTTTACAACTAGTTGCAGTCCGAAATGGGTTTTGGTGTCTTCATAGCTTTTATATCCCTTTAAGTCTTCTTTAATTTGCCACCAAGAACGCCTCAATTGGAGTTGTGTAGCTCGAGTTATGGTACGAATACTAAAACTGGTCAGATACTAAAATTAGCAACGAATTTTATTAGAAGCCCAAAATTGAAAAGTAAGGTTAGAGAGTTTGGTTGAGCTTTTGGAGATGGTCCTCCTTCACGATCTAAGGTGACTTTGTCTCACAAAGATCGTGATTTATCCTTTTCTTCTTTTTCTTCCTCTGAATCAGACTCAGCCTCTAAGGAGATGACATATGATATACTTTTAACTAACACTCACTTCATAGCTAGTGAATACAAAAACTGTAAAATCAAGCTAAAATCGACTTTGGATGAAATTTCAAAACTTAAAGCTATGAATGAAGGATTAATGAAGAAGATATCATCATATGAGAATTCAATTTCATCTGAGTATGATAAGACACATTTTCTTTCTAAAATTAGGAAATTGAAGAAGGAAAATGATTTTCTAAAGAAGGATCTAATCATTTTCATTTCTATCTCTTTTAACCTTGAAAAGCTTTTAAAATATGAAAGAAATTTAATTGATAGAACTTTTAAAATTTTGATCCCGAGAAAGAAGAAATAAAAAATCCATACAACATTCCTACATTTGCATGCATACGATGTGAGAACGTAGGTCACATTGAAGTTATGTCTCATATACATACATATATAGAGGATGGAAGGAGGTAACAAATTTTTCTTAAAAATAAAGAACAAAAATTATCCAAAAGAATCTCTAAACACCCTAATAAAATAAAAAGAGTGAATTCTAACAAGATAGGACCCAAGAAGATTTGGGTACCAAAATCACAAATTATTTTGTGGAAGATATTCTCAAAAGGAAGAAAAGAGGCATTATGAGGTTATTCTTTCATATCTCAGTGATTAGAATGTAACATATCTAATGAAAATAGATGATGAAAGAGAGACTTGACACATGAAGTTGGCACATTCAAGTCTCAAATATATTATTTAAGAAGAATATTGTAAAATGGTTGCCAAAAATCTGTTGAAAATCTAGTCATTTGTATGAACCATGTCAGCATGGTAAACAACTTAAAGCATCTTTTAAGTCTAAAAATGTTATTACCACTGTAAGACTGTTATAATTGTTGCATATTGATATCTTTGATCCTACTCAGACGCAAAGTCTTAGAGGAAAAATATATGGTTTTGTAATTGTTGATGACTATTCTAGATATACATTGGTATATGATGCGTTCTGTGCAAGGGTGAGAAATACTCCTACACGGGTGTAACAAGTACACCACAACTGCCAAGTAATAATTATTGAAGAACAGGAGTTATCGTTCCCACGAGGATAAGTAATCAAATTGTATCAATTATATGATTGACAATAATTTTCAAAGCAATTGATTATGTTGTGAGTAATCTAATTTTAAAAGGTTGTTTTAAATTCAAATTAATAAAAGCGATTAGGATCCCAATTTCACTACTAATCCTCCTAATAGTCTCCCCTTATTATTCAAATTGTATTATTGGATGAATCAAATTCCTATTCTCGTAATCATCTCTCTCAGGATCAATTACACCACCTAGATTGACTTGATTAATTAATCTCTTAAATTAAACTAAGCCAATTAGGGTTTATGATTTGTGAATCCAAGATAACTATGAGGTTATATGTTCACACCACCTTCAAATTGCAAATCAACCTTGGAATGGAAGGACTTAGACCATTTCCATGTATAGTTCCTCTTGAAAGAAACAAGTTAAAGATCAGGCTGATCAGGGCAGACGATATAGGTAGATGCTGCACCAGGAAAGACAGTGCCAACAGTGGCAGAGTCTATTTCATCAAAAGATGCTCCAGAGCAAAAAGCCTTAGTGGCTTCATGTTCTTTAACCATCTTAAGCGCTTGAGGATGCATGGGCTTACTCTCTTTGAAGGGTTGCAGCCTTTCTCAGTCTGGCGTCATCAGTCCCTTCATAAGAGAGTTTAAGAGCATCCCAAATCTGTTGTATTCTGTCATTGAGAGAGCACAGGTGATGGCATATCTTGCCTTGTTATTCAGCTCCACGACTGTGTACTCTTCATTCTCCCACTCAAATTCAGGTTTAACTAGGGGAATGTCTCCTTGCGTGATGATCCTCCATAATCTATACTGGGTGGACTTGACATACATTTCCATGCTGTCAGCCCAGTAAGGATAGTCATCTCCAGAGAATGTCGGCGGTTTGTTCATAGATGACCCTCCTGATAGAAACGTTGGCTATGTAGATTCCATCTTGGATCTTTTCCTCTAGCAGTTGTGAAGCGCTCAACCCTTAGAGTCTGAGCTCTGATACCAAACTGTAAAAGACAAAAAAAACACAAGAATGGGGGTTGAATTGTGTTAATTAAAAAAATTGTCCTTCCGTCTGTTGTTTTAAAAGCTATCAGACGAAACTTTAACTTCTTTAACTTTTGATTTTAGTTAACAGACGTTTTCGCTTGTTATCCCCATTAGTTAGCTAAAAGCAGATAAATGCACAATTATTTTTATACTGGTTCATCTATCACAGACTACATCCAGTTACTTAGCAACCCGCTAAGTTTTCACTACCAACCATGAAAAGGTTATAAGTATTCTTTCATCCAGCCACTTCTGGCTATACAGATATTCTTTGCTAACAGCCTTCTCAGGCTAAACAACCAGGTATTCTTTTCAACTAAGCCTCCTTAGGTTAATACAAAGGTATTCTTTTACAAACAACCTCCTCAGGCTAAACAACACCACAATAGTGGATTTTAAAAGTGTTTCTAAGAAACAAAGAGTTCTTCTTCGTGGAGAGGGTTTTACAAGTGAAGAGAAAAGCTTAAGAGCCAGAGAGCAAAACTTTAGTTAATGGTTTTTCAAGCGTAATTTCGCAAACTTGAGGTAGAGGTGGTGAAGTCCTTTATATAGGCAAGTTTTCAAAGATCCGTTAGAGACATGAAGGATGTCGTTTGTACTTTCCATGATGAAGTTCTAAAAAGCTGTCAGAGTGCAATCAATGACTTGATGCTTTATGCAACAGATTTGGTGGCGTTCAGAACCTTTTTCTGACTTGTACAAATATATCATCAAAAAGCATGTTTACTTTTCGTGTTGCAGAGATTAGCATAGATATCCATTCTGATCTTGGAAACTTCTAAGGTTAACGACTATATTTGAAGTATGGCGCGAGATATATTTTTTCTCTTAAGGGGGTTGGTATAGATGTCTTTAGGCATGGGAGTTGTCTTTCATGAGAATCCACGGTAATTTATGTAATTTTAGTTCCCAAAGTTCCTTTTGTTGTTGAGTCTTTGTTGCCCCACATAATTGGCATGTTCTTTAGTTATTGAGCATGCACCGGTTGGATGATCACCTACACAAAGGTCACATTTTGCACAAGGAAACTGATGTGGTGGTGCTACATTGGCTACAATTTTCCCCTCAATTCTCTGTTGATTCATGGCTAAGGCTTCCAACTTAGCTAGGATAGCTGTTTCGAAGCTAACTTCATGTACTCCTCTCTTCAGTGGTGCACTCCTTATGCTAGGGCAAGAGGTGCATGCCATAAACTCAAACATCTCAATATAGGCCTTTGTTGTTTTCAATTTAGCCAAATTACCACTAGCTGCTAGATTTATCATTCGTTTCTCTTTTGTAGTCAACCCTTAGAGGAATAATCGAACTAGCATGTGGGTGTCTACACCGTGGTTTGGGCATTTGGCTTGGAGGGCTTTGAATTGTTGCCATGCTTGAGCAAATTTTTCATCATCTTCCATCTGGAATGTGTAAAGGGCATAGATCAAAGCCCCTCTCTTATCTTCATTCACAAATCGGCAAAGGCATTGAGATTCTTGTTCAATGCAAGTAGTGAAGGTCTCGACCGTTTGTGAATATAGCCAAGCTTTGGCATCCCCATGTAGTGTGTAAGTGAAATACCTCAGTCGAGCAGTCTCTTGGTCTGTAGTTCCAATAAGATGCTCACATTCAAATATGAAGCTTCTCAAGTGTTCTATTGTATATTCATGAGAGAGGCCATGAAATTGACATTTTTGATTGAGGTAAATCACAAGGTGAAGTCGCCTCTTATGATCAGTGCATGAGGTAGAACAACAGGTGAGCCAATATTTAGATCTTCTTCAAAATATTGTGCAAGGGTCCTTTGAGGTTGAGGAGGGTCCATGTTCATGTTGCTTGGTATATTTGAAGGGTTGGATTGTTGTTGGGCACATGCTCTGGCTTCTTTGCTTGCTTTGGAGATTGAACGAGCTATCTTATCAATTTTAGGATTGAGGTCTAACTCTATTGATTTGTGCTTCTAGAAATGTCTGTAAAACAAATTTAGCCGACCAAGTGAAAATATAAACGAAGAAGGATGAGTAGGTCAGAGATTATTATGCGGATTATAAATTTGCAAAGTAGAAAATGCCAAAATAAAACGGAAAAAAAGAAGAAAAGGAGTAAGGAAGAGAAGAAGAAAAAGAAGGAGTCGATGATATAATGAATAAATTTAATTGGCGTGTCCCTGACAACAGAGCCAAAAACTTGATGCATTCCGTGCAAGGGTGAGAAATACTCCTGCACGGGTGTGGCAAGTGTACCACAATCGGCAAGTAATAAGTATTAAAAAAACACGAGTTATTGTTCCCACAAGGACATGTAATCAAATTGTATCAAATATATGACTGACATTAATTTTTAAAGCAATCAATTGTGTTGTGAGAGACCAGATTTTAAAAGGTTGGTTTAAATTCAAATTAATAAAAGCAATTGCAACCATGATTTCACCAATAATCCTCCAAATAGTCTCCTCTTTTATTCAAATTGTATTACTGGATGAATCAAATTCCTATTCTCGTAATCGTCCTTCTCAGGATCAATTACGTCATCTAGATTAACCCGATTAATTAATCTTTGAAGTTAAGCTAAGCCAATTAGGGTTTATGATCCATGAATCTAAGATAATTGTGAGGTTATATGTTCACACCACCTTCTACTCTTATCTCTAAGACTCTAACCAAATGATGTTTCTCCCGTACCACCTAAGTTTCTTTTCTCGAAGTTCCCTTAGGTTTAGGTTCAATTCAAAGTGGCTAGTTAATGAAAATCATTAAGTTAAGAAGAAAGAACTTGCAATTATTAAACTGAATAACATCGAGAATTATATTATAATATATTAGTGTTACATTGTTCTCCAAATTAAAGAGGGATTTAGTTTATTATAATCAAGATCACAATAGAAGAATAATTAAAAAGAAGAAAAATACTTAGACAATTGATTTCTCTGAAAAGGAATGAAGAGTCTTAGTCGTCCCTTACTCTTATCTCTCTCCTATACATAATATTGTTCTCTGGATTTCACTTTCTATCCCTGGATAGTTAGCTCTGTGAATATATTTTCCTTTTATAATTAATGTGATGGGTTTGGGCTTGCGAACTCAGCTTGTGTTAGTTGGATTGCAATTCGCATGAGATAAGCATACAAAGAACATTCCTGGTAGCATTGGAAGGTCAACACACACGAGCTATAGGGCAACTCGCGCGAGTTGTGTTTGCAGAGAAGGAAAGGTCATTACTAGGAAGGCAGCTTGCACGAACTATGCTCTAAGTCGCACAAGTTGTAGTGGCAAAGACGAGGTCTTCAATTCCGCGACCTCAATTCGCGCGAGCTAATATGCAACTGGAACGAGATGACTCTTCAGCACTAATCTCTTCCAATTTTTACCACTTTTAAGCCCTAAAACACTTAAACAAACCATCAAGAAATTTTACAACACGATATTGCATTTAACACATTTAGATACTGTTTTGTCTTGCTTAGTGCCATTAAATGGACAAATCCTCTTAAGAGAACAAGTGTTGATAACTCTCATTCATGAGTTATCAATGTACTTTATAGCTCACGAACACAAGTCTTATAAGGTGTTTGAAATATTCTGTAAAATAGTTATGGAGAGGAAGAAAACCTAACATTTCTTATATCCATCCAAATAGACGCGAGTGTTTCATTCTCAACACTTGGGATTAAATTGGAAACTTTGACTTGAAAGTTGACAAAGTCACATGCACACAATGTTCTTTCACCCAAAGAACACTTCTCCTCAGTCTTGGTAACTCCAAAAACACCACTGTTTTTGAAAACCTTTTAGAAAATAAACACCCTTTGAGAAACCTTTCTCAAAGATACCTTTACTTTTTTCTAAAGAGACCTCTCTCTAAGATAATCAACAAAATAAATGAATAACAAAAGATTAGTTAAGAGCACACCTGATTATGTAGTTTTCATCACAAAGAAAACATAAAGATATTACCAACCATCAATCTCCAGTCATGATTGCTTTTAAGATATCTTTGAAGTTCTTTGAAGGATTTCTTGATGTAAAATACAACTCAATTTTAGAACGAAATCACAGTGTAAGAATGTTTCTTCTTGTCTCTAAAGAGTTTTTGTTTTTTTTAAAATGATGGATTATATAGAAAACATTTTGATGGAGTACCATCTCCAAAAGCCCAACAACTGTCTAAATCAAAGTCAAAGAAGAAGGAAGACCTTACTCTTTTAAATTGGGTTAGAAATAAATTCGTTGTTATTTTTGGTGCCTGACAAGGTTTAGTATTTCGAGCATAACATGGGCTACACAACTCCAATTAAGTTCTTCTTGGTTTCATTTAAAAGCTTACTTAAATGGATAGAAAAGCTATGAAGACACCGAAGCCCAGTTCGAACTCCATCTAGGAGGAAATTTGGATACTGCCAGGATGTCCAGCAAGGTGCCTGACCAGGTTCCGTATTTTGTACATAACTTGGGCTACACACCTCCAATTAAGTTTGTCTTGGTGGCATTTTAAATCTGACTTAAAGGGCTACAAACTCTATGAAGAAACCAAAGCCCAGTTTGGATTGCATCTTGGAGGAAAATGAGCTTGAAGTTAACGTTTGGATGCTGTCAAGATTTTCCAGCGAATTGATTAAGTGTTTAGGCCTATTAGTTTCTTTCAATTATGTATTTGTTTTAAGACCTGAATTTGGGCCTTGTAATTGTAAAGTGTGCTCAGTCTAGGGTGCCTCTCATCTCACCATTGATCACTCATTTCATCTTAGGGTGGAGAACATTTCAGATTTCTAACCTTAGACCCATTGCACTTTCATTTAAGTTGGTCAACTTTTTCATTGTACTCACATTTTGGTCAAAATTTATAAAATAGAATTTCCAAGACTTGTGTCTTGAGAAAGGAGAGAGCTCTCCTAGGTTTTCTTCCAAGAACATTGAATCTTATCATGGATCCATGATCCAAGTGGCGATTCTCCAACCAAGCTTATTGGGTTTTTCATCCATGGCGCTTCCCACACTTCTTCCCTTCTTCCATTTTGCTATTTCTTCTTCTTTGTCCTAAACCGTGAGTTCTAGTGTTTATTCTGCAAGCTACATCAAATTCTTGAGTGTTGAATCACTTGGTGATTGAATATTGGGCACCCCTTTGCCAATCCTTGAAGATTCCTTACAAGTTCCTTCATGGGTTTGCATCACATTTAAAACACATTTTGGCAATCATAAGATTACTGAATACTGGTAATCGATTATCCCAGCAAGAAAAACTCAAATCATGTGATTTAAGCCAATAATAATCGATTATCCCGTATGTTAATCGATTACTACAGAGGCAAATCAAGAATTTCCACTCTATTACCAATCTGTGGTAATCTGTTACGATTTCTGGTAATTTATTACTTCAGTTGGTTACCGGAAAGTTGATTTAATCTATTACCTTAGTTGGTAATTCATTATCTCTTATTTTATTTTGAAAAACTAGGTGGAAATGCATGATTTGAATCTATAGAGGCTTGGTAATCCATTACCCACTCAAGCTAATTTATTATTGAACCAAACTCAAGATTCCTAACACACAAAATGAACCCACTTAAGCAATTGGCATTGTCAACACAATCAAACACAAGCACATGTCTAATCTAAACAATCAATACACTAGAAAAAGGCCTAATACACTTCATCTAAGAAAACCAGAAATTTCAAACATCAAAAGCAAAACACCAGTGGCCAACTTTAAGCATCTTCAAGCTTTAAGTCCAACAATCTCCCCCTTTATGGTTTTGATGTACCAAATCCAGAACTTGGTTTTCCTTAGAGGTTATGTATTTATTGATCTCACAAGAATCGTGCATTCTGTTAGCATTCCAAGCATAACATAAAAATGTTGCAGATTCTCACAATTTATACAAGACTATATTTAGAGCATATAGATTTCCCAGTCAAAAGATTATGATCTAACAGATAATATCAGAACAAAACAAAAAAAAAATATTCAAAGCATAATCGAGAAACATTCAGCCATAGTTATCAGAATAGACTACAAAAAGACAAAAGAGTTAAAGTTAGAATTACAGACCAAATAGAATTGTTCAAAACAGTAGGGAATTAAAGAAAAACATATAAGCTAAACTAAACTCCCCCTATCAACCAACCATCAAACACTAACATTACTAATCCTACTTTTCCCCCTATTTGGTAAATCAAATCCAAAAAGAGAGATAGATAAGAAAGAGATATAAGAAAGATGAGATACAACATATTATTCAAACGATCTATGATGGTTTCCATAAGACCTTGAAGATGACTGAACCTCCCATGGTTGATGGTCTCCATCTCATCAAGCCATCTATTAGTAGACTTTTCTATCTCATCAAGCTGGTCGATTACAATTTATTCAAAGAGAGATTTGGGAATATATTCACCAGTAGCATAATCAGATGCTTCAGCAGCAAGAGGTTGATCCTCCTCTTCCTCTCCTTGTTGTGGGGTTTCATCCTTAGGAATCCATCCCGCATCGGTCTTAATCAGACGTATCATTTTCAATGCTTTGTTGCCAATCACATGAATGTCTTTGACAAGGTCTCTATGATGGAGGAACATCTCCAAGCATGAGGATTACAAGGACAATGAAAATAAGAATTGAAGCTAAGTTGAAGAAGAGTTGACCAAGTTAAAGTCAACAAGTCAAAGTTAAATTTAATGGTCAACTCTTGGAAGTAAACAAAAACAAAGTGGGATAATGAAGCCTTGTAATTTTCTAAGTATTATGTAAATAGTTTTAGCTTGTTTTTGTATAAAGCTTGGACCCTTGGTTGTTTGTGAATTTCGGCCAAGCTTAGTATGGATATGTTGACTTCTCATTTTGTTGGTCAAAGCCTCTTATGATGGGCTGAAGTGTCTTATGATCCAACTAAGCAAGTATATTACACTCTCTTAAAAGAGAGTGGATGGATTAGGAGAGAGAATGAGTGGAATTTTCACTAACTTAATTTAAATTTCCACCATTTGATCACACCATAATCAAGGGTGTAAATTTATGTCAAGTTTCTAAATAGTTGATGTAACACCCCCTTCTTATTTACTTATTTTACTTATATTTTGTAATTTAAAGTGGTTAATGATATAGTAGATAAAAGAGAGATTTAGAAAACAACACTTTTATTACATAAGTTTTAAAGTTCATTACAACCAGATTACATAACTTTGTCCTATTATTATTTTACATAACTACCTTTCTACTACCTTAGAACATTTACTCAACACTTCTACACGCAAAACATAACAAACATCTTCACAACAAGATAGTAGCAACAACCAGTGCAAAACAGTGACAACTTCTCAATCCTGCAAATCTGCTCCCTCGAACGTTGTTCGAGATCATCACAGGTGTTAAAAACACAAAACGCAAGGGTGAGCTTTCCTTAAACAATGATCATAAACAATAATTTTAACTATAGTAAAACTTTTGAAATTAAGTGAAAATATTCCTAAAACAATCTAAAATATTCTTCAAGATTTCTTTTAAAATATTTATTATTTTAAAACCTGTGTAAAAACAAACCCTTAGTTCAAATCACAAATGAAGATAACTATCCACATTAAAACGAATAAGCCATTTATCACAATACATAATTTACCATAAATTCCACTGAATCATATATTCAATTAACACACAACCACTATTGTATGCTCCTAGTGCTATATGATGCATGCACCTTCACCATGCATTTTTACTCTTCACTCTAAATGCAATGTGGCGCCCTCCACTGAAAATAGCCTGGGGCATCTGATTCTCACTCTCAATCAGACCCACCGAGGTAGACACTCCGTAATTTGTCGAGTTCCCTCGGTGTCCCGCAGACCTCCCCGCAACATGTGATCATCATGAGCGGGCAATTTCCCCACCAAGAGAACCCCCAGTCCACGACATTCCACTCACTTTCAGGACGGAATCCGTGACTTACGGACTTGGTCTACTACTATCCAGTCATCAATGCAACATGTTCTAGGACCTTGAATTGTATAATGACCTTCATTATATTTAAGATATTGACCTTTCCACCAGGTCATCTTTATCTCACCTCATTCTAAGCATTGCCCATTCACCAAGCAATCTTAGAATGTTGCCTCTCCACTAGGCATTTTCAATCGGTCATTAAACAATTCAAGTTCATACTCATTTCAATGCAATCATGCATATCACCACTTATTCACATCCAATTCACCAAGTAATTGTATATCAAGCACAAAACCAGTCATCAAACAACCATAGTACTATCATCAATATATGTTTATGACATATACTTTTTAGTATGTTAGTATTTAAAGAAGTTTGATCAAAGAAGGAAAACAACTTTAAATTAATTATTCAAAGGATAAAGAAAATACCAACTTAAAGAATTAAAAGGAGTGTAAGAAAGATGAAGAAAAGAAACATCAAGGATTCCAAGAAAGATAATGAAACAACCAAAGAAAGAGAGTGAAAGTAGTAAGAGAATCAAAGAATAGAAAAAAAGGATAAGGAAAGATTCCCTTACTACAAGAAACTAAAGAAAGAAAATGAAAGTACCAACAAAACAAAGGATAGAAAAGAAGGATAAGGAAAGGTCCCCTTACTGGTTTCTCCTAGCTTCCTATTCTTCCTCTACTTACTGGCTCCTACTTTGGTTGGAGAGATTTCTTCCTAAGGTGGAGAAAGTATAGAAGGGTTTTTTTTTTTTGTAGTGAAGATAGTTTGAGAGAATGTAGGAGTATTCTTTGGGTTATGTCTTCATTTGACACCCCTAAGCCCTATTTATAGACTTCCCAAGATATTTCTAGAGAATTGGAGATTGATTCTAAAGAAAAAAATCTTAGTTTCTATGAAAATATCTTAGATTCCATTAAAATATCTTAAAAGGTAAGAAAATATCTTAGTTTCCAAGAAAATATCTTAGTTTCCATCAAAATATCTTAAAAGGTAAGAAAATATCTTAGTTTCCAATAAAATATCTTAGTTTCCAAGAAAATATCTTAGTTTCCATCAAAATATCTTAAAAGGTAAGAAAATATCTTAAAGAGAATTCTAGAATGGTTGAAAAGTCATTACTTTGATCACTTTCGGTAAAATAGGCATAACTTCTTCCACAAATATCTTTTTGGGCTCAGGTTTCTTGCAAATGAAAGAGAATTGACAGAGCTACAAATGTCATGAAGGCCCAAAGAGCCAATTCGGACTGCATCTAGTGTGAAACTAGCCTTGAAAGTGGGCCATGAAACAGTGACGTGAATTTACTATACATTTGACCACTCTCGGTAAAATAGGCATAACTCCCTCCATAGGCCTCCAATTGAGCTCCGGTTTGTTTCTAATTAAAGAAGATTGAAAGATCTAGAAATGTCATGAAGACATCAAGAGCCAGTTTGGACCGCATCTGGGGTGAATATTTCGTTGAAGTGGACACATGCAACCAGTGAAGTGAATTCCAGCGAATTGAACATTTTAAATCATGTAATTGCCATTTTATACAAATGTGGGGTATGAGATTCAAAATGCAGACCCTTGGGACTTATTTTGGCAGCTGCAAAGCATATGAGGAACACCCAATTGAAAAATGCATTATTGGAGGCAGCCACAAAACACTCCACAATTCATTCCACAAATTTCTTGAATATTACAGTTGACTCTCATCTAAGAAGGAATTCTAGCCTTACGATTACTTCTAATCCAAGGCATAAAATTCCATCTTACTAATTCCATGATCATCATGCTTAGAAGGATTTTGAGCCTCTTGATCATCTATATTCTAGATCCTTCTTGAATTGATCAAGTGAGGGGAGCCTTGCATCAATTGATCAATCCATCAAGGATCATAGATAGTCCCACGGCCAAGGCACCCAAATGACCTATAAGTGAGTCAACACTTCATTTTGTAGACACTTTTGAATTGAATGAAATTAGTGAATTTATAAGACTTGTGTCTTGAGAAAAGGAGAGAGCTCTCCTAGGGTTTCTTCCAAGAACCTTGAATCTTATCATAGATCCATGATCCAAGTGGCGTTTCCCCACCTAGCTTATTGAATTCCCTTGAATTCATGGCACTATTCCATCTCTAGCTCATCCAATTTTCCATTTCTTCTTCTTTGGCTACATAACCGTGAAATCACCCCTAAACCGTGGCACCTTAATCATGTTTTCCGCAAGCTACACATGTTCTTGAGTGAAGGATCACTTGGTGAATGAAGATTGGGCACTCATGTTGTGAATTCCGTGGAAACCTCATCTAAAGCTTTATGGGTTTGCATCACTCTATTCTCGTCATTAACGTCAACCTGAAAATGTTCAATCAAATGTGAAATAAACATAGAATATGGAAATTTAAAATACACTTGCCGCCTTTTTTTCAGCATTTTGTCCATGACAACATGAGCCCAATCTACAGTTATCCTGTTTTTCAAGGCTGCCATCAAAACCATATCATCTTCACTAATTTGTGTATGGTTGGTTCCTCTTGCCGCCAAAATTCAACAGATTGAGTAGTGTAGAAGACGGTCATCTGCGTTCAATCCATCAGTCTCTCATGTTTGGGGGTTCTTAAGAAGAATGATGAAAAAGGTGTCCTTCTATAAGTCAAATCCTTTATCTCTCAATTGATCGACATTAAGTCTGATCCATTCGTGTTTCAAGCCACCAACTGCCAACAAAACATCTGATGATAGAACTATTCTGATACCCTTAACTTTTGAAATGAGATTACCTGTTGGGGGATGTTGCTTCAAATTGGCATAGAACACACGAACCAAGTCGGGGTAGATGAAACCCTTTAGATCCACAAACTTTGACAAGTTCTGTTCCTTTAAGAGTGAGCGGAATGTGAAATCTAGCTCGTCTAGCCAAGAAAAATGTAGAACTTTTGGGGACACAAGTTCTTTGTTTGCAAAGCTTTCGTTGAAGATAACCTCTTGCATTTTGTTTGAGAACCATGGATGAAGTGGCTTCTCCACTTCTCTAGGAGATGAAGGGGCTTTGTGTTTGGAAGATCCTCCTTCCTTTTGTTTCCGTTAGGAACGTTGCTTGATACATTTGTCTCTTCCTTGTTCCTCCATTGATGAGACTTCGAAGAAGTTGAAGAGAGAAAACAAAAGAGGATTTTGGTGAGGAACTCCAAAGGTTGAGAACGTGGAAGAGAGGGGTTGATGTTCTAACTTTTACAAACTGCTCAAATCACTTAAAAGAGAACTAAATTAGTCTAAAAACAAGGGTAATTGATTGACCTAGGTTGATATCGATTAACCCGAGCTCTTTAAATTAAAGCAATTAGGTGTAGATGAAGAGGTAATCAATTATGTTGTTGCAGTAATTGAATTACTTAAAGAGTAATGAAAGCAATATGATGTAGAGGACTCGTGGTAATCGATTACCCATATATGGTAATCGATTACTCTAGAGAGTAACCAAAACCTGAAAACTTGAATTTGCTCATGGTAATTGATTACACTAAAATGGTAATTGATTACTCTAGAGAATAAATCCTTTCATCATTTAAAAACTCTCATGGTAATTGATGTAGGAGCATCCCAAAGGATTCCTAGGAGCATGCAAAGGAAGATAGGTGAATAAGTGGGGAAGCTCCAAGACTTGGCACAACCTCAATTAAGCCTTAGTTTAGGACTTGCTTTTTGTAATATACTTGTAAACTTGTTTGAGTAATTCTTCTAAGTGTGAACTTGTGTAAGGCCGTTTAAGTGAGTCCAAAGAGAGCTCACGACCAAGCTTGTTTTTAGGTGTGAATGCTTTAATATTTTATTTTTTTTTTGCTTAAGATGCCTAGCTTAAGGATGCAACTAATGAATTGATGAGGCACTAAAATTTGCCTAAGAATTTCAAGTTAAATTTGAGTTTAATTAGAAATTCTTTTGTGAATCCAAGAGCTTTGGTTTAAGTAGAATTCTTGCTTAGATGTTGATCCATGTCTTCACTTAAGAAAGAATCCCCACCCTAGATCTCTCAAAGCCCTTCAGGGGTCTAGATCAAAGATGGGTGACATGTCACTTGGAAAGTGATATGTAACTTAAACTAGTTACTCATTAATTAGTTATTTGTTTACCTTAAGCCTAGGTTAGTTTTAGTTAGTTAGTCTAGTTATGGTTAGGGTTAGTTTAGCTTGTTTACCAAGTAGCCTAGAGTCTATAAATACATGCCAAACCGATTACTAGTTTCTGGCAGTCGATTACTAGTTTCAATTGTTCTATGGTGATGGAGGACCATCTCCAAAAGCCCAACCAAACTCTCTAACCTTACTTTTCAATTTTGGGCTTCTAATAAAATTCGCTACTAATTTCAATGTCTTACCAGTTTCAGTATTCGGACCATAACTCGAGCTACACAACTCCAATTGAGGCGTTCTTGGTGGAAAATTAAAGAAGACTTCAAGGGATACAAAAGCTATGAAGACACCAAAACGCTGTTCGAACTACAACTAGTTGGAAAATGAGCTTGAAGTTAGCGTTGGAATGCTTCCAGGAATTTTCAGCGAAATGTTTTAATGTTTAGGCTTATTAGTAGTTTTCTTTCAATTATGTAATTTTTTTAAGGATTTAATTTGGGCCTAAACTTGTAATAAACAAAGAATTAGTGACCCTTAGATAGGATTCTAATCCAAGGGTTAAGCTTAGAAGCTTGGAGTACAAGCTTGGCGCCGTGACCATTAAATGAGGATACTAATCCAAGGGCTAAGCTCAGAAGCTTGGAGTGCAAGCTTGGCGCCGTGACCATTAGATGAGGATCTACATCCAGGGTGGAGGATTGATCCTTGTTCTCCAAGTTAATCAAACTTGCACTACAAGCTTCCTTCCATGGCCATTAGATTAGAATCTAATCCAAGTGTGGACATTAGTTCCTTGCATAGCAAGCTAACACCCACCTTAGTAGTATAAATAGGATTTCCTTTGTAATTCAAACATTTTTGATAAATTTTCTGAATATTCAATTAAGCTAAAGCTTATTCTTGAGAGTGTTCTCTCTTGTGTTCTTGTGAAGAACCTTGAATCTCATCAATGGCTTCCTTGTCCATTGTGGCGGTTCCACCTCTAGCTTATTGGCACTTGCCATAGCGCTTCCATCTCTAAACTCCTTCCGCTTTCTATTTCTTTTTCTCCTTGAGGCCTTAAGCTTCTTCTTCATTTGTCCAAGCCTCCATTGAAGCATGAAGATCCGTAACTTGAGGATTGCATCAAATTTGGTATCTAGAGCTTGTTCTACTTCAATTGGAGAATCCTATCCGGTTTGATTTTTCTTACTTTGAATTTTCGTTTTCTCTTCAATTTCTTGTGTAGATTCGTGTTGTATGAACTTTTTTAAGTTCTTCACATGTTTCTTGAGTTGTCTTCATTTTGAATTTGAGTTTTCATGTTAAAAAATTCCTAGATCTAAAATTCCTATCAATTTCTTGTGAATTCACCGTTTAAATTTCTTCCTAAGCTTGTTCTAGTAATTTTTCACATGTGTTCTTGCTTTTGCTTCATATGAACCGTGCCAAATCCATGTTAATCCATGAATTACTGGTTTATGTGTTTGAGGTGTTGTTCACATGATTTAAGTGCTAAGAATTGTGCATTACAAGTTCAAGTAGCTTTCACCATGCTTAATCTTGCTTACTAGTAATTTTAGACTTAATTTTGCCTTAATCTTAGGTTTTTCTAATTTTGGTCCTGCAAGTAAAGTCAAGAAAAAGAATATACAAAAGGCAAAGGAAAAAGAAAATCAAAAGAAAGATTACAAGAAAAAGAATCATAAGAAAATTCAAAGAAAAGAAAACAAGAAAAGTGAAATTCTAGTGAAATTCAAGTGAGTAGAAAAAGAGCAATTGAAAAGTGAATTTAGTGAAATTTCAAGCCTAAAGTGCAGGGTGAGTTTGATATGTCCATGATGGGGGAACTCAAATTCTTCCTAGGACTTCAAGTTAAGCAATTGGAAGAAGGAATTTTCATACATCAAGCAAAGTGTACATGGGAACTTCTGAAGAAATTCGATACGGAGAGTTGTAAGGTTTCTAACATTCCAATGTCTACTAATCTCTATTTAGATAATGGTGCAACAGGAGAGGGTGTGGACCAAACGAAATATAGAGGGATCATTGGATCACTCTTATATCTCACGGCGAGTAGACCGGATATAATATTCAATGTTTGTGTTTGCGCGCGATTTCAATCTGCACCAAAACAATCCCACATGAAAACTGTGAAGAAGATTCTGAAGTATCTCAAAGGGACAACGAACTGTGGTTTGTGGTATCCCAAAGGTACGTCTCCTACCCTAGTCGGTTTTAGTGATTCCGATTTTGCAGGTTGCAAAATAGATCGGAAGAGCACGAGTGGTATATGTCACTTGTTTGGGGAATGCTTAGTCTCATGGCACAAAGAAAAACAAGCATGTGTTGCTCTATCAACGGCGGAAGTAGAGTATGTAGCTGCTGGTAGCTGTTGTGCTCAAACCATTTTGTTGAAGTAGCAACTTGAAGATTTTGGACTAAAGCTTGAACATATTCCTATCAAGTGTGATAATACAAGTGCCATCAACATCACAAAGAACCTGGTTTTGCACTCAAAAACGAAGCATATTGAGGTGCGTCATCATTTCATAAGAGACCACGTCGAGAAGGGCGATTGTGACATAGAGTTTGTTGAAACGGAGAACCAACTCGTGGATATCTTCACAAAGCTTTTACTAAAGGAGAGATTCTTCAAACTAAGAACCAATCTTGGTATCCTAAGTGAGGAACATCTCTCTTGATTTCTCTACATATGGTAAGTTTGATCATTCATGGTGCTCCAACAAGGTATGTATTCATAACATTGCATAATTATGACCAAATATCTTTCAAAACATGTAAAATCAAGTGTTTTCAACTTTTCTGATATAGATAAACAATTTCCACTTCGTTTCAATCGATTACCAAACTTGATTTCAAAGTTTTTGAGCAATTACTCTCTGGAGTAATCGATTACCTCGATAGAGTAATCGATTACCTCGATAGAGTAATCGATTACCGTGAGCTGCAAAATGATTTTCAAGAAATTGGGCCTCTGGAGTAATCGATTACCATTCCAGGTTAATTGATTACCGCGACCCCTGTTTTCAAGTTGAATTTGGTTACTCACTGGAGTAATCGATTACCTCGTATGGGTAATCGATTACTTCGCTGCTAAAGGATATTCCACATGTTTTTAATGGATTTGGGCCTAATCGATTACAATTTCTTAGAGTCCAATACTTTGTTCATTGAATCTAACCTCAATTGTGGAGTTTTTATAAGTGATTTTCAGGTTTTGGGCTTCATTCTACACATCTCACAAACCCTAAAATCTCTTTCTCTCTCTAACCCTAAACCCCCTTTCATCCTCTTCATCTTCTCCACCAGCACCATCATTGGAAGAGCAAGAACGAGGCAAACGGATCAAGCACGTGGGTCACAAGCCTAAGCCAAGGACTTCGCCCGGATCAAAGAAGGGAGAATCCTCCTCCAAGAGGAAGAACCCAACATCTCCAGGAGAAGCAGTGGAACGTCCAATCAACCCGTGGTTCACCTCTACTGCACAAAAATCACGTTTCTATGGAGATTTTGCAAACAAGGAACTTGTTCCTGTAAAGATTTTGGATTTTCGTTGGCTCGATGATCAAGGATTCACATTCCACTCAATGCTCCGAGATAAGAACCTTGAGAAGTTTGTGGGTCTAAAGGGTTTCATCTACCCCGATCTAGTAAGAGTTTTCTACTCCAATCTCCGACCTCACTAAGCCACCGAAACGGTAATCTCCGAGGTAAAGGGCCAACCTATGATTTTGACTTGTGACATATTTTTTTGTTTTGCTGGTCTTAAGAATGAAGGAATCCGTCCTACGGTTGAGCATCTGCAAGCACAAGGATTCGAGCTCCACAAGGACTCCTTTTTCATGAGCCTGCTCAAGAACCCTGAATCGTGGGAGGCGGAAAAGGCTGCACGGAAGGAGCGCGTGAAGAAGATCACTTACAACACCAACGGGCTGAACGCCGACAATCGTCTTCTCCATTATACCATCTGCTGGATTCTGGCTGCTAGAGTAGAAAACTATGCTCAAATCAACGAAGAGGACATGGTAATGATGGTGGCGTTAAAGAATGGCATTCAAGTCGACTGGGCACATGTTGTGATGGACAACATGCTCAAGACAAGAAGGCTATTTGATAATAAATGCCCCTACTCTCTGTTTATTTCACGATTACTTGAGCATTTTCAGGTGGACACTACGAATGAGAATAGGGACTTGGTGAAAGATATTCACATCATCGGAGACAAAGCGTTGAAGATGATGCAACTGACAAAGACTGATGCTGGTTGGGTGCCAAGGGAGGAAGCACCACAACATGGAGAAGCTCCAACTCATCCTCTTTCTGATGATGATGATGATTCAACGGCTGGGGAGTATATCCCTAAGTCTCACTTTGAGTCGATCGTTATTAATCGGTTGGATGAGATTGAATCTACTACCGCCAAACGTCTTGACGAGATGGAGGCTGCCAGCAATGCTCGATTCATGGATCTCAAAGAGCTGATGGAGTCTCTCCACACTCTTTTCGATACTCACTAGTATTTCCTTTCTATCACATCTCTCTTTTTGCTTATTGATATACCAAATAGGGGGAGAAATGCTTAGTATAGGTTATCTTTGATAGGGGGAGTATTGAAGTATTGTGCTTAATGGATTTAAAATTTGGCTTTGGGTAGTAATCTGAGGATTGAGTTAGTTTTAGTTTACTTTGATTGCATTTTATTTCACTGCAGCAAACATTTGATCAATTTGAACATTTCAATTGGGTTGTAACATTTTCACTCTTTAAATCGCGTTATGGTTTTATATTCCGTTCTGTTTTTTATATGGTCTTGATTTATGATTTTGGATTGAATCATGTCTTATATTTTTGTATGAATGATATTATAATGTTGAATGATATTATAATGCTCTGAAAATATATTGGTTTGTACTATGAATCTGCAATGCATATACTACGTATTTGGAAGTTTTTAACAATTGCAGGATTCTTAGAAGATCAACACACATCCAAACTCCTAAGAAAACCTTGGTTCGGATTTGGTACATCAAAACCAAAAAGGGAGAGATTGTTGGAGTTAAAGCTTGAAGATGCTTGGGTGTCTCTCTTGTTGTTTTGATATTGATGCTATGTAATTTTGGTTTTCTTAGATGATATATAACTAGGTGTTTCCTATGTATCGATTGTTTAGTTTAGGCTTGCATGTGGTTGTTTGTTGGTCCCTATGTGAATCTAGAGGGGGGGTGAATAGATTCTAGTTCCCTATATCAATTTTTTTCTTCTCTCACTTTCTTTCCCGATTCAATTTTATCTTAGTTACAAGTAACGTATCAGAGATATTACAGCGGATAACAGCGAGAATGTAAAGCGAGAAAAACAATGAAGTATAAGAGATAAGGTAGAGAAAAGAGTTTAGATAGAGATTTATCCTGGTTCGGCTTTCGGCCTACATCCAGTCCCAACCCAACAATCTGTTGTGATCGGTTTTTCAACTACAATGATTCTTTGTGTCCAATACAATCACGCTGCACAAACACAAAACAAATCAAAAATACTCAAAACATATGTTCTTCACCTAAGAACATATCTTGATTCTTGATCCCTTCAAGAACCAACCTTGAGAGTACCTCTCTAAAAAAAAAACTCTTCAACTCTTCTAGAGAACACCTTTCTCTTTATAGTCTTAAACCAAAAACGAATACAAAAGAAAAAAATCAGATAAGAGTACACCTGTTGTGTATGCACTGATCAAGATAGCATCCAATGAATTCAATCATTCACATAGCCTTCATCTCAAGAGAAAGTCTTTTAAAAACTTTGAAGAGAATTCTTGTGTAAAACTGGTTTTTTTCGCTCTTCCTTTCTTTCTGAAAAAACTCAAAAGATCTCTCTCCTTGAAACAATTCAAAGAGGTTTCTATTTAAAGCAGTTTCAAAAGCTATTTGAGATGAATTCTGGTGTGGTAATCGATTACTGGATAGAGGTAATCGATTACTCCAGAGAAATTTGCCTTCTCTGTTTCTTCAAGCACGAAGTAATCGATTACTATGGAGTGGTAATCGATTACTCCAGAGCAATTTGGGTTCCCCTGTTTTCTGAGTCTGCTGGTAATCGATTACAGTTATATGGTAATCGATTACTTCAGCTTAAAACCTTTTTAAACCAAAGTTTTTGACTTTTCCAAAATAGAATGGCGTTCCAAAACTTCTCTAGCTCAAATCATAAGAGTAGATTCAAATTCTCTATGAAAAAGATTGAATAAAAATCACACACAAAGCCTATACTAAAACAATCAATACAATTAAGCTCCTATTTACAATTTATCATAAAGATCAAAATTACAAGTATATCAAAACTAAAACAAGAGGCGACTTCTTCAGCTTCAAGTCCAACAATCTCCCCCTTTTTGGTTTTGATGTACCAAATCAGCGTGTAGTTGAGATCTTAATGTAGATGACGGCTTTGATGTGTCCTGCAATGTTAGTATTTTTCCTTTTCCTCTTTTTTTTCATTTTCATCATTTTTTCATACAACTTTATAGATGATTCAAATCATATCACATTTTCAATTCACAGAAATATAAAGGCAATCATTTGCAAAGAAAATTAAATCTAGCTATTATAGTTATCCATATTGTTCAAATATTGCTAATCTGCTCCCCCTAAGTAAAGTACTTAAGAAAAAACAGATTCAAAAACAATTCAAAAACAGTTCAAAAAAAACTATGAAGACTAATATATGAAGATTAATAACAACTAATAACTACACACTACTACTCCCCCTATTTGGTATATCAAATAAGAAGGTGAGAGGTAGAGTTGAAGTTACTAATCTGAGTCATCTTGGTTGAGTCTCTCCATGATCGTTTCCATCAAGTCTTTCATCTCTAGGAAGTGCAAATCTTGACGCTTTCCTAGGTCATCTATCCTCTTGTTGACAGTTGCTTCCAATTCATCCAATCTGTCAATCATGATGGATTCAAAGCGCGATCTCGAAATGTACTCTCCAGATTCCAGGTTGTCTTCATCTTCATCTTCAGGTTGTGCTTCTCCTTGTTCTTCTTATAGATTTGCTTGCTGTTCTTCTCTGGTTATCCAGCCCGCATCAATTTTGATCAGCCTCATCATCTTCAAGGCTTTATCACTGATCATGTGGACATCCTTGACTAATTCTCTTGCTTCATCAGTAGTATCTATCTGAAAAATTTCAATTAGTCTAGATATAAACAGAGAGTATGGACACTTATTGTCTAGAAGTCTTCTAGTCTTCAGCATATTGTCCATAATGATATGCGTCCAATCCACTTGAATTCCATTCTTCAGAGCAGCCATGAGGATCATGTCATCTTCACTGATTTGTGCATGATTTGCTTCTCTAGCAGCCAAAATCCAGCAAACGGTGTAATGCAAGAAGCCTATCATCACCAGGCCACCAATGTTGTAAGTCACCTTTTTGCCTTGTGCTCTTCTAGAATTCCTTTCCTTTTCCCAGTTCTGTGGGTTCCTCAGTAGGCTCATGTAGAAAGTGTCTTTTTGTAGATCAAATCCTTTCTCTAGGAGTTTGTTTACATGCGCTATGATCCCTTCCTTCCTGATACCAGCAATTTGAAGAAAATGTGCAGGGGTTAGGGTTATCTTAATACCTTTAATTTCAGAACTTACTGTCATTCTCTCCATGTTTGGTTTGAGGTTTGAATAGAAGACTCGAACCAAATCGGGGTAGATAAAACCTTTCATGCCTACAAATCTCTCCAAGTGTTGTTGCCTTAGGTATGTCTGGAATGTGAAACTCTGATTGTCTAGCCATTGGAGGTCTAGAATCTTTGGTGGAACTAGACTTTTGTTTGCAAAATCCAAGTTGAATCTTGTTTCTTGTCCCTTGGAGGTGAACCAACGGTTGACCGCAGATTCTTGTGGAGGAGGTTGAGTTTCTTGTTGAGCTGGTGATGTAGGTTTCTTCCTCTTGGAGGATTCTCCTAATTTCTTCTTTCCTTTGATTTCTTCTTTAGGGAATTTGTTTGCTCTCATCTTGATTCTTTTGCCTTTTCCTTGTTCTTCCATGGTTGCTGAGAGAGAGAGAGATATCTAGGGTTTTGGAGGAAGAAAATGAATGGTGAGTCGTAGGGTTTCACCTGCACTTCTTATAAGAGAAAACAAAGCCCAAGATATTAGCCCAAGAACGAGGTAATAGATTACCCGTAGTTGGAAATCGATTATCTCTGTTCCTTATATAAAGAGAAGATGAAAAATGAGAAAAACAGTCGTGGTAATCGATTACAGCAATCTGGTAATTAATTACTCCAGAGGGTTTTTCTAAAACCATTGAAAATTGGTTCTGTGGTAATCGATTACGGATTGTGGTAATCGATTATCTCAGTACCAAAATCCTTCCCAGAGTGAAATTCACGCGAAGTAATCGATTATTCTTCTTTGGTAATCGATTATTTCTATCAGAAGAAGGTTTTTATTGAAAAATTTTCACAAAAACAATTTTATGGATGAGTGTAATCAAGTAAAAGGGTTTAGTTTAGATGTTCCTCACTCAAAATGTCGAGGTTTGATCTAAGTTTGTAAAACCTTTCTTTGGGTAATGCCTTTGTAAAAATATCCGCTAGTTGATTTTCTGTGTCTATGAATTCGATGTCACAATCTCCTTTTTCGATGTGATCTCTAATGAAGTGATGTCTGACTTCAATGTGTTTTGTTCTTGAGTGCAGTACAGGATTTCTTATGATACTTATAGCGCTTGTGTTGTCGCATTTCAAGGGAATGTGATCTATCTTTAGCCCAAAGTCTTCTAGTTGGTGCTTCAACCAAATTGCTTGAGCACAAAGCTTCCCATACTATATATTCAGCTTCTGCAGTTGATAGTGCTACGCAAGCTTGTTTTCTGCTATTCCAAGATATCAAACATTCTCCAAAGATGTGACATGTTCCACTGGTGCTTTTCCTGTCTGTTTTGCTACCTACAAAATCAGAGTCACTGAAACCAACAAGTAATGGTGAGGTTCCTTTTGGATACCACAATCCACAACTTATAGTTCCTTTTAGGTATTTGAGAATCTTCTTTACTATTAGCCAATGAGATTGCTTAGGTGCAGATTGAAATCTAACACATAAACATACAGAGTACATAATATCAGGTCTACTGGCTGTAAGATATAGTAAAGATCCTATAACACCTCTGTATAAGGTAGTATCAACTTCATCACCTGCTTCATCAATCTCAAGATAAGTGTTAGTAGAAATAGGTATATTTGACACTTTACAGTTAACCATATCATATTTTTCGAAAGTAGTTCTTTAGTATACTTAGCCTGGTGAATGAATGTGCCACCTTCCATTTGTTTGATCTGGAGTCCTAAAAAGAAACTTAGTTCTCCTATCATGGACATGTCAAATTCTTCTTGCATATTTCTCACAAACTCTTCACAAAGTTGTTGGTTAGATGATCCAAAGATAATGTCATCAACATAAATTTGAACCAATAGAATGTAGTTAGACTTGTTCTTAATAAACAAGGTCTTGTCTACTTTACCTCTGTGGAATCCTTTTGATATGAGAAACTTACTCAATCTATCATACCATTGCCTGGGGGCTTGCTTCAACCCGTATAAGGCTTTTTGAAGTTTGTAAACATGTGAAGGCCAAGTAGCGTCTGTGAATCCAGGTGGTTGTGCTACATAGACTTCTTCATTTATATACCCATTTAAGAATGCACTCTTTACATCCATTTGGAATAATTTGAAGTTGTTGATGCAAGCATAAGCTAGGAGTAGTCTAACAGCTTCAAGTCTTGCAACAGGGGCAAAGGTTTCCTCAAAGTCAATTCCTTCCTGTTGATTGTAGCCTTTTGCCACAAGTCTTGCTTTGTTTGTGACCACAACTCCTTCTTCACTCAGTTTATTCCTGAATACCCATTTCGTGCCAATTATATTCATGTTGCCTTTGTCTGGAACAAGTTCCCAAACTCCATTTCTTCTGAACTGGTTAAGTTCTTCTTGCATAGCCATGATCCAAAATTCATTGTTCAAGGCTTCTTCTATGCTGGAGGGTTCAACCTGTGATACAAAAGCAGTATTATAGCTAAACAAATTTTGTGAGGATCTGGTAATTACCCCCTTGCGAATGTCACCAATGACATTGTCAAGAGATAGGTTCCTAGGTGTCCTCCATTCTTTTGCTTGATCTGACACTGGGTTTGGTTGTGTTTGCTGATGCATATGATCAACTTCTATGCTTTCTTCACCTGTTTCATCATCATTACGCAACAAGCTTTCCTTTTGGGAAGTGTTAGTTTCATCAAATCTAATATGGGCAGATTCTTCAATGCACATTGTTCTTTTATTAAAGATCCTATATGCTTTACTTGTATTTGAATAACCAAGGAAAATGGCTTCATCAGCCTTTGTATCAAACTTTCCAATAGGGTCCTTGCCATTGTTTAAAACAAAGCATTTGCATCCAAAAACTTTAAAGTAAAAAATGTTTGGTTTTCTTCCATAGAAAAGTTCGTAAGGGGTTTTCTTCAAAAATGTTCTTATAGAGACTCTATTGAGAACATAACATGCAGTATTCACAGCATCTGCCTAAAAGTGTTTAGGCATCATGTGCTCATTCAGCATGGTTCTACCAAGTTCTATAAGAGACCTGTTTTTCCTCTCCACTACTCCATTTTGCTGAGGAGTTCTAGGAGCCGAAAGCAAGATATCCCATGTTTTTCACAAAAACTTTCAAAAAAGCTATTCTTGAATTCAGTTCCATTATCACTTCTTAAAGCTTTAATTTTCAAATCCTTTTTGTTTTGAATTTTCTTGGCAAGTACTTTGAAAACTCCAAAGGCCTGATCCTTTTTCTTGATAAACAAAACCCAAGTAAATCGTGAGTAGTCATCTACAATGACTAGCCCATACAGATTTCCACCGAAACTAGCTATCCTAGATGGACCGAATAAGTCTAAATGCAAGAGTTCAAGCCGCTGAGTTGTAGAAACATGGTTAATGTTTTTGAAAGATGTTCTTGCCTGCTTGTACTTTTGACAAGCCTCGCATAGTCCTTCTTCGGAAAACTTTAGTTTGGGGAGACCAAAAACTAGCTCTTTAGATATAAGTTTATTTAAATGCAGTATGTCAATATGTGCTATTCTCTTATGCCATAGCCAAGACAAATTATCATTAGAAGTTAAACATGTAGAGTAAGGGGATGAGTGATCTACTTCCAATATGTAGATGTTGTTTGATCTTTTGCAAATCATGAGAAGTTCATCTGAGTCTTTGTTGCTGATAAGACAATGTTCATTGATAACCACTGTCGACTGACTATCAAAAGCTAGATTTATCCCCAATTAAATTTGTAATATAGAAGGAATCAACCTAGGTCATCTCTCAGAAGACATGCATACATTCAATTCGGAATTGCTCACTATTAGGAGGGGGATTTTCATGAATTAATGCAGTAAAACCTAAACGGGATAGAAAATACAAAACTGAATGAAGAACTAAAGATAGAATTAGAATTTGAATATAAAGCAGCGAAACTAGAAACAGAAAGGAGAGTAGCGAAATGTAGATTGAAATCGCAACTAAGCACAAGGAAAGAAACAGAATAGAAATAACATGCAAGGAGAATTAGAATTTGAAGATATAACAGGAAAATGTAAAGTGCAGCAGTGAACTAAGCAATTTGAAACAGAAAGGAACAATGAACATTAGCATGAAATGCAAGGAAAATGAGAATTGTAGAATAGAACAACAAAATGTAAATTGCAACGGTGAATTAAACAATAAGTAAATGCAGAAAAGGAATACAGAGCAGTAGCGTAAAACATGAGGAGAAAACCTAAACAATCAAGAACAGCATAATAGAACGTGAAAGTGAATTGAATCAGGAATCCGTTGCAGAATTGAAGAAGAGCGTAATCAAAATCAAAGAACTGAATTCAATTGTTGCAGTAGCTACAGTTGTGAGGAGAGATTGAATACATGAACATTGAAATCTAAGAAGAAAAGAGTGAGTAGAAGAGAGAACAGCGAAGAGAGAAGGGAGAATTGTGCAATCGCACAATTCAAAGTGTGCAAGAGAAGCTACAAGATGGAAAACAAAATTATGAAAAGTTCCCCTGTGCCTCGCGCCCACACAGCCTTTTATAGGTGAAGAACGCGCCCCTCATTTAGTTGTTTCGCGCCCTGGCGCGCTTGTGAAGTAAAGAAAGCAGTGGAACGCGCCCCCCTAGCGCGCCCTGGGGCATGCGCGCCCCTGGATGGCATTGAAATGCGCCCTGACGTGTTTCTCCAGAGAGGAGACTCCAATTTGCGCCCTGGCACGCGCCCTGGCGCGTTTCTCCAAAGAGGAGACTCCAATTTGCGCCCTGGCGCGCTTGTGCCTCCAGATTCGCGCCTTGGCGCGACTGCTCTGTGTCCTTTCACTAAAATGGGCATAACTTCTTCCACAGATATCGTTTTGAGCTCTGGTTTTTTGCAAATGAAAGAGGTTTGATAGAGCTACAACTCTCATGAAGACACGAAGAGCCAATTCGGAGTGCAAATTGAGTGAAAGCTGGGCTCAAATGGAGGTGCTCCCTTAACTTGAGCTTCAACTTCTCTTCCTCTTGCTGACTTGCACTCTAAGTCCTCATCTCAGATCTTGGGTCTTCCAATCCAGGCTTCCATTCTAGCATTCAATCTCCTCCCTGCTCCTATCTCTTCTTCATTCCTCATAGTTCTAGAAGTGACTGCACAAGAATCAATATAGAAACATAAGAACTTATGGAATTTTAACTATTGTTTACTACTACTACTAAAATATACCTCTAACACAATATCTAAGATAAACTACCAAAATATGACACATATAACAGCTAATTGAACCAAAAACAAAGTAAAGAAAATGTATATAAAATGGATTATCAAATACCCCCACACTTATTCTTTTGCACTCCGGGGCAAAACTTACTAAAAGAAGAATTGATGATATGTGAACTGGACCAATTTCAATTGAACCATAGATGCATGAAAAGGGACACAGGACAAAATTTAAAGTATCAAGATTAACAACAATCCATGAATCTACTGTACATCTAAAATAAACAAATTGACAAGTTGAGTTAAAGAATGAATTCAAAGTGATAGAACCTCACCGGTAAGTGTTTCCTCTTAACTCTCAAGTGTTTAGGATTGTCTTTGCACTCAAACACATCATGCAAGATAGCACAACCAGATTTTTACAAGCCACTAATTTCAATAACTTGAAACACATGCAATCAAAGATCAAAAGGACTTTATTAAGCTTGTAATGTGGCCAAGGTGAAGGTGGGATAAGAGAAAGATTATTTAGGCTAATAACCAAGGGAAAAGAGGAGCAATGGGGAATAAATTCAATAAGCATGAAGATTACCCTCCTAACATTTACATCTTTTGGTTTCCCACTTATTTCTATCCCGAATTTTTATTTTCTTCTGTTTCTTTTTCTTTTTCCTTCTTTTTCTTTCTTATAACTTTTGGTATTTTCTTTTCTTCTTTCTTTTGCTTCTTGTTCTTTTTTATAGTTCCTTCCTTTTAGCTTTTGGTATTTTCTTCTTTGTATCATTTTCTATATATTTGTTTTCTTTTGCATAGCTACTGCCAATCCATTCACCAACTCACATACCAGACTTATCCTGAGAGTTTATACCCCCACACTTATTTAGAACCTATTCCCAAAACAATTCCAAAGCTCCTTTAGTCCTTAAGGTTAGGGGACATCATTGTTTTCCATTTTTCGGCTTGTAATGAGCTTAAAATTGAAGAAAGGGAAATAAAGGCTCAAAAGGGGATAACAAGGGACAGATATGTAAGGTAGGCTCATTTGGCTAGTGGCTTAAGAAGAAATTTGCCTAAATCATTTCAATAATGCATGTGATCAAGAAATATCAGCAAGAGTCAAAGAAAAATCTAGAGCAACTATCAAGATGAGTGTAATCACACAAGAAAGAAATTGGATGGAAAAGAATGATTCCACCATATAAGGCCCAAAATCTCACAAGGTTTATTTTTCTATCACTAATTATTCAAACTTTAATTTCAAGTCAATTGCAATTCAAGGATGTACAAATAGGTCATAAGAAAATTGAAAAATCTATCAACTAAAAATGTTTGTAACTTCCACAGTTCATACACCAATAAATCCAGAGAGAAGGTATGATTCACATATAAATTTCTGTGTCATATAGAAACAGCAGAAAACAGAAAACAAAACTAAGGGTCGAAACAAAATGATTCCTAAATCAAAAACAGAGAAGTATTCACAAAATTTCCCCCCCCCCACACTTAAACTACACATTGTCCCAATGTGTTCCAATCAACAGATTAATCAATCATATCACCACAATGATCAGACAAGTGCAATAAATGTAAGGAAGGAGAGGGAAAGGAAAACTCCCTAATTACTTCCTAATTACAGAAGATGGATAGACAGGAAATGAATGAAAATAGAACGGAAAAGAGTGGAGGGAGAAAAGAAAACTCCCTCGGCCGCTCAGAGCAGCAAGGTGGGTGCAAGTGATACCAACTCTTGCTCTATGGTTGTTCAATGGTGCTTCCTTGATAATGTTGTAGCTGCCCATTCACCATGAATCTGCCCTTGGTACCTACCAAAACAAACATCCACCAGGATCAAATATTATCCAATCATCTACAACTATACGTAAATCATTATTGATTAGTGCAAATGATTGATGGTGCAGATATGTTCTATGATTAGTGCATGGTGGTGGTAGGAAAAATTTGAATGCCATAATCATAATTTTCCATTTGTTCATTTTAACCTTGGCATCCAATTTGAACAATTTAAATGTTTCACTTAATCTAAAGCACAAATTAAAGCATATGGAACATCGAACATCAATATCAACAACACCATTTAAAAGAGAGAGTGAAGGGTTAGAGTGTTTCAAAGTATCAAGGTCATCCTCTACTCCATCTACAATGTGTGTAGACATTGGTTCGCCAATAAGTGTAGGAATTTGCATTTGGACCTCCATTGATGACTTCTCTAATGACCTACAAGAATATGCAACATCATAAGAGCAAAAGGCATTAGGAACAACTAAGAGGTCTAAATTATCAAACTCAATTCTAGTCCATGCTTTAATTCCATAAGTATCTAAAGTGAAACAAGTAGTGTTGTTCATATTTTTGCAAGGAGAAAGAGTATGAAATGGTAAAGAAATCTTCCCTAGTGGTTGTTTTGATTCCTTGGGTGCTTCATCTTTTTCACAGTTTGAGCTCCAAGGAAACTTGATGGACAATTCTCCACTAGGTACTAAGACATGAAGATTTCTGTGAGGAGGAGGATCTGAAACAACTTGCATTTCTTCTTTAGAAATTACTCCTTCATCACATATAAAATGAGGATCAGTATAAACAAGGGAAGGATTAGCAAAAACAATTAAATCACCAAACGTTTCCTTCTCTTGTCTATCCGTGACTCTTCTTTCTTCTATGTCTTGTTCTTTCAATTCTGGATCTTGCAACTCTTTCTCTTTACATGCAACCTCCATGGAACTTGTCTTTTGTGGTTGTGCAGATTCCACCAATTGCTTACCAGACCCCAAATTGGTATCACTCACCATCTTACCCTTAGCATTCATATCATAGTTTGATTGTGAGGGTAGACTGATAGGTGGTTGAGTCTGACTCTGATTAATGGCATCAGATAACTGGTCCATAGTTATTTGCTGAAATTTCGCTGAAATTCCATGTTGTTGATGGCCATCTAATCAAGTCTTCCAAAGAAGGTTGCGGTTGGGCTATTGGTGGTGGTGGTGCAACATTCTGAAACGATGGTGGTATATAATGGTTGGACTGTTGCTGCCAATCTGGTGTCGGATGGGAATATTCATGTGAATGCTGATAGCTCTTATCTCCCCATCCAAGACTATAGGAGCTAGAATAAGGATCGTATTGCTGCTGATAGCTCTGATCTCCCCATCCAAGACTGTAGGGGCTAGAATAAGGATCGTATTGCTGTTGAGGCATGCCCCAAGGATCATTGAAACATTCCTCTTGCTGCCAATACTCCCCAATATTCCTATTAGCCATGTTAGCCTAACCAAAATGTACCTGCCACCATGGAAATACACCAAAGATGCACCAGAACAATAGAACAGAACAACACTGCAAGCAAGTTTTTTTTTTTTTTTTTGAATTATGGTTAGTCTATACAATTGTAATTTTCACAAACAATTTATATACATGATAAGTGGTAATTCCAAATCAAATGACGTATGTCCCCGGCAACGACGCCATTTTGATAACCACTGTCGATTGACTATCAAAAGCTAGATTTATCCCCAATTAAATTTGTAATATAGAAGGAATCAACCTAGGTCATCTCTCAGAAGACATGCATACATTCAATTTGGAATTGCTCACTATTAGGAGGGGGATTTTCATGAATTAATGCAGTAAAACCTAAACGGGATAGAAAATACAAAACTGAATGAAGAACTAAAGATAGAATTAGAATTTGAATATAAAGCAGCGAAACTAGAAACAGAAAGGAGAGTAGCGAAATGTAGATTGAAATCGCAACTAAGCACAAGGAAAGAAACAGAATAGAAATAACATGCAAGGAGAATTAGAATTTGAAGATATAACAGGAAAATGTAAAGTGCAGCAGTGAACTAAGCAATTTGAAACAGAAAGGAACAATGAACATTAGCATGAAATGCAAGGAAAATGAGAATTGTAGAATAGAACAACAAAATGTAAATTGCAACGGTGAATTGAACAATAAGTAAATGCAGAAAAGGAATACTGAGCGAAGAATAAAACATGAGGAGAAAACCTAAACAATCAAAAACAGCATAATAGAACGTGAAAGTGAATTGAATCAGGAATCCGTTGCAGAATTGAAGAAGAGCGTAATCAAAATCAAAGAACTGAATTCAATTGTTGCAGTAGCTACAGTTGTGAGGAGAGATTGAATACATGAACATTGAAATCTAAGAAAGAAAAGAGTGAGTAGAAGAGAGAACAATGAAGAGAGAAGGAGAATTGTGCAATCGCATAATTCAAAGTGTCTGAAGAAGCTACAAGATGGAAAACAAAATTATGAAAAGTTCCCCGTGCCTCGCGCCCCACACGACCTTTTATAGGTGAAGAACGCGCCCCTCATTTAGTTGTTTCGCGCCCTGGCGCGCTTGTGAAGTAAAGAAAGCAGTGGAACGCGCCCCCCTGGCGCGCCCTGGCGCATGCGCGCCCCTGGATGGCATTGAAACGTGCCCCGGCGCGTTTCTCCAGAGAGGAGACTCCAATTTGCGCCCTAGCACGCGCCCTGGCGCGCTTGTGCCTCCAGATTCGCGCCTTGGCGCGACTACTCTGTGTCCTTTCACTAAAATGGGCATAACTTCTTCCACAGATATCGTTTTGAGCTCTGGTTTTTTGCAAATGAAAGAGGTTTGATAGAGCTACAACTCTTATGAAGACACGAAGAGCCAATTCGGAGTGCAAATTGAGTGAAAGCTGGGCTCAAATGGAGGTGCTCCCTTGACTTGAGCTTCAACTTCTCTTCCTCTTGCTGACTTGCACTCTAAGTCCTCATCTCAGATCTTGGGTCTTCCAATCCAGGCTTCCATTCTAGCATTCAATCTCCTCCCTGCTCCTATCTCTTCTTCATTCCTCATAGTTCTAGAAGTGACTGCACAAGAATCAATATAGAAATATAAGAACTTTTGGAATTTTAACTATTGTTTACTCCTACTACTAAAATATACCTCTAACACAATATCTAAGATAAACTACCAAAATATGACACATATAACAGCTAATTGAACCAAAAACAAAGTAAAGAAAATGTATATAAAATGGATTATCAAATACCCCCACACTTATTCTTTTGCACTCCGGGGCAAAACTTACTAAAAGAAGAATTGATGATATGTGAACTGGACCAATTTCAATTGAACCACAGATGCATGAAAAGGGACACAGCTAATTGAACCGAAAACAAAGTAAAGAAAATGTATATAAAATGGATTATCATTCATCATCAAAAGCAATTCTGTAATTCTTGTCACATAGTTGACTAATACTCAATAGGTTGAATTTTAATCCATCGACCAGCAAAACATCTTCTATCACTGTATTTGCTTTATATCTAACAGTACCATAGCCTAGTATTTTCCCTTTGTTGTTGTCTCCATATACAACTGATCCAGTTTCTCTTGGTGTGAAGGTGCTTAGGTTCCTTCTATCACCTGTCATATGCCTTGAGCAGCCACTGTCTAAGTACCAAATTGAGCTTCTGCTGTTCAGGCTTTCCTGCAAGAGAAAAAGAACTTATTTTGCGGTTGGTACCCAGTTTCTCTTGGGTCCATGCATGTTAGTGCTACAGGTTTCTTTCTTAATCCATTTATATTTACCACTGGAAATCCCTTTCTTTTTAATCATGCAGTTAAACAATTTATGTCCAAATTTCATGCAGTAAGTACAAGTGAATTTAGCATGTTTAGTGTTTCCAGATTTCATGTGAACATAGTTTGCAGAAGTGTTGAGTTCCTTTCTTAAATTTGAAACATCATTTTCTAACTCACACACTTTCTGTTTTAACATGGATACTTGCTTTTTCAAAACTATGTTTTCTTTTTCAAATGTCTCAGCTTGATTGTATAGCTTACAAAAAGCAGAATGCAGTTCTTCATATTCATCCATAGTTGAGTTTGTATCACTCACCTCACTGGATGATTTGGCCATTAAGCACAGATTCGCTTCCTCATTTTCACTTTCAGATGGTGAGGATGTGTAGCCTTCGTCCCAAGCTATGTATGCTTTCTTTTTCTTCTTTTCTTTTACGACGTTTCTTTCATTTTCGATTTTCTCACTTCGTGTTGTTGCTTCTTTTCGGGGTTGGACAATCTGATCCAGTGTGCCCAATCTTTCCACATTCGTAGCATGTCACTTTGATCAAGTGTTGTCTTGCTTCTTGACTCCTTTTCTTGGTTGACCAAATTTTTTCTTAGTATTGTTCTTTATGAATTTTCGAACTTCTTTACCATCGAGTTCACTTGGTCTTCTTGTGAATCATTTCCGTCTTCGAGGATTCAGATTCTCGTTTCGATATGGTCTATTTTGAGAGCAATTCCTTTGGCTCTTTTGTCCTTCTCGTTCTCATCTCATTCGAGTCATATCCATTTCGTACTCTCTAAGTTTCCCAAACAGGTTCGGCCGGTCATAGCGGCAAAGAAGGTTCTTTGATTCGATTATGGTCATCCTTGTAGATGCCACTTTCTCGTTCGGCGATTTCAGAATCTTGACATTTACTTCTTCTTCAATGAAGTTCTTGCCAAGTCCTTTGAGATGATTGATGATGTGTGTGAATCTCTTTTGCATTTCCATTATTGATTCTCCTTGGAACATTCTGAATATCTCATACTCTTGAATGAGTGTGTTCTTTCTAGCTCTTCGACTTCGAAGATACCTTCATGGGTTACCATGATGAGCTCCCATGCTTCTTTTGCTGTTGTGCATGCAGATATCCTGAAAAACTCATCAGAATTCAAGGCAAAGTGTATAATGTTCAAGGCCTTAGCATCATTTTCAGCCCTCCTAATCTCATCTATGTCCCAATCCTCAAATGGTTTTTCTATCTCATTTCCACTTTCTATTTTCATAGGAACTTTGTAGTCATTTACCATAGCCTGCCAGATGCTTCTGTGAATAGATTCCATAAAGATCTTCATGCGAACTTTCCAGAATGTGGATAGTTATCACCGCAGAACAATGAAGGTCTATTTATAGAAGCTCCTTCAGCGAAGGGTAAAAGATTACCAGCCATTACAAGGAACTATGTAGGATTACTAGATTGATTTACTAGTTAAGGCTCTTGATACCAATTGTTGGTCCCTATGTGAATCTAGAGGGGGGGTGAATAGATTCCAGTTCCCCATATCAATTTTTTTCTTCTCACTTTCTTTCCCGATTCAATTTTATCTTAGTTACAAGTAACGTATCAGAGATATTACAGCGGATAACAGCGAGAATGTAAAGCGAGAAAAACAATGAAGTATAACTGATAAGGTAGAGAAAAGAGTTTAGACAGAGATTTGTCCTGGTTCGGCTTTCGGCCTACATCCAGTCCCAACCCAACAATCTGTTGCGATCGGCTTTTCAACTACAATGATTCTTTGTGTCCAATACAATCACGCTGCACAAACACAAAACAAATCAAAAATACTCAAAACATATGTTCTTCACCTAAGAACATATCTTGATTCTTGATCCCTTCAAGAACCAATCTTGAGAGTACCTCTCTCAAAAAAAAAACTCTTCAACTCTTCTAGAGAACACCTTTCTCTTTAGAGTCTTAAACCAAAAATGAATACAAAAAGATAAAGATCAGATAAAAGTACACCTGTTGTGTATGCACTGATCAAGATAGCATCCAATGAATTCAATCATTCACACAACCTTCATCTCAAGAGAAAGTCTTTTAAAAACTTTGAAGAGAATTCTTGTGTAAAACTGGTTTTTTTCGCTCTTCCTTTCTTTCTGAAAAAACTCAAAAGATCTCTCTCCTTGAAACAATTCAAAGAGGTTTCTATTTAAAGTAGTTTCAAAAGCTATTTGAGATGAATTCTGGTGTGGTAATCGATTACTGGATAGAGGTAATCGATTACTCCAGAGAAATTTGTCTTCTCTGTTTCTTCAAGAACGAAGTAATCGATTACTTCAGAGTAATTTGGGTTCCCCTGTTTTCTGAGTTTGTTGGTAATCGATTACAGTTATATGGTAATCGATTACTTCAGCTTAAAACCTTTTAAACCAAAGTTTTTGACTTTTCCAAAAAAGAATGGGGTTCCAAAACTTCTCTAGCTCAAATCATAAAAGTAGATTCAAATTCTCTATGAAAATGATTGAATAAAAACCATACACAAAGCCTATACTAAAACAATCAATACAATTAAGCTCCTATTTACAATCTATCATAAAGATCAAAATTACAAGTATATCAAAACTAAAACAAGAGGCGACTTCTTCAACTTCAAGTCCAACATTGTTCTTGGTTGGAATGCCCTGGAGAGCTAAGCAAATCTTGTGTGATTTCTCATGATTCAAATGTTTGGTTTTCCCTCTTAAAATGTTTTGAAAAAGGTCTTTGTAACCAACTGAGGTAATCGATTACCAACAGAAGGTAGTCAACTACCAACAGTGGGTAACGGAGTGGGGAACCTTCATTTGTCTCTAGAGTAATAGATTACCCCCTCGGGTTAATCGATTACCCTAAGCAAGAATCACCTAGGAAAAGCTTTGTTCTCTGGTTCAATCGATTACCAGTTTCTGGCAGTCGATTACCACTATCAGAAAGTCATGAAATTGCCTAAATTGAGTTTTTAAAAAAACATATAAATACCCCTCTTTCGAAAATCATTTCATAATTCTTTGAATACAAGTTTTGGAAAAGTTCTTACACTTTCATATTCTCTCTAAACTGAGTTCATCTTTTTCTCCAAGAAATCCATAAAGAACTTCAAGAGTTCTTCAAGAAGTTTTCATAAAAAGGCAAACTTGATCGATCTTTCTGATTGGTTGACATTCATAGTGTTCATATGTGATCAGATCTACACACACAGGTATTTTCTAACTGATCTTTTGTTTCCATTTTTGGATTTGGGTTGATTACTCTAGGAGAGAGGTCTCTCTAGATAGAGTAAGGTTCTTTGAGAAGGGTTTTCTCAAAGGTTTGATCTTGGAGGTGCCAAGGTCAAGGAGAACTGTTCTTTGGGTTAAAGAACAAGTGTTTTTATTTCGTTTTTGTGTTGCTTGTTACAGAGTGAATGTAAAAGAACGCAAAAGGGATCGTTATAGTGGAAAACCAATCGCAACAGTTGTTGGGTTGGGATTGGATGTAGGCAGTGGGTGAACCAAGTATAAATCACTGTGCACTCTTCTTCTCCCTTATACTCTTTACCGTTTACCTTACGTTGTTCATTATCATTGTTTAATTTCTGCAATATGTTTGGTAATTGACTCAGTAATTGACTCGATAATCAACTAAAATTGGAACAGTTAGATACTGCTATTGATTACGCTGCATATTGATCGCTAACGTGTTTCTTATTCTTTCTTTTGTTGTTTCCGCTGTGTATCTTTGATATATCTTGTTTCTTTGTCTTAAGGATTAGATAGTTAATCAAGAATAGTTTTTGGTTGAATTAAAAGAAAGTAGAAACGCATGAAAATTGGGCTATATTGGAACTATAATCTATTCACCCCCCCTCTAGATTCAAATTGATTTTCAGTCTCCACGAATTCTATATCACAATCACCTTTCTCCACATGATCTCTTATAAAATGATGACGCACTTCAATTTGTTTTTGTTCTTGAGTGCATGATAGGGTTCTTTATCATGTTGATTGGACTTATGTTGTCACACTTAAGAGGTATACGTTCAAGCTTAAGTCCAAAGTCTTGTAGTTGTTGTCTGAGCCAAATGGTTTGTGCATAACAACTCCCAGCAGCTACATATTCAGCCTCTACTGTTGACAATGCCACACAAGCTTGTTTCTTGTTGTGCCATGATACAAGACACTCTCCAAACAAGTGACAAGTACCACCAGTGCTCTTCCTATCCATTTTGCAACCTACAAAATCATAATCATTAAAACCAACAAGAAGAGGTGATGTACCTTTAGGATACCATAAACCACATTTCATAGTTCCTTTCAGTTACTTCAAAATCTTCTTCACAACATTCAGATGAGATTGTTTAGATGCAGCTTGATATCTTGCGCAAGCACACACACTAAACATTATGTCTAGTCTGCTAGCTGTAAGGTACAAGAGGGATCCAATGATACCTTTATACCTTGTTTGATCTACTTCTTGTCTTGAAACATCATTGTCTAGATAAGAGTTAGTGGACATAGGAATATTAGAGACCTTACAACTCTCCATGACATATTTCTTTATAATCTCCTTGGTATACTTAGCCTGGTGTAGAAAGATCCCATCATTCAGTTATTTGACTTGTAGTCCTAGGAAGAAACTAAGTTCTCCCATCATAGACATGTCAAACTCATTCTGCATGTTTGAGACAAAATCATCATAGAGAGATCGATTAGTTGAATCAATAGAATGTAATTAGACTTACTCTTAATGAAAAAGGTTTTGTCTACATTACATCTGTAGGATCCTTGTGATAGAAGAAACTTACTCAGCCTCTCATACCATTTGCTTCAAGCCATATAAAGCCTTCTTAAGTTTGTACACATGCTTAGGAAAAACTGAATCAGTAAAACCAGGTGGTTGAGAAACAAACACTTCTTCGTTAATGTAACCATTTAAGAAAGCAATCTTAACATCCATTTGAATCAATTTAAAGTCATGAATACAAGCAAATGCAAGCAATAACCTTATAGCCTCTAACCTAGCTATAGGCGCAAATGTTTAATCAAAATCAACACCTTCACGGGGCAAATGTTTAATCAAAATCAACACCTTTGTTGGTCCCTATGTTGAATCTAGAGGGGGGGTGAATAGATTCTAGTTCCCTATGTTCAATTTTATCTTTTCTCACTTTCTTTCCCGATTCAATTTTTTCTATGTTACAAATAACAGTTCAGAGATTTAGCAGCGGACATAGAAAGAAATTGTAAAGCGAGAAATACAGAGAAAGATAAGAGATAAGGTAGAGAGAAAGCTTAGACAGAGATTTATCCTGGTTCGGCGTTCGGCCTACGTCCAGTCCAAACCCAACAACTGTTGCGATTGGTTTTTCCACTATAATGATTCCTTGTGTCTAATACAAACACACTGCACAAACACAAACAAAATCAAAATAACCAAAACATATGTTCTTCTCCTAAGAACATATCTCTCTAATTCTTGAATCCTTCAAGAATCACCTTTGAGAGCACCTCTCTCAAATTCCTTAACTCTTCTTCTAGAGAACAACTTTCTCTTAAGAGTCTTGAACAAAAACGAAATACAAAAACAAGATAAAGATCAGTAAAGATTACACTGTTTGTGTATGATCTGATCAAGATTATAACCAATGTATTCAATCCTTCACACACTCTTCATCTCTAGAGAAAATCTTTTTAAAATCTTGAAGAGAATTCTTAGAACTTGTGTTCTATGTAAAAAATAGTTTTTCGCTCTTCCTTTCTTCTTGAAAAAACTCAAAGATCTCTCTTGTTGAAAATCAATTCAAAGAGGTTTCAATTTAAAGCAGTTCAAAAGCTTTTTGAGATGAATTCTGGTATGGTAATCGATTACTAGAATGTGGTAATCGATTACGCTAGAGAGATTTTTCCTTCTCTGTTATCTCAAGCACGAAGTAATCGATTACTAGGATGTGGTAATCGATTACTAGGATGTGGTAATCGATTACTAGGATGTGGTAATCGATTACTACAGAGTGTTTTGGGCTTCACTGATTTCTCAAACTATTGGTAGTCGATTACTGATATATGGTAATTGATTACTTCAGCTTAAGAACATTTTAAACAACAGTTTTCAACTTTTCAAATCAAAATAGGGTTCCCAAACTTGCTCTAGCTTGATTCTCAGAGTAGATTCAACTTCTCTGTGAAGTGAGATTGAATAAAAACCACACTCAAAGTCTATTCTAAAACAATCAATACAATTAAGCTCCTATTTACAATTTATAATTAAAATCAAGATTACAAGTAGATCAAAACTAAAAACAAGAGACGACTTCTTCAGCTTCAAGTCCAACAATCTCTCCCATTTTGGTTTTGATGTGCCAAATCATAGTGTAGTCGAGAATCTAATGAAGGAAAACAGCTTTGATGTGTCCTGCAATGTTAGTATCTCTCCTTTTTATTCCATACAGCTTATAGATAATATACAATCCATATCACATTTCAATTTACAGAAATATTATGGCATCTAAGTAATCAATTGCAAAGAAATTAAATCTAGTCTATTACAGTAATCCATAATTGTTCAAATTTTAATGATCTGCTCCCCCTAAGTAAAATACTTAAGAAATTACATATTCAAACAGTTCAAAGATAATTCAAATAACATCAAATGAAAACATGAATGAAAACATTTAATAATAACTACATATAATAATAACTACACTTCTACTACTCCCCCTATTTGGTATATCAAATAAGATTATGAGAGGTAGAGTTGAAGTTACTAATCTGAGTCATCTTGGTTGAGTCTTTCCATAATTGTCTCCATCAGATCCTTCATCTCTAGGAAGTGTAAGTCTTGATGCTTTCCTAGATCATCTATCCTTTTGTTGACAGTTTCTTCTAATTCATCCAATCTGTCAATCATGATGGATTCAAATCGAGATTTTGGAATGTACTCTCCAGATGCAAGGTTGTCTTCATCTTCATTTTGTGCTCCTTCTGGATCTTCTTGTGGATTTGCTTGTTGTTCTTCTCTGGTGATCCATCCTGCATCAGTTTTGATCAGCTTCATCATCTTCAAGGCTCTGTCACTGATCATGTGGACATCTTTGACTAATTCTCTGGATTCATCAGTTGTATCAATCTGAAAAATTTCAATTAGTCTAGAAATAAACAGAGAATATGGACATTTATTATCTAAAAGTCTTCTAGTCTTCAGCATGTTGTCCATTATGATGTGAGCCCAATCCACTTAAATTCCATTCTTCAGTGCTGCCATGAGTATCATGTCATCTTCACTGATTTGTGCATGATTTGTTCCTCTTGCGGCTAAGATCCAGCAAATGGTGTAATGTAGTAGCCTATCATTAGCATTTAGGCCTCCTATGTTGTATGTCACCTTTTTGCCTTGTGATCTCCTTGAATTCCTTTTGTCTTCCCAATTCTGTGGGTTCCTCAGCATGCTCATGTAGAAGGTGTCCTTTTGCAGATCAAATCCTTTCTCTCGGAGTTTGTCTACATGTGCCACGATTCCTTCTTTCCTGATACCAGCAATTTGAAGAAAATGTGCAGGGGTTAAGGTTATTTTAATACCCTTAATTTTAGAACTTACAGTCATTCGTTCCATGTTTGGTTTGAGATTTGAATAGAAGACTCGAACCAAATCCGGGTAGATAAAGCCTTTCATTCCCACAAATCTCTCCAAATGTTGTTGCCTCAGGTAGGTTTGGAAAGTAAAACTCTGGCTATCTAGCCATTGTAGGTCTAGAATCTTTGGCGGAACAAGACCTTTATTTGTGAAATCCAGATTGAATCTTGTTTCTTGTCCTTTGGTAGTGAACCAACGGTTGACCGTAGATTCAGGTGGAGGAGATTGAGCTCTTTCCGGTTGAGCCGATGAAGTAAGTTTCTTCCTTTTGGAGGATTCTCCTACCTTCTTCTTGCCTTTTATCTCTTCTTGAGAGTATCTATTGGCTCTCATCTTGATTCTTTTTCCCTTTCCTTGTTCTTCCATGGTTGCTGAGAGAGAGAGAGAGGGAGTGATTTCTTAGGGTTTTGGAGGAAGAAGATGAATAGTGAAATTGTAAGGTTTCACCTACACTTCTTATAAGAGAGAAAAAGCCCAAGAAATTAGTCCAAGAACGAGGTAATAGATTACCAGCAGTTGGAAATCGATTATCTCAGTTCCTTATATAGAGAGAAGAAGAAAATCAAGAAAAACAGTCGTGGTAATCGATTACTTCATTCTGGTAATCGATTACTCCAGAGGAATTTTCAAAAACTTTAAAATCTGGTTTCTGTGGTAATCAATTACGGGATCGTGGTAATCGACTACTACAGTGTCAAATCCTTCTCAGAATAAAATTGATTCGAAGTAATCGATTATATTTATTTGGTAATCGATTATTTCTATCAGAAAAAGGTTTTCTTTGAAAAAATTTCACAAAAACAATTTTATGGATGAGTGTAATCAAGTAGAAGGGTTTAGTTTAGATGTTCCTCACTCAAAATGCCGAGGTTTGACCTAAGTTTGTAAAACCTTTCTTTTGGTAATGCCTTGGTAAAAAATATCTGCTAATTGGTTTTCTGTATCTATGAATTCGATGTCACAATCTCCTTTTTCGACGTGGTCTCTGATGAAATGATGTCTGACTTCAATGTGTTTTGTTTTTGAATGCAGTACAGGATTTCTTGTGATACTTATAGCGCTTGTGTTGTCGCATTTCAAGGGAATGTGATCTATCTTTAGCCCGAAATCTTCTAGTTGGTGCTTCAACCAAATTGCTTGAGCACAATAGCTTCCCGCAGCTACATATTCAACTTCTGCAGTTGACAGTGCTACACAAGCTTGTTTCCTGCTATGCCAAGATATTAAGCATTCTCCAAAAATGTGACATGTGCCACTAGTTCTTTAGTGTACTTAGCCTGGTGAATGAACGTGCCACCATCCATTTGTTTGTTCTGGGGTCCTAGAAAGAAACTTAGTTCTCCTATCATGGACATGTCAAATTCTTCCTGCATATTGCTCACAAACTCTTCACAAAGTTGTTGGTTAGATTATCCAAAGATAATGTCATCAACATAAATTTGAACCAATAGAATGTAGTTAGATTTGTTCCTAATAAACAAAGTCTTGTCTACTTTACCTCTGTGGAATCCTTTTGATATGAGAAACTTACTCAATCTATCATACCATTGCCTGGGGGCTTGCTTCAACCCATATAAGGCTTTATGAAGTTTGTAAACATGTGTAGGCCAAGTAGCGTCTGTGAAACCTGGTGGTTGTGCTACATAGACTTCTTCATTTATGTACCCATTTAGGAATGCACTCTTTACATCCATTTGGAATAACTTGAAGTTGTTGATGCATGCATAAGCTAGGCGTAGTCTTACTGCTTCAAGTCTTGCAACAGGGGCAAAGGTTTCCTCAAAGTCAATTCCTTCCTGTTGATTGTAGCCTTTTGCCACAAGCCTTGCTTTGTTTCTGACCACAATTCCATCTTCACTCAGTTGATTCTTGAATACCCATTTTGTGCCAATTATATTCATGTTGCCTTTGTCTGGAACAAGTTCCCAAACTCCATTTCTTCTGAACTGGTTAAGTTCTTCTTGCATAGCCATGATCCAAAATTCATTGCTCAAGGCTTCTTCTATGTTGGAGGGTTCAACCTGTGATACAAAAGCAGTATTATAGCAAAATAGATTCTGTGAGGATCTAGTAGTTACCCCCTTGTGAATGTCACCAATGACATTGTCAAGTGATAGGTTCCTAGGTGTCCTCCATTCTTTTGCTTGATCAGACACTGGGGTTGTTTGAGTTTGCTGATGCATATGATCAACTTCTATGCTTTCTTCACCTGTTTCATCATCATTACGTAGCAAGCTTTCCTTTTGGAAAGTGTTAGTTTCATCAAATCTAATATGGACAGATTCTTCAATGCAGATTCTTCTTTTGTTAAAGATCCTATATGTTTTACTTGTATTTGAATAACCAAGGAAAATGGCTTCATCAGCCTTTGTATCAAATTTTCCAATAGGGTCCTTGCCATTGTTTAAAACATAGCATTTGCATCCAAAAACTTTAAAGTAAGAAATGTTTGGTTTTCTGCCATAGAAAATCTCATAAGGGGTTTTCAACAAAATGGGTCTTATAAAGACTCTATTGAGAACATAACATGCAGTGTTCACAGCATCAGCTCAAAAGTGTTTAGGCATCCTGTGCTCATTCAGCATAGTTCTCCCTAGTTCTATAAGTGACCTGTTTTTCCTCTCCACTACTCCATTTTGCTGAGGAGTGTGATATCCCATGTTTTTCACAAAAGCTTTCAAAATAGCTATTTTTAAATTCAGTACCATTGTCACTTCTTAAAGCTTTAATTTTCAAATCCTTTTTGTTTTGAATTTTCTTGGGAAGTACCTTGAAAACTCCAAAGGCCTGATCCTTTTTCTTGATAAACAAAACCCAAGTAAATCTTGAGTAGTCATCTACAATGACTAGCCCATATAGATTACCTCCGAAACTAGCTATCCTAGATGGATCAAATAAGTCTAAATGCAAGAGTTCAAGCGGCTGAGTTGTAGAAACATGTTTAATATTTTTGAAAGATGTTTTTGCCTGCTTGTACTTTTGACAAACCTCACAAAGTCCTTCTTTGAAAAACTTCAGTTTAGGTAGTCCAAAAACTAGCTCTTTAGATACAAGTTTATTTAAATGCAATATGTCAATATGTGTTATTCTCCTATGTCATAGCCAAGACAGATTATCATTAGAAGTTAAGCATGTAGAGTAAGGGGATGAGTGATCTACTTCCAATATGTAGATGTTGTTTGATCTTTTGCCAACCATGAGAAGGTCATCTGAGTCTTTGTTGCTGATAAGACAATGTTCATCATCAAATGCAATTCTGTAGTTCTTGTCACACAGTTGACTAATACTCAGCAAGTTGAACTTCAATCCATCGACCAGCAATACATCTTCTATCACTGTATTAGCTTTGTATCCAACTGTACCGTAGCCTAGTATTTTTCCTTTATTGTTGTCTCCATATACAACTGATCCAGTTTCTCTTGGTGTGAAGGTGCTAAGATTCCTTCTATCACCTGTCATATGCCTTGAACACCACCTTGTCCTAAGTACCATATTGAGTTTCTGCTGTTTAGGCATTCCTGCAAGAGAAAAAGAACTTATTTTGCGATTGGTACCCAGCTTCTCTTGAGTCCATGCAAGTTAGTGCTACAGTTTTCTTTCTTAACCCATCTATATTTACCACTGGAAATACCTTTCTTTCTAATCATGCAATTAAAATATTTATGTCCAGATTTCATGCAGTAGGTGCAAGTGAAATTAGCGTGTTTAGAGTTTCCAGATTTCATGTTATCATGCCTTCTTATGTGAACACAGTTTGTAGGGGTGTTGAGTTCTTTTCTTAGATTTGAAATATCATTTTCTAAATCACATACTTTCTGTTTTAACAAGGATATTTGCTTTTTCAAAACTATATTTTCTTTTTCAAATGTTTCAGCTTGATTGTAAAGCTCACAAAAAGCAGAATGTAGTTCATCATATTCATCCATGGTAGAGTTTGTATCACTTACCTCACTGGATGGTTTGACCATTAAGTATAGATTTGCTTCCTCATTTTCACTCTCAGATGTTGAGGATGTGTAGCCTTCATCCCAAGCTATGTAGGCTTTCTTTTTCTTCTTTTCTTTTCTGACATTTCTTTCACTTTCAGATTTTCTTACTTCAGTGTTGTTGCTTCTTTTCAGGTTTGGACAATCTGATCTATAGTGCCCAATCTTTCCACATTCATAGCATGTTACTTTGACTGAAGTGTTGTCTTGCTTCTTGACTCCTTTTCTTGGTTGACCAAATTTCTTCTTAGAATTGTTCTTCATGAATTTTCTGAACTTCTTCACCATCAAGTTCACTTGGTCTTCCTGTGAGTCATTTTCGTCTTTAGAGGATTCAGATTTTGTTTTAGTATGCTCCATCTTGAGAGCAATTCCTTTGGCTCTTTTGTCCTTCTGTTCCTCATCTGCCATGCGAGTCATATCCATTTCATACTCTCTAAGTTTGCCAAATAGTTCGGCACTGGTAATAGTAGCAAAGTTCTTTGATTCAGTTATGGCTGTCACAGTAGGTTGGCACTTTCTATTCAGTGATTTCAGAATCTTGACATTCACTTCTTCTTCAATGAAGTTCTTGCCAAGTCCTTTGAGATGGTTGATGATGTGTGTGAATCTCTTCTGCATTTCCATTATTGATTCTCCTTGGGACATTCTGAATGTTTCATATTCTTGAATGAGTGTATTCTTTCTTGCTCTCCTGACTTCAGCAGTACCTTCATGTGTTACCATGATGAGCTCTCATGCTTCTTTTGATGTAGTACAGGTAGAAATTCTAAAACACTCATCAGAATTCAGGGCAGAGTGTATAATGTTCAAAGCTTTAGCATCGTTTTCAGCCCTCTTAATCTCATCTATATCCCAACCCTCAAAAGGTTTTTCTATTTCATTTCCATTTTCTATTTTCATTGGAACTCTGTACTCATTTACCACAGCCTGCCAGATGCTTCTGTGAATAGATTCCATAAAGATTTTCATGCGAACTTTCCAGAATGGATAGTTATCCCCGCAGAACAATGGAGGTCTATTTATAGAAGCTCCTTCAGCGAAGGGTAAAAGATTACAAGCCATCACAGGGAACTATGTAGGATTACTAGATTGATTTACTAGTTAAAGCTCTTGATATCAATTGTTTGTCCCTATGTTGAATCTAGAGGGGGGTTGAATAGATTCTAGTTCCCTATGTTCAATTTTATCTTTTCTCACTTTCTTTCCCGATTCAATTTTATCTATGTTACAAATAACAGTTCAGAGATTTAGCAGCGGACATAGAAAGAAATTGTAAAGCGAGAAATACAAAGAAAGATAAGAGATAAGGTAGAGAGAAAGCTTGGACAGAGATTTATCCTGGTTCGGCGTTCGGCCTACGTCCAGTCCCAACCCAACAACTGTTGCGATCGGTTTTTCCACTATAATGATTCCTTGTGTCTAATACAAACACACTGCACAAACACAAACAAAATCAAAATAACCAAAACATATGTTCTTCTCCTAAGAACATATCTCTCTAATTCTTAAATCCTTTAGGAATCACCTTTGAGAGCACCTCTCTCAAATTCCTTAACTCTTCTTCTAGAGAACAACTTTCTCTTAAGAGTCTTGAACAAAAACGAAATACAAAAGCAAGATAAAGATCAGTAAAGATTACACCTGTTGTATATGATCTGATCAAGATTATAACCAATGTATTCAATCCTTCACACACTCTTCATCTCTAGAGAAAATCTTTTTAAAATCTTGAAGAGAATTCTTAGAACTTATGTTCTTTGTAAAAAACAGTTTTTCGCTCTTCCTTTCTTCTTGAAAAAACTCAAAGATCTCTCTTGTTGAAAATCAATTCAAAGAGGTTTCAATTTAAAGCAATTCAAAAGCTTTTTGAGATAAATTCTGGTGTGGTAATCGATTACTAGAATGTGGTAATCGATTACTCCAGAGAGATTTTGCCTTCTCTGTTATCTCAAGCACGAAGTAATCGATTACTAGGATGTGGTAATCGATTACTACAGAGTGTTTTGGGCTTCCCTGATTTCTCAAACTGTTGGTAGTCGATTACTGATATATTGTAATCGATTACTTTAGCTTAAGAACATTTTAAACAACAGTTTTCAACTTTTCAAATCAAAATAGGGTTCCCAAACTTGCTCTAGCTTGATTCTCAAAGTAGATTCAATTTCTCTGTGAAGTGAGATTGAATAAAAATCACATTCAAAGCCTATTCTAAAACAATCAATACAATTAAGCTCATATTTACAATCTATCATTAAAATCAAGATTATAAGTAGATCAAAACTAAAAACAAGAGACGACTTCTTCAGTTTCAAGTCCAACAACCTTCATGTTGATTGTATCCTTTAGCCACCAATCTAACTTTATTTCTTACTACCTAACCATCATTATTTAATTTGTTCTTAAAAACTCATTTTGTACCAATAACATTCATATCACTACTATAAGGGACTAATTCCCATACACCATTTCTCTTAAATTGGTTTAACTCATCATGCATAGCTAACAACCAGAATTCATCATGTAAAGCATCATCTATACATGTTGGTTCAAACTGAGATACAAAAGTTATATCATCACAAAACATATTAAAAGAAGATCTTGTAGATACTCCCTTCTGAATATCTCCAAGAATGTTGTCCAAGGAAAGATCCTTTGGCTTCCTCCACTCCTTTGGAAGATTAGTTGCAGTAGCTGGTAGTTTTTGTTATTGTTCACTAGTGTCATTACTTTTCACCTGCATCTTCATCATCATTAAGCAAACTTCCCCTTTGAAGGGTGTTAGTTTCATCAAACTAAACATGAGCAGACTCTTCAATGCATAGAGTTCTTTTATTGAATACTCTATAAGCTTTACTGGTAGCTGAATAACCAATGAAGATTGCCTCATCCGCCTTGGCATCAAATTTTCCAAGGGGTTCTTTGCCATTGTTTAAAACAAAACACTTGCAATCAAATACTTTGAAATAGGAGATATTTGGCTTCTTACCCTTATAAAGATTATAGGGAGTTTTCTTCAAAAGAGGTCTAATCACAATCCTATTAAGAACATGACAAGTTGTACTTACTGCATCAATGCAGAAATACTTAGACATAGCATTATCATTCAGCATAGTCCTTGCAAGTTCTATCAAAGATCGATTTTTCCTTTCTACAACTTCATTGTGTTGTGAAGTCCTAGATGCAGAAAAATTATGATTAATCCCAAACATTTCAAAAAAGATATTTTCAAACTCTCCACCATGATCACTACTCAAGGATTTTATTTTCAAATCTTTTTCATTTTGAATCTTTTTGGCAATTATTTTAAAAACTTTAAAGGCATGATCCTTACTTGTTATAAAGCTGACCCATGTAAACCTAGAGTAATCATCTACTAGGACCAAACTGATGTAGGAACATCTCAAAGGATTACTAGAAGCATTGAAAGGAAGAAGTGGGAAAGCTCCAAGACATGGCACAACCTCAATCAAGCCATAGTTTAAGACTTACTTTTTGTAATATGCTTGTAAACTTGTTTGAATAATTCTTCTAAGTGTGTACTTGTGTAAGGCCTTGTTAGTGAGCCCAAAAGAGCTCACGACCAAGCTTGTTCATTTAGTTTGAATGCTTTAAATTTGTGTTTAAGATGCCTAGCTTAAGGATGCAAGTAAGGAATTAATGAGGCACTAAAATTCACCTAAGAATTTCAAGTTAAATTTGATTTTAATTAGAAATTCTTTTGTGAATCCAAGAGCTTTGGTTTAAGTAGAGTTCTTGCTTAAGTGTTGATCCATGTCTCCACTTAAGAAAGAATCTCCACCCTAGATCTCCCAAAGCCCTTCAAGGGTTTAGATCAAAGATGGGTGACATGTCACTTGAAAGTGACATGTAACTTAAACTAGTTACTCATTAATTAGTTAGTTGTTTACCCTAAGCCTAGGTTAGTTTTGGTTAGTTAGTTTAGTTATGGTTAGGATTAGTTTAGCTTGTTTTCCAAGTATCCTAGGGTGCAAAAATACATGCTAAAACGAAATTGTAGGAACTTTTTGATAATTTTGATGAATGAATAAGCTTTGAGCTTTTCTTGAGAGAGGTTTTCTCTTGTCTTGCTTAACAAGGTTTCTTGGATCTTATCAATGGATCCTCACCTCCATTGTGGCGGTTCCTCCTAGGCTTATTGGCTTGCCATGGCGCCTTTCTTCCCCATTCTCACCCCTTTCCATTTTCCCTTTTCGGTTTCTCTTGCATCCATTATTGACTTGACCGAAAGCTTCACTTAAAGTTTGGGTTTAGAGATAGTTGAAGAAGCTAGATTGGGAACTTACAAGAACTATTTGGAGAATCTCTAAGGAGGCCTCTATCACAAACCATAAAGGTTTCCACCCAAGCTACTTGTTCTAGAGGGTCCGAAAAGATCCATGTGCAAAAGATCAAGTGGCTTAGAAGTTGAAACAACTTTAATACTTTTAAAAAAGCTTCTAGCCTATTTTGACTTTTGACAAGCATCGCAAAAACCATCTCTATTAAATTTTAGTTTGGGTAGACCAAGTACAAGGTCCTTAGATGCAAGCTTTAAATGCAGAACATCTATATGAGCTATTCTCCTATGTCATAACCATGAAAGGTCATCTATTGATGCAAGACATGTTGGATATGATGATGTATGATCTAGTTCTAATATGTAGATGTTATTTTTCCTCTTACCGATCATTAACAACCCATTTGACTCCTTGCTACTTATCATGTAACATTCATGATCAAATGATACTTTGAAGTCTTTTTCACATAGTTGGCTTATGTGTAGAAGGTTGAATCTTAATCCTTCCACCAAGAGAACGTCTTCTATGATAGTGTTAGACTTGTCTCCTATTGAACCGAATCCCAAAATCTTTCCTCTATTATTGTCTCCATATACAACAGGTCCTAATTCGACAACGTGGGTGATCTTAAGAGGGACGGTCATGAGGGTAGGAATCTGATCCGACCATGATTATACATGAATAACAAAAGAGGAAAATATAAGGGGGAAATTAGTGGTGAAATCGAGATCGCAATCGCTTTTCATCTAAATTTTTTTCTAAAAAATTACCTTTACTTATTTTTCTTAAATTAATTGCATCTCTTTACAGCCATTACTTTTACTTATGTTTCATGCTCTTTTGGGAAATTAATAAAATAAATAAAAGTATAGTTTTTGAATTACTTGTCCTCGTGGGTATGACAACCCTGATTATAAATACTTATTACTTGATGACTATGGTATACTTGTTAGAGCTAGCGAGCGGTGTACTCACCATTCGCGCGCATCAGGGGGTGAATAGATTTTGATTCCTGTTTCTCCCGATTTTACTTTGTTTCTACCTTCCCTTATTTTCAAATTGATTCTAGTCGTAATTAAGCTATTCAGAAGCAAGATAATAAACTTATGAGGTGAACAAACAACTAAAACAAGATATATCGCAGAGATGAACAACGGAACTTTATGAAGGTTTAAGAAACTGGTTAGTAATCCGAATTTGTTTATAAACATACAATCAGTATTAAAGTATATCAGATTTCTTTTGATTACCGAGTTAATTACCGAATCTATTACCAAGTCAATTTCAATTGAATTTAGATTTCTTGATAAACGAATTGACATATAGTAAAAGAAATAAAGATAGAGAAGAGATGCACAAGAGATTTTATCCTGGTTCGGCATTCGACCTACATCTAGTCCCAACTCAGCAACTGCTGCAATTGGCTTCCACTATGATCCCTTTTATGTTCTTACAAATCACATTGCACAAGCAACACAAAAATGAAATCAAAACCACATGCACAAAATGTTCTTTCACCCAAAGAACACTTCTCCTCAGTTGATGCAAACCCATGAAACTATGGTGTGTGCTCCACGGATTCAACACCTTGAATGCCCAATCTTCAATCCACCAAGTGATCCTCACCCAAGATTAAGAGAATCTTGCGGTCAAGACTAGGTGTTTAAGCTAGTATTTCGGTTTGGAACCAAATGAAGAAGAAATCAAAAATGGAAGGAGAATTAGAAGGTGGTAGTGCCATGATTCATGGAATCAATAAGCTAGGTAGAGGAATCGCCACTTGAGTCATGGACCAAGATAAGATTCAAGGTTCTTTGAAGAAACCCTAGGAGAGCACTCCCTTTTCTCAAGACACAAGTCTTAGAAATTCTATTTCATTCAATATTGAAAAGTGAGTCTTACAATGAGAATTTGCCTAAGTTATATGGCCTAGTGTGATGATCGTGAGGCTCCCTAGCCATTTGATCCTTGATGGATTGATCAAGTGATGTTAGGCACCCCTCACTTGATCAATACAAGAAGGATCTAGACTAAATGAGATCAAGAGGCTCAAAACTCATCTAAGCTTATGATGATCATGGATTAATTAAGATTGAATTCTATGCCTTGGATTAGAAGCTAATCCAAAGGCTAGAATACCTTCTTAGATGAGAGTCAACATTTATAAGCTTGACTTAAATTTACACCTTTGATTATAGCATAATTCTCTAAGTTAGTGGCAATTCCACTAATTCTCTCTCCTAATCCATCCACTGTCTTTTAAGAGAGTGTAACACACTTACTTAGTTGGGTCATAAGGCTCTTAAGCCCATCTTAAGAGGCTTTGACCAACACAAATAAGGTTAACATGTCCAAAAGGGGAAGCTTGGCCGAAAATTACAAGTCAAACATAGGGTCCAAGCTTCACAAAAACTAAGCTAAACTAATTACAAAATTCATAGAAAATTACAAGGCTTCATAAGCCTATTATGTTGACTATCAAGAGTTGACCATTGACTTTGACTTTGACTTGTTGACTTTGACTTGGTCAACTCTTCTTCAACTTGGGCTTCAATTTTTCTTTGCATTGCCCTTCTAATCCTCATGCTTGTGGATGGTCCTCCATCATCAGTCTTGGTAACTCTAAGAACACCATTGTTTCTGAACACCTTTCAGAAAACAAACACCCTTTGAGAAACCTTTCTCAAAGATACCTTTACTCTTTTCTAGAGAGACCTCTCTCTTAGAGTAATCAACGAAATAAATGAATAACAAAAGATCAGTTAAGAAAACACCTAGTTGTGTAGTTCTGATCACAAAGAAAACATAAAGACATTACTAACCATCAATCTCCAGTCATGATTGCCTTTAGGAAAACTTGAAGTTCTTTGAAGGATTTTCTTGATGTAAAACACAACTCAGTTTTAGAATGAAATCACAGTGTAAGAATGTTCCTTCTTATTTCTAAAGATTCTCTCTTTTTTTGTTTTTTTAAAACAATGGATTATATAGAAAACATATAAAACACATTTTGGCAATCATAAGATGGTTTCTAATAAGGGCAATCAATTACTAAATACTGGTAATCGATTATTCCAGTAAGCAAAACTCAAATCATGTGATTCAGGCTAATGATAATCGATTATCCCGTATGGTAATCGATTACTACATAGGTAAATCAAGAATTTTCACTCCATTACCAATTTGTGGTAATCTATTACCATTTCTGGTAATCTATTACTTCAGTTGGTTACCAGAAAACTGATTTAATTTATTACCTTAGTTGGTAACCAATTATCTCTTATTTTATTTTGAAAAACTATAGGGAAATACATGATTTGAATCTAAGGAGGCCTGGTAATCCGTTACCCACTCAAGGTAATTGATTATTGAGCCAAACTCAAGATTCCTCACACACGAAATGAACTCACTAAAGCAATTGGTATTGTCAACACGATCAAACACAAACACATGCCTAATTTAAACAATCAATACACTAGAAAAAGGCCTAATATACTTCATCTAAGAAAATCAGAAATTACAAACATCAAAAGCAAATTACCATGGTCCTACTTCAAGCGTCTTCAAGCTTCAACTCCAACAATTACAAAGTAAGAAGTTTTCTGGGATTAACTAATGACTTTGAATTTGAGTCAACTCTCTCTCAATTTCTTCTTGAATCCTTTTGTACATAGGTCTTGTAACTTTTCTTGTTGAGGATAGTCCTCCATCAATATGAGTGCACGACTAGGAGTAGCTAAGTGGGCCGAAATTCACATGGAAATAGAGGGAGTGTGTGCCACTCTCCTTTGTGTAAGTGGGAGAGATTTTGGAGGGAAGTTAATGTTCTTCCCACTAACTTAATTTGAATTTCAACCATAGTATTAGATTTAAATCCAAGGGTTAAATTCAAATTAAGACAAGCCACATTTTTGGCACCCATTTAAGATTGAATCTTAACCCTTAGATTAGATCTACATCCAAGAGGTCATATTCGAACTTAAATCACATGCTTAGCACCTCTTATATTAGAATTATGGCCACTAAATTAAATCTACACCTTATGGCTAAGCTAATTGATCTGTGTGCATCTCTTAAGAGAGCTTATCATGTGTTGATCAATTGCTAATCCAGTTTTCACTTGCATTGGCACCACCCTTCATTATAAATAGGTCAATGTTTTTTATGTAAGGACTTTTGGTCAAAAATTTGAATGGAACATAGTTTCTTATTGATAACATTTCCTCTCTAAGTTTTCTTGAAAAAGCTTTGAATCTTGTCAATGGACCTTGCTCCTATAGTGGCACTTCTACCTTAAGTTTATTCAGTAATCATGACGCTTCTTCCATCCACTTTGATTTTATTATTCTCTTTTGAACTTATTTGTGTGTGTGTGTGTGTGTGATTGCTTCCGTGAGTGTGTGCTTCTTGTAGTGGAGAATTACTTGAAAAATTTTAGATAGGGCACAATTTTGCAAGTAACCGTGAAAATCTTCTTCTTCCTCTAGGTACTTGCATTAATTTGGTATCAAGAGCTTGGTCTTTTCAAATCAAGTTTGACTATCATTACTTGAGTCTTGAAATTTCATTTCTTATTGATTTCTAAATGTGTTAGCCGATTGATTTTTGAATCCTTGATTTGTCATGTTCTTGTTGTTTTTGTCTTCCTTTGAATCTCTTGAATTTGTGAAGTACAACATGTTCTAGAGTAGATCTATAAATTTTCCTTCAGTTTTAAGTTTATTCGTCACATGCCTATCTTGCTTCAAAATTTGTTCACATGTCACATGTTAGTTCTGTGTCTTGATTTGCTATCCGTGTTGTTATGACTTGTACCATGTAGTTCCATAATTTTGTGCTAGAAAAGTTCAAAAAAAGTGTTCCTAGTGAAATTGAGAATCATATGCCTAATTACTAGTGTAGTGCACATTTTATGTTCAAATAGATATCACCTTGCTTATATCATTATTATTAGCAAATTTAGACTTAAAATGCTCTAGTTCTAGGCATTAATCTCGTCGGTCCAACAAGAAAAATTCAAAAAGAAAAGGAGTAGTGAAAACCAAGGTAGTCAGACTCGAGAGTTTACATAAACTCATAACTGGTGTAGAAACTTGACTCATAAAGTCAATCGTAAGAATCTACTTTTTTTATAAAAAAAAATATTTATAAATAACATACAAATTCACATGTAAATGAGACTCATCATTTATCAATACTAAACATAGGTAAGTCATCAATTCACCTATATAGCAATACTAGGTAATAAGTTCATATAAATTCATCATTTCAAGTTCATTTGTAAGAATAAAGCATGCACCTAATTCATCAAGTTCACAAGAGATAACTCAAAAAAAATAGAGAATAACAAAACAAATTGGACAAAAGAATTTGCAGAGCAATAACCAATTGAACATAACAAAACAACAAGAAGTCAAGAACAAATTAAATAGAATAATAACAAATTGAATAGAATAGCAAAGAAATTGAACAAATTCAATCAAAAAGAAAATAATTATATGCTCGACAAAATAACAAGAAGTCAAGAACCAAATGAAAAGAACACAATAAAAAAAATTGAACAAAACAACAAGAAATTGAACAAATTCGATCAACGGATAAACAATTAAATGCTTGACACAAAAGCACAAATTTGATCAACATTTAATAAAAATCCACAAATCCAAGTCTAACAATTAAATTGAAAATAAAGATATTTAACTTATGACGAAAATGGCTCGAGCATGACTGCATGAGCACAAGCACAAACCTAATAAGTCAATAACAATCGTTCATTGTTGCAATGAAAAAACCAAACCTCTGTACCGAACCTTAACTAGACCTCGAACTTAACCACAATCTCAAGTCTTAGCTTTGATGATGACAACAAAAGGAAAGAAGAAAGAGGAAATAAAAATCGATCATTTGGGGCTCGACAATAATCGCCCAACCCTCAATCCCTCAATTGATCGTATGAATCACTACTCACTAAAAGGAAACCTAAGTCAAAATGCTCACTCAACTCCACCGCTCAAAACAAATAAAGTATTTTGTGTTATGTCCTCAGTGCCCAAACTCGTAGTTGAACCATAGACTCGAGAGTTTACAACAGGTTTAAGGATTTACTCCAAGTTTGCTCAAAAAATAGTTTACTCCTGAGTTGACTCGCTAAGACACAGTAGTCTCTTAAACTCGTAAAAGTCTATAAGTTGACTCCAGAGTTTGATAACCATGGTGAAAACAAAATAAAGAAACACAAGAACAAAATATTGAAAGAAAAGAAGAAACTATGAAAAATACAAAAGAAAAAGTACCATAAAAGTGATTTGGTAAAGAAAATAGTATCACGTGTGCTAAGTGAAATTTGTCAAATTTGGGAAGTGTAGTACTGTGATCAATAACCAAAGAAACATCCATAAAATAGTGTCTTAACAAGCCTTAGACAATAGAGACACATAGGACTAAAGCATTAAACACCTAATTTGAGTTTAAGTTACTAATAGCTTTGGTTCTTGAACTAGTGGTGTGCATTATGCTTAGCAAACTTGTGATCTCATTTTGTCTTGAATCTGTACAACATCATTTTGTGGCTATTTGGTGATATATATTAAATCTTTAGTGGTTATTTCTACTTACATTGTACTTGTAAATTTTCTCCAAATATCGGTCGTTAATTTGGTCTCTAAAACTATCCCCAAATCGGTCTCAAATTACTTGTAATGGTACGTTTTCCTTTACTACCAATTTTTCCAGAATTTATCCAGTAATTTTGTCACATCACGTGAAGTAGTTGATAACTCGCAAATGTGCGATATCGACATACATTTTTTAACTAAGAAATGATTCGTTAAAAACTCTTAAGTAAGCCAAAACAACTGTTAAATGCTTTAAATTACAATACTTTTTTTATGGAACTTGTTCATGGTTTGTTTAAGTGTTTCAGGAGTTAAAAATAGTCAAAAACAGGAGAAAACGTGCAGAGGAATACACATCGCACAAGTTGGAATTTAACTCGCGCGAGTTAAAGCTCCGGTGGTTGCCATTCAGCTCTATCACATTAACTCGCACAACTTGCTTTTTAGCTCGCGTGAGTTGACTTAGCTTCTAACCCAAGTTTTCTCTCTATAACCTCAACACGCGCGAGTTGTACTTGCTTGGACATCACGTTTGCTCTCTAGAACATCAACTTGTGCGAGTTGGCCTTGCTTGCACTTCAAGATTACTCATTGTAACCTCAACTCGTGCGACTTGCTACTCAGCTCGCGCGAGTTAGGTTCTTAAGACCCAAATCCTATAAAGAAGGCTATAAATTGATAAAGTTGCTATCAACAAGGAATCTTTTAATCACCATTGGTTCACACAACATCAAGAGTTCGACTTCAAGCTTAAGTAGAGGCCACGCACACGAACTACTCGACTTCTTTAGAATTCGATTATCTATGTATTCTCTTCCTTATTATTCTTATGTTGCACTCTCTATTAGCATGAACTAATTCCCTCTTTGATTGAGAGATCGTGGTAACCATTATTATTTCTAATACAATTCTCGATGTTATTCAGTATATGATTGCGAGTTTATTTCTTCTATGATTAATGTTATTTATTAATTGTCCACTAATAAATTGATCATAAACCTAGGGGAACTTTGAGAAAAGAAACCTAGGTGATACTAGAGAAATAACCTTTACTAAGCTAGAGTCTTAGAGATAGGAGTAGATGGTAGTGTGGACATAACCTAATACTTATCACTATATTCAAAGAACTTAAACCCTGATTAACTTAATTTGATTTAAGAGATTAATTAGTCAGGTTAATCTAGGCAATGTAGGTGATCTTGAGAATGAGAGTTACGAGGGTAGGAATATGATTCATCCACGAGTATAATTTGAATAATAGAGAGGAGAGTATTAGGATAATTAATGTTGAAATCGGGATTTCAATCGCTCTTTAAATTTGAATTTCCCTTATTTTAATTCATCATAATTTCTCTCAAATTCTCGAAAACCCCGATAATATAATTGATATAAAATTTGATTGCTTATCCTTGTGGGATCAACAACCATGTTCTTAAAAAATATTTATTATTTGACGTTCATGATATACTTGTCATAGCAAGCGGGGTGCGGAGGTAAAATTACTACTTGTATACCGTGTGCATCAAGTTTTTGGCGTCATTGTCGAGATAAGCCAATTGAATTTTTCATTAATTATATTATCTATTTTTCTTTTTACTTTTCTTAATCCTTCTTCCCTTCTTCAATACCAATATTCAAGGCATCTCATATCATTGGAAATTTGCTCAATGTTCTTGTGCATTTAGTGTAATCTTGTGACTTGTCAACAACAAAGTCGTAATGTTCTTCACAAACAAAGGATTAGTTATTGAAAAAAATTTCTTCTTTCTGCACTAGATCTTTGTGTTAGAAACATCTTCTTTTGTTATGATTTGACTCAAATTTTCATGAGGAGTTAGTTTACTTCCTCATATTTGTTCTAAACACGAGCTTTTCTGATAAAACTCAGTAGAAAACATATTTCTATTAGTTAGAGTATGTTAGAGTATAATTGACAGATTGAATTGATACTTATCTTACTTTCGAGCTTTGTTTGTACTCTCATTAATCTGAACAAAAGCTTCGTTTGTGTTATATCATTCATCTGCTGACTCGTTAATCATTTGCTAACACTTCATTTGTCTACTAACTTCATTAGTTTGGTAGCTTCATTTGTTTTACAAATAAAACTCTTATCTTAATAATATGTAATTAACGAAACCAAGGAGTATAATTTTCTTTTAAATAAATTTGACTTAATAAACACTGTTGAGGATAAGCATTTTCATGGTGATGATGACATTTGTAATGTTATTATCGATTATAGGTTCATACAAAGAGAAGAAATTGATTACACTAAAGAAACATGAATGACTTGATTTATGTGATAGAAAAATATTTCTTTTCTACTATTGAGACCTAACTCGATGACGAATGGATAACTATAAAGGTAAATACTATTAAACTAATTCATCATTTTTAAAATAAAGTAGACTCTTACAAGTTTTCGGATTGAGTCAACAAATTGAGTATATAAATTTCTCATGATTTTATATATGATTTTATATAAACTCTCGAGTCTGATAACTTCGGTCACAACTGAATTCCCGAATCACCTTACCAAGAATTGTGATTATCATGTACCATTAGTCTCTCCTTTTATGTCTTCTCACATGCGCTTCTGACTTCAGAATCACGTAGGTTTCTGTTCATGGTTTGATCATCATATGTTATATATCAAAACAAAGACAAGTTCGTGGTTTGATCATCATATGTTATATATCAAAACAAAGACAATACAATATATATTGATTTCATTGATTTAAATTTTACATCCAAAGCCTAAAAGGGCCATACGCAAAGCAATCTTTAAAACTATCCTAGGATTTCATAATCATAATTGACATCTTTTTAAAATTTAGATTACTCTGTTGCAAATGAAGTTAAACGAAACCAAGAATGGAATCTTGATGATGGTGGTGGTCGAGGATGGTGGTTTGATGATATGTGACAGCTCCTCTTTTTCTTTGATCCTCTCTCGACCTCCTTCTTAGTCTTTCTTTTTCTCTTTTTCTTCCCTTTAATTTTTCTCTGTTTTTACTCATCTTTCTCTATTTTGTATATATTGTGGTGAGTTTGAAAGTCAGAGGAGATAGGTTTATGGGTGGGTTTAAGTACCTTAGGTACATTGTGTTTATTACACAATATAATTTTGCATTGTATGATTAAAATAAAAAAGTAACTAATATTTCTATACCCTCCTAATAAATTTATACCTTAACTAATTAATTAACAAATTATTTATTTATATAAATAGTTATTTATAGGCAAAAGAAATTAATTAATCAGTCGCGGTGAGATTCGTAATTACAAACAATTATAATACCATTATTGACATTAAAAAAATTAATTACTCAAACCAATTAAAATCATTCACCAAATAAAATAATTAAAATAAGTTTTTTCATTGATAAAAAAAATAAATATAATAATCCATATATAATTTTATTTGAAGAAAATTATTTATTTACAAGTTTAATTTTAATTGTCTAAAATAATTTATTTAAGAAACTACTAATTTAAACTTGTATATTTATTTATATAAACAAAATTTCTCAATATATTTTTTTTTCTAATTTAAAATAAGAAATTAAAGATAAATTGTAACAATCTATGTTATCACATCATAAATACAATAATTAGATATAATTAAGCATTCATTAAACATAAATTTAATTAACTTCTGGTAATTCAGAATACTACATTTTATCATTATATCAAACTTTTTTATTAGTATTTCTATAATTATTTTTTATCAAAAAATGAAATTAATAAACAGTAGATAAATTGTTATATTAAATTTTAAATAATATGTAATAAATACGTACTAGTAGTTTTCTCATAAGTGGATAGGATTATAATGGATTACGTTTTTGAATTAAAATTAAAAAAAAAAGTATTATTTGGTTAAATTTAATTTAGTTAAAATAAGGTTTAATGTAATTTTTTTGGAAAACTCATGTAATTTGATTTATTTTTAGAATTTTTCACATTTAATCGAAAAGTGAAAGAAAAATATCTTTTAATTTAATATTAGTTTAAATGAAAATCATGTTTAACTGAACAAGAAAAATGAATAAATATATTTTAAAGCTGTTTATATTTTGTTCTTTGATCAAATAAAAGAAAAATATATTATTATTTATATTATTTTTCTTTCTTATCTTCATTTTTCTCATCTAAATACACCAGATATATGAGAAAAATAAGTGAGAAAGAAAGATTAAGAAAAAGATTTTTAATGAAAAGCTTGTCTGTTTGGGAGAAATGTGTTTGCTGTAAATTAAACATATTTCTCTTTCATTTGCAAAGGGAATAAACTTTGATAAAGGCATGAGCAATTTAATGTTATACATTGGTAATGAGTATGTGCCACAAAGATTGTCGCTAGGTTAACCACTATATCACCTCCAGCTCAAAAGATTCTAAAGTTAATTATGCTGATGCATGTACAGCACTTAGACCTAATGAAAGTAACACTCTGTGAGTGCTTATTTTAGTAATTGGTCTGTACGGGGTTATGATTGCTTTAAGAGGTGTGATTAGTCTGATGGTAAAATTAGGATGAATCATGCTGAGTTGAATCAAATTCAATTTTATTAAAAATTATGATATTTAGTTATTAAAATAAAATTACAATAAAATTGAAAAAAAAATTATGACTATTAATTGAAATCATTATTTATTATTTATTTTTATCATGAAAATTTAATTAATTCTACTCGTTATAAATCTAAACCCAACGCACACTCAATTATTCCGATCATAATAACTGCAATAATGAAAAACAATAGGTCAAGCCATTTTCAGCACTCTGTAGCACACTCAATTCTTGTTTAGCTTAAAAAAGATAAAACTTGACTGCTTTCTTGAATCTTTGTGTATGATTACGTTAGCTGCTTGGTTTGTAAAGCATTGCAGCATGTAAGTCGATACATTAAAACAGTGACCTTATAATTAATAATCTACCTATTTTGAAAAGGATAAATTGAGAAAAATGAGAAGTTGAAGGAAAAAGCAATTGATCAAGCAAAAGGCAAAATAAAAAGGTGTTAGGTTTTAAAGTAGATGCACCACAACGAGCTCTACAGCTATGATTTATATTTAAACAATTACAATACATGGATAATTAATTATAATATGTATTATGTCATACGTATTGTGATTTATATTTAAATAATTACAATACACAAATAATTAACTATAATATATATGGTGTTATACGTATTGTGTTAGAATAGAAAAAAATAAATATATATATATATATATATATATAAATTAACTAATTTATTGTGTATATAATTAATTACAAAGGAAAAATTATTATACTTAAATCATTAATCTATTCACACATTAAACTCATCTTCAGTTTTTTTAATTTCTTTTAATATATATATATATATAGTAAAAGAAATATCAAGGACATTGAAAAAGTTAAACTTGTCTCACTCTTATTGGAAAATATTTGAGTTTGACTTTGACCAAATATCTTTTGATTTTTTTAATGTATATATATATATATATATATATATATATATATATATATATATATATATATATATATATATATATATATATCCTGTGATTTACTTTAAAGTAAACACTGTACAGGTTTGTAAAAGGAGATAAATAAAAGTAAATTCTTTCTTATTTATAGCTTTATAGTATATTATTTATCTTATTCTCTTGCCTTATTTTATTTTATTAGAATTTATATGGATAATTCTCATTGTCTAGAGCTAGGGGTGTAAGGACAAGATCTCTTGTCTTTTGTCCTTCTCCCACTCGAAAAATGTTTCGCAGTAATTTTTTTTAACTTAAATTTGACTTGATAGATTAGGAATAGGACCAGATCAGCTTGATAATATATTAATTTTAATATGATGTATAATTAAATAGAGAAAGAAACATAAATTTTAACTAAGATATTGTTTTATATATGTATTATAAAATATTTAAAAACATTATAAGTATAATAGATATAATATCATATTATTAACTACTAAATATTTTTTAATTAGTAGCATATATTAAATAAAAAATTAAATATTATAAAATAATAGAAAATATTTGATTGGGTTGAAATAATCTAAATCCCAACCTAAACTCATCCTTAAAATATATCTGACTAAAGTTTAAAATTCAAATCCATGAAAATCCATATGGAGCAAAATGACAGGGAAGGGGTCCCCTCATGTTGAACCTTCACTACATCAAAAGCCTTGACATGGTGTCAATGGATGCCTCTTAACACTGATATTCTTTGATGCACTATCCCTAGTTTGATAATGTATTTTTCATTTTTTTTCAAAATTAATTTTATCTAACCAAAATTCAATTTCGTTTCTGACTTCGCTTTCATTCAGTTATGTTTGTTCCACATCTTTATTGTTGTAAACCTTCTACTTGATCTATATTTATTAATTAATCTCTACCAAAGTTGTGGTCGCTAATTCTAACACCTATTTTCTATTGAGTTAACTTTAGAATCCATTATGCTAACAGAACTCTGATCATAGTGATTAATAAATATAATATTAAATGGGATCGAGACCTATGAAGGTTACTTGAACGAAAGGCTAGTAATAAAATTGAATACCTGTGTGTAAAGTAATGTGCAATTAATTAGATTTTACAATAAGTCAAATAATTTGAACAAAGTTTTTATGTACAGTAAATATCATGACGCTAAATTGAACAGAGTTTTAAATTCGGTGCCTATTCTATTCCTTTATGATTTAGCAGATGAACAAGGTCGGCACTGCTCAGAGATGCTCACGTCACAAGGTACATCTTTTTTATCTAAACAAGGTACACTTAATTAATATACTATCAGTCAAAAATCACATATTCTACATATGAAATGTCATCAGCTGCTACATCATGTATAATAAATAATTAAACCCACAGTATTTTTTTACTCTACCAACCAACCTATATCCGTATAAATTGCGACCAATTATGTTAATGTTAATTTGATTATTTATATTGGGAGATTAATTATCTGATTCTTTTACCTTTATGAATTAATGTGATCTGAGGCTTTTTGACGGTAATAGAAATATTTGTAAAAGAAAATATGAAAATGGGTACGGTTGTAAATATATTATAAAATGGGCCGGTCGCAGTGTGTGGTGCGATTACCTGGTCGCTGCCATTTTCGCGACTCCATGAGAGGTCGTTATGTGGCAAAAAATGCCTACGTGGAAGGCTGACTCAGACCCTGGTCGCTGGAAAAATAGCGACCAGCCCTAGTGTCGACACATGTCCAAAAATGGTTGGCGTGGTAAACATGTTGGATTTGGCACAGTAAAAATGTGACATGTGGCGTAGTCGTTGGATTTTTCGCGACCACGCCACGTGTCACAATGTAGTGTTGTATTGCCACGAGGCATGGTCGTTGGGTTTGTAGCGACCAACTCTCGTGGCGTCACGTGTCGAGCGGAGAGTGGCGAGTTTTTATGGATGACGTCACCTGGTCGCGACATTTCCAGCGACCAGGCCTGGTCGCGGATTAATCCGAGACTACCTTTTGTGTTACCCTCGCGCTCCACTTCCGGGACCACTATAAAAGGAGTGTGTACCTGCGTAAAACAAAATTATAAGTAATTTTATGTTTATTAAGTAATTTTCTTTAGTAGTTTACTTATGTATTTACTTTATTATTTGATATGTTTATAATTTTGTTTTACGCAGGTACACACTCCTTTTATAGTGGTCCCGGAAGTGGGGCGCGAGTGTAACGCAAAAGGTGGTCGTGGATTAATCCGCGACCAGGCCTGGTCGCTGGAAATGTCGCGACCATGTGACATCATCCATAAAAACTCGCCACTCTCCGCTCGACACGTGGCGCCACGAGAGTTGGTCGCTACAAACCCAGCGACCACGCCTCGTGGCAATACAACACCACATTGTGACATGTGGCGTGGCCGCGAAAAATCCAACAATTACGCCACGTGTCACATTTTTACTGTGCCAAATCCAACGTATCTGTCACGCCAACCATTTTTGGACACGTGTCGACACCAGGCTGATCGCTATTTTTCCAGCGACCAGGGTTCGAGTCAGTCTTCCACGTAGGCTTTTTTTGCCACATGACAGCCTCTCATAAAGTCGCAAAAATGGCAACAACCAGATAGTCCCACCACATACTGCAACCAGCCCATTTTAATAATATATTTACAACCGTGCTCATTTTCGTATTTTCTTTTACAAATTTTTCTATTACCGTCAAAAAACTGTGATCTGACGTAATATTCACAAAGTACACTTATCTATTCTTTAAAGATGATTACTATTTTCTTTAAAGATTGATTATACTCCACCATGTACCTATTGTATGTAATATAGTATATACAATGTCAATTCAGCTACCAACAACCTTACAGGCCTTTCAGACTTGATTTGATAAGATGTGTTTTGTACGTACACAGATTTTTTGATATAATGTCTTCATCGTAGGGTGGTTCTACCCATATATCTCTCACTTTTGCTGCAAGAGCGTGGCCTTCTTGACACCTAGTTACTGTAAAAAGTACTTTTCCTTTACTTTTGACTGCATGCATATAATATTAGAAGGACATTAATTTTAGACCGTGATGTATTTACGATGTCAAAATGGGTCTAACATGGAGGTTAGGAAAAACTATGATATACATAAAAATTTGGTCAAAACAGATTAACTTTACGGGTTAATGTGCTAACTTAAGGGATTTATGGACAGTTACTTTTGTTTCATATATAAAATTGAATTAGAAACTAAAAAAAGTATATCCCGAAAATTATTTTTCATTCATGAGTGCTTGATGTTCTTTTCAATGGTAAAATTTTCCTGATAAAGTTCAAATTTTAATTTTTAATATTCACTCGATTTTCCTTGTGTAACACTTATATAACTATTGTTAATAACAAATCCTCATTTTATAATTTGAATATCTTTACAAATTGTACAAACTCGTAAAGTGAATAGATAAGTTAATAAGCTAGCCAACTTGATTTATCGTACATAATGGTACTGATATAAAAATATTTGATAACTAAAATACATAAATAATGAGATAATTAATTATAAAATGTAAAAAATAAAAAATATGTATATAATATATATATATATATATATATATATATTATAAATAAATTAATTAATTAATTACATATTATAATTAACTATAAAATAAAATCACTATATATACACGGATTGGACAAAAAGAAAATAATTAACATAGCAAATTCACCTTAAAACAAAAATAATAATATGGCAAATTTACTCGCAGGTGTTCGTGGATTCTACAATCGGTAATTATGGGATGTACGTTTGACGCGATATATAATTGTTGTCTGTACGTCTCGCTTTTCATAGAAATGTGGGTCCTGCATCTCTTACAATTACTCAGAGTTTTTTAGGGAAACTACTTAAATCACTAACGCAACATATCCAATCGCTAATATACATGATAATATTAAATTTGATATCACACGTATTATTTTAATTTAACGCAATTCATTCTATATTTTGTAAATTTATAATAATAATTTCACTTTAATAAAAAGATATTTTAAGTTAAAGAAAACAATCATGTATTAAAATTTTCAAACTTTTACATATTTTTCAATTATTTATAAAAATAAATTTTTATATATTTGATAATAAAAAATTTAACTTTTTTTTATGGCATACGTAGTGTTAATTAACGATGCAAATATTTTTATCTCTTAATCATGTTTTCATCTTAAAATATTTTAATTTAAAAATAAAATATATTAAAAATATATAAAAATTTGTAATAAAATTATTGTTACTTTTTAAAAAAATTATTATCTAATAAAAATATTTTAATTTTTAAATTAATTATCTAATTTTTTACATTTATTTTTAATATATCTTTATAAAAAATTCACCAATTTTTTTTTCCAGATTAACAACTTAAACTTAGATAAAATACATTAAAAAGAATAACACCAATAATAAATAATATAACTTAATTAAGGCATAAAAATTATTATTAATTCACTCTCATTAATCAGTATATATATATATATATATATATATATATATTAAATTTTATATACTATCTATGATATAAAATTTTATATAACACATAATATTAATAGAATACGTTGGTTTAGAGGTTTGAATACTTTTCTTTTTAATATAGTAAATTTTCAGTTATTAGAATCTAATTGATTGTAATAGTTTTTTTTGGTGTGTTTTATGTAGTTGTTTGTGTACCAGTAGTTTTCTCTTAGCAATGTGAAATTGAATTTATAATATTTAAATTATAAATTAAATTTTAATTGATTTAATTATTATTATTTTTTTGCATCACATAGACATTTAATTTAATTTAATTGTTAATTTAAGTAGTTAAAAATTTTAAATTATAATTATTTAAACAAGAAATATTTTATATATTTTAGATTAAATTAATATTTTCTTTGCAAGAGTCGAAGGTACTGGTTTAAGTGAAGTTTTTCTCCCTAGTATTATACTAAACATTGTTTTATTTTCTTAAATATCAGAATTTGATATATCTGAGTACTCTGTTGGAACGACACATTGAAAATGTCTTGTACAAGGTTAACCCATCATTCCATCTAAACACTCAAACTCCTTTGTTACTTGCTTGTTTGACACTTAATATTAATTTGCATGCTTCTACCTAATCTAAAATCATGACATCTCCCTTCGTGCAACTAATCAACATCTTTCACTGGGTCACTACATTCTTACATGCAAATTAAAAAAAAAAAAAAAAAAAAAAAAAAAAAAAAAGGAAGGAAAAGTGAGGAAGAGAAAAAGACTGAGAATTAAAGGAGCAATCTTACATGCAAACTTAAAAAAAAAAAAAAAAAAAAAAAAAAAAAAAAAAAAAAAAAAAAAAAAAGTGAGGAAGAGAAAAAGACTAAGAATAAAAGGAACAAGAAGAAGAGTCACCACAGTTATCAGTATACCATCGTCTAGTCACCGTGAAGGTAAGCTCTAATTATCATCAAGATCACCTCCTCAATCTATTTAAGCTTTCTTCTTCATATGCTTACAGTGATAAGAGGCTTTCTTACTCAGATCAATCATGGGTGTATTCACCTCCTCAATCTATTTAAGTTTTCTTCTTCATATGCTTACAGTGATAAGGGGCTTTCTTACTCAGATTTAATTATGGGTGTATTGAGGGAACTTGACCATAGGGTTTTTATGTGTCCCCTTAACCTTGATAATGCTTGCATGTTGGTTTTTTTTTTTTTTTTTTTCATGGTTGAAATCCAATTTTAATGTAGGGTTATGATTGAAGTTGTGGTTGTGCTTTCAAAAATGAGTTTTTGGACTTGTTGATAGTGTGAGAACATTTAAGTTACAAGGGAAACTCCACCAAAATTTTGGGAACCTCTGCGGTTTAAGGAGTTTTTCACGCAAATTGAGAGTTTGGTGAAGTAAATGGTGTTTCTGACTCATTGGAGAATTTAACATTTAGGGAATCGAATTTGAATGCAATAACTAGTTGAATTTTAGTTGAAATGAGAATTAGGCAAAAGTCAACATTTTAGATAAATTCAACTAGCCAAGGTTACAGGGGATTGATGAGAATGTGTGACGAGTTATCTTGGTGCTAAATTCTTGATGGAGTAAAGTTGGTGAATCATTAGTTGTAAAATACAAATACATAAGAAAGGGGTTGAATTGTGTTAATTAATTAAAACATTTTCAGATGATGCAGGTTGCGTCTGTTATAAACGATTTGATCAGACGCAAAGAGAGTTTCTCTTTAAAGATTACTTTTAATGAAAGAATTCGTTTAAGTTATTATCCTCAGTTAGTAGACAGATAAAAATAATCAAAGCAAAAATATTTTTATATTAGTTCGTCTATGCAAGACTACGTCTAGTTACCCAACAACTTGTTGAGTTATCACTAAGAGTATTCTTTTAACTCAGCCACTCTTGGCTAAAATACAAATATTCTTTGAACACACCTTCTCCAGGCTAAACTAGTATTCTTTGACCCCAGCCTCTACAAGCTAATCTCAGGTATTCTTTGAACACGCCTCCACAAGGTTAAACCAGTTATTCTTTCAACACTTAGCCTCCCCAGGCTAAAACAAATATTCTTTGGACCTCAGCCTCCTAAGGCTAAACACAAGGTATTATTTAAACAATTAGGCTCCCCGGGCTACAGATGACCACAATAGTGGTTTACAACAATTAAGCACAAAGAATTTATCCTCTACGTAGAGAGGGTTTTTATAATGTAATCTATTCTAAGTTCAGGGTGAGTGGACTTTTATCTTGAGAGCTTGAGCGAGAGTTGAATATGATCTTAATCAAAGTAGTTCGCTAGCTTCAACTCGTTATGATGAAGTCCTTTTATAGACAGTTTCTTGAAGTATCCGTTAGACTAGATATTTGAACGTTAGTCCTTTGTCTTGGGTACTTGTAAAGTACAAAAACACACAAGAAGGGGGGGTTGAATTGTGTAGACTGTTTAAAAACTTTTTCTCTAAGACGATGCATTTGTGTTTGCTGTTTTCAAAGATTGACCAGACGCAAGATTGTTTTCTTCTTTAAGATTGATTTTATTATCAAACTGTTCAAGTTATTATCCCCTGTTAGTTAACAGATAAATCAATAAAGAAGACAACAATATTTTTATACTGTTTTGACTGATCAAGACTACATCCAGTTCCCCAGCAACACGCTAAGGTTCCACTATGAGTATTCTTTGAACCCAGCCACTCCTGGCTAAATACAGATATTATTTGGGCACAACTTTATCAGGCTAAACAGGTATTCTTTGAACCCAGCCTCCACAGGCTAAACAAGGTATTCTTTGAACACAGCCTCCACAGGCTAATACAAAGGTTTTCTTTGAAACACAATCTCCTCAGGCTAAGAGCACCACAACAGTGGATTTAGGAAGATGAAAGAATAAGTTTATCCTCTACGCGGATAGGGTTTTTTGTAAAGAATAAAACACAAGAAGGGGGGTTGAATTGTGTTATTGATAAAAAATTTCTTTATCGTCTGTTGTTTTCAAACAGGTTCAGACGATGTAAAATTTATCTTGAAAGATTATTTTTAACAAATAAGGTTATGTTTTAATTATCCTCGTTAGTCACAAGATTAAATAACTTAAACACATTTATTTATATATTGGTTCATCTATTCAAGACTACGTCCAGTTACCCAACAAATACTGAGTTTTCACTATCAACTGTGAAAAGGTTACAAGTATTGTTTGAACCCAGCCACTTCTGGCTAATACAGGATATTCTTTAAACTGAGCCTTTACAGGCTAAACAACCAAGTATTCTTTGTAACACAGCCTCTTCAGGCTAAAATCAGGTATTCTTTGCACACACAGTCTCCTCAGGTTAAAGTACCACACAAGTGGATTTAAGATAGTTTTAAGAAAAACTTAAGAATTCTTCTACGCAGAGAGGGTTTTTACAATGAAGAATAAGTTCTTTTTGATTCAAGAGCGAAGACAAGTATAAGCTTATGTAGCGTTTTCGCCAACTTGAAACTTTGAAGAGAAGACCTTTATATAGGCAACAGTCTTGGAGAGATCCGTTAGACTCAAATCTTGACCGTTGTCCTTTTCTTGAAGCTTTCCCATCAGTGGCAGAGAACAATCAGAATAATTAATGTTTGAGCAGCGGAGTCAGCGCACATTCAGTACCTTTTTCTGACTTGATCAGATTGAATATCAAAAAGGTGATTTGTTTTTCGTGTTGTAGAGGTTTTGTACAGTATCCAACCACTTTTGGAAACTTCCATGAGTAACAACTAGATTTGAAATGTGCACAAGTTACTTCGTCTGTCTTCAGCTTCTACTTGTAGATGATGGGTCTTGACAGAAACATAGTCTTCGAAAGATGTTCTTTAAGGAAAGTCTGAAGATAATGTCGTCTACCATCATACTTGTATCGTATGAACTTTGTAGCATGGCCTCGAAGATGAAAAAGAAACTTATCAGTTTGAGTAGTCATATTTCGTTTGAGGTCTTCTATCATCTGATCTTACTTCGTCTGGAGTCTTCTATCGTCTGATCTTCCTTCGTTTGAAAGTATCTTCTATCTTGTAATTATCAAAACAAAGAGTATTAATCATCTTGATCTAACAATCTCCCCCTTTTTGATGATTACAGACCATACCAATACTTTGTATAGACAAAGCTCATCTGCATAAAACAAGGTTAGTAAATTGATAACAGTTATGCTAGATTCACATCAAGACGATGTTTTCTGAAAAACACTTCTTCATAGAGTTTGTTACATCAAAAAGATGTAATCGAGTTCAGAGTTACAATGTTAGAGCTTAAAGAAAGAATAAAATAAAGTTACAAGACTCTCCCCCTGAGTCTAATACCCAAAATACATGACACTCTCCCATAAGCTTACTATAGACGCTCTTCTTCAGATGCTCCCCCTAAGCTAAGACTTTCTTCTCTTCTTCCAAAACTTCTCCCCCTTGGACTGAAATCTATCAAAAAGATTACTGAGGCGGAGGTGGCTGCTTCAAAAGAAGAATACAAAATTCTGAAGATGCTCCAGCTTGGCATTAGTAGCCTGTTGAGACTCTTCTAGTTCATTGTTCTTCTCCTTTAAGTGCTCACAATTATCCTCAAGAGCATCATACTTTCGCTTCAAAGCATTATACTTATCAGCAGAATCGTCTGATGATTGAGGTTCAGAAGGTTGAGGGTCAGACGAAGGTAGAACAACCTCTTTCTCTGAGTCTACCTCGACCACAATAGGTGGTACTTCAGTCGCCTTCAGATGCAGAGTGAACATAGGAAAGTCCATTCAGGAGTTGAAGTTTTCTTCCCATTGCCAAGAGTAAGATCTATTAAAGGTTGTGAGCTGGTAGTATTGAGGCATATGGGGTGGAAGGGTATATGCATAAGCTCCACCAGGATAGACTTTGCCACAGGTGACTGACTCTTCATCAAACGAAGTACCAGAGCATAACCTTGATGTGGCTTCATGTTCCTCTATCATCCTTTGAATCTTAGGATTGATAGGTCTTGTAGATTGAGTTTGAAAAGCCTTCAGATAAGCATAAGCAGCTGGGGGCAAACGCTTGACAATATGTCTTGCGAACTTGAACTTTTTGGGGGAAGGGTATTCCTTCTTCTCTTTGCCTTTTGCAAGCATCCTTATAAGGTATGGTCTTGTACGATCCATCCTTACAAAGAACTTTGTTTCATTAGACACAAGCGTAGAGAACTGAGAACCCATGAAAAAAGGTAGAGAACGTCCCTCTTTCTCAGCTCTATGTTGGATCAGACGGAAGGATTGAAGTCTATCCTTGATTTTATTTCTATAAGCTTTTGTCATCAAAGTGTATGCCGCATCATAATCAATAGGCAGACAATGATAACACTCTTCAGGTGTCTCATACTCGTGGAAGTTGAGGAAGTAAGTTGGTTGAACGCCAGAGCAATGAGGTCTGAGCCAGGGTAGAGTTAGGCCAAGAGTGTAGCCTAATCCGATGAACTCCGTCTTATTCATTGGGATGGTGAAGGGTTGGGGATCATGTTTATCCATTGCATCTAGGTACCAATGAGAGAAGCATGCAGGGATAGAAATTTGGGACATAAAGTCACCAAATACACAGTGATTATGAACTTGTGCTCTCTTAGGATGATAGCGAATGAATCTTCTAGAGACGATGTTTGGTTCATACCCTAGTGTTGGTCCTTCAATCATCAGACCATCAAGATGACGCTTGTAATCGTCTATGCCTTCTAAGCCTTTAATCTTCAATTCAGCAAGGGTATCCCAAGGCAGATGCTTCAACCATTCCTTCTGCTCTTTACTATCATATTTTCTTGACATATCAAAGTCAGCAGGCTTCAATGGTTGGTAGTAGTTTATTGGATTGACACATCTTCCCACTTGAAACCCTTTCTTACCTCTGTACCTGTAAGGGTTGTCTACTTCAAAGTAGGGAGATTCTATCTCTTCAACAGAAGAATCTTCATCGTCTACGCAATAACTGTCATTGCTAGACTCAGATATATTAGAGTCAGAAAGATCAGAGGCTTCCACAGTGATGCAAGACCATGAAGCTAAGGAGATGTTCCACGAATCTAACACCTTTGTTTGCCCAATCTTCAATTCACCAAGTGATCATCACTCATCAAACAAAGGAAGAGGTGCAGAATAAGATAGGTAACAATGGATAGTGTTTCGGTTATGGAATCAAAGAAGAAGAATTCAAAAATGGATGTAGATTGAGAAGGGTGGTAGCGCCATGATTCAATGAACCAATAAGCTAAGTAGAAGAATCGCCACTTGGATCATGGATCCATGATAAGATTCAAGGTTCTTTAAAGAAACCCTAGGAGAACTCTCCCCTTTTCTCAAGACTTTAGTCTTAGAAATTCTCTTTTCATTAATGACCAAAGTGAGTTACAATGAGAATTTGCCTAAGTTATAAGCATGTTTTGGTGCCTTGACCGTGAGCTCTCTTAGCCTTAGGATCCTTGATGGATTGATCAAGTGATGCTAGGCACCCTTCACTTGATCAATTCAAGAAGGATCTAGAGTTAATGAGATCAAGAGGCTCAAAACTCTCCTAAGCATGTGATAATCATGGATTAATCAAAGATGGAATTCTATGCCTTGGATTAAAAGTAAATCCAAAGGCTAGAATACCTTCTTAGATGAGAGTCAACATTTATAAACTTGACTTGAATTTGCACCTTTGATTATGGGATAATCAAGGGGTGGAAATTCAAGTTAAGTTAGTGGCAATTCCACTAATTCTCTCTCCTAATCCACTCACTCTCTTTTAAGAGAGTGTATTACACTTGCTTAGTTGGTCATAAAACTCTCAAGCCCAATTCTAAGAGGCTTTGACCAATTAACCAAAGTCAACATGTCCAATACTAGTCTTGGCCGAAACATACAAAACAACTATGGTCCAAGCTTTATACCAAAATTAAGCCTAAACTAATTACAAACTAATAAGAAGATTACAAGGCTTCTTTTGCCCATTTTGTTGACTTTGAGGAGTTGACCATTGACTTTGACTTTGACCTTGACTAGTTGACTTGGTCAACTCTTCCTCAACTTGAGCTTCTAGTCTTCTTTGCATAGCCCTTGTGATCCTCATGCTTGGAGATGGTTCTTCATCACACAGCATGATCTGAGATTATCCAATCAGGCCTCTCTAGCCTCTCAGCACACCCAATAATATTATCCCTTTGCATAACGAGATTGTTGAGAAAGGTGTAGTCCATTTTGCGCTTAGGTGGAAGGTCTTCTTCATTTAAGACCTCAGCTGGAATCTTTGCAGAAGGTGCCACATGTCTTGTGACAAGACATTCTTCGTCGTCTGATGAATTAAACTCTATATCATGGACGATACACGAAGGCTGCATTGTCTGTAAGTAGCATCTCTCCTCAGATTCAACAATTACCATCTGAAGAGGTATGGCACGAAGAGCAGACGAGAGCAAGGTTGCATCATCTTCCTTTGATTCGTCTATAGGAGTGGAAGAACCGAACTCCATATGGGACAAATCTTCACTAAGCATTGTAGACAACTGCTCAGCAAGGATTGCGTTGTCTTTTTGGATCTGGGCAGTTTCTTTGTTGTCTATGCCCTCTGAAGCAGTTTGAGCATGAGATGCTTTAGACGATCCAATTCCCTTGATGCTCTCTTGGAATCTATGTTCTCTTTCAGCTTCAGAAAGAATAGAAGCTTTCTTTGCTCTTTCCAATTCTTCCTTCTCACTGAGAATAGAAGAAGCCTCAACTATACCTTTTCTTGTTCCCTTAATATATGCTTGTCTCATAGCCTCGTCTGAGACTTGAGTTTCTTCTATCTTTGCCTTCTTGCGAATGTCTGCTCGCCTACTAGTAGACTTAACATCCTCAAATGTTTCTTTGGATGATGGATTGTCTTGAGTAGACGAATCCACTCTTGGAATTTTTAACTTGACAAACCTTGACTTTCGTCTAACAAGAGGCACATCTTCTATCATCTCAAAAGGAACCTCTATAACTTGTACAGGTGGTTTAGACGATGTTCTTGGTTGAGATGGAGGAGGGTTTGGTGTTTGGGCTTGTGTTTGAGATTGTGTTTGTGATGGAATGGGTGCATTTCTTGGTCTTTTGATGAGGGTTTTATGTCTTGGGCGAGTTTGTTGAGGTGCTGGTTGCGGTTGTGAGGTTTGTGTATGGGTTTGTGTTTGTGGTTGAGGGGGTTGAGATTGAGATGAAGAAGATTGAGAAGATTTAGGATTAAGATACTTCTCATGCATTTCATTCAGCGTCCATGGGGCAAGATCCAGACGCATTCTTGAGAAAGTTCCTTGCTTGATCTCATGTCCACTGGCAAACCATTGACACCCTTTGATATCAAATTCTTGATTCTGGACGATCTTTGTAAAGACAGCAGGATAGGGAACACTTGATTTCTTTCGCAAGTCCCTTCTTCTCAAGGTATCCATCCAATGATCCGCAATCACATGGGGAAGACTTATCTTCTCCTTCTGAAGAAGATAGAAAAGACAGAATCGTTCTCGGTTGCTCACATTATCGCGAGACCTGGGAGTGAAGATGTTAAAGAGGAGGTTGTGTAGAACTCTTCCTTCACCAGTCAAGTTCCCAGCCCTTAGGAACTTCACCAAGTCAGACGTTCTTGGTTTGCCGTAGAGCGTCTGATCAATGAGAGCTTCATCGATACCCTCATACCACTTAGGGTTGTAGATGACACCTTCAATCTTGCACTTCCTAACAGCGGCAACAGCTTCAGCATTGATAAGGTATTCCTGATGGTCCCTATGGGTGAATCTAGAGGGGGGTGAATAGATTCTAGTTCCACTATAGCCCAATTTCGCGAGTTTCTAATTCCTTTTAATTCAAACAAAACTATTCTTGATTACCTATCAATAGATGAAACAGATAAACTGGAAATATCAAAGATACACAGCGGAAATACCAAAAGGAATAATCAGAAACACGTTAGTAATCAATATGCGTCGTAATCAATATCAGTATCTAACTGTTCCAGTTTTAGTTGATTACCGAGTCAATTACTGAGTCAGTTACCGAACAAATTGCAGAAATTAAACAGTGATAACAGCAATGTAAGGTAAACGGTAAAGAGTATAAGGAAGAAGAAGAGTGCACAGTGATTTATACTAGTTCGGCCCACTGCCTACATCCAGTCCCAATCCAACAACTGTTGCGATCGGTTTTCCACTATCAAATGATCCCTTTTGTGTTCTTTTACATTCACTCTGCAACAAGCAACACAAAAACGAAATCAAAACACTCAAAAACCTGTCCTTTAACCCAAAGAACAGTTCTTCCCTGACCTTGAAACACCCAAGATCAAACCTTTGAGAACACACTTCTCAAAGACCTTTACTCTATCCAGAGAGACCTCTCTCCTAGAGTAATAACCCAGAAACCAAAAAAGGGTAAACAAAAGATCAGTTTAGAAAACACCTAGAGTGTAGATCTAATCACAAAAGATAACACTATGAATGCCACCCAGTCAGAGAAAAGATCAAGTTTGCCTTTTCTTTTTGAAAACTTGATGAACTCTTGAAGTTCTTTATGGGTTTTTTGGAAAAGATGATGAACTCAATTTAGAGAGAATATGAAAGTGTATGAACTTTTCTAAAACTTATGTTCCAAGATCTTATGTTAATTTTCGACAAAAGAGTATTTATAGGTTCAATTAAAAACTCAATTTAGGCAACTTAATGATTTTTTGATAGGGGTAATCGACTGTCAGAAGCTGGTAATCGATTAAACCAGTGAGCAAGGATTTCCAGGGTGATTTTGGCTCATGGTAATCGATTAACCCGAGGGGGTAATCGATTACTCCAGTGGCAAATGCATTCCCACACTCTGTTACCTACTGTTGGTAGTTGATTACCTGCTGTTGGTAGTTAACTACCTTCTGTTGGAAATCTATTACCTCAGTTGGTTACCAAAGACATTTTCAAAACATTTTAGAGAGGGAAATCAAACATTTGACACATGAGAAATCACACAAGATTGTCAAGCTCTCTAGGGCATCCAAACAAAGAACAACCACATATATGCCTAAACTAAACAGTCAATACATAGGAAACTCCTAATTACATTTCATCTAAGAAAACCAAAATTACATAGCATCAAAAGCAAAACACCAAGAGAGACACCAAAGCATCTTCAAGAGTTTAAATAAAATAAGAGAGTTAGAGAGTAAGTGTGCTTAGAGAAAAAGAATAACTTTTGATTACTTAGCAGTGTAAATTGTAAAGGAGGTAACTTTGACACTTTTATAGTCAAATAAATGAAACAGTTATATTTTATCAGACGATAGAATAGAAACCGTCCATGATTTGATGTTTTCTCCCATGATTGCCCTTTCAATGATTGATTTGACTTCTGTCAGTTGTGGCGCATGCTTTGAACTTCCTAGAATAGAGTAATAAATGTCAGACATATTTAATGTTGTATTTATTATCTTCCTACATACTCAACTTTAAATTAATTAAATAATAACATTGCGTTTGTTAAATAACTTTTCACTAATTCAACTTGATCAGACACAAGGTTTCGTCTTAAAGCGAAATAATCAAATAATAAGTACAGACGATAAGTATAGACGATAGATATAGACGAAATAAATTAATATTTTAAAGAAATAATTCCCAAATTTTCTTTAACGAAATTAAATCGTGTTTCGTCTAAAGCCTTTGTAAAGATATCTGCCCACTGAAAATCAGTTTGAACAAACTGTATATCGAAAATACCCTTTTGAACATAATCTCTTATAAAATGGAATTTTATTTCAATATGTTTAGCTTTTGAATGCTGAATAGGGTTTTTGCTGAGATTGATTGCACTTGTGTTGTCACAGAAAATTGGGATTTGGGTTTCAAACCTGGAGTAATCTTTAAGTTCATGTTTTACTCAAAGAAGTTGTGAACAACATCCAGCAGCAGCAATATATTCTGCTTCTGTGGTAGAGTGTTATGGAGTTTTGCTTCTTGCTTGACCAAGAGATGAGTGAAGTGCCTAGAAATTGACATCCATCACTTGTGCTTTTTCTCTCCACTTTGTCTCCAGCATAGTCAGCATCACAATAGCCATTCAAACTGAAATCACTATTTTTCTTATAAAATAAAGAAAGATTAGTGGTTCCAATAAGATATCTGAGAATACGTTTTACAGCTTGTAAATGAGATTCTCTAGGGTCAGACTAAAAGCATGCACATAGACAGACGCTAAACATAATGTGATGTAGGCACATCTAAGGAAAATCACTCACCAAGAAGAATTACTAGAAGCTCCAAGTTACCTTAACTTAGTATTTGTTTATGTAATTGAAGTGTAAATAATTTTGATGACCTTGTAAGTTTTTGGCCAAAAGTTTATTTTTCTTTTAAGTGTTTGCCTAACATTGTGCTTAAAAGGTTAGTAAGATTAAGGAGTGAAGCTTAATAGGAGTGAATGAATTTAAGTTCAAGTTCATATTAAATTCACATTTGAAATTTAAATTTAATTTGATTTAAGTTTGAATTTCAAATTGTGAATCCAAGTGGATTTGGTTTAAATATATTTTCACTTGGATTAGGATCCATGCCTAACCCAAGAGCAAATCTCAACCCTTGATTAGATTCATTCATCCAATGGATGAGAATCAAGTGGAAAATAAAATGTAACCTTTGAGAGTGACATGTAACCTTTGAAAGTGACATGAAACACTCTTGAAAGTGACATGTACTTGAACCTTTGAACTTGTGGCTCTTATTCATTGACTTGTAGAGTACTTTAGTGTTGTTTAGCTTCCTCTTCAAGTCTTCCTAAGTCTATAAAAGCCCAAAAACGAAATGTGTAATGAACTTTTGATGAATTGAATAAAACTTTGAGTTTTTGTGAGAGACAAGTCTCTTGTCTTCCTTAGGAAGGTTTCTTGAAACTTATCAATGGATCTTTATCTCCATTGTGGCGGTTCCTCCTAGGCTTATTGGCTATGCCATGACGCCTTTCTAAACCATTTTTCTTCCACCCTTCCACTTTCTTTTTTGGTTCATTCTTTGAGTTCCATGGAAGTATGACCAAAAGCTTCCCTTGAAGCTTTATTTGGAGATAGTTGAAGAAGCTAGATTCTAGATTGGGAACTTCAAGGACTCTTTGGAATCTCTCCAAGGAGGCCTCTATCAATTGGTATCATGAGCTTGTTGTCTTCTTCAATGAGTTTTCTTCAAACGATTAGTAATGGGTTTCCCTAGTTTCCATAATTTTCCTTTGAGTTTTTCATGTTCTATGTCTTTTTTTGATTAACCTAGTCTTTGTTTCCTTGAGTTGTCTTTGTTTTGTTCGGTTAGTTTGTGTCTAAGCATGCTTTTCTTCTTTCTTTCTTCTTCAAACCATGGGTTTGAGTGTCCATGCATGCTTGTCTTAAATTTTTATCCATAGTTACTTTAGCTTCCATAACAATATTCATTGTTCTAGAGTAACTTCTTTTGTAGGCTTCTTTGTTTGATGTGTTTTCTTGTAGTTTTATTTAGTCTTTGTTATTTTTCCTCCATAACCGTGACTATTGTGGTATGTGCTGCACCATTGATGATGTGGGTTTCAAGTGGTAGAACAAACTTCTAGTGTAAGACTCACATGTACATGCTTGTAATATCTTCTAGAGCACTCTTTAGGTCCAATTTGTGTATGACCTTGTAATTTTCGTTTTGGGGTTTGGAAATTGAACTTGGTGGTTGCTCTTCTTCATCTTGTGGTTTCGGTCCAGTCATACTTAGTGTGTGAAAAAGTACAAAATCAAAATAAAGAGAAGAAACAAGTGAGAAAAACAAAAGAAAAAGAAGTAGTAGTGAAAAGAAAAATATATTAGTTCAAAAAGAGTATCCATTGAATGAGAACCATGAAAAATCAAAATAAAAAGAGTGAGAATAGCAAGAGAATGATTTAAAAGTGAAAAGAATTGATCATTAGACACACTCTTGGACCTTGTTTTGAGCACACATCACCCAAGTTGAATTTCTAGTACCTTTGTTTTGGACTTGAGTGTGTAGTTGATTTTGGGTTGTAACTTTCACTTTGTGCTTGTACTGCACTTGCTGGATTTTGATGTTTCTATGTCTATATGAACCTTATTTTGCAATTGGATTGAAATTTTAGAAGGTTAGACAATTATAGGACATAGTTTTAAATTGGTCGCTATTCGGTTTTTGGAATATTCGTCGCTAAATTTGGTGAAATTTCGGTGGCTATTTGAATTTGTGTGTGGTTGTCCAGTTTTGATGCCTATAGTTTGGTCTCGGTTTGGGACTTGTTTTCCCTGCAAATTCATGTTCCTTTGTTGTCCATACATGTGTCATTGTCTCATCAAAGTTTCTTCCACATTTGAGTAGCTATTTCCTTCATTTTGAGCTTTTTATTGTTTGTCTTTCTTGGACTCCTAGTTTTGTCTTTGAGTATTTATCTCTTTGGACTTCTTAAGCCTAGCTTGGGTGCTGTTCCTCTTTCACAATGGTATGATAAGGACTTGGTAATTGATTAGAGAATAATTCCTAAGTGAGAACCAAGAGATTAGAGAGGAAAAAGGCAAAAGAGAATCATTAGAGAAAAAGACATTAAAGTGAGTAAACACAAGTTGATTGAGTGGATACACTCAGATGAGTGGTAAGGTTTATTTGCTTTATATTTTTCTTGTGTACTAACCCTTTTTGCAGCAATGTCAAGCTCACCTAGTATGGAAAATGAGTTGTCACCTAGAACTATGAAAAGGGTGGAATTTTTGGCGAATAAACTCAATACAATTTTGGATGAGAAGTTTGAACAATATAAAAGAGTATACTGTGAGTTGGAAGAGAGAAAAACTAGAGAGAGAAGAGAAAATCAAAGACTATATACTAGTTTGAATGAGAGATTTGATAGGAAAGAAAAAGAAGCACATGAAAGGAGAAGGAGAAAGGAAAGTGAGAGCACAAAAGAAGAAATTAAGAGAAGAGATAGACATGAGAGGCACCATCATTCATATCAAAGAAGTGATAAAGATTACTACAAATCTAGGAAGGAATTGAGAGAAAGAAAAGAAAGAAGTTTAAGAGAAGAAAATGAAAAGAATGAAGCCGAGAATTTTAGAAAGAAAAAGGAGTTGAGAGAAAAAGAAATTAAAGAAATAGAGTTTATGGAAAAACAAATGAAGGAGAAATATGATTCTTTACTTGGTTATACTAACCCTTCATTTGATTGCTTTGATTCTTATTTTGAAAATATTATAGGTATGGTTTCAAAGGATGACTACCAAAAGAAAATTGACAATCTCTTGTGTAAAGATGTTGAAAGAAAGGCACTTGAAGACCATTGTGAAGTTGTTTATGACCATCTTTACAAACAACCTTTTATCTTGGTTCCTAGTGAAGAGTTGTTAATAATGGATCCTTGGAACAAACATTGTGAAAAAAAGGAAGTACCCATAGAGTTTGAACTTCCCTTTGAGAAAATTTCCTTACCACTTACTACTCCTTTTACTTTTAATAAGAATGATATTCCACATCATACATTAGAATATTATGACATTAAACCTTGGAAAATCCTTGAATTTGGAAATTTGGAATTCTTAATTGTGCCTATTAACCTTTCTTTTCATGATGATGAATGTTTTCCTAGGTTGTTGGAAGAGGTTAAGAAGGAGGGCACACCACAAATTTCCACACTTATCGAAGGAATGTTGAATAAGGAGAAAATGTCTACACAAGTGGGGAAAGGATTAGAAACTCCTAAAAGTTTCAATTTTATTTCAAATGAATACTCAAACTTTTACTTTCATACCTTAATCGATGTTGTTGATATTGAGAAGAAATACATGATGTTAGATTAAGTTGAATAGGTGGTGTCTTATGGAATTTCAATTGTTTTTACCACCATGCACTCACTATAGAATGAAAGCATACCAACACTTCAAATCACTTGCATTGAATGTTATAAAAAATGATTTATCCTTTATTAATGATGACATTGTGATATTTGATCTGGGTGGTTAATTGTTTGTAGGTAAAGAGGACTCTATTTAGGAGCAAGAGTCTGTTGAGGAAAATCCTTAGAGGACCTGAGTCTAAAAGGACCCAAAACATTTTTAACTTGATCTACCTAGTGATTTGTTACATGAAAACTTTCAACATTAATGACTTTTTTTTGTTTAATGTAGGTGAAGATCAAGCCAACTTGGGGACAAGTTGCAACTAAGAAGGAGGGTTTGATGTAGGCACATCTAAGAAAAATCACTCACCAAGAAGAATTACTAGAAGCTCTAAGTTACTTTAACTTAGTATTTGTTTCTGTAATTGAAGTGTAAATAATTTTGATGGCCTTGTAAGTTTTCGGCCAAAAGTTTATTTTTCTTTTAAGTGTTTGCCTAACATTGTGCTTAAAAGGCTAGTAAGCTTAAGGAGTGAAGCTTAATAGGGGTGAATGAATTTAAGTTCAAGTTCATATTAAATTTACATTTGAAATTTAAATTTAATTTAATTTAAGTTTGAATTTCAAATTGTGAATCCAAGTGAATTTCGTTCAAATATATTTTCACTTGGATTAGGATCCATGCCTAACCCAAGAGCAAATCTCAACCCTTGATTAGATGCACTCATCCAATGGATGAGAATCAAGTGGAAAATAAAATGTAACCTTTGAGAGTGACATGTAACCTTTGAAAGTGACATGAAACACTCTTGAAAGTGACATATACTTGAACCTTTGAACTTGTGGCTCTTATTCATTGACTTGTAGAGTACTCTAGTGTTGTTTAGCTTCCTCTTCAAGTCTTCCTAAGTCTATAAAAGCCCAAAAACGAAATGTGTAATGAACTTTTGATGAATTGAATAAAACTTGAATTTTTGTGAAAGATAAGTCTCTTGTCTTCCTTAGGAAGGTTTCTTGAATCTTATCAATGGATCCTCATCTCCATTGTTGCGGTTCCTCCTAGGCTTATTGGTTATGCCATGGCGCCTCTCTAAACCATTTCTCTTCCCCCCTTCCACTTTCTTTTTTGGTTCATTCTTTGAGTGCCATGGAAGTATGACCAAAAGCTTCCCTTGAAGCTTTGTTTGGAGATAGTTGAAGAAGCCAGATTGGGAACTTCAAGGACTCTTTGGAATCTCTCCAAGGAGACCTCTATCATAATGTCTGGTCTACTTACAGTTAAATAAAGCAATGAGCCAATCATACCTCGATATATCGTCTAATCAATTGTCTTACCTGATTCGTCTTTACTGAGACTGACGCCAGACGAATGCATGGGTGTCTTCATAGGCTTTGCGTTATCCATCTTGAATTTCTTAAGAAGTTCTTTTGTGTATTTTTGTTGATGGATATAAATACCTTCTTTCGTCTGTTTGATTTGAAGTCCTAGGAAGAACTTTAATTCTCCCATCATACTCATTTCAAACACATCCTGCATTAACTTAGAAAAATCCTTACACAAAGATTCGTTAGTGGCTCCAAAGACTATATCGTCTACATATATTTGGACAATAATAAAGTCTTTTGAAACACTTTTCTTGAAGAGAGTAGTATTAACTTTTCCTCTAGAAAAACCATTTTTAAGAAGAAAAGAACTTAGTTTATCATACCAAGCTCCAAGAGTTTGTTTAAGACCATAGAGTGCTTTTTCAATTTAAAAACTTGATTTGTTTGAGATGAGCTCTAAAAGCCAGGAGGTTGTTTCATATATACTTCTTCTTCAATAAAGTCGTTTAGAAAAAGCACTTTTTACATCCATTTGATATAAGACGATATTCTTATGAGCAACAAAAGCAAGTAAAATTCTAATAGAGTATAACCTAGCTACAGGAGCAAAAGTTTCAGTGAAATCAATACCTTCCTGTTGGTTATAACCTTGGGCTACTAACCTTGCTTTGTTTCTTACCACTTTTCCAGCTTCATCAAGTTTATTTCTGAACACCCATCTTGTTCCAATGATGCTTTTGTTCCTTGGTCTTTCTACTAAAGTCCAGACGTCATTTCTTGTAAACTGGTTTAGCTCTTCTTCCATAGCTAAAATTCAATTATTCTCTTGTAGAGCTTCCTCAATATTCTTGGGCTTTATGTTTGACATAAAAGCGTACCCAGACGATTCTCTAACTTTTAATCTAGTTTGAACTCCTTGAAGTCTATCACCGATGATAAGATCTTTTATATGGTTTGAGACAAACCTCCAAGTTCTGGTAGGAGCTTGAACATCATGTTGATGAGTATCAGACGAAGAGGGTTCGTCTGTTCTTGCGTCTATACCAGGTTGACCATTTGAACTCGAGTTTTGACCAGGAGGGTTGATCTGCAAATTATCAAACAAGTTTTCTAGGTCTGATAATTCTTTATCAGCCTTTGAGTTATCTTGAAATTTTATATGAATAGATTCCTCTACAACTTGCGTCTTAGAGTTGAATACTCTATAGACCTTAGATGTGTTGGAGTATCCAAGTAAAAAACCTTTTATTACCTTTGAGTCAAACTTTCCAAGTTGATCTTTGGTGTTTAGGATAAAACACTCACATCCAAAAGGATGAAAGTAGGATATGTTGGGTCTTCTTCCTCTCCATTGTTCATAAGGGGTCTTGTTCAATATAGGTCTTATTAATATTCTATTTTGAATATAACAGGAGGTATTTATTTCTTCTGCCCAATAATATTTTGGAAGGGAGCTTTCATGTAACATTGTTCTAGTCATTTCTTGTAAAGAACGATTTTTCCTTTCCATAACTCCATTTTGTTGGGGAGTTCTTGGATATGAAAAATTGTGAAAGATACCATTTTCAAAACAAAAGGCTTTAAACTCAGAGTTTTCAAACTCTGTTCCATGATCGCTTCTTACAGATGCAATACATATTCCCTTTTCTTTTTTAACATGTTTACAGAATATCTCAAAGACAATGAAAGACTCATGTTTATGGGCTAGGAAGTATACCTAAGAAAATCTAGTATAGTCGTCTACAATGACAAATCCATGTCTCTTTTCTCCAAGACTTTTAGTTTGAGTGGGTCCAAAGAGATCAATATGTAACAGTTCCAAAGGTCTTGTCGTGGAAACAACATTTTTTGATTTGAAAGAAGTTTTAAGTTGTTTCCCATGCTGACAAGATTCACACAGACGATCAGACTTCCAAGATATTTTTGGCAAACCTTTAACAAGATCCTTTTTGGAAATTTTCGAAATATACTTGAGACTTAAATGTCAAAGCTTTTTGTGCCAAATATCTCGTTCATCGTCTGCTGAAATCAAACATGTTACATTCTGATCACTAAGGTCATAAAGACAAACCTCATAGAGATTGTTCTTTCTTTTCCCAACAAACAGAATAGATTTATCCTTGTTTTTGACTATACACTCACCAACGTTAAAGGCTACTTCATATCCACTGTCACAAAATTGACTTATGCTAAGTAGATTGAAGTTCAGACCTTTAACATAAGACACATTTTGAATGAGAGGGTTGAGTGTCTCACCAACAGTCCAATCCCTAGGATTTTACCTTTTCCTGAACCATAAGACACAAACCTTTTACTTGTTCTTAGGTCTTGGAACATAGACAGGCTCCCGTCATGTGTCGTGTGCACCCACTGTCCAGGTACCAGCTTGAAGTCTTCTCTCTTCCTATTAAGGATATCTGCAACAGGAATAATGAGTGACTTTGGTACCCAAATTCTTTTGGGCCCTCCTTTGTTAGTAGAAAAAGATTTCTTTTTGTTCAAGGTTTTAGTATTTTTCTTGTAATCATTTGGAACCTTGTTGTAACTTTTGTTCTTCTTCTTTTGAATAGACGAGCAAATTTTGTCTTCTTTTCATTTGTTTGCTCGACATAACCTAATCCACTTTTATCAGAAGGAACCCTCCCATATTTTAAAATGTTTTCAAGCATTGAGGATCCTTTTGTGAACTTAGTTAAGTCTTTGAGTAAAGAATCATTTACTTTCTTTAATCTTTCGATTTCAAGAAGTAAAATGTTCTTTTCAGAGACAGACGATATTTCATCTGATACTTTCTTTTTAAGCAACTCTTTTTCAGATTTCAAAGCAACATTTTCTTCCAAAATTTGTTTTAACTTGGTTTTGCACACTTTGTATTGCTCAGCAATAAAATGAGAGTTTGCTAAAAGAGTATCATATGATATTTCTTCTGGTTCTGATTCAGACTCAGATGAAGAGGATGAGATAGGAGAGTCATTTACCTTAGAGGAAGAATTATCTCCGGCCATGAGACAGATATTTGCAGTTTCCTCTGCCTCTGTGGAATCATCTGAACTATTGCTGTCAAGGTCTTCCTATGTCAGCAAGCTCTTCTTGCCCTTGTCCCTACGAGGATTCCATCTTCTTTTAAGCTTTGGACATTCAGATCTCATATGTCCAGGCTTTCTACACTCGTAACAAACAATCTATGATCCTTCCTCCTTGATTGAGGGTTTCTTAGGAAACTTCTTTTCTTTCTTTTTAAGGAAGCGTTGACCTCTTCCTTTCTTCATCATCATCTTCTTAAAGCGTCTGGCCATGAGAGATATCTCATCTTCAGACGATCCATCAGACAAATCTGATTTAGACGCCTCAGCTTTAAGAATCTTGGTCTTCTTCTTCCTTTCTTTCTTGACAGATTCTTCTTTCGGGACTTCATCTACAGATGGAAGAGCTATGGGCTCTTGAACTTTTATTTTGTCCCTTTTGTAGAGAAGTTCCTCATGTACTCTCAAAGCTCCTATTAACTCATCAAGAGTTAATGTTTTCATATCACGTCCCACAGAGATGGTTGTAGACATAGCTTCCCATGGAGTAGGAAGGCTATCTAGAATCTTCATGTTATTCTGAGCCTTTGTGAATGTGATACCCAGCGAGGTGAGACCATTCAATATAGTTTGGAATCTTCAAAACATTGTCTCAATGGATTCACCTTTCTTCATAGAGAACATCTCATATTCTCTTTGAAGTGTGGCAGCTTTTCTCCATTCGACGTCCTTAGTTCCTTCATAGGAAATCTTTAGAGCGTCCTAGAGTTCCTTGGTAGTCTTGTAGGCACAAAATTTATTGTATTTTGTCCTTGAGAGAGCACACGTGAGTGCATATCTAGCTTTGTTGTTAAGCTCCATGAGAGAATATTCCTCATTTCCCCATTCAGTCTTAGGTTTGACAATGGGAATATCTCCCTGCGTAGACTTTATATACATCTCCATCCTGTCGGCCTTGTAGGGATAGTCATCCCCTAAGAAGGCTGGCGGCTTGTTCATGGAGGAACCTCCTGAAAGAAACGTTGGCCCTTGTGACTCCATCTGGATCTTTTCCTCTAGCAGCTGTAAAGCGCTCAACCCTTAAAGGTTGAGCTCTGACACCAAACTGTAAAGAATAAAACACAAGAAGGGGGGTTGAATTGTGTTATTGATAAAATTTTTCTTTATCGTCTGTTGTTTTTCAAACAGGTTCGACGATGTAAAATTTATCTTGAAAGATTATTTTTAACAAATAAGGTTATGTTTTAATTATCCCCGTTAGTCACAAGATTAAATAACTTAAACACAGTTATTTTTATACTGGTTCGTCTATTCAAGACTACGTTCAGTTACCCAGCAAATACTGAGTTTTCACTATCAACCGTGAAAAGGTTACAAGTATTGTTTGAACCCAGCCACTTCTGGCTAATACAAGATATTCTTTAAACTGAGCCTTCCTAGGCTAAACAACCAAGTATTCTTTGTAACACAGCCTCTTCAGGCTAAAACCAGGTATTCTTTGCACACACAGCCTCCTCAGGCTAAAGTACCACACAAGTGGATTTAAGATAGTTTTAAGAAAAACTTAAGAAATCCTCTACGCAGAGAGTTAGTTTTGAAATTTCTTCCACAACCATTTTTAGCTTGAATTTGCATGTTTTACACTCTTGAGCTATAAAATGAGAGTTGGCCAGAAGGAAATCATAAGATATATCCTCATCATCTGGTCTGAATCAGAAGATGATGAATAAGATATGCTTAAAGAGTTTACCTCAGATTTAGTTGTGTCTCCTGCCATGTGACAAATATTCGTTGTTTCTTCTCCAACTGATTTTTCTGAGCTCTCAATATCAAGGTCTTCCTAGGTGCATGTAAGTTGTCCAGGATCTTCATGTTATTTTGGGCCTTTGTGAAAGTTGTTCCCAAAGCAATTAGCTCATTTAGAATGGTTTGGAATCTTCCAAACATTCTGTTTATCGATTCTCCTTTCTTCATGGAGAACATTTCATACTCCCTTTGAAGTGTGGTGGCTTTTCTTATTCTGACATCTTTAGTTCCTACGTGTGAGATTTTCAGAGCATCCCAGAGCTCCTTGACGATTTTGTAGGCACAAAACTTGTTGTATTCTGTCCTAGATAGAGTTATAGCATAATGTGCTTTGCTATTGAACTCCATTATTGAGTATTCCTCATTTCCCCATTCTGATTCTGGCTTGGTCAGGGGAATGTCTCCTTTAGTGATGATCCTCTAGAGTCTGTATTGGTAGATTTTATGTACATCTCCATCCTATCTGCCCCAGTAAGGATAATAGTCTCCAAAGAAGGCTGAAAGTTTGTTCATGGAGGAACCTTCTATAATGAACATCGTTTGGGAGTTTGCCATCCTGGATATTTTTCTTTAGCAGCTGTCAGGCGCTCAACCCTTAGAGGCTGAGCTCCGATACCATACTGTAAACTATGAACACACAAGAAAGGGGGGATTGAATTGTGTTAATTAATAAAATTTTTTTCTAACGATGTGTTTTGCGTCTGTAAATTAAAACATTGGACAAGCATAAAGTGATTTTCTATTGAAAGATTGATTTTAGTAAAACTTTTATTTAATTTATTATCCTCAGTTAGTCAATAAAGCAAGTAGATATACAAAGATACTTTTATATCGGTTCATATGTAAAGACTACGTCCAGTTACTTAGCAACTTGTTAAGTTTTCACTAAGAGTATTCTTTGAACCTAGCCACTCCTAGCTAGTTACATATATTCTTTGAACCCAGTTTTCTCAGGCTAAACATGGTATTCTTTGGACCCAACCTCCGCAAGCTAAACCAGGTATTCTTTGGATACAACCTCCACAGGCTAAACAAGGTATTCTTTCAACACTTAGTCTCCTCAGGCTAAACCATGTATTCTTTAGACCTTAGCCTCCTCAGGCTAAACATGTATTCTTTGGACCTCAACCTACTCAGGATAAACATGTATTCTTTAGAAACTTAGCCTTCTTAGGCTACAATACCACAATAGTGGCTTTACAAAGCTTATGACAAAGAAAAATAATCCTCTACGCAGAGAGGGATTTTACAATGAATATCATATCTAAGTTCAGGGCGATGAACTATATTTGAAGCTTGTGAGCGAATATGATATGATAGCTTTCAGCGTGTTCGCCAACTTTAACTCGTTGTAATGAAGTCCTTTTATAGGCAGTTTCTTGAAGTATCTATTAGACTAAAGATTCGAAAGTTTGTACTTTGTCTTGGGTACTTCAACATCTGCCAGAGTGAGTAATCAGAACATTTATTGATTTCCTAGCGGAAGTCAGCGCGAGATCAGGTTTTGACTGATTTACTTAGAGATTTCACCGAAAAGTGCAATTTACTTTTCGTGTTGCAGAGGTTTAATCCAAATCTCTTTCTACCTTTAGAAGCTTCTGAGTAACGACTTGATTTGAGTGAAAGCACGTGTTAATCTGTGTCTGAACTTCATTAAACTCTTTAATAGACAAATGATATAGACTGAGCTTGTATTCCAGTCATTCGTCTATCTTCTTTGTCTTTAACTTCAGTCTTCATATCTTTACACTTGAACTCATGACTTGAAGTTGAGTTAAACACTCTGCCTTTAATCCTTGAAGGTTCTTCATCTGATGTAGTTGCTTAGAAACTTGATAACTTGAACATTTCATCTTGAACTTTGTGCGTCTATGTTTGATGACACTTTCTTTGTTTGAGCTCAACAATGATTCGTCTGATCATTGTTCCGTCTGCGTCTGATGACTCATCCGTTTGTTCTGTAATTATCAAAACTTAAGATGTTAAGTTATTTTGACTTAACAAATTCCACTTCCAGCGAACCATCTTGTGAGAAGGTAGTACTGGAGGAGGTTAGGAGTGTACCTTAGAAAAGGAGCTAACGTTAGCAGAGGAGCACTAAGCGCCTAAGCTTATAGTCCTGGATGAGAGTTCTTCTTTTAGTTAAGGTTATACCCAACCATGAGGAATCATCTCGTCGACAACATAACTTGCTTCTTGTAAGGGATCTTATTTTGTTGTAGGCAATCATTCTAGTAATGAGAAAGATATTTTAAAAGTATTCCTGTTCATTTTGGTGATTGTGCTTATTGATAGTCTCTCTTTGTTAATGACTTCATGAGAGTTGAATTTGGGGTAGTTTATAGGTTTTTTTTCTTACTAGATTGACCAATATTCTGACTCTTTTCCTTTGACGTAACTTGCTAGCCTTACTTTAGTTTTGTTTAATATTGATTCTAAAATTTTTATCTCCGTGTTATGTAAGTATTTACAGTAAAATTTTCTTTTATTATGCTATGTACATATTTATCGTGAATGTGTGTTCATTATGTTTCTATCAAATTAGAGTTAAACCGTTTTATGTTTCATGTATTCTGTGTCGAAGTTATGTTTAACGTATAATCCTAACCGTAAAAAAATTAAAAATTTTCTATATTGTAGGATTATTACCAACTAATTTTATAAGAGTTTAAATTAAAATATGATAAATGCCAACGTAAATATCAAGAGTAACATCTTCCAGTCAAAATACATTGGTTTAATTGTTTCCCATTACATTTTTATTAAAATTTAAAAAGAAATGTGCTTCCCGCAAATGATCATTGCGAGACAACATCCACAGTTCATAAAATATGCGTCCCACATGTGATAATCAGCAGAATACACACTTGTGAAACGTGTCCCACAATTGCGGGAAAAACATATCATAGTTAAAGCTGCATTTGCCAAAAATTTTCTCTTCAGTTCAAATTAAATACGTGCAAACCCATAGCAAGGTTATTACCATTTCTTCTATTTTTGAATATGTGAATAAACATTTAGCCCTCTCTTTCTGGGCAGAAAATTAAGACTATGCTTACGCATTTACTTACACTGTACAACACCAACCCAAATTACTCAGAGTAGTTGTTTTCCTTGTGTTGTCGCTTTCGCCAAATTGGTCGTGTAGCTAACCTTCGGATCAAATAACAAAATAGATAGTGGTGGTGTGGTGAGGAGCATAAAAATGGTTGCCATACGAAACAAAGTATCAACTACTCTTATCATTCCTTCTCCTTTTTGGTGTCGATTTAAAGGTTTTTCTTAGCTTAAAATGTGTCTTCTCATGATTTTATAAAAAAATTCAATTTATTGCTTATAGAACTTAATTAAAATGGAACATAAGCCAAACTTCCTTTTGGTTATCCTTACCGACATTTTAGATACACGTGTGAATTTTAGATATATTTTAAAATGTTTTAGAAATATACCCCAAGTATTAATGCCGAATTTAGTACAGTGTAGAGTTTAATAGGGCCATGTAAATGTTTTAATTTAATTACACTAGAAAAATTAACGACAGAAAAAATAGTTTTTTTTTTTTTTTTAAGTATATCTTAATGTATTAAAAGTTTAGGGTGCAATCTCGTATCGCTACGTTATAATAGTACATAAGTGATGAATGATTCTTTCACAAACTAATTCTGTAGAACTCAGTTACATCAATAACAAATTTTAAGATTTAATTTTCAGTTAAAAATACCACGTTATTAATTGAGAATTATTATTATTTATTTAGTATTATTATTAGTATTATTATTTTTCATTATGTAAAGATGGAAGTACTAGCTAGTATGTTTGGACACACAGTTTGAACGTATAGAAAACCACATTCAAATGGTTGAAAATTACACGAAAAAGATAATGGAATTAGCTTCACAGGAGATGGTAAAATCACCTAAATCTAACACTGTACATGTTTATAAAAAGAAGATGAATAAAAGTAAATTTATTTTCCGATTTTCTAGTTTTACATTTTAATTTTGGTATTATTTATCTTTATATCTTACCTTAATTTATTAAAAGGTATATGGAAATTCCTCACTTGATCATAAGCATGTCATGGATTTCATTTTTTTTCATGTATTTTTAATTTTTTCTTCGATCCCCTCGTTAAGACTATAATGTTATATACTTTTCTTAGTTTTAGTAATTATCAATTTTTTTTTAACGGAAGGATTTAAATCGTGATCTTTCCTTCTCCTTTTACACTTAAATTATCTTTCCTAACCATCAAATTACTTATCATCATTTGCACAGAGTGTTACTATTTTTTCATGAACTCTTTCCATTAATTAAACAGTTAATAATTATTATCACGCACGCACACTACTCTTTCCTCTTATTATATGATTTATCCGTTAAATTTCCTTTTTATTCATCAGTAGAAAATTTTATGGATTAGCGTGGCAAATTAGTCAGAGAGACACTTCTTCACAAATCCCTTGCCTGATGCTCTTTTCAAATGGTAATATTTACTTTTAAAATTAAATTTTAAAAAGTTTGGCTAGAATCATTTTTCCTAAATCCGCAATTTTAGACTATTTTTGTAACCCAGACATATTGTCTCTTTATTTCAAAAAAATTCTGAATTCAATCCCCTCTTGTTTAATACTTATATTTAATCCCTCCATTTTAAAAAATTCACGACTTTAATCATTCCATCTAATTGAGAAAGTTAATTATTAGGTTTCATTTTATTGATCATTACGTAAAATAGTCTCAATTAGAATATAATATTGTGCGTCAGATGTTGATGAATATTACTTAACTTGACCATCAGTGTTTGCCGAATGGGTACTATAACAAAAATCATGATGATTTTTAAAAGATAAAGGAATTATATGTCCGAATTAAAAAAAGTGACATAAATTGCAAAATTTTAAAATAGAGGAGCAAAATGTCTAAATCGAAAAAGAAAAGACTAAAAATTACCGAATTAAAAAAACAGATGGACGTAAATTTATATTTTAACCTAATCTTTTTAGCATTCGTTCCTTTTTTTTTTTTTTTTAATATCGAATACTTTTATAACTATTGTGAATATACATACTCATTATTTTGACGATCTGAATACCTTAACTAAATACTGTACGTACGTGAATTGAAACAAATAGGCAGAGCCACCTTGATTTATTGTACATAAGTGATACCTGTGTGCAGGGACTCGAAATTTATCAAAGGAGGCTGGATGAAAATGATAATTTTAAACAAAACATTAAATTCTAACGGCTGAATGCATCGGTTATTTAAGTCGTGCATGTTGCTCTTTCTAATTTTGAATATGTGGAATAGCTTTTAATCCTCTATCTATCTAGGCAGAAAATCAAGTCTATGCATATACAGTTATACACTCTCTGAAATACCAACCCAAATTATTTCGAGTTGTCGTTTTCATTCTGAAGTCACGTCTCTATAATCAAATAGAGAGTTGTGTAGCAAATCCAGCTCATCCCACAAAAATAGACGAATGGTGGTGTGGTGAGGATCATAAAAAATGCATGGTTGGTGTCGGAAACAATGTAAAAACTATTCTTGTCGTTCCCTTCTCTTATTTGGTATCGATTTAAAGGTTTGTCTTATCTTAAAATGTGTCCCTCTTATGGTTTTATAAAACTTTTCAATTTATTGCTTATGAAACTTTCCAGAATTCAATTAAAATGGAACATAGGCCAATCTTTCTTTTGGCTTTTCTTACCTACATATTGATGGGGTATTTTTAAAGTGTTATGGAAATAGATTAATGCTGTATGTATATTTTGTCGTGTAGGATTTAAGAGGGTCATATAAATGTTTTATTTTTATCACTAGAAAAGTTAACGACAGAATCAAACCATCTCTAAAATTGTTCACCAATTATTGGTTACTGGGGTCACTAAAATAGGAACCACACTCAAATGGTTAAAAAAACTTAAAAGCAATAACGGATGGATAGCTTTTCAAAAGGTATGGAAAATCACATAAAAAAAAACTAATTTGATTGAAAAGCATTTTAGATCAAATTGTATTTTGGAGCAATTATGGAACAGATTTAGTCATATGAAGCACATTTGGGATCGAATCATCTTGTTTATAAATTTTCATTCATAATATTATTAATAATATAAATAAAAATAATTTATTTTTGATAAGCAAAGCTTTGTATAAAAAAGAATTAAACTAAAAATAAAAATTAAAGTTGAATATACACTAGTGTAAAGTAATTTTTCATTAGGAAATACTAAATTAACACTTATAAGATTATTTATTTATATAACAACAACACAAAAAATCATACTCATGATTTCTAAATTTTATATTTACATTTTGTAGAAATTAAACTTAAAAAATAAAAAACTTTTTATTTAATTATTTTGATAACAAGCAAAGTTATCAAACTAGGTAAAATTACATTCCTTCGGATAAAAAAAAAGAAGAGTAACCATTCATAACAAACATTTGCCTCACAAATTATTTTATCAATTTGATTTCTTATTGTTTAAATTTTTAGTACTTTAGTCATTGAATCAAGTGTATTCCACCTGCCATTCACATTTATTAATTGTCAGAGGGATGTAAATTGTAACACACAGACATAAAAAAAGTTAAAGTAAAATTTTAATGCGGGCAAATACTAACAAATGAAGGCAGGGTCACATGATAGTGAAGCAATCTCTCGTTGACCAATTTTGACTTTTGGCGTGAAGTTCGCCAGGCGAGCGAAGCTAAAATAGTACATATGCAGCAACCCACTATAACTTAGGAAAGGGGAAATCGTATAGTTTGTACATTACATAATTCAACTATTTTTTCCCCATCACTTATAAGAAAATGAAAAATATAAAGTTTAATAAGCTGTGCATATATTGTTTTATTTTTTAAAAAATTAATAATAAACAAAAATTTAATTAGAATACATGATGTCCCTCTAGAGTACTACTCTTCTCTTTAAGGCGTGGCATCGGACTCTTGAGTCTTCCGTCTATAAGTATATAAGTATTCGTTGTAGTAGGAAGAGTACTTGCAAAATATGCTTCAATGCTGAATTCAGTGTTCGGTCTTAGAGTGTATAAGAAAGTTGTGAAAATTACCTACCTGAACTACTCCTTAATCACACCGCATATTACTCCAATGCTGAGTGTAATATTCGGGTTGCTCGGTTCTCTTTCCTGCGATGGCCAAGTCGGTTTGTAACCTAACTAGTATGGCAGTTGAGTCGCTCTTCTCAACATATATTTGGTATAAATTATATTATCATCAAATTAATCACAAAATATCATCTATTTAACTTTATTAACTTTTATAGTAATTATTTTGAAAATCAAATTAAATGTATAAATTTTATAATCATAATAATATATAAGAATCAAACTCTTCTAAAAAAATGTTGTAACGAAAATTTTGTTTATATATGATTATTGCAAGCATAAAAGTTGTTAAAAGCAAACAGAAACATAAAAAACGACTCAATAATAATTTTTTCATGAACTAAAATGTTTGCACATATGAGAAGTTATTTAGGGAAAAAATTACTTAGGATTATGTAAAGTGTGTTTAATTTTTATGCCATCGTCCAATTATAAAATATTATAGATGATAATATTATTGTTAGGGTCTACATCAGTTATTTTAAAGTTTATATATGAAATGATTTTCAGTTAATTGATGAAATATATATTGATGGAATCACAGGACATGCGGATCAATTGAGACGGCATTATTTTGTCATAATAGATTATCTCATTTGATTATATAAGTATTTTAAATATTAAAGGAAGATTTTGTTGTCTATATTAATTTTATCTGACCAACACAATTATCTCTTATAAAATAAGATATAACTAGTTTATATTTAATTTCACATCGTATAATAATTAATTTTGAGTGTACAATTGATTTTATGTATATTTTCACTTGTTTAGTTTTACAATAGAAAAGAATCTATAATTAATTTTGGATTCATAACTAATTCTAGGTTAAAGCTATTTTAAATAATTTTTGTATTGAATTAAATATTTTACTCTAAATTTTACCATAAATATAATTTTATAATAAAATTATTCAAATATAAATGAAATCATTTTAAAATTAATTTTAATTCAAATCAATTTTCTCAAAATCAGTTTTTTTTAACACGCATCCAAACAAACACAATTCACATTAAAAATTTGATTCTCGGGGTAAATTGATTGTAAATCTATTTCTGTAAGATTGGTTTAACTTTTGCGTAGTACCATCAAAATTTTATACTAAATTTTAAGACTTACTTTGAAAAAATTGATTTTATAACGAAAACATTAAAAAAATTAATTCTATAAAATCAATTTTGCCAACATTAAAAATACACACTTGTCTGAACTTTCAAACAATTTTTTTTTTTTTTTGACTGCGTCCAAAAGTGAAAGCCATTAAGAAAATTGGAACAAGTTACTTAATGTGGCATTAGATGTGAGATCTAAGAACAACGTTGTTATCAATGCCGTGGTTACTTTTCTACTTATTTGCTTTAACAAAAGGGCTGATATTCTCATCTTCCATTACGCACCTAGCAATCTTATAGGTATACCATACCTACTGTAAAACTCAGCGACAGATCATATCATCATGTAATATAAGCTAATAGCTTTATATATATATATATATATATACACACACACAAAGCAAGAGGTAGAAGGAAAAAACTTTGCAGAAAATAGCAGAAAAAATATCTAATCTACAATACATGCTTTTTCATCTGGTGTTCTGAAAAAGCAAGTTTTTAATTTATTTGTGGAAACAAAGAAAGAGATATATAATTATAAAGCAGTGATATTAATAATAATAATTATGGGTAGGGGAAAGGTGGAGTTGAAGAGAATTGAGAACAAGATAAACCGTCAAGTTACATTTGCAAAGAGGAGGAACGGTTTGCTTAAGAAGGCTTATGAACTCTCTGTTCTATGTGATGCTGAGGTTGCTCTCATTATCTTTTCCAACCGTGGCAAGCTCTATGAGTTCTGCAGTGGTCCTAGGTACTTGTTCTTTATTTTCTTGTTATAGCCGAACCCCATCAACGTCTTTATGTGCTTCTTTTTGATTCTGACATAGATTTTGTGTTTGTGTTAAGTAAATGAGTATTTTCTTGTGTTTGGGGCAGTTTTGGTTTCTGGGGGTGTTGATTTTGTCTGCCTTGGTTCATGGGATGTTTAAAGTTAACATCTTGATGCGGTAAAGGGGTTTGGGATTGTGTTTTCATTAGGGGTTTTTGTCTGATTTTCTGTGTTTGGTTTGTGTTTTTTTTTTTGTTATTGTTTGGTTTCTCTTAGAATATTAATTTAAATATTTTTTTGTGGTTTTTATTTACATGGATTTTGAAGAACTGTTGTTAGAAGAAGGCAACTACAGCCTGTAGATCGTTTTTGTGTTAGAAAGTCTTAACTTGATGATTCATCATTCAAGCTCATAGATAATGAATCTTCTCTAGATATTTCTCATCAAGGTTCAATTTCTGTATGTGGTTTGATTTAATAATTAATGGAATTGAACAATATTTACATATCGTAGTTATAATCTAAAACAACTCCCTTTTGTTTTATTCAAAATCTGAACCGAGATAAACAATTTTGTAATATAATAATATTCTATGTTCATTATTTCGATTGAGGTGGATACTTTCTCCTCGTGAAGAGTTTTGATGAAAATTAAAGAAGGGGTAAACTGTTGGGAAGGTTGGGGGTGTGGTCTCAGGTTTGGAGCTGCAAAATTTTCTTTGCTATAATTTTTTAGAATTAGAAACTTTGTGATAAAATATATTCATGATTTTTTACTTGAGAGCAATTTGCATTTAGATGCATTATAGTTTTAAAAAACTTCATGAGGTTTCATCCGCTTTTAATTAATTTATTTTACTATATAAAAGAGAGAAAAGCTTGCATGAACAGTGAGATTAGTAACTGCACCAGGTGCAGTTCTTACTGAAACTGCAGGAGATTAGTTTCCCTTTTGAAATGGATGATTCATAAGTTTATAACCGAGTGGTAGAGTTTTTCTTTTCTTACCATATAATCACCATGAAATATCCACTTTTAATCCATTCTCAGCCATGTAATAATTAAATTTTGTTTGACATTCTGAGTGCATACAATACATGATACGAAAATTTCCCTTCTAACACAATTTATTTTATATTTAATAATATTAAGATTTTTTCACTAAATTACTTATTAAGAAACACAAATCGATATCACTCACAAGTGATACCGAGTTTAGTCCTTAGCATCTTAGTTTTTGGAATAAGACAATTTAAACTTAGAAAACGGTTCATAGCTTTTCATTTAAAATATACTGCACTAGCATGTTATGAGTATCTAAATCTTCAGGTTCATTATACAATAATTCAATTTCTTAAGGATTGTTGTAAACTAACGTTAAATGAAAGTAGTTTTTAACTTCAGCAAATTGGCACCGAGAAAGTGTTTTTTGCCTTGATAGTTGTGTAAAGTCCCGTATTTCTTAGTTGATATACTCTTATGCGAAGACAATGATATGAGAATGCATACTAGCTTTCTAATCTTTTGCGAGCCTTAAAATTCTAGTGGTATGAAAAGAAGCACTAACATTCTAGATCTCTTGATTACTAAATTTACAACCGCATGTTTCTTTTTGTGGTTGTATACTTGATTCTGATTAGACATTCACCCATATGTCAGAACACATCAAAAGAAAGGAAAACAAATTATGCATTTACATTCAATGTAAAAGATATGTAGGACTAGTACAATGCATACTTTAAAGCATGAAATGGAAAGAAAAATACATATATTATGGTTTTGTGCTGACGATACATATCTCGTATTTGTACTTGCATATATTACTTTTGAAGTGACAGCACTTCTCTTTTAGGTTATATAGGTTTTCTTTAATGTTACAACATGTTTGTATCTTGTTTAGTGATTTTATCTGCCATCAATCTTTGATTAACATTCCAATTTTGTTATGAACTTGGGACCTTAATTACTAGCAAGCATCCACATCTTTTGATAATTGCATAAACATCATCACATTGGTATTTTACACTTAGCCAAATCAAAACATCATGTACTTCGCTACTATTGCAGAGAGTGCATGCAGATTAAATCTTATATACGTAGAGAAGGTGTGTATGTTACTGCATGATTGATTTGGTGAAGTATATGCTTCAATTTACTGACGAATAAAGATTAATGAGTTGAGTGGATTTTGCGGCATAAGACAAGTCCTGTGTTTTAAATAATTTCTGTGAATAAGAAAAGACAATCCATGTGTTTGTTTTGGTGAAGATCTTCTATACATCTTTTATTTTCATTGCTCTGAATTAAACTTTAGAATTAGAGGATTGCTGGTCATGTATATGGAGATATGTTACAGATTTCCTTGGTTTTACTTTTTTGGCCCCTTATTATTGAGTGGAATGGTTAGTTATCCAAACTATACAACCAATTTTATTTTTGTTGAATATCTAAATTATATAAGCATAAAACTGTGAAAGTATGCAATGGTGATGGAGTGATAGTTTGTAAGAGGCATTTAATATAATTCTAGTTAATGTTAAAAAAAAATAGAGCTGGATAAACTTTCATTCTAGTCGGTTAGAAGTATGTTAGAAGAAGTGTTGTTATCACTTTTGGTCATTAATATGCTGCATCACTATTTCTTAATTTTAATATTGAGAATAAATGATTAAGCTTTACTTGTTGATATTCTTGTATGGAGTAATACACACTTCCGCGTGAAATGTGAATTTAGTTTAATTAATTAAAAAATGTGTGTCAATTGTTACGAGTCATTAGATATTTTGTTCGATTTCTACAAAGACTAAAAAAACAGTAATACTCACCTCTTTCCTTGTACTCTCCATTATTTTTTCTTATTAAATATATTTTGAATTTTCAATTCCTGCTACTAATTTAGAAATTATATTTTGAAATAAGTAAAATCCAACCTTAAAAATTCAGGAGACCAAAATTTGTTCTGATTATTTGGAAATAAAATACAAGTGTTTGTTTTATACGCTCCACGTCAAGATCATGCATGATCATGATATATATAGTAAAACTGAGGATTAACTTCATTTCCTGTGTTATAATATGATTTTATTTATATTATCTTAGCTTTTTTACCCTTGCATATCCTTTTTCTTGAGGTAAATTATGAGGATATATATAAATATATATATATATATTCATATGCTGGCTATTGGTTTCAGCATGGCCAAGACAATTGAAAGGTATCACAGATGCAGTTATGGCGCCTTGGAAATACACCATCAACCTGAAATAGAGACCCAGGTTCATTTTTCTTCTTTTGACTCTAACAAGTTTTTAAGTTGCTGAATTTAAGAAGTATAAGTTTAATTACACTTTTTACTCCGGAAAAATCTCATCGTTTTTTCTCTCACAATTTTGTATGCACGTTATTGTAACATCCTTGTCCAGTGTCATGTATTACGTATTTTAACAATAAATGCTATTTAATTTTAATATTTTAAAGAGTTAATTAATTTAATTTATAAAAAAAGATGAGTAAGTGCCGAGTAAGAACACAGAAACCAAAACATAAACAGTTATCTATTGCATAGAAGATAAAATGGTAGTAGTCATTATAATTTTGTTGGTTTCCAAACTTAATGAATACAAATTCTAAAAGTTATAAGGATGGAAACATAACAAATAGTCTATATATACATGTATAAAAGAAAAATAAAAACAAAACTAAAGAGATAATTAAAAATGAAGAAATAAAGGAGAGTTTTCCAAAGCTTAAAACATCTTCTCTCTGAACATCTTTTCTCTAAACTAGCCACATCATAGATGTCAACAACAATAGACCCATAAAGAGTTAATTCATAAAACTAATGATAATAATTAAGGGATAAGACATTCACGAGACACACGTCATAATCATAATAAGAATAAATCATTATGATTGTAACACAATATGATGCATGAATCTTACAATCTCAAAGTTTCTTCATCCTTACATTTTAAAAACATTTTCATTCATTAAGTAACTATGATAATCCATACCATTTTTAAAACAAACAACCATGCCTTACAAACATGTCCAAACCCAGACAACCTATTAGTAAGTCTACGTCTCTATCCATTTCCAAAACACGATTATCATAATTCTTAGTGACTTATTTTATGCAGATATATCTTCCTCGACATAAACAATTCATCAACCCACTCATTCTATTCATTCTCATTCAAAACTACATGATACAGTCATGACAATGTGAAAATGAAGCATAACAACAATTATAAACAAGATACACTACCTTTCAGAAGAAGGAAGTTCAAAACAAGTATATCTAAATAGAGGTAATTGATTAATCCGTAATGCATGAAACTCAAATACACTGCCACGATCAACTATGACAGAACTAGAATTCATATCATCTATAATTTTCTTCATAATTCACTGTCCAAGCCAAAAAATTTTCCATAGTTCCTTCTTATGCACTCTAATACGATTAAAGACATATTCTAAGATTATTTAAAGGTTTAATTGTGATTAAAATGACCTAATTACAAATTCAACTCTTTAAACCTCCAAATTAAAAAAGCTTCTAAAGTCTCAAAACTAATACCAAAGTTTTTTTTGGAACAAACTAATAGTTCCAAAAAGTCCAAAGTGGTGAAACTAATATGTGCAAAGGGCTATATCAGTTCAATTCTTGTCAAAACTCAAAGTCAACCTTTCAAGCCCAAAAAGTCAACTCTCTACACTTATTTTTCTGGCTTTCTCTAAATCTCAAACTCATCCTCCCTAGTTCTCCCTCATTCTCACTTATTCCTCTACTCACTTGTACCTAAAACATAGTAACATCCCACTCAATTTTTATCAGTTCTTAATCATCTATTATGACAATAACAGAAGGTCACTCCTTCACTGATCAATAACTCAGAATTATACTAATTATAAGCATCAAAATTGTCATCCAATCAATATCATCATACTACAACCACATAGCCATATTAGAAAATTCATCCACATATTTACATATGTCTGTGTATCATGAAACAATAACAATACAATTCAATTTTTCCAAAGAGGATAATAAACCAAGGCACACCTATTAATATTAACAACTTTACTACGCTAACAACTGCAATACGCAGCCAACCAGCCACCCTACTCACAAAATATCTGCGTATTTTTCTTTCTTCACACTTTATACATATACGTATTTCTCTCTCTTCACATTTTATAACTAGTTGTCTGGTTATCTGCGTATTGCAGTTGTCTACCAAACATTTTTCTAATATTAAATTCACGAAGCTACCTTAACTTGAAGATTAAAATAGGAAAAACTCCCTCTTTGGATTTTCTAATTAAACCAAAGGTTCTCATAAGTTTTTAGTGCCAAATCATTCATTCTAATTCAAAAATTCAACCCCCAAAAGTCTCATGTCTGCTCAATTTTTCTAATATTTCTCTAATTTTCCCAACCATCATTCGCCCATTCACAGTACAACAATCCACAACCCCTCCTTCTCAAAATATACATTTAAGATACAACCTAATTTCATTCAATAAAACAATAAAAATGAATCATATCTATTAAAACTAACACTATTCACTCTATTGGAACTCATAATAACAATAATCCGATGATAGAACCACAATCATCATACCCAAATTCAATCACTAAAAGCCAATAACAATAGTTTGAAATAATCAATTTTAGTAAAGAGTACGCATTATTATCTTCCATCTAAGAATTAGTCTCATCTGGAAAGTAGGGAAGATAAATCAATGATGAAGAAATGAGAAGAGAATCAGAGCAAGGCTTCTAAAACCCTGTCGAAGTACAGCGAAAAGTAAAAGGAATGGTGAAAAATGATACTGACTACCCAATTCTCAGCTTTCTAAATGTGGCCAAATGGTGATATAAGCAAGAAGATGATAATGGTGAGAAGAGAAAAGAAAGAGTGAATTTTTAGAACGGAAATGTGAAATATGAATGAGTGAATGAGTAAAGAAAAAGATGATTAGCAATTGAAAGAGGATCTTAAGACATGTCTGGTCCAATGAGATTTTAAAACATAAAACATAAGAAGAAGGATAAATAAATATTTAGGGACATTTTTAATAGTTCCTAGTAAAATTCTGGAACTTAATGTTCCATTGTTTAGAGACATTTTTTATAGTTCCTAGTAAAACTCTCAAACTTAATGTTCCAGTTAGAATTTTACTCTGAATCAAAAAATATGTCATTTGTTGACTCTAAAACACTCAACTTTTATTGCATTTTGTCAATTTAATTAAAATAGTTCATAACTTTAATTATCTAAATTTTAAATCCTAAAATTCATAAAATTCTATAATTTAATATTAAAACTAAATCAACAATTTTCTAGAAGAGGAAGGATTTAAATTAATTATTAAGAATTAAATCCTAACTTAAATTAAGTAAAAATAATTAATTAAAAAGAATTAGTTTATCAAGGCACACGTATACACAACATAGGTTACAATTATCACCAAACTGACACCATCTCACTGGTTATACCTTTCCGTCAAGACTAGTTCAAATTATTGAAACTAAATTATAATTTTTACCTCCAAATTATGTAATTGTACACATTTTCTTTCAAAATCTTGCACATCTTCTATACTTTAGAACAGTGTAAAATCATAACTTTGGGATAAAAAGTGTATTAAATTTAAATAATTTGATGAATATTTGACAGAAGTACTCTTAATCAGATCACGTTAGTTTGAAGATAAAATATGAAAAAAAAATATATATTTGAAAGCAAAATTTGCAAAATTATTAAACTTTTGGAGGAAAAGGGTAATTACGTCAAAAATATATATGTTTGGTTTGACAATTTTATTTTATTTCCTGTTTATATAAATAATAATCAGATATATGTAATCTATTTTTATAAAGGCTATTTTTACAATTACTTGTACAAGTGTTACTAATAAGAAACTAAAATATTTTTTTTGTTATAATTTTCAAATAAATTCTTAAAAATAAAAACAAATTAAAAATAGGTGACATTTTTAATTATTTATGGAAACAGAAATATTTTACAAATAACGATATTACCTTGAAACCCTTTTGTACTAGGGTTGGAGTATTCTTTGTATGGTCTTAGTTTAGTTTATTAATTAAAATTAAAAATTAAAACATACTTAATAAACATATTTTTTCCAAATCAAAAAACTTTGAAAGTCCTAATACCTTTACAATGAGTTTGTTTTATTAAAACAAATAGATTACTCAAATTTCAACGTACAAGTGAATACACGAATCATTTGTGTGCTCTTAAATGCAAACTGCCAAATTTTAATAACATTTGCTAAAGTCTAACATATATCACCCTACCCTTTCGCAGAGGCGCTACCAAGAGTACTTGAAGCTAAAAGCTAAAGTGGAGGCGCTTCAGCAAACACAAAGGTAAAATTTTGGAGTAATTATTGAATGGATAAAACTTAATTTAGTATATTTTTTATAGACATTTTAGTATGGTTTTCTTATTGAAGTTGAAGTTTTAGACTAATAATCAATCCGGTATAATTTAGTAGGTACTTTTACTTTAATTCTTAATTCTCAGAGGAAGAATATTATAGAAAAAAGAATTATAGTGTGACATGTATGCTGTCAGTTTGAGAAGGTATTTTATCTTTCATGTTAATATTTTTTAGACATTTGTTACCTAATTATATCAGTTTGAGTTATGTGACATGTATGTTGTAATCCCAAGTAGTTTAAGTAACACATTAATTTATTTTTAATTTTATTGCTACAAATTTTTTTTATTAACCTGATCTTATGTCATATATGATTATGTTACAAGATAAAAAAGATCACATAATTGTATGGAATAAGATAAAATATATAAATCAGTAAATGATTGAATATATGACGTGATAATTAATGTACCAAAACAATTCAATAGCATACATCTTTTACAAAAGTTATAGGAATAATTGAATGTCAATTGAAGAATTTTTTTCATAATTTTTTTTTTCTTTCAAAAACTAAAATGAAATTATCTATCAAATCCGAAGGAAAAAAAGAGTATTTCCTTCCTACAGTACTGATTTAAATGCTGGGTTTTGTTGTGCAAGTTCTTGAGCTTAAATTTCAATTTTGTAGAAGAATAGTAAAAAGGAAAAAGTTAAAAAATGTTGTCTTTATCCAAATCCTTTACACATAAGGAAAAGTGTTTTATATTTTTATTCTTTGAATTTATTAATAGTTACAAACGTATCATATCACCTTGTATTTATTTATTTTTAATATTATTGTACAAACAGCTAAACCACGCACAATATTATTTTCATGGTTTATGTACCAATTTAGAAGTGGAAAATAAAAAGATATTTTTGTAGTTACCAATAAAATGTTTCCAGGAACTAAATAACCTCCAAGCTAGTTAAATTAAAGATAAAGATATATGAATAACATATATTGGTTGTATTACTCTGTAGAAACCTCCTTGGGGAAGAACTGGAGCACTTAGATATTAAGGAGCTTGAGCAACTTGAACGTCAGCTGGACTCTTCCTTGAAGCAAATCAGGTCTAACAAGGTATGCAAACTTGGCATCTGAGTGTGATATAATTGATCATATATCAGGTTATAATTAAGAATCTATTTTATATATGTTGCTTGTTATATGAATATGGTTATATTGTTGATGGAAAGATGAAAATGAATGTGACAAGGGTTTGGTCATAGGAAATTAATATTCCTTGAGTGTTTAGTGACCATCTACAGAGGATGGTACAAGATATAATAATTAAAATTCAAGCTTTACACCTATCAATAAATTATTTATTATTATTTTTTATAAAGTAAAAGAATTACATTTATTAATAAAAAGGCTCCGAAAGGAACAACAGAAATATTGGGTTTTGCGGTGAAAAAAGTTCACACATTGAGGTACATATTCTTTTATGTCTACTATAACCACATGAGAAAGGATATGGAAGTCGTGAATGTATCATGGTTTAGAATTGCATCCTTGCTATGGGTTCTTTACTGGAAGAAAAGCTAAAATCACTACCTCTAATCTATAATAATCTCTAAAATCTGAAGCTTGGATTGTGGCATTTGTCTGATGCTGAATTAGCTTACTTCAATTTTTGTAGTCAACTGAGTTTTGCATCAATTGTGTACTTGTAATCAATATTAAGTCCATTTTAATTTCTTTTATAAACACTACAAGTTATACAAAATTAACAATCCAAGTCCAATAGTTTTCTTTTTATAACTGTACAAAGTTATAACACTACAAGTCAACTATGTGTGGAGTCTTAGTTTAAAACACCTGATTTTTAAACATTCTGATACTAAATAATACAAAACAAATATTGCAGACTGAAGTTGAAGTTAGATAAAATTTGATCAAAATACATGACATCATAATCTTATGATTATTACTTATTATTTTGTATGATACTTTTAATAATATTGTTTTTTATGTATCCCTGTCTCCAGACACAACAGATGCTTGATCAACTCTCTGATTTGCATAGAAAGGTAACCCCGTTTATGTCATTTTTGCGTCATCCTTAAATATACATCATTAATAACTTACAGGTTGGTCACCAATTCTGTTTTTGATGGACACAGGAAGAAATGCTACTTGAAACTAATAATATCCTGAGGAACAAGGTACGAAAACAAATATTGTACAAAAGTTATTAAATTTATATGATGCGCGTAGTTGAATCCTTTATTAATTTATTAATGTGTTTAAAAAAATCGACGATTCAAATTATTTATCGTCTAATTAAAAGAATTCAAATTATATTAGTTACAGTTCATAATTGAGTATCTAATTGAAAAAATGTTTGGTAGACAATTGCAATACGTATGTGTATAAAATATGAAGAAAGAGAAATAATATATATTCTGTGAGTGAGTTGACGACTATTTAGTTGTAAATTATTCTTTGTGGGGACAAAATCGTATGTGTATAAAATATGAAGAAAGAGAAATAATATATATTCTGTGAGTGAGTTGACGACTATTTAGTTGTAAACTATTCTTTGTGGTGACAAAATTGATAGCATGTACTGATCTATAGAAAACTTTTGAAACTGAACCAAGAATCTTTTTATTGTCAGATAGGTAAAAAATTTAGTTGAGATATATATTTGTTTTAGAGTTTAAGTATACGAATAATAATTTACATGTACAATTTTTGATGAATACAAAAAAATGCTTTTAATTTTAACAAAAGACAAGTGCTGGGTATTAGGTAAAAGATTTGAATTAGAATCTCTATAAAGTACATTCTGTACTCGAAATTGCATCTTACACTTTACATGATATAAATTTTCAACAGTCAAAGCCTTTTTCTGTCCGCGGTCCTATCTTCATGAAATGCCAGATTTTTAAATTTGGCACATGTGTTTCAGGTGTGGCCACTGTATTTGATTCTTAACCTAATTTCTTTATCCCCTCTTGATGAGAGTACTTGAGAAAAGGTGTAGGATTCAATTTACCAATGTTCAACCCTACCACCATCGTCAAGTTATATCTTCTTCAAAACATTAAAACCTGCAGATATTTTATCAATTATACATGCATGGCATCATTACACGATTTATCAGAGTTTATTGTCATGCTCTAACAATTTAAAACAATTTTACATTCTCATTTAATCACGTGTCAAAGTTAATATGACATTTGAGCAAATTTTACAAAAGTTAATAAACTTATACATAATGTTTCGTATTTAGATAACGTGTAAAATTATTTATATTTTCAACGTAGATAGCTTTAAGTTTTTTCGGGAATTTTTGGAATGACTTGGTTTACTGTTCGAATGTTTCTGTTTTTATGTTGTGCCACCCCTTTTGATTAAAAGTCTAAAAGTTTCATGTTTCACAGTTAGAAGAAATTGATGTTGCCCTTCAACCAACATGGGAAGCTAGGGAGCAAAATACTCCATACAATTGCAACCCTCCCAATTCAGACGGATATTATGAGACAGCACATTGCAGCAGTACATTGAGAATTGGGTAATGTTCTTCTCCCTCAATGCATAAAATATGATGTAGATTATGTGCAGAAAAACTTAAAAGTTAAAGTAAAAAGTTTAAATTTTAGATATATCAATAAAATATATTATTTTTATTTTATAAAGTAAAAAGAATCATATGTCAGCAGAAAAACTCCTAACAAATTTAATATATAACTCTTTTATTTAAAGTAAAAAAAGTTTTTCTCAAAAAAATTGTTTTGAATCTCACTGACCATTGAGCGAGCCTTGATTATATATCTGTGTTTGCATGAAGTTTGATTGCTGATTCTTTTCTGCAGCTATGATTCTTCTGTGTTAAATGAAGCAGGAGGAGCTGCAGGAACCTCAGCACAAAACGCAAGTGAATTCATTCATGGATGGATGAACTGATCGAGTTAAATTATCAGAAAAGTGATGCTTTTGTAGAGATATTGGGCTTACAAGAACAGGCTGTAATAATGTAGTTGTCAAGCAGCACAACCATGCTATTCTTAATATTCTAATAAAGACATGTTTTGAAGGATTTGATAATTAACATATTTTCAAATTAACTCCATCCATCCTAAAAATCTATAATTTATCCAAATGGAGTTCTCTCATACTTAATGACAAGTGTATGTTACGAAAATTATATAGGTGCAAATGGTTAATATCTGCATTGTTTGTAAGCTTAATTTTTTTTTCCTTTGCTAGTAAGCCAAATTTTTCCTTTGCTGTATATCAATGTCCTTTTACTATTTTGTCTATAATTTCAAGAATATATAGATCTAAATTAAATCTAACAATGTTTAATGGAAGAATTCTTAAGTGCATACATAACCAGTAAAGAAAAAAAAAAAAGAATTGAAGTACGATTTCTTTCCGATAGAAAAAGACACAAACTTAACATGCATAAATAAATTTCATAGATTTTCTCCAGAATTGGCTATGCATAAGATTTTCTAGTAATCACGCAGTTACACAATCATTTAATTAATTTCTTTTCTTGTCTAAATTAATTATGATTTTTGTATTAGGAAATATAAACAAATCTCAAAAGGTTATTGAGTAATGTTAAATTCAATGAAATGAGTTCTATCCAACTAAGATTTCTAGTGATTTATTTGAGCCGATGATCGAAAAGGTGTAAAATGACGACAATCAGAATCAATATTGAAATTGGCATGAGATAAATCATACGAGACCTAAAATTGATATTCTAGGTTTATAAGCATGTCAAAATATGGCAAGAAATGATTTTATAAATTTTTAAAAAATTCTAGGAAAAAATGTAGAATGGTCAAAATGTCAAGTGGTCATCTAAATAAAACTAGTATCAGATTGAGACTTAGAACATCTGAGATTAATCATATCATTTCATTTTTTTATTAAAAAATTGAAAATATAATTTTCATCAAATTATGTTTCACCATTTTTTAAATTAAAATATATTTTCTGAAAATTTCTAATAGAAAAATGCTTATAAAATTATTCAAAAGACAATGAAGTGGCTTACTTTTGACCGTCAATATTTTTAAATAAATGGAAGAACTAAAATTATTTTTTTTTTCAAAAAGAATAACAAATTGCCTGAATTAAAAGACAGAGGATTAAGATTGCAAAATTTTTAAATAGAGAGATTTAAATGTCCAAATCAAAGAAGAAAAAGGCTTTTGCAAATTTGAAAAAGATAGAAGGATAAAAAATTTATTTTAGCCTTTAGATTAAGGAGATTGACCTAAATAAATCTTAATTTAAGTGATATTTTAATTGAATAAAATTAATCTTTAATATTAAACTATTTGGCTCTTAGAAAATTAGTATAGGTCACAGTTTTAGAGTGGGCTAGGGAGTGAGAATATGTAAAATATAACTTAATTAGTATGTTAAAAGTCCTACAAAGAAATTATAACTTGAGGATTTAGAAAATTAATTAGAGTTTTAAATCTATGTGAGCCTTTGAGAAATATTGTTGCGAGTCTAGAATTATATTTTCTAACTTAGACTTAATAGATTTTACTATATTTTGAGAAAGTTGAAATAATAATTGGGGTTAAATATTAAGAGATGCATTGGTATAGAATTACGTTTCCATAATATTTAACTTTTTTGAAATTAAATATAAATTTTTAGTATTTCATGTATGATAATATCAAGAGTTTTATTGAATATTATGACACGTCTAATTAATCAGCAGTTGCAGAAAATTAATATGTGGGTAATAAATTATACTGAAACGTGTTGCATATATTGATTTATACTGAAAAGTGTACGTATACAGCGCATGTACTATGCATGAGATTATGTCGTGTATGAAGTATGATGATTAAATAACGTGGCATATGATATTTATAGCGTATGATTCTCGGAGTATTTGGTTGGGTGTCTCTAAACCACTATAAGAATAAAATATATTCGAGAAAAATTATTTCAACAACAAAATCTTACAGCCTTTATATCCACTTCCTTTGATGAATATAAAAGCTTCGCACTATATGAAATATTAATAAAAAATATAAATTATAATTATAACTTTATTAAAAATTAAAAACTCTAAACTATCATTTCTTAATTTTTATTCCCTTTCTCTATTCCCTTAATCATCTTCATATCTTTCATTATTTCAGTGTCATTTGCTCGATCTCACTGTTCCAGTATCGTTTGCTCGTCTCGCCGTTCTAACATTGTTCGCTCGTCATTAACATTCTTCTTCAGTCAGGTAAGTCTCGCCCTTTTTCATTGTTATTTGCTCTATTATTATCTTGTTTTTATTGTTTTTTATGATGTGAACTGTAAATGATATCAAGGTATTTACAACTATATATAACCATACAGTTCTTGTTTGATTTTCAGACTTCTGATTGTGCTTATTATTTATCACACCAAGCACACTCCATTATTATCTATTATCTGAAAAATCAATGAATATATTTTTGTGGACCTACATTCATTTTTGTTTCAAATATTCATGCTCTCTATTTTTGTTTTTCATGACTTTCTCTTTGTTATTTTATTATTCATGACTTACTCTATTCTTGTTTTTAACGATATAAAAAATGATATACTTGTTGTACCTAGAAATAATAATAAAAAATAGATAATGTGATAATTTGATGTTGAGATAATAAGTTTACTTTATCATTCTTGTTTAGATAAATAAGTTGATTTTTAACTTTACTTTATCATTCTTATTTAGATAAATAAGTTATTTTTTATCAATTGTTATTAGGTTCCTCGTACTCCAATTGGTGTGGGGTTTTCATCCACACAATCAAAGAAAAGAAAGAAAATAACTAGGGACTGTTAAGTCGAAATGACTTAGCATCTTAATTTTGATAATTATAAGACAGACAAATATGTCATCAGATGCAGAGGTAAGAATGATCAGACGGATCACTGTCAACATAGACGAAAGATGTACCATCAAATATAAGACGCACAAGATGAAGTGTTTATATCATCAAGCTTCAAAGCAACTTTATCAGATGAAGAACCTTCAACATTCAAGACAGAGAGTTCATCTCAACTTTAAGTCAAGCGCTCAAGAGTGAAGATATGAAGACTGAAGTTAAAGACGAAGAAAGAAGACAAATGAATTAGTTCAGCACACAACTCATCTTTTATTCATTCATCTATCAGTTTAATGAAGTTCAGACGTTGAGTAACACGTGCCTTCATTCTAATCAAGTCATTACTCAGAAACTTCTAAAGGTAGAAAAAGATTTGAAAGTAAACCTCTATAACACGAAAAACAGTTGCACGTTTCTGTGAAATCTATGAGCAAATCAGTCAAAACCCGATCTCACGCTGACATCTGCTGACTTTGCATTAAATGTTATGATTTCTCACTCTGCCAGATGTTGGAGTACCCAAGACAAAGGACAAACGTTCAAATCTTCAGTTTAACGGATACTTCACGGAGCTGTCTATAAAAGGACTTCATTGCAATGAGTTGAAGTTGGCGAACCACACTGCAAAGATATTATATTCAAACTTCGCTCTCAAGCTCTCAAGTAAAATGTTCACTCGCCTTGAACTTAGAATATAACTCACATTGTAAAATCTCTATCTGCGTGAGGATTATTTTTTATTTGATCTTATTGTAAACCACTGTTGTGGTATCTGTAGCTTGAGGAGGCTAAGTATTTAAAGAATACCTTGAGTTTTATTCAGACGAGGCTCAGGTCCAAAATACCTGTTTTAGCTCGAGGAGACTAAGTGTTGAAAGAATACCTCTGTTTAGCCTAAGGAGGCTGGGTTTAAAGAATACTTGTGTTTAGCCTGCGGAGGCTAGGTCTAAAGAATATCGGTTTAGCCTGAGAAGGCTGTGTCCAAAGAATATATGTAATTTGCCAAAAGTGGCTAGGTTCAAAGAATACTGTTAATGGAATCTTAGCAAGTTGCTAAGTAACTGGACATATGAAAATATTATTGTTTTCTTTACTTTTATATGTTAACTATGATGGTCCTTATGGGTGAATCTAGAGGGGGGTGAATAGATTCTAGTTCACTTTGGCCTATTTTTCGTGAGTTACAAATTCTTTTTAATTCAAACAGAGTATATTCAAGTTTATGCAGCAGAAATAACAAAGGAATAATCAAAATCAAGTTTGTAATCAATTTTCAGTTTATACAATGTTTGTATCTACCCTTTCCAGTTTAAGTTGATTACCAAGTTAATTATTGAGTTAATTACCAATTCAGTTACCAATCAACTTGCAGAATTTAACAATGATAATAACAGTGTAAGGTAAATGGTAATGAGTGTAAGGAAGAAGAAGAGTGCACAGTGATTTATACTGGTTCAACCCAATGCCTACATCCAGTCCCAATCCAACAACTGTTGCAATTGGTTTTCCACTATCAAATGATCCCTTTTGTGTTCTTTTACATTCACTCTGCAACAAGCAACACAAAAACGAAATCAAAACACCCAAACCAGTTCTTTAACCCAAAGAATCATGTTCACTGATCTTGGCACACCCAAGATCAAACCTTTGAGAAAACACTTCTCAAACTCTTACTCTATCCAGAGAGAGACCTCTCTCTAGAGTAATAACCCAACAATCAAATAGATAAACAAGAGATCAGTTTAGAAAACACCGAGTGTAGATTCTGATCACAATCAATAAAACAATGAATACTACCCAATCAAGAATGAATATAGTTGCCTTTTCACAAAACTTTCTTCAAGAACTCTTGAAGTTCTTTCTCTTGAAGAAAGATGATAAACTCTCTTAGAGAGGATTTGAAAGTGTAAGCCTTTTTCTCAAAGTGTATTTCAAATGTATCAAGAGTATATGCAAAAATCTGTTCTATTTCAAAACTTCTATTCTGGTTTTCAAAGTAGCCCATTTATAGAATCGATGAGCCACATTGTTGACATTTGGAACCCAAATTTCAAACAATTGGAGCCTATGTTTTCTCAACGTTGGGGCATTTAATTTCAAGACGTTGGATCCTCAAAAATTGACTTTATGAAGTTTAAAATGGATTGAAATGAGTGGGAATCAAGTGGGATGTTAGAAAACTCATTTAAGCAACTTTTAATCATTCCTGCGGTGGTAATCGATTACAGCTTCGTGTAATCGATTACCGAGAAATTGCATTTCCAGGTGTTTTCTCGGCATGGTAATCGATTCTGACATATTGGTAATCGATTACGCGCAAATGGTAATCGATTACTACCTTATGGTAATCGATTACAATGAAAATGGCTTTCTGGACTTTGTTTTCCCTCATTCTTGTTGGTAATCTATTACCATTTGTTGGTAATCGATTACTTGATTAAATAACTTGTTTTTCAAAGCATTTTCAAGGAGGGAACTCAAACCATTTGAACATGAGAGAAACCACACAAGTTTGCTAAACTCTCTAGGGTATTCAAGCATGGAACAACACATATATCCTTAATCTAAAACAATCAATACATATGAAAACTCCTAGATACATTTCATCTAAGAAAACCAAAATTACATAGACATCAAAATCAAAAACACCAAGAGAAACTATCCAAAGCTTCATCAAGCTTTAGTTCCAACAATCTCCCCCTTTTTGGTTTTGATGTACCAAATAACAACCAATGGTTTTCATAGGAGTTTTATGGTATGTGTTGGTCTTCTTGGAATCCTGCACTTTATATAGATATCCAAATATACATAATATTGCAGATTCACCATACATAGTATTATATTTCAGAGTAAATATCATATTGAATCATTCATTCAGAGGATATAAAGCATGATTCAGTTTCACAATCATAGATAAATGACCAAAGTAACTTCATTGCAGATTTAAACCATATTCTTAAATTAAAACCAGAATTCATATTGTTTATAACATAGCCAAAACAGTAAAATAAAACAGTCGGCTAAGCAACCTAAACAAAACTAATCAAAAACAGAGCACCACCATTACTCCCCTATCTAGAATAACCTATGATCCTATGATTTCTCCCCCTATTTGGTATATCAATAATCAAAAAGGGAATCTATAGGAAGGAGTTTCTACATGGAGTCAAAACGAGATTGAAGAGACCTCATCATCTCCTTGATTTCCAGGAAATGAGCATTGTTTGAAGCCTCCATATCGTCCAACCTTTTGTTGGTGGTAGCTTCAAGTTCATCCAGCCGATCAATCATAATTGATTCAAAACGAGACTTGGGAATATACTCCCCCGCTGCAGAATCATCATCATCATCAGAAGGTGGATGAGGTTCTGCTTCTTCTTGCTGTTGTGGCTGTGCTTCATCCCTTGGAAACCATCCAGCATCAGTCTTCACCAATTTCATCATTTTTAAGGCTCTATCACCAATGATGTGGATGTCCTTGACAAGTTCTCTGTGTTCATTTGTGACATCAACTTGAAAATACTCAAGTACCCGTGAGATGAACAAAGAGTAGGGACACTTGTTATCCATGAATTTCTTTGCCTTTAGCATGTTGTCCATCACAACATAAGGCCAATCAATCAATCCTATTCTTGAGCGAAATTATCACCAAATCTTCCTCAGTTAATTGAGCATGATTGGCTCCTCTTGCAGCCAATATCCAACAAATGGTGTAATGTAAAAGTCTATCATCAGCATTCAGCCCACCAATATTATATGTGATTTTCTTCCTATGCTCTTTTCTAGCGACCTTTTTTTCTCGCTTCCCAAATTTGGGGATTTCTCAGCAAACTCATATAAACGGAATCTTTGTTAAGATGGATTCCTTGTTCTTTCATTAATTCAAATGTGGGTCTAATACCCTCCTCTCTGAATCCAGCAATTTGAAAGAATAAATCTCTAGAGAAAGTGATGGATTTGCCTTTTACCTCAGACTCAAGCATTTCGGAATCGTCGTCTGGTCGGAGGTTGGAGTAGAATACTCTCACCAAATCAGGATAGATGTAACCCTTCGACTAACGAACTTCTCAAGATTTTGTTCCGGGAGAAGCGTTTGAAATGTAAACCCTTCATATCCACCACACCGGATCCAAAATTTTTGCGAGTACAAGCTCCTTGCCTCGCATATCTCCCATAGAAACGTTGTTCTTGGGCACTTTGAGGTGAACCATGGATGAATGTGTTCTTCCATGGTTTCTTCCGGTAGGATTCTTTCGTTTGGAGGATGATGCTCCCCTTTTGGAAGTATTTGTTGCTACAAAATCATCTCTTGGAACTCTCACTTTGATCCTTTTCCCTTTTCCTTGATCTGCCATTGATGAAGTGAGGAAGAAGATGAAGAATTTTTAGAGAGAGATGAGAGAATTCTAGAGAGAGAAATGGGTTCTTAGGGTTTGGAAAGATGAGAATGAAATCTAAAATCTGAAATCCCTCATTAAACCTTTCAAATTTTGGTCTAGATTCGTTGAATCTTGAATTGGATTTCGAACGAGGCCCATTTGCATGTGAAATAAGCTATCGATTCTCAGGGTAATCAATTACCATGGTATGGTAATCGATTCGCGAGTAATCAAAATAGGGGCTCTTCTCTCAGACGAGGTAATCGATTACCATTAGGAGGTAATCGATTATTGCCGAGTAATCTAAAGAGGGGTTTTTCGACTTCGGGTAATCGATTACCATTAGGTGGTAATCGACATCTTTGTGAGAGTAATCTTCAAAATACTTAATTTTTCAACTTCTGCAATTGTGTTGGTCATATCTATTGAATGTATTGAATTCATACTATATTAAAGCATTATGAATGAGCATTCTTACTATACTTAGGTAGTTCAAGAGAGGTGTTCTTCACTTAGTATACCAAGATTGGTTCTAAGTTTAAAGAATCTCTCTTTGGCAAAGGTTTTGTGAAGATATCTCATGAGTTGATTCTCCGTGTCAATAAACTCTACATCACAATCACCTTTTTCAACATGGTCTCTAATGAAATGATGTCGCACCTCAATGTGCTTTGTTCTAGAGTGTAAGACTGGGTTCTTAGTGATACTAATTGCACTTGTGTTGTCACACTTGATGGGGATGTGATCAAGCTTTAGTCCAAAATCTTCAAGTTGTTGCTTCAACCAAATGGTTTGAGCACAAGACTTCCAAAGACAATATACTCTCTTCTGCATTGTTGATAAAGCAACACATGCTTGTTTCTTGCTATACCAAGAAACTAAGCATTCTCCAAACAAGTGACATACTCCACTTGTGCTTTTCCTATCGTTTTGCATCCAAAGAAAATCTGCATCACTAAATCCTACCAAATTAGGTGATGTTCCTTAGGATACCACAAACCACAAATTTGTAGTTCCTTTAAGGTATTTCAAAATTCTCTTAACAAAGCATTCATATGTGATTGTTTAGGTGCAGATTGAAATCTTGCACACACACAGACGACACTCGAACATTATGTCGTCCGCTTTGTAAGATATAAAAGTGATCCTATAATCCTCTATATTTGGTTTGGTCTACTCCTAATCCAAAGAAGATCATTATCTAAATAGAGGTTTGTTGACATAGGAATATTAGAGCTTTTACAACTTTCCATGTCGAATTTCTTTAATAATTCCCTAGTGTACTTTGCTTGATGAATGAATATACCTTCCTTTAGTTGTTTGACTTGTAGTCCTAGGAAAAATTTGAGTTCTCCCATCATAGACATATCAAACTCACCCCGCATGCTCCACAAACTCTTCACACAGAGATTGATTGGTTGATCCAAAAATAATATCATCAACATACACTTGAACCAATAAAATGCAGTTAGACTTCTCTAATAATAAAGAGAGTCTTGTCAACATTTCCTCTGTGATACCCTTTTGATAAAAGAAATGTACTTAATCTCTCATACCATTGTCTAGGGGCTTGCTTAAGACCATAAAGAGCCTTCTTAAGTTTATATACATGTTCGGGTAACTAAAGTCGGTAAATCCAGGAGGTTGTGAAACAAAAACTTCCTCATTAATATAGCCATTCAGAAATGCACTCTTAACATCCATTTGATATAGTTTAAAATCATGAATGCAGGCAAAAGCAAGTAAAACTCTCACAGCTTCTAATCTAGCAACAGGGGCATAAGTTTCATCAAAATCAATTCCTTCTTGTTGATTATAACCCTTTGCTACTAATCTTGCCTTATTCCTAACCACTATACCATTCTCATCTAGCTTGTTCTTAAACACCCATTTTGTTCCAATTACATTCATATCTCTATTAAAAGGAACTAATTCCCAAACATCATTCCTTTTAAATTGATTCAATTCCTCTTGCATTGCATTCATCCAAAATTCATTATTAATAGCATCATCAACACAAGAAGGTTCAAATTGAGATACAAAAACATAATCATCACAGAACATGTTATAGGAAGATCTAGTAGATACTCCCTTATGGATGTCTCCTATGATATTGTCAAGAGAAAGGTTCCTTGGTTTCCTCCATTCTCTTGTTTGATCATGAGATGTGGTTGGTGGTTCTTGCTGATCTTGAGGTTTGCTACTGCTATCTTCACCTTTTTCTCATTATCATCATCAAAAATACTTCCCTTTTTGGAATTGTTAGATTCATCAAACTTAACATGCACAGATTCCTCAATGCACATTCTTCTTTTATTATAAACTCTATATGCTTTACTAGTTGATGAATACCCAATAAAAAAAAATTTCATCTCATTGGCATCAAATTTACCAAGTGATTCTTTGCCATTGTTCAAACAAAACACTTGCAGCCAAATACCTTAAAATGAGATATATTAGGCTTTTTATCCTTGTAGAGTTCATAGGGAGTTTTCTTTAAAATTGACTAATCACAATTCTATTTAGAACATAACAAGCAAGTGGAAACTCATCACCCCAAAAATATTTAGGCAAATCATTTTCATTTAACATGGTTCTAGCTAGTTCTACTAAAGATCTATTTTTCCTCTCAACAACTCCATTTTCTTTGTGGAGTTCTTGGAGCAGAAAAAATTGTGATTGATTCCATATTTTTCACAAAATTTTTCAAAGTACTCATTTTCAAATTCTCCTCCATGATCACTCCTAATGGACTTGATTTTCAAATCTTTTTCGTTTTGTATTCTTTTGGCAATAACTTTGAAAACTTTAAAGGCACTCTTTACTTGGTATAAATGCAACCCAAGTAAATCTAGAGTAGTCATCTACTAAGACTAATCCATATAGATTTCCACCCAAACTAGCAGTTCTAGAGGGTCCAAACAAATCCATGTGCAATAGCTCAAGTGGTCTAGAAGTTGAAACAATGTTTTTAGATTTAAATGAATTTCTAGACTGCTTGCCCTTTTGACATGCATCACATAGACCTTCTTTATTAAACTTTAAGTTAGGTAATCCTTCCACTAAGTTCTTAGATGACAGTTTATTTAGTTGATGAACATCTATATGTGCTATATCGCCTATGCCAAAGCCAAGATAAATCATCATTTGAAGTAAGGCATGTATGATATAATGATGAATGATTAAGTTCAAGGATGTAGATGTTACCATGTCTCTTACCAACCATTAGTACCTCATTTGATTCACTGCTACTGATTTTGCAGCTTTCTTGATCGAATGACACATGGTATCCTTTGTCACAGAGAGTTGGCTAATACTTAGAAGATTGTACCTCAAACCTTCTACAAGCAAGACATCTTCAATGACAGATTTGATTTATCTCCAACAAAGACCAATACCCAAAATTTTTCCTTTGTTATTATCTCTATATACTACCGATCCAGATTCTTTTGATTTGAAGGAGATAAAATTGCTCTTGTCTCCAGTCATATGTCTTGAGCAGCCACTATCTAAATACCAAGTTGAATTTTTGGCTCTCAAGCACACCTACATAGAAAAAGATATCACTTTGATTTTGGTACCCAAACCTTTTTGGGTCCATGAATGTTAGTGCAGTGATTATCTTTCTTAATCCATTTAAACAAGCCATTAGAAATTCCTTTATTCCTAATCATGCAATTGTAAGATGTGTGTCCAGTTTTCATACAAAAACTGCATGGAAAATTCTTATCATTGTTGGTTTGTTTAAATGTAGAGAACTTCTTTTTTGGTTTTCAAAGAGGCATCTACAGATTTACATTTTAAGCGGGGTAGTTTCAAAACATCATTTTCTTTTCTCAAATTTTGAACATCAGTTTTTAAAAAAATGAATTTGATTTTTTAAATCAAAATATTGTTTTTCAAAACTCTGTTCATCTTGTCTAATTTTTCAGCTTCTTTAACAAGATCACAAAATGCATCATACAGCTCATCATAATCTTGTATAGATGAGTTGGAAACACTTACCTCATCATCATCTGAAGTTGGATTTGCCATAAGACACAAGTTTGCTTCTTCATTTTCACTTTCACTAGAGGATGAGGAATCATTGTCTTCCCAAGCAATGTAGGCCTTCTTCTTTCTAAACTTTTCTTTCTTGGGCCTTTCCTCATGTTCTATTCTTCTAGGTTCACTGCTTTTCTTCATGTTTGGACATTCAGATTTATAGTGTCCAGTTTTACCACACTCATAGCATGTGACCTTTGAAGATGAACCTTCAAACCTCTTGAAGCCTTTTCTCTCGGAGTTGAATCTCTTTTTATCATTGTTCTTCTTCATGAATCTTTTGAATTTTCTTACCATTAGATTCATGTTCTCTTGTTCGATTCACTTTCACAGCTTGATGTATCACTATCACTAGCTGTGTCCTCCATCTTGAGTGCTATGCCTTTGGCTTTCTTGTCCTTATGTTCTTCATCTGCAATACGAGACATATCCATCTCATATTCTCTTAGTTTCCCAAATAGCTCGCACTTGTGATTGCGAAGCAAGATTCTTTGATTCAGATTTATAGCCGTCACACAAGGGATTGCCATTTTCTCGTTTAGAGACTTAAGAATCTTGACATTTACTTCCTCTTCTACGAAGCTTTTCCCAAGTCCTTTGAGATGGTTGATGATGTGTATAAACCGTTTCGCATCTCCATTATGGACTCTCCTTGCAACATTCTCAAGGTTTCATACTCTTGGATCAAGGTGTTCTTCCTTGCCCTTCGTACTTCTGTTGTACCTTCATGTGTTACCATGATAAGCTCCCAAGCTTCTTTAGCTGTTGTACAAGCAGAAATTCTAAAGAATTCATCAGAGTTAAGAGCAGAATGTATAATGTTTAAAGCTTTTGCATCATTTTCAGCTCTTTTAATTTCTTCTTGTTCCCATTTGTCAAATGGTTTTTCGATTACTTTCCCTTCAACTGTGGTTGTTGGGACTTTGTAATCAGTTACAACAGCTTGCCAAATACTTCTATGTATAGACTCCATAAAGATTTTCATTCTTACTTTCCAAAATGGATAGTTATCTCCACAAAACAGAGGAGGTCTATTGATAGAAGCACCTTCAGCAAATGGTAATTGATTACTGGCCATTATGGATCAAATTCTAGAGCAACTTACTAGAAGTAGCTCTGATACCAATTGATGGTCCTTATGGGTGAATCTAGAGGGGGGGTGAATAGATTCTAGTTCACTTTGGCCTATTTTTCATGAGTTACAAATTCCTTTTAATTCAAACAGAGTATATTCAAGTTTATGCAGCAGAAATAACAAAGGAATAATCAAAATCAAGTTTGTAATCAATTTTCAGTTTATACAATGTTTGTATCTACCCTTTCCAGTTTAAGTTGATTACCAAGTTAATTATTGAGTTAATTACCAATTCAGTTACCAATCAACTTGCAGAATTTAACAATGATAATAGCAGTGTAAGGTAAATGGTAATGAGTGTAAGGAAGAAGAAGAGTGTACGTGATTTATACTTGGTTCACCAATCGCCTACATCCAAATCCCAATCCAACAACTGTTGCAATTGGTTTTCCACTATCAAATGATCCCTTTTGTGTTCTTTTACATTCACTCTGCAACAAGCAACACAAAAAACGAAATCAAAACACCCAAACCAGTTCTTTAACCCAAAGAATCGCTTTTCACTGATCTTGGCACACCCAAGATCAAACCTTTGAGAAAACACTTCTCAAACTCTTACTCTATCCAGAGAGACCTCTCTCCTAGAGTAATAACCCAACAATCAAATAGATAAACAAGAGATCAGTTTAGAAAACACCTGGAGTGTAGATTCTGATCACAATCAATAAAACAGTGAATACTACCCAATCAGCAGAATGAATATAGTTGCCTTTTCACAAAACTTTCTTCAAGAACTCTTGAAGTTCTTTCTCTTGAAGAAAGATGATAAACTCTCTTAGAGAGGATTTGAAAGTGTAAGCCTTTTCTGAAAGTGTATTTCAAATGTATCAAGAGTATATGCAAAAATCTGTTCTATTTCAAAACTTCTATTCTGGTTTTTCAAAGTAGCCCATTTATAGAATCAGATGAGCCACAATTGTTGACATTTGGAACCCAAATTTCAAACAATTGGAGCCTATGTTTTCTGAACGTTGGGGCATTTAATTTCAAGACGTTGGAGCCTCAAAAATTGACTTTATGAAGTTTAAAATGGATTGAAATGAGTGGGGAATCAGGTGGGATGTTAGAAAACTCATTTCTGGAAACTTTTAATCATTCTCTGCGGTGGTAATCGATTACAGCTCGTGGTAATCGATTACCACAGAGAGAATTGCATTTCCAGGTGTTTTCAAGATGGTAATCGACATTAAGATATTGGTAATCGATTACCGCTCGTGGTAATCGATTACTACCTTATGGTAATCGATTACCAGCGAGCCAAATGGCTTTCTGGACTTTGTTTTCCCTCTGTTACTGTTGGTAATCTATTACCATTTGTTGGTAATCGATTACTTCAGTTAAATAACAGTTTTTCAAAGCATTTTCAAGGAGGGAACTCAAACCATTTGAACATGAGAGAAATCACACAAGTTTGCTAAACTCTCTAGGGTATTCAAGCATGGAACAACACATATATCCTTAATCTAAAACAATCAATACATATGAAAACTCCTAGATACATTTCATCTAAGAAAACCAAAATTACATAGACATCAAAATCAAAAACACCAAGAGAAACTATCCAAAGCTTCATCAAGCTTTAGTTCCAACAAACTAACTCGGGATAATATCTTGAACTAAAATCTTCATTAAAATCAGTCCTTAGAAAGAAAAAATAACTATGCGTATGCTTATTGTTTTATCCATCAGACGTAAAACGCATCGTCTGAAAATATTTTAATTAATTAATACAATTTAACCCCTTTTCTTATGTGTTTATTTTTACAGGGACCAACATCCTCCACTCAATGCATGATAGTATTGTTTGAATAAAGAATTCATATTATCAACGAGTTAAATCTATGATGAGAGAAATGGTCTCTTGCTTCAGGTATGAGAAGAATGCCTCAGAGCAAAGAGTTAAACTACTTCAATTATTGAATGATGTAATTGGGTTGACAAACGAGAATAAGAATAAGACTCTTATTATCATTAAAACTAACACAATGTTTTGTGACATCATTTTCTCACTTCCACCGAAATATTTATTAGTTGTGTGAAAATTGTTCCTGTTACAAGGTCTGCTTAATTAGGGTGTATTTGAGAATTTATGGATTATTCTTGAGTTTATGAATTTTTAGAATTTTGGATTTATGAGTTTATGAATGTATGGATTTATGTATTTAGAATTTTTGTATTTATGATTTGCATATAAGGTTGGTGTTAGTATATTACTTTAAATATGAATAATTTGTGTGAGTTTTATGAAATGTTATGATTTTAATGAAAATAAGTATTTAAAATGAATTTATTATTGATATTTTCAGTTTTGAAATTAGGGATATTTTTGGAAAATAAAATAATATTCTTGAGAATATTAGTATGAACCAAACACACGAAGAAGAATGCATTTTCAAAAGTGATATACAAAATTATTAGGAATTCAGTTTAGAAACCAAATAAAAAATAAATTATTTATAAAAAAAATTATTCTCAAAATTAACATTCTTGAGGATGGCAATCTAAGAATATATTTCCAATACACGAACTGACTGTTGAAGATGTATTTCATATAAGCTTATACTATTGAAGTAGTAGTATACTATATATATATATATGTTTAATAGCTTATGTTTAATTGCTTATGTTATGTTGAAAGCGCTATAAATTTTTTTAAAAAAAAAAACAACTAAAAGTCTTTAAAGGAAAAATCTAGAAAAATTAAAAATAAAGAGGTTAGTCTATAATATTCTTAATTAGATAAGTCTAAGAATTAAAGTTTAAAATATTCTTAGACGGGATAAATCTAGAAAAAGACAATTACCTACCTTCAAAATTTATAAATAAGCAATTATATTACCTATTGTAGATGAACAGAGAAATTCTAATATATAATCTCTCTTCTATTACTAATTTTTTCCTATAACTATTTTCCAATACTAGTCATCACATTACAAATCACTCAATGTAATTATTGTAAACTATTCTCACAATCTAATTAATAATAATAGTACGAGAGTTATATAGTCAACCTCTTTTCTACCTTTTTTTCTTACTACATCTATTAAAATTTTCTTTTAACATCAAATACTTATTATCACGTTACAAATCATCCCAACTTCTATATTTACCTACAATAAGAGCTTCACATAAATTATGTTTCTCCAAGTATACAACGAACACGTGAGACTGATGCTGAGAAAGTTTGAGACAAAATGAATATCAACCTTAGAAGTGTGAACAAAATATCTCATAAATGTATATTTTGTAACAAAAATTAAACAACAATAATATTTAAACATTTTTTTATTGGAAATACCTACTTGATATCTCAATTTTTTTAACCTTTTCTTTTTATTGCACAGCATCTATCTCTTCTATTTTTGTCTCTATCTAAACGTTAAATAACATCCAGAGATGTCTAAACTAATTTCTTTCCAAAATTAAAAGGTGGTCTTCCAATAAAACATGAAAAATCAATTCTGGTTTGCGTGAGGACAGGTGAAAGAGTAGATATGACTAGCACTGTAGCACGGTTGGGTTTGGCATGTCATAATGTTTGTCTGAAATGGAAGATAAGTGAATGGTGGCAAATGAAAATTCAACAACTTATCCTGCTTCTATCACACCTCTTCCTTTCATTTTTGTCTGAAGTTGTGTCATACTCAAAAGTCACTCATTCTTAATATAATAATTATTGACTATAAAATTTATCTAAATGAAATTAAAATTAAAATTTATTTAAACAATATATTCTATATTACTTATATAGTTTGTTCTTATCTTTCTATTTTTTGCAATTTTATAATAACAATAATACAAATTAATTATTTTAAAATTAAATAATTTAAGTTATAATAGTAATCAAAATTAAAATTATACATTTAACTAAAATCTAATTATATTCTTAATAATTTTTCATATTATTTGAATTAAAATATAATTAATAATATAATACGCGATTACTTAAGAATATGGAAATAAATATATAAAAAGTGAAGTGAGTTGGATTTAAATTTTAAAAATTTTAAATAAATAAATATATAGTTTCAACTGATTAAAAAAATTAAAAAATGTAAAGAAAATGAGACGCAAAGTATTACCATTATATGAATATTATAATAAAACTATTTAAATATACATTTTTGTTTATTAATTAAAAATTTTAAGCAATTTTAAAATATAAATATTATTTATGTTTATTAATAAATAATTACTTTATATACAAACAATACTGTATGGCTAATTTTTTAAAAGTACGGTCGTTCAGCTTAACGTAAAATTATGACATCATGGTAAATTTGACATTACATATCTCTTATCATGTAATAAATAAGACAAATATAAAAAAAAAATTAAAAACTGTTAATTGAATCCTTTCACGGTTAGATTTAGAAACATTTTTGAGTAATTCATTTTATTTATAAAATAAATTTTAGTTTGGTCATTTTTTAATAAATTATAAATTAACTTATTAAATATATTTAAATTTAAATGATATATGAAATTAAAAATTAAATTCTGTATTTTTAAAGTGTCTATTTATTTTTAACACTTTAAAGAATTATAAATCTATTTTTTTTCTGTCAGGTTCAAAAAAATCCAGGGAAAATTTACTTCACCTCTTATAAATTTTATTTTACTTATATTTTTAAATAAAACATATGCAAAGATATTAATTATATTTTGATTCAAATAATGTGTTGGCTAAGAATAAAATTAGATGTTGATTAAATGTATATTTTAACATTATATTTATATTTCAATTATTTAATTTTTAAATGATTAATTTATATTTATTGTCATTATAAAAATAAATATAAGAAAGATGGTATAAATGGAGTAGAATGTAATATTAAAATAAGTTTAAAATTTACGGGGTGTTTCTTTCGTATATTTTTTTTCCATTTGTGAGAATATTATTTTTTGTAATATAATACGAGAATAACATTTTTGACTAATATTTTAGTATTCTTAGGAATATATTTTAAAAATTAAAATGAAAATTAAAATAAAATAAGATTTATGATGTAATAAGAAATAACTATTCATTTGCTCATGAAAATATCACACTCCTATCTTCTTACTGTGTACTAGTTAAGACAGATAACGACGGTTAAAATAAACAGATAACGACAGTTCTTGAATCGTAGTTGCATCTGGGTCAAAAGTCTGTTTTTGCAGACTAAGACGGTTCTCACTAAAACCGTCGTAGTCTGGTAAAATAGACTACGATGATTTTAATTAAAAACCGTGGTAGTTTGAAACCGTCGTAACAGACTATGACAATTTTAATTAAAACTGTCGTAGTATGTTTTATCAGATTAACACGGTTTTAGTGTAAACCATCGTAGTGTGCAAGGGTAATTAAGCAAACTACGACAGTTATTGTTAAAACCGTCGTAGTCTGCTTATTTTTTATTTTTTTAAATATTCTGTCTCTTTTTTACGGTTTTCCCATAATTTTAGTACCTGTTTAGAAACTATTACTCAGACAGTTCACACAAATAGTTTATACATATATTTCCCAATAATTTAACAATTGACAATAAATAAAATCATAAGTTAAACCAAAAGTTATACTTTAACTTAGAAACTATTCTAAATAACAAATTTGTATTTAATAGGGTTGTAATTAACTACTACTCATTCAAATGATGATATAATCTAAATACTTAACTAAAAATTATTAAATTCAAAACTTTACATGTATATTTCTAATTATCAACTTCAGAAGACTCATCTATGTCCTGTTTCTTACTACAATACACTAAAAATGTCGTGCATTGCTTGCGAGTGTAGTCGATGACTTCTTCAGCAAATGACATTGAGTCACTAAAGGTCTGGAAAATAATTAATAATTATTAACAAGTATGTATCATTAATTAAATTACCAAACAGATGTAGGTAAAAAGTATGTACCTCTACCCAATGGTCTGTTATCCCCATCCGAATTATGTTTTCCATCCACTACATGACATAGAAACCACATTGCGGTCAATAGGTTTGCTTATTAGCCTACAAAGAATTGAATGATTTATAATAATACCTTAATTGTATTATAAGTGTACATAATGTTGTAATTATGTTTGCTAAGAGAAACATTTTTACCTTTGTTATTACAAAATCAAGTCTTGGTCTGGAACGACTATTGCTCGTGAGCATATGATGTCCAATATGAATACTGGTTAAATTAAATTATACATTAATGTCACACAATAATAATTAAATATAAGTCAAATGGAAATTAACAATTAAATAACATTTACATACCCTTCAAATACTTTCTTTAACTTTGGAGGGAGAGGTTTGTGCAAGGAACAAAAGAAGACCGTGAGATGATCCACCGGGTAAAGAATAATAAGTTGTCAATACCCACTACATGTAACATAAATGATTGTTTATACTTTTTGTTTATATTTCACTTAATGGCTTGCAAATTAGCTTATGTAGGCACATGACAATCTAGCAAGACAGCATAAAATCTTAACAGTAATTGACACAAGTAACCAAGGTTTAACTCTAGAAGCAACAGTTAGCTACAATATAATCATATGAAGTTATAGATCAGAATGTTAATGATTACAGAATCATATGATCAGAGTGTATTCTTTTCCATACACTATACTATGATTCATATACATCTTTACCTGCATAGTTATGGAAGAAAACAGGACATAATGCAACATAGGTCAAATCAACAACAACTAACAAGACAATCCAGTATCTTTATCAGGTGTTAGTTTTACTGAATACTAATCAAGTTATGATCACATAGCACCCAAACATGTTGATGGAGTAGATTCTGTGACCAAATAACTAATCAGTTGATACACTCAGTTAGTTAATGCATATTCCTTCTACAAAACTGAGTTCTCAGGTAAAATATTACCAAGTAGACATGTTACCAAAATGACCACAGAAACAGAAATAACTAAGCACAGAAGGAACAACACATAAATTACCAAGCATAGAACACAGAAATAACCAAGCACAAAGGGAACAACACATAAATTACCAAGCACAGAACACATAAATAACCACCGCATGTTCAAGTTTTAGTGAGGAGCACAATAGAGCCCTAATCAATGCAATCGAGAATGGGTTTCGCAAAGTGTTCCTTAAACAGTAGAGCCCTAAGCAGTGATTCGCGAATGGCGCCGAAGTTTGGGGTTTCGCGAAGATTGAGTCGGTGACGGGTGACGGAGTAGTTCGCCGGTGACGAGAAGGAGAGTGGTTGAAGGAGAAATTCTATGCTTGGGGTTTATAAGGGAGAAGGAATGGAGAGGAAGAAGAAGAAGGTGCACATACCAGGCCAGGGTTTTACGCGAAGAAGAAGTATCTAACAGACTACGACGATTTTCAAAGGAAATTTGAAAATCGTCTTAGTCTGTTACACAAATATTAAAAAAATGCCACCTGATTACATACTACGACGGTTTTAATTTGAATCGTCTTAGTCTGTAACATGAATATTACCAAAATGCCACCGCATCACATACTACGACGGTTAACTAGAATCGTAGTTATTTGCGCGTAGTTATTTGTTATTTTTCTACTGGTGGGATAGGAAATACATAAATATAATATGCAATTTTTTTTAAAAATAAAAAATACCGAAAATATTTATACATTAATATTTAATAAACATAAAAATAAATATTCAAATCTTTATATTCAAAATAGGATGGAATGAATAACATGAAACATATGCGTGTCATCGAGATGAACTTTAAAATAATTGAGGATAATTTAACTGTATGTATAACTTTAATATCATTTCTAACCTAAATATCAATAAAAAAAAATCATTATTCACCCAAATTAGTTAATGCCCTCTCTTTGTGAGCGTCCTTACTTTTACTTCCTCCCACTATAATTTTGCAGAACATAAAATTAATTTGATGAAATTTATTTTTGAGTTTTGTTGACGTGGGTTTTGAAAAACTAGTTAAAAAATTGACAAAACAATTATAAAATGAAACAAGTCTACACGTACCGTATCTCAAAATCGAAAATAATAATTGTATTAAAATGAATAAATTGATATAGATTTTAAAGATGAAAGATTAAAATATAATTTTAAAAAATAAAGAACCAAATTAAATATTAAAAATAAAATAAAAGATGCAAATTTTATTTTAGCCTATTTAATAATATAAAAGTTTTTGTTTTTTATAGATACAAATTTCTCGATGAATTAAACTTATCCGTTAAAACTTTTAAGAGAAGAAACTAATCCAATTTAACCGGCCAAGTTGAGTTGTTGGACATGAATTAATTGAAAGTCAGATGACAAGTTTATTGTTCGAATCTTCACATCGTTGCGTAAAAGTTTGGCGGTGAATGGTCCCCGCGTAGATATTAATACGTTTGTCCGGTATAGCTTTGATAGGTGACTTTTATTTAATATTAATTGTTTACCTTAAGAGTTTAACAGCAAAACATTTCACACATGTATGTCATTGAAAATTTCTGCAGACACTTAAAACTTTATTTCATTTTAATATCAACCTCTCTTGAGTTATAAAAGTCAAGGTTAATTAGCCTGTTTTCCCTTAAAAATGTTATGAATTTAATTATGACCTTTAGTGTAACACTTTTATGCTGTTAATCAAATACATAATCACGGTAAAGAATATTAAAATGGTCACAAACCACGTGAATAGGCAAAATTGAATTGATGTGTTAATTTTTTAAAATATTAAAGTTTTAATTAGATTTTATCAATATTTTAGAAATTCTTTTATCTATTTTTTACTAGTTAAAAGTATTAAAATCTTGTTTATTTTTTAAAAGAGTATTTATTTCTTTATTTACTTTTATTTATTTTTCTAACAAAATTTCTTAAGAATGAATAACTTCTTAAACTGTTAATAATAATCGATTATCTTATATAGTAATCGATTATGTTGTTTATGTAATTAATTTTTTGAGTTTTCTGGGATTGTGTTCAAAGAATAATGTCATCGATTATAAAAAATACGTAATTAATTAAATCAATAAGTCCATTTCTGATGCAAATCCACAAAGGTAAAGACATGATTTTTACGGATTCAACACCTTGTGTTCCCGATCGTCATTCACCAAGTGATCATCACTTAACAATCAATAGAATATGTGCGGAATAGGCTATATAATAGGATAGTGTTTCAGTTTGGAACCAAAGAAGAAGAAATAAAAAATGGATGTAGAATTAGAAGGATGGTAGCGTCATGATTCAAGGAATCAATAAACTATATAGAGGAATTGCCACTTGGATCATGAATCCATGATAAGATTCAAGGTTCTTGTAAGAAACCCTAGGAGAGCTCTCTCCTTTTCTCAAGACTTTAGTCTTAGAAATTCTCTTTTCATAAATGACCAAAGTGTATACAAAGTTGGAAAATGCCTAAGTTATAATGTGCTAACCGCGAGCTATTCTAGCCACATGATCCTTGATGGATTGATCAAGTGATGCTAGACACCCCTCACTTGATCAATTCAAGAAGGATCTAGACTTAAATGAGATCATAAGGTCCAAGACACATCTAAGTAGTGATGATCATGGATTAATTAAGATGGAATTCTATGCCTTGGATTAGAAGCTAATCCAAAGGCTAGAATGCCTTCTTAGATGAGAGTCAACATTTTAGAAACTTGACTTAAATTTGCACCCTTGATTATGGTAGGATCAAGTGGTGAAAATTTAAATGAAGTTAGTGGCAATTCCACTAATTCTCTCTCCTAATCCATCCACTCTCTTTTAAGAGAGTTTAATATACTTGCTTAGTGGGGTCATAAGACACTTAAGCCCATCTTAAGAGGCTTTGACCAACACAAAGGAAGTCAACATGTCCACTTACTAAGCTTGGCCGAAACATATACTTGGCTATAGGTCCAAGCTTTATACAAAATTAAGCTAAAACTAATTACAAAGTATTTAGAAAATTACAAGGCTTCATAAACCCACTTTGTTGACTTTGAGGAGTTGACCATTGACTTTGACTTTGACTTATTGACTTTGACTTGGTCAGCTCTTCTTCAACTTGGGCTTCAATTCTTCTTTGCATTGCCCTTGTAATCCTCATGCTCGATTTCCTCCTAGATTCAGTCCGAACTGGGCTTTGGTGTCTTCATAGCTTTTGTAGCCCTTTAAGTCAGCTTTTAAATGCCACCAAGAAAAAATTAATTGGTGCTTTGTAGCCCACATTATGCTCAAAATACTGAACTTGGTCAGCATCACGCTGGAACATCCTGGCAGTATCAAAACTTTACTTTCAAGCCCAATTTCCTCCTAGATGAAACTAGAACAGAGATTTTGTGTCTTCATAGCTTTTGTAGCCCTGTAAGTCAGCTTTACAAAGACACCAAGGAAAGATAAATTGGAGTTGTTTAGCCCATGTTATCCTCCGAATACTAAACCTGGTCAGACAGTCAAAAACATAGCGAATTTTATTAGAAGCTCAATTTATTAAAAATTAAAGCTGAAGAGTTTGTTGAGCTTTTGGAGATGGTCCTCCATCAACTAATAATGAGAGAAAACTAGTATTAAAACTACAAAAATCTTTGAAACAAAAACTCAAAGAATGGAATGAATCAAATGCAAGTTTGTTGGAAAATTGACTAAACCGTCACCAAATCTGCCCAAACTTGTAAAATTTTTTTAGCATACCAAATGAGCTTGTAAAATTATGAAACCTTCTAGTTGAGCTTATATATATGTATATTGAATGACCGAATTCCCAGAATTCAATAAATCAAGGGTTAACACCATGAACCAATTGAAAACCGTAACTGTTACAGAATTCCGCCCAACCGTCGCCAAACTGCAACTTAGGCTTGAAAATTGGCTCAAATTGACTTGAAATTTTAGGGAATGGTTTGAGTGATTTTTATGCACGAAATAAGCTCAAATTAAGGTGCAGAGCAGCCACAAATATGGGTCCAAAAACAGGGCAAAAATAGGGCAAAATGTCTAGGCACATGCAAAGCACACTATAAGTTCAAATATCATGCTATTAGCAATTTTGACACAATTTGTAATATGATGCTTGAGCCTAATGAGTAATGATGCCTAATTTGAACTTGGACACTAAATTTGTGGGTGTTTAATGACCCAATTTTCCAATGTACTGCACTCAATTTTTTCCAAAAGTTTTCTACTACAAGAGCTACTCACTTTTCACTCTAAATTTTCTTCAATCTTCTTTTCTTGTATTTTTCTTTTCTTGAATTTTTCTTTGACTCTTTTCTTTGAATATTTTCTCTTGATCTTTTCTTTTCTTTTGTTTTTCTATATTTTTCTTTTCTTGAATTTTTCTTTGACTCTTTTCTTTGAATATTTTCTCTTGCTCTTTTCTTTTCTTTTGTTTTTCTATATTTTCTTTTGGCTATTCTTTGCTGGACAGTCCAAGTATAGGCTCAAATACTCAAGCAATTCAAGTCAAACTTTGCTAACAAGCAACATAATGCATGGTAGTGGTAACTTGAACTTATAATGAGCAATGCACATAGTAATAACACATATAAGGACTAATTAAGCCACATATGATGCAAGGGATTCAAATTCCAACAAGGAGACTCAAAATACATATTGAGAAAATTCATCAAACACATGGGGGCTATTAACTAGAATGTGTCTAGGATGTAAAATAGGCCATGTGTAATCAACCATGAGTGTCAGAACATCTCATCTATGCATTGGACAGTGAAGACACACAACAAAACTCAAATAAAAATTCAATTGAATCAAAAATTGAAAGCAAAAAGATAGGAGCTAGACTCAATACCACAAGTGAAGAACAACTAGGTGAAGAACAAGCTCTTAATACCAATTTGATGCAAACCCATGAAGACAAAGACATGATCTCCACGGATTCAACACCTTGTGTTCCCGATCTTCATTCACCAAGTGATCATCACTCAATAATCAATAGAATATTTGCGGAATAGGCTATATAATAGGATAGTGTTTCGGTTTGGAACCAAAGAAGAAGAAATAAAAAATGGATGTAGAATTAGAAGGATGGTAGCGCCATGATTCAAGGAATCAATAAGCTATGTAGAGGAATCGCCACTTGGATCATGGATCCATGATAAGATTCAAGATTCTTAGAAGACACCCTAGGAGAGCTCTCTCCTTTTCTCAAGACATTAGTCTTAGAAATTCTCTTTTCATAAATGACCAAAGTGTACACAAAGTTCGAAAATGCCTAAGTTATAATGTGCTAACCGTGAGCTATTCTAGCCACTTGATCCTTGATGGATTGATTAAGTGATGCTAGGCACCCCTCACTTGATCAATTTAAGAAGGATCTAGACTTAAATGAGATCATAAGGTCCAAGACACATCTAAGTAGTGATGATCATGGATTAATTAAGATGAAATTATATGCCTTGGATTAGAAGCTAATCCAAAGGCCAGAATGCCTTCTTAGATGAGAGTCAACATTTTAGAAACTTGACTTAAGTTTGTACCCTTGATTATGGTATGATCAAGTGGTGAAAATTTAAATGAAGTTAGTGGCAATTCCACTAATTCTCTCTCCTAATCCATCCATTCTCTTCTAAGAGAGTGTAATACACTTTCTTAGTTGGGTTATAAGACACTTAAGCCCATCTTAAGAGGCTTTGACCAACACAAAGGAAGTCAACATGTCCACTTACTAAGCTTGGCCGAAACATATACTTAGCTATAGGTCCAAGCTTTATACAAAATTAAGCTAAAACTAATTACAAAATACTTGAAAAATTACAAGGCTTCATAAGCCCACTTTGTTGACCTTGAGGAGTTGACCATTGACTTTGACTTTGACTTGTTGACTTTGACTTGGTCAACTCTTCTTCAACTTGGGCTTCAATTCTTCTTTGCATTGCCCTTGTAATCCTCATGCTTGGGAGATGGTCCTCCATCAATTTCCAAACCAAAGTTTAGTAATTGATTAGTAACTTTTATAATTATTAAACAATTGAGAATGCTTTTGCTTTGACTTTTAAAATTTTACGATTGATATGCATGGGTTTTAACTTATATAAAAAAATACTTTTTGATGTCTGATGCAAATCCATGAAGCTTTTGATGAGGTTTCTATGGAATTCACAACATGAGTTCCCAATCTTTATTCACCAAGTGAACTCATCACTCAAAAATGATGTGTAACTTGCGGAATAAACAATGAGACTCACAGTTTCGGACAAAGAAGAAGAAATTGTAAAAATGGAAGAAGACAAGGAGTGTGTAAGCGCCATGGCTTAAGCATACAATAAGCTTGAATGGAGAATCGCCACTTCGATCATGAATCCATGATAAGATTCAAGGTTCCTGGAAGAAACCCTAGGAGAGCTCTCTCATTTTATCAAGACACAAGTCTTAGAAATTCTCTAATTTCATTTAATTCAAAAGTGTCTTACAAAATGAGGTGTTGACTCACTTATAGCTATTTGGATGCCTTGGTCGTGGGACTTATGATGACCACTTGATCCTTGATGGATTGATCAAGTGATGCTAAGAACACCTCACTTGATCAATTCTAGAAGGATCTAGAAATCAAATGATCAAGAGGGTCATAATCCTTCTAAGATGTGATGATCATAGATTTAGTAAGATGAAATTCTATGCCTTGGATTAGAAGTAATCTTAAGGTTAGAATTCCTTCTTTGATAAGAGTCAACCATTTAGAAACTTAACTTAAATTTACACCCTTGATTATGATATGATCAAACATGTCCACCTAATGCTTGGCCGAAACATATAATCAAACATAGATCCAAGCTTTATACAAAATTAAGCTAAAATTAATTACATAGTACTTAGAAAATTACAAGGCTTCATTACCCAAATTTGTTGACTTTCAAGAGTTGACCATTGACTTTGATTTTGACTTGTTGACTTTGACTTGGTCAACTCTTCTTCAACTTGGGCTTCAATTCTTCTTTGCATTGCCCTTGTAATCATCATGCTTGGAGATGGTCCTCCATCAATGTCTCTCATGTAAAATGATATTATGAATAAGGTACTCATCTATCCTAATCTTAAACTAAGATACACTAAAAGACACGTTGAAATTTAGAAATTACAAGATAATAGAAAACTTTAAATGTAATAAAATAAAAACTCCTTGATTGAGATTGATCTTCAAGCTTGATGTTCTTCTTCAATCTAACAACCTCCTCCCTTTTGACTTTGTTTAAGACAAAAATCGTGTGTTGAGTATTTGTCTTGAATTTCAAGGTTGACTTCTGACTTCTTTTTGTAATTCACTGTGTCTTATTTTGATCCATGTCTAGAGTTGAAAACTTGTATTAAATGCCTTTTTGCCAAAATCAAGCGAGGTATACAATTGTAAAAGATTATTTTGACTTCTCAATTTAAGGTTATTTTTTAATTTGATCATGTGAGTCAATGTTCAATTCTCCCCTTTCTTATTCAAACATTGTAAAAAAACTTGTACGATCCACTTATTTGATTTCAACAAGACAAGTTAACATTCATAGCACAATATATATCATCAATAATATGCTTTTATCAACAATTATCAGTTAATATAGTCAAATATCTCAATCAATGGTATTCAACACATGTTCTTCTTCTTCCCCTTTTTAGATAGTCGAAGGTAATAGCAAGTGAAAGAAGATATAAACATAAGCATGAATAGAGATGACAAAAGTTCATAAGTCAATGGTGATTAAAAGCAATACAAAGTGTAATGAAAAAACATGTTATAATGTTATGCTATGAGTGGTGGCCAAGGTTAAGGTAGGCTGATGAGAGTGTAAGGACCTAAAAGTCTCCATCTAAGTCTAAGGTATACCACAGATGCTCAACTTAGCTTTTACATTCTCCATTCCGTGGTCATATTATTTAGCTTCCTATTCACTTTAGCATTGAAGAAGGTATGCATGGACACTAATGTATAAAACTTCTGAATAATAGGAATCAAAAGGAAACCATTGAGGGGGAAGAGCATCTTCACCACAAAAATATCTGCTTCTTGTCCTTTTTCACCCACAACAAGAGCTTTAACACTTATATGCCATCATCACCACCTTATGTAACACCCTCATTTTGGGAGTAAGAGTAAAATGGTCATTTTATCACCCACCCTGCAAAATTGAGTTAAAAGTATTTGATAACCTCAATTATAATGCTAAAATGTTAGTAAATATATAATTGAAGGTAATCAGTAAAGATATCTATGCTTATGTTCTTATTTTTAAAGTAAGTGCAAAACGATCATTTTAACACTTACTTTATGAAATTGGACCAGAGGTGCCCAATAAACTCTAAATTTGTGTTAAATATTAGTTTGGGCGTGGCTGAAAGCAAATAGTGAAAATAATATTAATAATTTAAGAAAGTAAAAAATAAGTGGGAAAAGTCAATTGTAATAGTAATTTTATGAATAATGTAGTAAATAATTATTTTAATTGCAAAATTGAATATTTTTCTCATGAATTAAAAATTAAAGAAGGAGAATAATGAATTTCACAACCTTAAAATATAAAAAACAAAGCCATGAGAATTTTGATGGTCCCTACGGGTGAATCTAGAGAGGGGTGAATAGATTTTAGTTCCTAGGTAGCCCAATTTTGTGCGTTTCTGCTTTCTTTTTAAATTAACCAATTACTAATCTTACTTAACTATCTATCCTTAAGACAGAAAAACAATATAGATCAAAAATGTATAATGGAAAGAACAAAAGAAAGATCAAGGAACATGTTAGTAATCAATATACTTGAGTAATCAATAGCAGTATCTAACTGTACCAGATTTAGTTGATTATCGAGTCAATTACCGTACGTAAAACAATTTTTAAACAATGTTAAAGAGCAGCGTAAGGCAAAAAATAAAGAGTATAAGAGAGAAGAAGATTGCACGATGATTTATACTGGTTCAGCCAACTGCCTACGTCCAGTCCCAACCCAGCAACTGTTGCAATTGGATTTCCACTATGATCCCTTTTGTGCTTTTTACATTCACTTTGTACAAACAAAAAAAAATGAAATCAAAACACCTAATACAACCAGTTCTTTAACCCAAAAAACCTTTCTCCTTGAGCTTGGCACTCGCAAGATCAAACCTTTGAGAAAACCCTTCTCAATGAATCTTACTCTATCTAGAGAGACCTCTCTCCTAGAGTAATCAACCCAATTCCAAAATGGAAACAAAAAGATCAGTTAGAAAACACCTTAGAGTGTAGATTCTGATCATATGTAAGAATAATGAATTCCAACCAATCAGAACATTGAATCAAGATTGCCTTTTGATAAACCTTTCTTTAAGAACTTTAGTTAGACTTGAAGAATGACGAAGTTTGACCCTTGTATTTTGATTTTGATGCATTTGTAATCTTGAATTTTAAATAGTTGTGTATATAGGATCTCAAGTGTATTGATTGTTTAGACTAGGCTTTAAGTATGTGATTTGAATTGTTTATGCTTCTAAGAGAATTTGAACTTACTTTGATAATCAAGCTAAGTGAATTGGAAACCCATATTTTGTTTTTTAAAAAGAGGAAAACCAAACTTAAGTGATAGAACACTTGGTTCGACAGTTTTAAAGTGTTTTTAACTGAAGTAATTGATTACCATTTCGAAGTAATCGGCTACCAATAGTAATTGAAATTGAGAATCCAAAAACTCTCTAGAGTAATCGATTACCCCATTTCCCTAATTAATTACCTCGTGCTTGAGAAACAAAGGGAGATTAAAACTCTTTGGAGTAATCGATTACCACTCCATAGTAATCAATTATCCCCATCAGAAATTCATCTCAACTGTATTTCAAATGTTTTATATAAACACATTCTTGAAAGATTTTAAGAAGAAGTAATCTTTGAGTTTGAAAAAAGAAAAAGGAGAGCGAAAAACAAGTTTTAGAGAAGAACATTGTGTTCTTAATTTTTTCTCCGAGATTTCAAAAAGATTCAAAAGCTTTCTCAAGAGATGAATTGTTTGTGATGGATTGAAGCATCTACATTGGTCTACAGGGTAATCAGTTTTTGTACAACAAGTGTACTCCTTCTGATATTTAATTTTCGATTTTGATTTAGAATTGTGTAAACTCTTTGAGAAAGGTATTCTCTGTAAAAAGAGTTTTTGGGAATTTGAGAAATGAGTCTCAAGGCTGATTCTTGAAGGTTTCAAGAGTTAGGGAGAAAGGTTCTTGGAAAAGAACTAGATGTATTGGTTTATTTTGATTTCATTTTGTGTATGTGCAATGTGATTGTAATTGACACAAGGGATCATAATTGTTGATAGTGGAATACCAATTAAAACAGTTGTTGTATTGGGACTGGAGGTAGGCTGAAAGCCGAACCAGTATAATTCACTGTGCAAATCTCTCTTTACCTTGAACTCTTTTATTTTGACGGATCATATTCTGAATGCAATTTTGTGTATGTCTTGATTCTAAAGAGTTTGTAAAAGAAAAAGATTTTATTCTTCCTTTATCATTTCGCTGTGATAATTCTGAACTAATATTGATTTCTAAATTGAAAAGTCAATAATTACAAGATCAATAGTAAATAGGAAGAAAACTGTAATAGCCGAAAAAATAGGAGAGGGAACCAGAATCTATTCACCCCGCTCATGATTCTGCATAGGGACCAACAATTGGTATCTAGAGCAAGGACTAGCAAGATAATCTAGTAATCCTACATAGGTTCCCTGGAATGGCTTGTAATCTTTTACCCTTTGCTGAAGGAGCATATATAAATAGACCTCCATTATTCTGCGGTGATAACTATCCGTTCTGGAAAGTTCGAATGAAAATCTTTATAAAATCTATTCATAGAAGCATCTGGCAAGTTGTGGTGACAGAATACAAAGTCCCAACTCATATAGTAAATGGGAGTGAGATAGAAAAACCGTTTGAGGATTGGGATGTAGATGAGATTAAGAGGGCTGAAAATGATGCCAAGGCTTTAAACATTATACATTCTGCCCTGAATTCTGATGAGTTTTTTAGAATCTACAGCAAAAGAAGCATGGGAACTTATCATGGTAACCCATGAAGGCCAAGCTGAAGTCAGAAGAGCAAGAAAAAACACACTCATCCAGGAATATGAAACATTTAGGATGTCTCAAGGCGAATCCATAATGGATATGCAAAAAAGGTTCACACATATCATCAACCATCTTAAAGGACTTGGCAAGAACTTCATTGAAGAAGAAGTGATTGTCAAGATTCTGAAATCTTTGAATAGAAAGTGGCAACCAACCGTGACAACAATAACAGAATCAAAGAACCTAGGTGTAATGTCAAGTGCAGAGCTGTTTGGCAAATTGAGAGAGTATGAGATGGATATGTCTCGCATGGCAGATGAGGAATAGAAGGCTAAAAGAGCAAAAGGACTCACTCTTAAAATGGAAAATACCGAAACTGAATCTGAATCCTCTGAAGAAGAAAATGAATCACAAGAAGACCAAATGAATCTGATGGTCAAAAAATTCAAAAAGTTCATGAGAAAGAACTCTAAGAGAAAGTTTGGCCAACAGAGAAAAGGAATAAAAAGATAAGAAGACACTTCGGTCAAAGTTACATGTTATGAATGCGGAAAAATTGGACACTACAAATCAGACTGCCCTAACCTGAAAAGAAGTAACATCACTGAAGTAAGAAAGTCTGAGAATGAAGGAAAATTCAGAAAAGAAAAGAAGAAGAAGAAAGCTTACATAGCTTGGGATGAAAGCTACACCTCTTCAACATCTGAAAGTGAAACAGAGTAAGCAAATCTGTGCTTAATGGTCAAGTCATCTAGTCAGGTAAGTGACTCAAATACTGTTATGGATGATTATGATGAATTGCATACAACCTTTTGTGAACTTCATAAAGAAGCTGAAACATTTGAAAACGAAAACAGAGTTTTGAAAAAGGAAATCTCTTTTTTAAATCAAAAAGTCTATGATTTAAACAATGATCTTTCAAAACTAAAAAAAGAACACAACCTAAGACATTAAACTAAGAACTGCTCTTGGAATTGTGTTCACATGAAAAAGGACAATAAACTAAAAACTGGAAATTCTAAGTATGCTAACTTGACATGTACCTACTGTATGAAACATGGTCATAATGCCTTTAGTTACATGATTAGAAAGAAATGTATCTCTAGTGGTATGTATAAGTGGATTAGAAAGGAAAACTATAGCACTAACCTGACTGGACCCAAGAAAGGTTGGGTACCAACTACAAAATAAACTTTTTTCTCTTGCAGGAAAACTGATGAGTCATTATTTTGATCAATTTCTCTGCATATAATACATCATATTACAACATTATTAATGGTCAATTAGCATTATTTAGTGCATTTATGAGTTTGGGCTCATTTGGGCCTTAAGTGCTTATTTTTGTTCTAATTCGCTAAAATTTCCAGTTTTGACAAGGTTCACTAAAAAAGGAATAACTCTCACTACAGAACTGTGTTTGAGCTCTGTTTTATGTCAAATTAAAGAGGACTTAAAGAGCTACAAAAGTTATGAAGACATGAAGAGCCAATTCTGATGTAGGAACATCCATTACTAGAAGAGTTACTAGAAGCTCCAAGACCAAGCACACACTCAATCAAGCTACCTTAGTTAGAATTTCATTTTTTTGTAATGTACTTGTGAATGATTTTGATGGCCTTGTAAGTTTTCGGCCAAAAGAATACTTTCTTTTAAGTGTTTGCTTAACGTTGTGCTTAAAAGGCTAGTAAGCTTAAAGAGTGAAGCTTAATAAAGTGAATGAATTTAAGTTCAAGTTCATATAAAATTCACATTTGAAATTTAAATTTAATTTGGTTTAAGTTTGAATTTCAAATTGTGAATCTAGGTGGTTTTGGTTCAAGTAGATTTTCACTTGGATTAGGATCCATGCCTAATCCAAGAGCAAATCTTAACCCTTGATTAGATGCATTCATCCAATGGATGACAATCAAGTGGAAAGTTACATGTAACCTTTGAAAGTGACATGAAACACTCTTGAAAGTGACATGTACTTGAACCTTTGAACTTGTGGCTCTTATTCATTGACTTGTAGAGTACTTTAAAGTTGTTTAGCTTCCTCTTCAAGTCTTCCTATGCCTATAAAAAGCCAAAAATGAAATTGTATGAGAACTTTTGATCATTTGAATAAAAACTTTGAGTTTTTGAGAGATAAGTCTCTTGTCTTCCTTAGGAAGGTTTCTTGAATCTTATCAATGGATCCTCATCTCCATTGTAGCGGTTCCTCCTAGGCTTATTGGCCATGCCATGGCGCCTTTCTAAACCATTTCTCTTCCCCATTCCATTTTGTAATTTTGTTTCTCTTGTTATCTCCATGGGAGCTTGACCAAAAGCTTCCATTGAAGCTTGTTTGAAGATAGTTGAAGAAGCTAGATTGGGCAACATCAAGGGCTCTTTGGAGAATCTCTAAGGAGGCCTCTATCAAGTGGTATCATGAGCTTGTTGTCTTCTTCAATGGGTCATCTTTAATCGGTTAGTATTGGGTTTCCTAAGTTTCCATAGTTTTCTTTGAGTTTTCAATGTTCTATGTCTTCTTTCTATAGCCTAGTCTTAGTTTCCTTGAGTTGTCTTCATTTTGTTCGGTTGGTTTGTGTCTAAGCATGCTTTTCTTCTTTCTTTCTTTTTCAAACCGTGGGTTTGAGTTTCCATGCATGCTTGTCGTGAAGTTTTACCCATAGTTGCTTTAGCTTCCATAACAAGATTCATGGTTCTAGAGTAACTTCCTTTGTAAGCTTCTTTGTTTGATGTTTTTTCCATTAGTTTTGTTTAGTCCTTGTTGTTTTTCCTCCATAACCGTGATTAGATGTATGTTGATGCACCATTGATGATTTGGGTTTCAAGTTTTTACATGGGTTTCAAGTGGTAGAAGAAACTTCTAGTGTAAGACTCACATGTACATGCTTGTAATAGCTTTTAGAGCACTCTTTAGGTTCAATTTGTGTATAACCTTGTGAATTTCGTTTTGGGTTGTGGAAATTGAACTTTGAGGTTGTTCTTTATCATCTTGTGGTTTTGGTCCAGCCATACATAGTGTGTGAAAAAAAAAATTCAAAATTAAGAAAAGAAACAAGTGAAAAAAAAACAAAAGAAAAAGAATTAGTAGTGAAAATAAAAATATATTGGTTCAAAAAAGAGTATCCATTGAATGAGAACCATGAAAAAGAAAAATAAAAAGAGTGAGAACAGTAAGAGAATGATTCAAAAGTGAAAAGAATTGATCATTAGACACACCCTTGGACCTTGTTTTGAGCACACATCACCCAAGTTGAATTTTTAGTACCTTTGTTTTAGACTTGAGTGTGTAGTTTTGGTTTGGGTGTAATTTTCATAATTTCCTTGTATTGCACTTGCTGTAACTTGATGGTACCATGACTGTATTGGCCTTTTATTGATTTCAAATTGCATTTTAGAAGGTTAGAAATATTATAGGACATAAAATTAAATCGGTCGCTAATTGGATTTATAGATTTCCGTCGCTATATTTGGTGAAGTTTCGATGGCTATTTGAATTTGTGTATGGCTGTCCAGTTTTGATACCTATAGTTTGGTCTCGATTTTGGATTGTCTTTCCCTGCAAATACATGTTATTTTTCTGTCCATACATGTGCCCATGTCTCATCAAAGTTTACTTCACATTTGAGTAGCCATTCTTTCAATTTTAAGCTTTTATTGCTTGTCTTTCTTGGACTCCTTAGTTTTGTCTTTGAGTATTTGTCTCTTTGGACTTCTTAAGCCTAGCTTGGGTGCTGTTCCTCTTTCACAATGGTATGATAAGGACTTGGTAATTGATTAGAGAATAATTCTTAAGTGAGAACCAAGAGATAGAGAGGAAAAAGGCAAGAGAGTTTCATTAGAGAAAAAACCACTAAGTGTGAAACACGAGTTAATTGAGTGGATACACTTAGAGAGTGATGAGATCCTTTATTTCATATTATATTTCTTGTACACTAACCTTTTCTTACATTGATAGCTAGTTCTCATAGTGTTAGCAATGATTTGTCACCCAAAACTCTCAAAATGATAGATATGTTGATGAGTAGGTTGAATACCAATTTTGTGGAGAGGTTGGGGTTAATTGAGAGGAGATTGGAAAGTGAGAAGAGGCCTAATGGAGAGAATATTAGGAATAGAGGTGAAAGGAGAGAGTACCATAGAGATAGTGATAAGAGGAGTAGAAGAGGGAGTGAAAGAAGTGATAGAGATAATTATGACTTTAAGAGGGAAATGAGAGAAGAAAAACAAAGAAGGTTGTTAGAAGAAAATGAAAAGAATTATGATGAGTATTGGAGAAGGGAAAAAGAGAGAATGATAAAGGAATTGAGAGAAAAAGAATTGAGAGCAAAAGAAATTAAAGAATGGGAGTTAATAGAAAAACAAATGAAGGAGAAAAATGATTCTTTACTTGCTTATACTAACCCTTCATTTGAATTTTTTGATTCTTATTTGGAGGACATTATAGGTATAGTTCCAAAGGATGACTACCAAGAGGAAATTGACAATCTCTTGTGTGAAGATGTAGAAAGGAATGCACTTAAATCTCTTTGTGAGGATGCTTGTGGTCATCTTTATAAAGTTCCTTTTGATTTGACTCATAATAAAGAGTTGTGCATAAAAGAGCATTAGAACAAACCTTGTGAAGAAATAAAAGAGCATTTCTCTTCCCCATTCCATTGAAGCTTGTTTGAAGATAGTTGAAGATGCTAGATTGGGCAACATCAAGGGCTCTTTGGAGAATCTCTAAGGAGGCCTCTATCAAATTCGGACTGCATCTGGTGAAAATTGCCTTGAAAGTGACGCATGAAACTGATGCGGGAATTTCAGCGTGAAGAATTAATGTAGGCCCATTTCAAATCATGTAATTGGACCATCTAAATGTTTGCATTGAGTGGGCTTTGAACCCTGCACCCTAAGTCACCTAAAGTCATGTGACTAGCACATGACTCACTTATTATAAATACCTCAATTTAGAAAATTGTAGCACACTTTTTACCTTTCAATTCATTTCAATTTTCAACATTATTCTTTTCCTTTCAAGTCGCTCTGCTAGGGTTTTCAGGTTTGCCATTCCAATTATCGTTCTCTCTCCCTTCTTGCAATTTAAATCTTCTAATATGCAATCCCAATCTATGCTTAGTCTAATTTCAATTATGCGCAACTAATTTCTTCAACCAATTCGATCTCAATAGGATCCCTAATTTCCTTAGGTTCTTTGTTTTCAATTGCATGAGTACTCGTTTTGGATTCTATAATTTTAATTCCATTATGTTGATTAGTATTTTGGATTGAGATTGTTGATTCTGTCATTGTTGATTGATAATGAATGCAGAGAACTAATTATATGATTCGAAACCATGTTGTGTGCTCTCATGCGATTGTGTGAGTTTAAAGGCCACCAAGTGTTCGATGATAATTCTCTAAGATCTTAGAGCGTTAGTTCAGTGTTGACATGCAGAGATCTCGGTTTCAATGCACTACATAGATGAGTGCCTTTATTTTGTTGAACCAATGAGGGAAATTGGGATCTGACAGAGATCGGATTGGTGTTTTTTAATAATCTATTAATTGCTTTTTAATTATTGTTTAATTACTGTCATTGGTTAATTTTTACTATTGAATTGCCTTTAATTTTCCCTCTACACAAAACCCCCCAAAAAATTTGCATTTAAAATTTCGGCTACAGAGAAGTAACAAAGTAATCCGTAGGGAAATGATCCGAGTCCACTATTACTGCAAAGTAGTAGCTAGACTTTGGTATTATTTGATGCACGTTCCGCGCGTGTGTCAAATTTGGCGCCGTTGCCGGGGATGGCTTTGTTAATTCTCATTGTTTATAGGCATTTTTTGTTATTATTAAACATAGCATAGATTAGTTTACATTCAATAAATTTTGCGGTATACTGATTTCATGCTCTGTTTTGCACTTGTTTGACCTGTTATGTACTGTTTGGTCATCTGATTTTGGATTTTTAGATCTGTTCGGTCATTCTAATTACCTTTCCTAAAGTAATTTGGCCTTCTGAGCAAACCTTTCACCCCAAAGTGGTGAAAAATTGAATTATTTTTACGAAATTCCTTTCAGATTTTTTTGTTTTGCAATTATTTCGGTCCCGCAGGGACACAATGGGTATTTCTGAATTGTTGAACTAATTCCGTTGGTTTTGAAATTTTGCAGGGTGGTAGTTTTTGAGGAATTGGGTATAACCTCGTGCAAGGCACGAGGCACCACCCTATCGAGGCCAAATTCCATCGTTTAGACCCTCTTCTCAATTTTTTTAAATTTTGCACTGCATTTTTAGGGTCGCGGGGTGGTTTAGAATTTACTTGTGGCAGTCCCATGAATTTTAAAAATCATTTGATATTGTTTTGGAAGTTTATTTTGGTCATCTGGTGCATGCTAACAGTGATATCCTGTTGAGTGCTGTTAGTTAGTGTTGTTTATGTTGATTTGTGCTGTATATTGCTGTTTTTGTGGTTATTGTTGAATCTGATGAACTAGAGAGGTGCTGATTTACATTCATTTAGGCTAACATGGATAATAGGACTATTAGGGAACTATTGCAGCAGGAGGGGAGTTTCAATGATTCAACTTTTATAGAGGCAGAAGTTTTTCATACCTTACCTCAATAGCAATACAACCCATATTCCTACAATCCTGGATGGAGAGATCAGATTTATCAGAGTTAACTTGACTATTCTATTTTCCATCCGACACAAAATTGGTAGCATAATTTCAATCATCATATATCATCTTTTCAACAACATCCTACACAACCACTAGCCCAACCACAAGGTGGTCCTTCCTTGGAAGAATTAATCAAGCAAATGGCCACCAACAACTTGCAATTTCAGTAGATAACTGAGGCTAACCAGAACCAACCTCAACCATCCATCATTCTACCTTCACAAGCAATTTCCAATTTGAATGATAATGATAAGAATGTGAGTGATATTACTTTGGGGTATGGTAAGCAAATGGTGGAACCTACTGCACAACCAGAAAAGACAATTACCATGGAGGTTGTAGCTAAAGAGAAAGAGCTGCAAGAACAAGATTTGCAAGAACAAGATTTGAAAGAACAAGACATGAAAGAACAAGTGACAGATAAACAAGAGAAGGAAACATGTGATGATTTAATTGTTTATACTAATCCTTCCTTTGTTTATGTTGATTCTCTTTTGATAGGTGATGTAGGAGTGAGTCCCAAGGAAGAAATACAAGATAACAACTTTTTGTGTGAAGATGTTTATGTAGAAAAGAAAGAAGTTAAAGCACACGGTGAAGCTGTTTGTGACCCTCCTCCTTACAAAAATCCTCATGTCTTGGTACCTTGTGGAGAATTGTCCATGAAGTTTCCTTGGAGCAAACTTTGTGGAAAGAGTGAAGCATCCAGGAAATCAGAGCAACCACAAGAGAAGATTTCTTTATCATTTGATACTTTATATAATTGCAATATGAACAACACTAAATGTTTCACTTTAGACTCTTATGGAATTAAAGTATGGACTATCATTGAGCTTGCTTATTTGAACCTCTTAGTTGTTCCTAATGACTTTTGTTCTCATGATGTTACATATAGGTCGTTAGAGAAGTTAACAATGGAGAGCCAAGTGCAAGCTTCTACAATTATTGGCGAACCAATGTCTAAATACATTATAGATGGAGTAGAGAATAATCATGCTACCTTGAAACACTTTAATTTTTTACTCTCTCTTTTAAATTGTGTTATTGATGTTAGAGTTCATTATTCCATGTTCTTTGATTTGAAAGTAAGTGAAACATGTGAATTGTTCAATTTAGATGCCAAGATTAAAATGAACAAATGGAGAATTATGATTATGGCATTCAACTTATTCCTACCACCACCATGCACTGATTATAGCACAAAAACATACCTATACTCTGAATCATTTGCACTGATAAAGAATGACTTATATATTTATGTAGATGATTTTGTGATATTTGACCCAGGTGGGTATTTGTTTCTTGTAGTAGGTACTAAGGATACATTCATGGTAAACGGGCAGCGTTTAAAGCGTTATCATGAGAGTTTGATGCAAATCCATGAAGCTATGGTGTGTGCTCCACGGATTCAACATCTTGAATGCCCAATCTTCAATTCACCAAGTGATCCTCACTCTAGATAGAGAAGCTTGCGGAATAGACTAGGTGTTTAAGCTAGTATTTCGGTTTGGAACCAAAGGAAGAAGAAATAAAAAAAAATGGAAGGAGAACTAGAAGGTGGTAGTGCCATGATTTATTGAATCAATAAGCTAGGTAGAGGAATCGCCACTTGAGTCATGGACAAAGATAAGATTCAAGGTTCTTTGAAGAAACCCTAGGAGAGCACACCCTTTTCTCAAGACACAAGTCTTAGAAATTCTATTTCATTTAATATTCAAAAGTGAGTCTTACAATGAGAATTTGCCTAAGTTATATGGCCTAGGTGATGACCGTGAGGCTCCCTAGCCATTGGATCCTTGATGGATTGATCAAGTGATGCTAGGCACCCCTCACTTGATCAATTCAAGAAGGATCTAGACTAAATGAGATCAAGAGGCTCAAACCTCATCTAAGCTTGTAATGATCATAGATTAATTAAGATTGAATTCTATGCCTTGGATTAGAAGTAAATCCAAAGGCTAGAATACCTTCTTAGATGAGAGTCAATACTTATAAACTTGACTTAAATTTGCACCTTTGATTATGGTATAATCAAGTGGTGGAAATTTAAATGAAGTTAGTGGAGTTTCCACTCATTCTCTTTCTTAATCCATCTACTCTCTTTTAAGAGAGTGTATTACACTTGCTTAGTTGGGTCATAAGACTCTTAAGCCCAATCTAAGAGGCTTTGACCAATCACCATGAAAGTCAACATGTCCATTAGCTTATGCTTGGCCGAAACATACACAACAACCATGGTCCAAGCTTTATGCAAAACTAAGCCTAAACTAATTACAAACTAATAAGAAGATTACAAGGCTTCTTTTGCCCAATTTGTTGACTTTGAGGAGTTGACCATTGAATTTGACTTTACCTTGACTTGTTGACTTTGACTTGGTCAACTCTTCCTCAACTTGAGCTTCTAGTCTTCTTTGCATAGCCCTTGTGATCCTTATGCTTGGAGATGGTCCTCCATCAGAGCTCCATTGAGCAGCCCGCAGAGCAAAAATTTGTGACACTATCAGATACACTGCCGCTTTGAGCGGCCGAGGGAGTTTTTTCTTTTCTCCCTCCACTCTTTTCCGTTTTGTTTTCAATCATTTCCTATCTTTCCACCTTATTTAATTAGGAGTAATTAGGATTTCCATGCTTTGTTTCATTTTATTTTTATGAATTGGAGATTTTGTGATTCTGATATGATTATTTGTACATCTGCATTATGGTTTATACGTTGAGAATCTGAACTGGAATCTAAGCTGAGTTAAGTTTTTTGATTATTTTGTGGTATTGTTATATTCCTCTGATAGATGTTGGACTAGTTTGTATGAATTGGTTATGTATTGTTTCTGATAAGTATTTGACAATATTGAACCTGTGAGTCTTTGGGCCTATTTTGAATGGATTCATCTGCATGTCATTCTCTTTCTTTCGGTGTGATATATGCCATTAGTGGATGTTGTTTTTCGGAACTTGCTTTTATTCTTTTCAAAGCTGCATTTTATCACTTAGGCATTCATTTCTATTTTCCCCACTTGACTAAATAGCCTACCTTGCATTTTATCCATTGCTAGCTCCTTTGCGCCTAAAACCATTTCTTTCACTACCTACATTACAAGCCTTAAGAGTAAAACAATGTTGTCCTGATTTCTCAGATATTGAGTTAATTGTTCATCTTTAGGTTATGTGAAGCAGATAAGTGTAAGGGTATTTGCTCAGGACGTGCAGAAAAATAAGTGTGGGGGGTGGAATATTGCAATTAATATGATTTGGGTATGAGTTTCAGAATTGATACATTTTGGTTGCTTTTTGACTAGCACACTCATGTAAATGTTATCTTAGTGCTATTTTGCTATTTGAGACTGATATGGATGAAAAAGAAAAATAAGTACTAGAAAAAAATTGAAAAAAAAGACAAGAAAAAATTGGAAAAAATATATGGAAAAAGAAAAAAAATAAGAGCAAAATAGCAAAATTTTAATCTGAATAAGTGTGCAAAATGAGTTGAGTACTTAAGCAGTTGTTGAAATAACAACTTTGCAGATTTATCATGTAATTTTGATATATTTTGTAATCTATTAATGTTGATTTCAATATTTGTGAAATAGTAGTCACTTGACCAAATTTATCAAACCTTTATCTTTGGCCCCATTACATCCTTTGCAAGTCCTCTTGAATCATGCATGGCTGTGATTGTTGGTGGTAGAGAGCTAGAATGATTGTAAGCCTATGGTAAAATGAGAGTAAACACTTGCCTGATACACTTGAGAGTTTGAGTGATACACTTCTGGTGAGGTCATTGCTTATAATTAACTTGCATGATTAATTCACTGTCTGATTGGTCCTATCTGAAGCAGGAATTATTTAATACTGTAACATGTAATTATTAGATTGATTGTGCTCTGATCGCTTTGTTCAGTTCTGAGGCATTGATGACTATTTTAGAGAGTACGAAATAACTTAGACAAGATAAAATTTTGCATCCAATTTAACATTTTCATTAGGACTTAGTTTTGCCCAAGAGTGCAAAAGGATAAGTGTGGGGGAATTTGATGAGTCATTATTTTGATCAATTTCTCTGCATTTAATACATCATATTACAACATTATTAATGGTCAATTAGCATGATTTAGTGCATTTGTGAGTTTGGGCTCATTTGGGCCTTAAGTGCTTATTTTTGTTCTAATTCGCTAAAATTTCCAGTTTTGACAAGGTTCACTAAAAAAGGCATAACTCTCACTACAGAACAGTGTTTGAGCTCTATTTTATGTCAAATTAAAGAGGACTTAAAGAGCTACAGAAGATATGAAGACATGAAGAGCCAATTCGGACCGCATCTGGGGTAAAAATTGCCTTGAAAGTGACGCACGAAATTGATGCGGGAATTCCAGCGTGAAGAATTAATGTAGGCCCGTTTCAAATCATGTAATTGGACCATTTAAATGTTTGCATTGAGTGGGCTTTGAACCCTTCACCCTAAGTCACTTAAAATCATGTGACTAGCACATGACTCACTTATTATAAATACCCCAATTCAGAAAATTGTAGCACACTTTACCTTTCAATCAATTTCAATTTTCAACATTACTCTTTTCCTTTCAAGTCGCTCTACTAGGGTTTTCAGGTTTGTCACTCCAATTCTCGTTCTCTCTCCCTTCTTGCAATTTAATTCTTCTAATATGAAATCCCAATCTATACTTAGTCTAATTTCAATTATGCGCAACTAATTTCTTCAACCAATTCGATCTCAATAGGATCCCTAATTTACTTAGGTTCTCCGTTTTCAATTGCATGAGTACTCGTTTTGGATTCTATAATTTTAGTTCCATTATGTTGATTAGTATTGTTGGACTTAAATCTTGATGATGCTTGAAGCTGCTCAACCTTTAGTGTTTTGCTTTTGATGTTTATGTAATCTTTTGTTTTCCTTAGATAAATTGTAATAAGCTTTTCATTGTATTAATTGTTTAGGATAGGCTTGTGCTTGTGATTGTTCTTGTGTGACAAGTCTTAGGTAAGTAAAGTCATTACTTGTGTTGGAGATTCAAATCATTCATTTCCCTCTTTGTTTTTAAGAAAAAGTTTTTGGTAATTGACTAAGGTAATAGATTACCAGAAACTGGCAGTAGATTACCAACTAAGGTAATAGATTACCAGAAAACGGTAATAGATTACCACAGTTTGGTAACAGAGTGGAAATTTGTGATTTTCTTTGTGGTAATCGATTACCACTCGGATTAATCGATTACCAGAGGTTAAAAACACTTGAGATGATGTTTACTTGCTGGGATAATCGATTACCAACAACTGTAATCGATTACCACCATCAGAAATCAATTAGATTGCTCAAAATGGGTTTTTATCTTGTTTTTTATATAAACCCTCTTTCAAAATATTTCATAAGAACTTTGAAAATACGAAAAGGATTGAACTTACACTTTCATATCTTCTTTGAAACTGAGTTTATATTTTCTCCAAGAAATCCTTCAAATAATTGAAAAGGTTTTAAAGAAAAGTTTTCAAAGAGCAATCTTAGTTGAGTTTCAATGGTTGGTTTGTCTTGTGCTTCATGTTGATCAGATTCTACACTATCAGGTGTTCTCTAAACTGATCTTTATTGTTTGTTTTGAGTTGGGTTGATTACTCTAAGAGAGAGGTCTCTTTAGGAAAGAGTAAGGTGTTTTGAGAAAGGTTTCTTAAAGGATTGGTTCTTGGAGGTGCCAAGACCAAGGAGAACTATTCTTTGGGTTAAAGAACAGGTGTTGGGTGTTTTGATTTCATTTTTTTGTTGCTTGTGCAGACTGAATGTAAAGAACATAAAAGGGATCATTGTTATAGTGGAACACCAATTGCAACAGATTGTTGAATTGGGACTGGACGTAGGCCGGAAGTCGAACCAGTATAAATCCTCTTGTACACTCTTCTTCTACCTTACGCTTTTATATTTTGTCAATACGATTAACTGTAACATTGAATTACATTGTTTACATTTGGTAATTGACTGCGTAATTGATTCATATCTTGAACACTTGAATACAAATACTGACTCTCTAAGTATATTGATTGCTAATATGTTTCTCTGATCTTTCTTAAGTGTTTCCGTTGTGTATCTTTGATATATCTTGTTCTAACACTTATTCATTTGAGGTTGATTAGTTAAACAAGATTATATTTAATCTGAAATAAAAAGAAAATAGAAACGACATTAATTTGGAATATACGGAACTTGAATCTATTCACATCCCCTCTAGATTCAACATAGGAACCAACAAGTATTTTGGATTGAGATTGTTGATTCTGTCATTGTTGATTGATAATGAATGCAGAGAACTAATTATACCATGTTGTGTGCTCTCATGCGATTGTGTGAGTTTAAAGGCCACCAAGTGTTCGATGATAATTCTCTAAGATCTTAGAGCGTTAGTTCAGTGTTGACATGCAGAGATCTCGGTTTCAATGCACTACATAGATGAGTGCTTTTATTTTGTTGAACCAATTAGGGAAATTGGGATCTGACAGAGATCGGATTGGTGTCTTTTAATAATCTATTAATTACTTTTTAATTATTGTTTAATTAATGTCATTGTTTAATTTTTACTATTGAATTGCCTTTAATTTTCCCTCTACACAAAACCCCCCAAAAAAATTGCATTTAAAATTTCGGCTACAAAGAAGTAACAAAGTAATCCGTAGGGAAAAGATCCGAGTCCACTATTACTACAAAGTAGTAGCTAGACTTTGGTATTATTTGACGCACGTTCGACACGTGTGTCAAAAACCTGAGCAGCAAAAACTCAATCTGGTACTTGGATAGCGGCTGCTCAAGGCATATGACAGGTGACAAAATGATGGAGGACCATCCACAAGCATGAGGATTACAAGGGCAATGCAAAGAAGAATTGAAGCCCAAGTTGAAGAAAAGTTGACCAAGTCAAAGTCAAAGTCAATGGTCAACTCTTGATAGTCAACATAATAGTCTTATGAAGCCTTGTGATTTTCTATGCATTTTGTAATTAGTTTAGCTTAGTTTTTGTGAAGCTTGGACATTATGTTTGAGTTGTAATTTTCAGCCAAGCTTCCCCTTTTGGACATGTTGACCTTATTTGTGTTGGTCAAAGCCTTTTAAGATGGACTTAAGAGTCTTATGACCCAACTAAACAAGTGTGTTACACTCTCTTAAAAGAGAGTGGATGGATTAGGAGAGAGAATTAGTGGAATTGCCACTAACTTCATTTAAATTTCCACCACTTGATTATGCTATAATCAAAGGTGTAAATTTAAGTTAAGTTTATAAATGTTGACTCTCATCTAAGAAGGTATTCTAGCCTTTGGATTTGCTTCTAATCCAAGGCATAGAATTCAATCTTAATTAATCCATGATCATCATAAGCTTAGATGAGTTTTGAGCCTCTTGATCTCATTTAGTCTAGATCCTTCTTGAATTGATCAAGTGAGGGGTGCTTAGCATCACTTGATCAATCCTTCAAGGATCAAATGGCTAGGGAGCCTCACGATCATCACACTAGGCCATATAACTTAGGCAAATTTTCATTGTAAGACTCACTTTTGGAATATTGAATGAAATAGAATTTCTAAGACTTGTGTCTTGAGAAAAGGGAGTGCTCTCCTAGGGTTTCTTCAAAGAACCTTGAATCTTATCTTGGTCCATGACTTAAGTGGCGATTCCTCTACCTAGCTTATTGATTCAATGAATCATGGTGCTACCACCTTCTAATTCTCCTTCCATTTTTTATTTCTTCTTCCTTTGGTTCCAAACCGAAATACTAGCTTAAACACCTAGTCTATTCCGCAAGCTTCTCTTAGTCTTGGGTGAGGATCACTTGGTGAATTGAAGATTGGGCATTCAAGGTGTTGAATCTGTGGAGCACACACCATAGCTTTATGGGTTTGCATCACAAAAGAAACCTTAGCATCACAAAAGAAACCTTAGCATCTTCACACCAAGAGAGACAGGATCAGTAGTGTATGGAGACAACAATAAAGGCAAAATTCTTGGTTTCGGCGCAGTTGGATATAAAGCAAACATAGTTATAGAAGATGTACTTCTTGTTGATGTACTGAAGTTTAATCTTCTGAGTATCAATCAACTATGCGACAAAAACTATAGAATAACATTCAGTGATGAGCACTGTCTGATAAGTAGCAGAGACTCAGATGAACTACTCATGGTCGGGAAAAGGTTAAACAATACCTATATTCTAGAAATAGATCATTCACCCTCTTACTCTGCATGATTAACATCAAATGATAATTTGTCATGGCTATGGCATAAAATGATTGCTCACATTGATATTCTGCATTTAAATAAATTAGTGTATAAAGACTTAGTCATTGGATTACCAAAACTGAAGTTTTCTAAAGAAGGACTTTGTGAGGCTTGTTAAAAGTCCAAGCAGGCAAAAACATCTTTCAAAAGTATCAAATATGTTTCTACTACTCAGCCTCTTGAACTTTTGCACTTAGACTTATTTGGTCCATCAAGGACAACCAGTTTAGGTGGTAATCTCTATGGGTTGGTCATTGTAGATTACTACTCAAGGTTTACTTGGGTTTTGTTTATCCCAAAAAAGGATCAAGCCTTTGGCGCTTTTAAAATACTTGCCAAGAAAATTCAAAACAAAAAGGATTTGAAAATCAAGACCTTGAAAAGTCATAATGGATTTGAGTTTAAAAATAGTTCTTTTGAAAATTTCTACGAAAAACATGGGATCACACACTGCTTTTCAACTCCCATAACTCCTCAACAGAATGAAGTAGTGGAGGGGAAAAACAGATCTCTTATAGAACTAGGAAGGACTATGTTGAATGAGCAAAGGATGCCTAAATACTTTTGGGTTGATGCTGTGAACACAACATGTTATGTTTTCAACAGAGTATCTATAAGACCCATTTTGCTAAAAACCCCTTTTGAGTTTTTCAATGGCAGAAAACCAAACATTTCCTACTTTAAGGTTTTTGGATGCAAATGTTACATTTTAAACAATGGCAAGGATCATATTGGAAAATTTGATACAAAGGCTGATAAAGCCATTTTCATTGGATATTCAAATACAAGTAAAGCATATAGGATCTTTAACAAAAAAACATTATGCATTGAAGAGTTTGTCCACATTAGATTTGATGAAACTAAAACTTTCCAAAAGGAAAGCCTGCTATGTAATGATGATGAAACAGGTGAAGCGAGCACAGAAAATGAACAACTGCATCAGCAAGAACAAACATCTCCAGTTCCAAGTCAACCAAAAGAATGGAGGACACCAAGAAACTTATCTCTGGACAATGTCATTGGTGACATCCAAAGAGGAATGACCACTAGATCCTCCCTAAATCTCTTTTGCTATAACAATGCTTTTGTATCACAGGTTGAACCCTTTAACATTGAAGAAGCCTTAAGTAATGAATTTTGGATCATGGCTATGCAAGAGGAATTGGACCAGTTCAGAAGGAATGAAGTGTGGAAACTTGTTCCAAACAAGAGCAATATGAATGTGATCGGCACCAAGTGGGTATTAAAAAACAAACTCAATGAAGATGGAGTTATAGTCAGAAACAAAGCCAGACTGGTAGCCAAAGGTTACAATCAACAGGAAGGAGTTGACTTTAAGGAAACTTTCGCTCCAGTTGCAATACTTGAAGCAGTAAGACTACTCCTTGCTTATGCATGAATCAATAACTTCAAGCTATTTTAAATGGATGTAAAAAGCGCATTCCTAAATGGATACATTAATGAAGAAGTCTACGTAGCTCAACCACCATGTTTCACAGATACTACTTGGCCTAAACATGTTTATAGACTGAATAAAGCTTTATATGGGCTGAAGCAAGCCCCTAGGCAATGGTATGGTAGATTAAGTAAGTTTCTCATATCAAAAGATTTCCACAAAGGTAAAGTAGATAAGACTTTGTTTATTAAAAACAAATCTAACTACCTTTTATTAGTTCAAGTTTATGTTGATGACATTATCTTTGGATCATCTAATCAAGTACTTTGTGAAGAGTTTGTGAACAATATGCAGGAAGAATTTGACATGTCCATGATAGGAGAACCGAGCTTCTTCCTTGGACTCCAAGTCAAACAAATGGAAGGTGGAACCTTCATTCACCAGGTTAAGTACACTAATGAACTATTGAAAAAATATGTGGCAGACAAAAAAAGTATGTCTAATATGTGGCAGACAAAAAAATATGTTAGCTTATACCTAACAGCCAGTTGACCAGATATTATGTATGTTATATGTTTATGTGCTAGATTTCAATCTACACCTAAACAATCACATTGGCTGATGGTGAAGAAGATTCTTAAATACCTAAAAGGAACCATCAACTGTGGCCTATGGTATCCAAAAGGAACCTCACCATTACTTGTTGGTTTCAGTGATTGTAGGAAGTAAGTCAGACAAAAAAAGCACTAGTGGAATATGTCATCTATTTGGAGAATGCTTTATATCTTGGCACAGCAAGAAACAAGCTTGTGTGGCATTATCTATAGCAGAAGCTGAATATGTGGCAGCAAGGAGCTGTTGTGCTCAAGCTATTTGGTTGAAACACCAACTAGAGGATTTCGGGCTAAAGATAGATCACATTCCCCTAAAATGCAACAACACGAGTGCTATAAGTATCACAAGGAATCCTGTCCTTCACTCAAGAACAAAACACATAGAGGTCAGACATCATTTTATCCATGATCACGTAGAGAAAGGAGATTGTAACATCGAATTCATCGACACTGAAAACCAACTTGCTGACATCTTCACCAAGGCACTGCCAAAAGAAAGGTTTTACAAACTTAGAACAAACCTCGTCATACTAAGTGAGGAACTTCTAAACCCTTCTAATTGATTACATTAATCCAACAACATGATTTCATGAAAGTTTCAGTTCAAAAATGAGTTTTCTAAAAGAAATAGTCGATTACCTCATCGAGATAGTTGATTACCATACAAAAAAATTCAATTTCTTTGAAAAGTGGCACTATAGTAATCGATTACCACAAAACCAGTGTTGAAAACCATTTTAAAACCCCCCTGGAATAATCGATTACCATGACCAATTTTACTTAATTTTCTCTAATTTATATATATATGGACACGGGATAATCGATTAACCAAAGAAGACTAATCAATTACCTCGTTCTTGGACTAATTGCTTTGGAATTTTTCTTCTTATAAGCAATACAGGTTAAACCCCTCACATTCCAACTCTCACTATTCACCATCTTCTCCAACAACCTTAAAAACCATCTCTTCACTACAACCATGGAAAACCAAGGAAGAGGAAAAAGAATCAAAATGAGAGCAAACAGGTACTCTCAAGAGGAGATTCATGGAAAGAAGAAGGAAGGAGAATCATCAAAGAGGAAGAACCCCTCTTCATCCACTCAACCGGAAGGAAATCCTATTCCACCACCAGAGCCAAACCCCATCACTCGCTGGTTCACATCAAAAGGGTAAGAGACGAGATTCAACCTCGATTTCGCAAACAAGGACTTAGTTCCACTGAAGATTCTCGACTTGCATTGGCTTGATGAACAAGTCTTCACTTTCCAGACCTATCTGAGGCAACAAAATCTGGAGAAATTTGTAGGGATGAAAGGTTTTGTCTACCCCGACTTGGTTAGAGTATTCTACTCAAATCTCAAACCAAACATGGCATCAAAGACTGTAAGTTCTGAAATCAAGGGTATTACTATGACACTAACCCCTGCACATTTTCTTCAAATTGTTGGAATCAGGAAAGAAGGAATCATTACACATGTAGACAAACTCAGTGAGAAAGGATTTGATCTACAGAAGGATACCTTCTATATGAGTATGCTGAGAAACCCACAAAACTGGGAAGATGAAAAGACAACAAGGAGAGCACAAGGCAAAAAGGTGGCATACAACATAGGAGGCCTAAACACAGATGACAGGCTTCTACACTACACCGTTTGCTGGATATTGGCAGCAAGAGGAGCCAATCATGCTCAAATTAGCGAAGATGACATGATACTGATGACTGCTCTGAAAAATAGAATTAAGATGGATTGGACACATATCATAGTGGACAACATGCTCAAGACTAGGAGGCTTCTTGACAACAAATGTCCATACTCTTTGTTTATCTCTAGACTTGTTAGATCAAGGGGATTAACACTCTTAAGTTTTGATAATTACAAGACAGACGATACGAACAAATGATACAAGTGTAGACGATGTGAGGACTATAGACGAAAGAAGACTCCACAATCTGATAAGACTTATTTCATGCTTCCTCAAAGGTGTCTCATCACAAAGAACAGACGATGCAATTACGAATGAAAACGAAATCAATCTAGAGCGTTAGCTGAATGTCTTATGCTCTATTAAAGACCCAGCGTCTACTAGAAGAAGAATGAAGACAGATGAAGTAACACGTGCAAAATGTCTCTTTCAGTCGTTACTCTTAGAAGCTTCCAAAAAGGCTATTGGATATTGTGCAAACCTCTGCTACACGAAAAGTAGATCACACTTTCGTTATCCAAACTGATCAAGTCAGAAATAGGTGCTGAACATGCGCTAACTTCGCTACGAATAATTAATTGTTCTGATTGATCTCTGCCATTGATGGAAAGTTTCAAGAAAAAGGACAACGGTCATATCTCTTGAGTCTAACGGATCTCTTCAGACTAATGCCTATATAAAGGTCTTCACCTCACCATTTCAAGTTGGCGAAAACGTTATTACAAGCTGATTATTGAATTCGCTCTTACTCTTTATTGTATAAACCCTCTCTGCGAAGAGGAAAGTTTAAACTGCTTTTAAACTATTTCAAATCCACGTCTGTGGTATTTTAGCCTAAGGAGGCTGTGTTTGCAAAGAATACCCTTTTTCCTTAGCCTAAAGAGGCTGTGTTTCAAACAATACTTGGTGAGTTAGCCTGAGAAGGCTGTGATCAAAGAATATCTTGTATTAGCCAAAAGTGGCTGTGCTCAAACAATACTTGTAACCTTTTCACGGTTGATAGTGAAAACTCAGTTTTTGCTGAGTAACTGGACGTAGTCTGTTATAGACGAACCAGTATAAAAACTTTATGTTTTGTGGATTATATCTTGTGACTAACGGGGATAATTAAAGAATAACTTAACTTCTTAAATCAAGCATTTCAAAGATAAGTTTGAATCGTCTGCACTGATTTTAAAACAACAGACGATAGGATAAAATTCTATCAAAATCACAATTAAACCCCCCTTTTTGTGTTTTATTCTTTACAAGACAGTTGAACTTTTTCAGGTTGATACAACAGATGAAACAAGGGAGTTAGTCAAAGATGTCCACATCATAGGTGATAAAGCCTTGAAGATGATGAGGCTGATAAAGACTGATGCTGGCTGGATAACAAGAGAAGAACAACAACAAGTTCCACCACCAGAAATCCCAAAAAGAGGAATACAAGTAGAGGAGGAAGAGGAAGATAATCTTGCGTCGGGAGAATACATTCCAAAGACAAGATTCGAATCCATCATGATAGACAGACTTGATGAACTAGAGGAAACAGTGAACAAGAAGATTGATGATCTTAGGAAACATCAAGATATCCAATATCTGGAAATGAAGACTATGATGGAAAGACTTAACCAGGATGATACAAATTAGTAACTTCAATTCTACCTCTCAAAATCTTATTTGATATACCAAATAGGGGGAGTAGTAGTGTGGTAGCTATTAGTTATGTTTTGAAATTGCATTATGCTATCTTGGATTGTTAAGTTTTATATTTCTGAACTCTTGTGGGTTTTAAATTTTTTTTGGGTAATATTTTGCTTAGGGGGAGCAGATCAGAACTATTATATTTTGGATAACTGTAATAGAAATTTGAAAATTTTATATTGGATGCATGATATATGTCTCTGATAACTGAAAACATGTGAACAATGATGTATAGCATGAGAAGCTACACAAAACTTACTAACATTACAGGAAAGGTCAAAGCCATCTACACAAGATCTCTAGCACCACCTTGATTTGGTACATCAAAACCAAAATGAGGGAGATTGTTAGACTTGAAGCATAAAGAAGTATGACCCTTGTATTTTGATTTTGATGCATTTGTAATCTTGAATTTTAAATAGTTGTGTATATAGGATCTCAAGTGTATTGATTGTTTAGACTAGGCTTTGAGTATGTGATTTGAATTGTTTATGCTTCTAAGAGAATTTGAACTTACTTTGATAATCAAGCTAAGTGATTTGGAAACCCATATTTTGTTTTATAAAAAGAGGAAAACCAAACTTAAGTGATAGAACACTTGGTTTGACAGTTTTAAAGTGTTTTTAAATGAAGTAATTGATTACCATTTCAAAGTAATCGACTACCAACAGTAACTAAAATTGGGAATCCAAAAACTCTCTAGAGTAATCGATTACCCCATTTCCGTAATTGATTACCTCGTGCTTGAGAAACAAAGGGATATTAAAACTCTTTAGAGTAATCGATTACCACTCCATAGTAATCGATTATCCCCATCAGAAATTCATCTCAATTGTATTTCAAATGTTTTATATAAACACATTCTTGAAAGATTTTAAAAAGAAGTAATCTTTGAGTTTGAAAAAAGAAAAAGGAGAGCGAAAATCAAGTTTTAGAGAAGAACATTGTGTTCTTAATTTTTTCTCCAATATTTCAAAAAGAATCAAAAGCTTTCTCAAGAGATGAATTGTTTGTGATGGATTGAAGCATCTACATTGGTTTACAGGGTGATCAGTTGTTGTACAACAGGTGTACTCTTTCTGATCTTTAATTTTCGTTTTTGATTTAGAATTGTGTAAACTCTTTGAGAAAGGCATTCTCTGGAAAAAGAGTTTTTGGGAACTTGAGAAATGAGTCTCAAGGCTGGTTCTTGAAGGTTTCAAGAGTGAGGGAGAAAGGTTCTTGGAAAAGAACTAGATGTATTGGTTTATTTTGATTTCTTTTTGTGTATGTGCAGTGTGATTGTAATTGACACAAGGGATCAAAATTGTTGATAGTGGAATACCAATCACAACAGTTGTTGTATTGGGACTGGAGGTAGGCCGAAAGCCGAACCAGTATAATTGACTATGCAAATATCTCTTTACCTTGAAGTCTTTTATTTTGACGAATCATATTTTGAATGTAATTTTGTGTATGTCTTGATTCTAAAGAGTTTGTAAAAGAAAAAGATTTTATTCTTCCTTTATCATTCCGTTGTGATAACTCTGACCTAATATTGATTCCTAAATTGATAAGTCAATAATTACAAGATCAATAGTAAATAGGAAGAAAACTGTAATAGCCGAAAAAATAGGAGAGGGAACCAGAATCTATTTACCCCCCTCTAGATTCTGCATAGGGACCAACAACTTGGAAGTTCTTCATGAATTTCTTGGAGAAAAGATAGTAAATATGAAAGTGCAACAATTATTCAAAACGTGTATTTCCAAGATTGTTAAAAAGAATTTTAAAAGGAGGGGTATTTATATTTGAAATCCAAAACCAATTTTAGGCAATTAAATGACTTTTTGATAGTGGTAATCGATTACAACAGTCAGGTAATCGATTACACTAGAGAACAAAGCCAATCCAGGTGAAATCAACACATGGTAATCGATTAACCCGAGGGGTAATCGATTACCTTAGAGACAATTGAGAATTGCCACTTGTTACCCCACTTTTGGTAATTGATTACCACTTCTAGGTAATCTATTATCTCAGTGGGTAATTGATTACTTCATGTGTATTTTGAAAACAAAACTTTAAGGGAAATTCAACCATTTGAATCGTGAGAAATCACACATGATCAACTTAGTTTTCATGGCATATTGATAAGAACTGTCGCACTCTATCAAAATAACGCAAATAAATGCAGTACTAGGGAGTGACACCTAGATCGTCTCTCAAGGACCATCATTGGAGTTTCATCAAAGAAAAAACATAAATGGGGGGTGGGGGGTTGTTTGATTGTGAAATGCAGAATTGTAAAACAGGGCAATTAAAACAAGTTTGAAACAACAAATTGAAATGATATTAGCCTTTTGATTAGATTGCAATTACTCATCCTAGGTTACAAAGACTCATGATCAATTTGCTAGACTCTTAATCAAACCTAGATTAATTTACTAAGCGAGAATTAATCACAAGCTCTCCTTATGTGAATTAAGCATCCACACACACCAATTATCCTAATTCCAACAATTTATAAATCAACTTATTAAGCATGAATAGAGATACAAATTACCTATGAATTGGATATTAAGCATGCACAACAATTGGGGCATATAAGCAATTGAATAATTGATGAAGAGTTAAGCATTAACAAATCATAAACAATACAAAACAGAAACCTCAAAGCTTCTTAGCAACCCAATTTAAGAGGATAACCCTAACTACTTAGCCTTCCATGAATACGAAATTAAACCCTAATGAATTGAATCAAAATGAACTGAAACGAAATTTTAGAGAATGAAATTGCAAAGAATCAAGATGAGTGAAACAGTAAATGAAACAATAAAATGAAATTGCAATTGAATTAGAGTAAAGAAGGAGAAAACGAACTGTAATTTAATTGAAGGAAACAAAATTTGTCATTGGTCTTGTGCCTAAAATGAAGTATCAACTATGAAGAAGAAAAAGAGAGAAGAAGGGTTTTTGCCTCTACCGAACGTAATTCAGAATATCCTTCTACCAACAAAAATAGAATAAAATGGCCTTTCAACAAATCTGGCCCAATAAAGTAAATACAAAATAATAAAAAGAGAAACTAATTACAAAATAAAATAAAAGTAAAAATATGATGTAGCAACTCCTCTTCATATCTAGAATCAATTTCCAAGCTCTATTAATCTCCAAAATTTTCTTGAAAATAATAATAATGAAATTAAGCTCAAGCAAAATCTGAATTAATAATAAAAATGAAATTTCGACACAATGAAACCCAAACAGTGAATCTAAGAAATTAACAAGCAATTAAGCACAATTCACTAATTAAAATAAGTGTAGAAAGACAAATAAATAAGGGAAATAAAGACTCATTAAATTCCCCCACACTTAGCCTTTTGCACTCCTGGGCAAAATCAGAAATCAAAGCAAAGAATTAATCCAAAGTCATCAGAGAAAGTGACACAACAAAAAGAAAAAGACAGATTTACATACCATATCCTCAAGGATAAGAGCATATAAGTTGTGGATCTTCATGCTTCAATGGAGGCTTGGACAAATGAAGAAGAAGCTCAAGGCCTCAAGGAGAAAAAGAAATAGAAAGTGGAAGGAGTTTAGAGATGGAAGCGTCATGGTAAGTGTCAATAAGCTAGAGGTGGAACCGCCACAATGGACAAGGAAGCCATTGATGAGTTTCAAGGTTCTTCACAAGAACACAAGAGAGAACACTCTCAAGAATAAGCTCTTAGCTTAATTCAATATTCAGTAAAAATTTATCAAAATTTCTTTACAAATATGAAAATGGACTACTTATACTAAGAGAATTGGTTCCAAGCTTGCTATGCAAGGAACTAATGTCCACCCTTGGATTAGATTCTAATCTAATGGCCACGGAAGGAAGCTTATGGTGCAAGTTTGATTAACTTGGAGAACAAGGATCAATCCTCTACCCTTGGATGTAGTGATGGAGGTCCATCTACCACAAGCATGGAAGTCAATGATTCTAGAAGAATTACAAGGTCAATGCTCAAGAGAATACAAGAAGTAGAAAAGTTGAAGTTGACCCAAAATCAAAGTCAACATGAAGGTCAACAAGTCTTCTTGGTCAACAAGCCTTGTAATAGTCTTAGGATCATTTTAACTTATAAGTAGATTAGGAACATTTAATTTGGGTCTTGCTTGGTGAATAAGCGCACAACCTTGTGTTTGTAATTGAACCAAAGTTTAGAGTGTTTTGTGAGAGAGTAGGGTTAAGACGATATCCACAGACGAAAGCGTTAGAATGCTTCCAGAAGGGGCATCGAATACCACAGACGATAAGATTGGAATGCTTCCAGAAGGGGCATCGAATACCACAGACGATAGGATTGGAATGCTTCCAGAAGGGTGATCGATACCACAGACGAATGATCTCCGTCTGTAGAACATGACAGACGATACCACACAGGCAGACGATACCACACCGACCAATAGACGATATCACAGACAGACGATACCGGACACAGACGATACCACACCTGAGTCTTCAGTCTGATGCTTCCGTCTGTAGACATGACAGACGATCACCTCAGACGATACGAAAGACGCTCTTCGGTCTGATGCTTCATGCTGAACTCTTCCGTTTGAAGAATTGTTTCGTCTGGGCCTTCATCTGCTGAACTCTTTTGTCTGAAGAATTATTCCGTCTGAGCCTTCATATGTTGAACTCTTCCGTCTGAAGCTTGTTCCGTCTGTGCCTTCGCATGCTAAGCTATTTCGTCTAAAGCATGTTTCGTCTGAACCGCCACAAGCTATTCCAACTCCCGCTAGTATAAATACTTAACGCTTTGAATTGTAAAGGATCTTTGGAATCAATTTTGAACGAATTGAATTTAGCAAGAGCTAATTCTTTGAGAGTGGATTTCTTTCTAAGGTTTCTTCTAGAACCTTGAATCTTATCATGGAAACTCTTCCTTGTGGCGATTCTCCCTTAGGCTTATTGCACATGCATGGCGCCATCATCTTCTAAATCTACTTCGCTTTCATTCTTTCTTCTAAGTCCTTGAGTCGTGAATACATTTTTTTGAGCTTCCGCCATTGACGCGTTCGTGGAGCTTCCAATCGAATCAGACGATCGGTCCAAATACGAGCCTCGTTCACAGCGAACTCGTATCAAGTGGTATTCAGAGCTTGTCTCTTGATTATCATATCAAGTGATAACCAGAGCGTGTTTTGATTCCCTTCAAGATTGGATCTCTACTCCATAAGTCTAGTAAGTTTCTTCGTTCATTCTGAATTTTCTCGAGTTCTTCGTCTAATTCTTTTAGTGTGCTTAGGATTCATCTTTAGGTTTCTTTAACTGTCTAGTAGTTTTGTCAATTTTCGTTTAAGTCTTTTTGTTCGGTGAAAATCATGCAAATCATATGGTTCATGACTTGATCTGTATCGTTATGCATAGATTCGTAATCAATGTTTGCGTCTGAGTCCAGATTCGGAAAATTATCATATGTTTCTTCCATTTGTTCGGACGAATTGTGTTAATTCGTAATAATTTTCAATTCCTTGAATTACGTATCCAGTAGTAATTGTTTCCATGTGTTAGTATCAATTTTGTTTCTAACTCTAGTGAAATTCGGTATACCGTGAGTTATCTGTCATTGTATGCCCTGTTTCCTCTGTTTTGGTACTGCACTTGAGCCTATAATTCTGTACATTCAAGTTCATACATGCAAAATTGAGAAATTAACATCATTACATGCTAGTAGAGTGCTTACTATAGATCTAAATCCCTATTACACCTTGTAGTAGCATTAGCACTAGTAGTTGAACTTGGAGTGCTTGTTTTAGGCAAGATATATCTCAGTCCAGTAGCTTAAACAAAAGTGATAGAAAAGAAATCAAGTGAAAAGAAATTAAAACAAGAAGAAAACAAGTGAGAAAATTCAAAAGAAAGCTAAAAGAAAGAGCCTTGAAAAGTACTAGAAGTTTGAGTACTTGAAGTAAATTTAGTGGACTTGTAAATTTTGTCCAGCAAACTATCAAAGTGTTAAGAAATTTTGAGCAAGAAAAATCGGACTTAGAGCTAAGACATAGCACACTCATTCACCTAGTCAAATTACTAGTAGCTTGGAAATTAGTCTAGTAGTGTGTACTTATGACTAGCTTGTTTTGACTCAAATTTTTGCATAAGTGAAACTTGCTGTATTTGATACTTGTCCAACCATTTTTACTGCATTGGGAGTGAATTTACCTACAAAAGAGGTCTTGAAATTTGATTACTATGCCACATTGAGTTTGGATGCTTTGTTCAATTTGTTTGGCTTAGTAATCGAACCAGCAAACTTGATTCCTTTGCTGTCCAGTTTTTATGCCTATGTCATATCTCATCCATTCCTGATTTGAGTAGCCTGTTATTTTCAATTGTACCTTTTATTGCTTGTCATTTAATTGAAATCCTTGGTTTTGTCTTAGTAGTTTTGTTCCCTTGGAATTCTTGAGCTTAACCGAGAATTGTGCCTCTTTCACAAGGAAATTTCTATATAATTGATTAGAGGTTTAATTAGAAGCTTTAGTAGGGAATTGAGTGGTAAAAGGCTAGAGAGAGCACTAGAGAAAGAGCCACTAAGAGTGCATACACGAGTTGATATTTGAGTGACACACTTAGTGAGTGGTAAGGTCCTTGATTATTATTTTCTTTGTGTACTAACCCTTTCATTGCAGCTATGGATAGTTCACTTAGTGTTGGAAACGATTTGTCCCCCAAGACTAAGAGAATGATGGACTTCATGACGTAAAAATTCAACCATTTGCAAAATGAGATGAATGAGTTAAGAGAAGAAAGTGAAAGGAGGTATAAGGATGAAGGTAGTAGGAAGGGCCGAGAGGGAAAAAGAAAGGAAGGATATGAAGGAAGTAATAAACACTTGAGAGGAAGCAGAAGTGAGAGGGGAAGCCAAGGGGGACACTACTACTCACCTAGAGATAGTGATGAGGGTAGTAACCATGATGAGAGTGATGCTTATAGAGGCTATGAGGATGAGAGGGAGCATAGGAGAGGGGGTGACCGAGGCACCTATAGGAGACAACCTTTCATGCATAGGAGATATTTTGGAGAGGAGGAACAAAGAGGTTGGGAAGCCAATACTAGGATTACTCTTCCAAAGTATCTAGGAGAAGGAGGAGCCGAAGGCTTACTTGATTGGATCATGAAGGTTGACCAAGTGTTTTCTTGCAATCCTACCTTGAGTGAGGAGAAGAGACTCAACCTTGCCATACTAGAGTTTGAGGGATATGCTTTGGTTTGGTGGAACCAAATTCTCATAGATGCCGAAAAGAGGAGGAGACCTTCCATTATCTCTTGGACACAATTGAAGGATGCTCTTAGAGGAAGGTTTGTTCCTAAGTCATATGTGAGAGATTTGCATGTCAAGCTCCAAAGGTTGACACAAGGAGGGAAAAGTGTGCAAGAATATTACAAAGACCTTGAGCTTACTATGATGAGGGCCGACTGCCAAGAAGAGAAGGAAGCTACCTTAGCAAGGTTCACCCATGGATTGAATAGGGAGATCCAAGATGTCTTGGGACTTCAAAGCTATAGGACCTTGGAAGAAGCTATCCATAAGGCCGAGAAGATAGAAGCTCAAATGAAGAGAAAATTCACCATGAAGAAGTCCTACACTAGTGGTTCTTCAAGTTGGAAGGAGAGGCAAAAGAAGGAGGGTACATTCAAGCCTTCTTCCAAGTTTGGCCGAGAAGATAAGAGTAAGGATGTTCCTAAATTAAATTCTAAACCATCTAACATCAAGTGTTTTAAATGTTTAGGACATGGACACATTGCTTCTCAATGCCCAAATAAGAAGACTATGATAGTAAGGATGGATGGAGGAGTCACAAGTGAGGAGTCAAGCCACTCTTCAAGTGAGCAGGATGGAGAAAATGCAAGTGAGCACTCAAGTGAAGAGATGGCCGAAGAAGGTGACCTCCTCATGGTGAGAAGGATGCTAGGAAGTGCCTACCATGAGTTAGATGACACTCAAAGAGAAAACATCTTCCACACAAGGTGTAACATCCAAGGGAAGGTTTGCTCTTTAATTATAGATAGTGGTAGTTGCACAAATGTGGTGAGCACAAGATTAGTAGAAAAACTTGATTTGAAAACATCTCCACACCCTAAACCATATAAGTTACAATGGCTTAGTGAGAAAGGTGAATTAGTAGTTGATAGGCAGGTTCTAGTTGCTTTTACCATAGGAAGATATAGTGATGAAATTTTATGTGATGTAGTTCCTATGGAAGCCACTCATATGCTACTAGGTAGACCTTGGCAATATGATAGACATGCCTTACATGATGGTGTAGCTAACACTTATGTCTTTTCTCATGTTGGCCGTAAGGTACACCTCAAGCCTTTGTCACCAAGGGATGTTATTGAAGATCAAGTCAAAATGAAAATGAAAAGAAATAAAGAGAAGAAAACATTGTCCGAGAGTTCCACGGCCAACCATCGTCCTAAGAGCTCGGCCGAGAGCTCCAAGAAACCTTCCAAGCTTGTTACTCCCAGCCATAAGTCTAAAAGCAAGAAAGATAAGGCTAAGGGTAGTGAAGATCCTAAAGGAAGTTTCTTAATTGAGAGAGGAGAGGTTAAGAGGGAATTCCTAGCTAGGAAATCTATGTACTTATGTTTACCTTCACCTTTAATTTTGAGTTCTACTTGTATAGGTGATCAAGGTGCTTTAGATGATTTTCTAGAAGAATTTGGAGATGTATTCCCCAAGGAAATACCTCACGACCTACCACCATTGAGAGGGATAGAGCACCAAATTGACCTTATTCCAGGTACACCTCTTCCCAATAGGCCAACCTATAGAACCTCACCTCAAGAAACACATGAGATAGAGAGGCAAGTGCAAGACCTACTTAGCAAGGGTTGGGTGAAGGAGAGCTTGTCTCTATGTGCTTCACCCGTGATACTTGTTCCTAAGAAGGAGGGAACATGGCGTATGTGCACGGATTGTAGAGCAATCAATAACATCACCATAAGGTATCGACACCCCATCCCTAGACTTGATGACCTTTTAGATGAGTTGCATGGTTCCACTATTTTTAGTAAAATAGATCTTAAGAGTGGATACCATCAAATTAGAATGAAAGAAGGGGATGAATGGAAAACAGCCTTCAAAACTAAGTTTGGTTTGTATGAATGGCTTGTGATGCCTTTTGGATTGTCAAATGCGCCTAGTACCTTCATAAGATTGATGAATCATGTCTTAAGAGATTTCATTGGGAAGTTTGTTGTAGTATATTTTGATGATATTCTTGTATATAGCAAATCTTTTCATGAACATTTAGATCATTTGAGGCATGTTTTAATAGCTCTTAGGGCACAAACCTTGTATGTTAACAAAGATAAATGCACATTTGCCACGGATAGTGTTGTGTTTCTTGGTTTTGTTGTGAGTTCTCTAGGTGTACAAGTGGATGAAGCAAAAGTGAAAGCTATAAAGGATTGGCCGACCCCTACAAATGTGAAGGAAGTGAGAAGCTTCCATGGCTTGGCAAGTTTCTATAGGCGGTTTGTCAAGGATTTTAGTACCATTGCTTCACCATTGAATGAGCTAGTTAAGAGGGAAGTACCATTTCTTTGGGAAGAACCTCAAGAACTTGCATTTAATTTACTTAAGGATAAGCTTTCTAATGCTCCTATCTTGTCTTTACCTAATTTTTCACTAACTTTTGAGCTTGAATGTGATGCCTCGAATTTAGGTGTTGGTGCCGTTTTGATTCAAGAAGGCCATCCAATTGCTTATTTTAGTGAGAAATTGAAAGGAGCACAATTGAACTATTCCACCTATGACAAGGAGTTATATGCCTTGGTGATATCATTCCAAACTTGGCAACACTATTTGCTTCCAAAGGACTTCATTGTGCATTCGGATCATGAAGCCTTGAAGTACCTTAAGAGCCAAGGGAAACTCAACAAGAGGCATGCTAGGTGGGTGGAGTTCATAGAAATTTTTCCTTACATCATCAAGCACAAGAAAGGGAACACAAACATTGTTGCCGATGCCTTGAGTAGGAGGTTTTGAGGAAGATGACAACTTGGGGACAAGTTGTGCTCAAGAAGGAGGGTTTGATGGAGGTCCATCTACCACAAACATGGAAGTCAATGATTCTAGAAGAATTACAAGGTTAATGCTCAAGAGAATACAAGAAGTAGAAAAGTTGAAGTTGACCCAAAATCAAAGTCAACATGAAGGTCAACAAGTCTTCTTGGTCAACAAGCCTTGTAATAGTCTTAGGATCATTTGAACTTATAAGTAGATTAGGAACATTTAATTTGGGTCTTGCTTGGTGAATAAGCGCACAGCCTTGTGTTTGTAATTGAACCAAAGTTTAGAGTGTTTTGTGAGAGAGTTGGGTTAAGACGATATCTACAGACGAAAGCGTTAGAATGCTTCCAGAAGGGGCATCGAATACCACAGACGATAAGATTGGAATGCTTCCAGAAGGGGCATCGAATACCACAGACGATAGGATTGGAATGCTTCCAGAAGGGTAATCGATACCACAGACGAATGATCTCCGTCTGTAGAACATGACAGACGATACCACACAGGCAGACGATACCACACCGACCAATAGACGATATCACGTACCCACGATACCGGAGATGGCGATACCACACTGAAGTCTTCGATCGATGCTTCCGTCTGTAGACATGACAGACGATCACCACAGACGATACCAAAGACGCTCTTCCATCTGATGCTTCATGCTGAACTCTTCCGTCTGAAGAATTGTTTCGTCTAGGCCTTCATCTGCTGAACTCTTTTGTCTGAAGAATTGTTCCGTCTGAGCCTTCATATGTTGAACTCTTCCTTCTGAAGCTTGTTCCGTCTATGCCTTCGCATGCTAAGCTATTTCGTCTAAAGCATGTTTCGTCTGAACCGCCACAAGCTATTCCAACTCCCGCTAGTATAAATACTTAACGCTTTGAATTGTAAAGGATCTTTGGAATCAATTTTGAATGAATTGAATTTAGCAAGAGCTAATTCTTTGAGAGTGGATTTCTCTCTAAGGTTTCTTCTAGAACCTTGAATCTTATCATGGAAACTCTTCCTTGTGGCGATTCTCCCTTAGGCTTATTGCACATGCATGGCGCCATCATCTTCTAAATCTACTCCGCTTTCATTCTTTCTTCTAAGTCCTTGAGTTGTGAATACATTTTTTTGAGCTTCTGCCATTGACGCGTTCGTGGGCTTCCAATCGAATCAGACGATCGGTCCAAATACAAGCCTCGTTCACAGCGAACTCGTATCAAGTAGATCCTCATCCAATGGTCACGGCGCCAAACTTGCACTCCTAGCTTCTAAGCTTAGCCCTTGGATTAGTATCCTCATCTAATGGTCATGGTGCCAAGCTTGAAATCCAAGCTTCTAAGCTTAACCCTTGGATTATAATCCTATCTAAAGGGTCACTTATTCTTTGTTTCTTACAAGTTTAGACCCAAATTAAATCCTTAAAACAATTACATAATTGAAAGAAACTATTAATAAGCCTAAACATTAAAACATTTCGCTGAAAATTCCTGAAAGTATTCCAACGCTAACTTCAAGCTCATTTTCCAACTAGTTGAAGTTCGAACTGGGTTTTGGTGTCTTCATAGCTTTTGTAGACCATGAAGTCTTCTTTAATTTGGCACCATGAACACCTCAATTGGACTTGTGTAGCTCGAGTTATTATCGAAATACTGAAATAGGTCAGATGCAAAAATCAGCAACGAATTTTATTAGAAGCCCAAAATTGAAATGTAAGGTTGGAGAGTTTGGTTGGGCTTTTGGAGATGGTTCTCCATCAAAACCTCCTTCTCATGGTCAACTTGTCCCCAAGTTGACTTGATACGAGTTCGCTGGAGACGAAGCTCAAAATGGGACCGATCGCCGTCTTCAATTGAAATCTCCACGAATGCGTTAATGGCGGAAGCTTACAACTGACTCAAGACTCAAGGACTTAGAAGAAAGAATGAAGCGGAGTAGATTTAGAAGATGATGGCGCCATGCATAAGCAATAAGCCTAAGGAAGAATCGCCACAAGGAAGAGTTTCCATGATAAGATTCAAGGTTCTAGAAGAAACCTTAGAGAGAAATCCACTCTCAAAGAATTAGCTCTTGCTAAATTCAATTCATTCAAAATTTCATCAAAGGTCCTTTACAATTCAAAGTGTTATGTATTTATACTAGCGGAAGTTGGGATAACTTGTGACAGAATAGACAGAACCCGCTTCAAACGGAAGAGCTCAGTATGTAAAGGCTCAGACGGACAAGCTTCAGACGAAAGAGTTCAACATGTGAAGCATCAGACGAAAGAGCGCCTTTGGTATCATCTGTGGTAGCGTCTGTGGCAATTGTCTGTCGTGTCTACAGGCGGAAGCATCAGACTGAAGACTCAGGTGCGGTATCGTCTGTCTGTGATATCGTCTGTCGGTCGGTGTGGTATCGTCTGTCTGTGTGGTATCGTCTGTTGTGTCTACAGACGGAGATCATTCGTCTGTGATATCGTCTGTGACATCGTCTGTCTCCAACTTTCTCACAAAAACACCCTAAACTTTGGTTCAATTACAAACATAAGGTCGTGCACTTATTCACCAAGCAAGGCCCCAATTAAATGTTCCTAATCTAATTATAACTTTACAATCTTTCTAGAAGGTTACAAGTCCTATTACAAAGTAAAGAGAAATCTTGAGAATCTTGGCTTTGACTTTTGAGCTGACTCTCAATTTCTTCTTGAATTCTTTTGTGCATGGCTCTTGTAACTCTTCTTGTCAAGGATGGTCCTCCATCTTTAATTTGGCACCATGAACGCCTCAATTGGACTTGTGTAGCTCGAGTTATTATCGAAATACTAAAATAGGTCAGATGCAAAAATCAGCAACGATTTTTATTAGAAGCCCAAAATTGAAAAGTAAGGTTGGAGAGTTTGGTTGGGCTTTTGGAGATGGTTCTCCATCAAAACCTCCTTCTTATGGTCAACTTGTCCCCAAGTTGACTTGAGCTCCAGCTACAATAAAAAATTCCACCCGGATCAAAGATTAAACACACTTTGTCATGTTTTATATTTAATATCAAAGTGTATTTCCAACTCATTTTATTAACACAGTCATGAGAATAAAGGAAAGCATATAAATGTTGTTTCTCGGTATGATAGAATTTCCAAATGATTCCTAGTTTCTCATTAAGGTGTGGTGATATTAGGAAGCTTCTTTTAGGTGTAGGACTTTGTGATGATCCCTCATTCTTAGACTCCTCCTTCCACCTAAAAAAATACCCATGAGAATAATCAAACAAGGTACCTAATTTAGTATTTTCCCACACTTTCCAAGACCTAAGGTCTTGAGAACCTATTGTGTCACAATTATTTTTGTGCATAGTAGGAATAGCAAAAGGAGTAAGAGTTAAAGAAGTTTCCCTTTTTGATAATACACAATTCCCTTGTACTTCTCCTCCTCTATCCATGTTGTTTCAAGGTTCCTCTACACACAACACTTCCTTTGGAATCACATCAAAAGGAAGTTTGTAAAGATGATCACAAGAATCTTTAATTAAAGCATTAAGTACATTCTTTTCAACATCTTCACACAAGAGGTGATCAATTTTCTCTTTGGAATCCTCCTTTAGAACAACACTTACAACTTCCTCAAGGTAAGAATCAAAAATATCAAATGAAGGGTTAGTATTAACAAGTAAAAAACCGTTTTTCTCCTTCATTTGTTTTTCCATCAACTCTATTTCCTTAGCTTCTTTTTCTCTTAATTCTTTTTCTCTCAACTCATTTTTCTTTCTCACAAACTCGGTATAAATCCTTTCATTTTGTTCTATCAACATTCTTTCTTTTCTTTCCTTTCTCTCATGCTTTTCTTTCATGGTTTTCTCCTTCCTCCCATGATGTTCACGATTTCTACTAGCCTTCTCAAGGATCCTCTTATCATGCTCCTTTTTCAACCTCCTTTCCTCCTTTTCTCTCCTTTTTTGGTCGAATCTCTCTTCCAAAGTTGTGTGAATCATGGTACTCATCAATCCCACCATCTTCTTTTCTTTAGGTGAGAGATCATTCCATACACTAGGAGAATTTTCCATGGCTGCACAAAGAAAGGTTAGATAACAAGTACAAGCATATAAAAGATCCTTGCCACTCTCTAAGTGTTTCACTCTAGTAGCACTCGTGTATCACACTTTTAAGACTCTTTCTCTAATGTTCACTCTTGTCATTTTCCACTCAACCTCTCTTTATACTCTTGTTCAAACCTCTAATCAATCATTCAAGGTCCAAGTTTCCAAAGTGAAAGAGGAACAGTTCTAGAATCAAGCTTAGGAATTCCAAGAAATACAAACTCAAGACAAAACTTAGGAGTTCAAAAAGACAAGCAATAAAAGGTACTCAATGAAGCAAATTTGGGCTACTCAAATAGAGGAGTTAATACGTGACAAAGACACTTAAACTACTGCAGTTTGAACAGCCACAAGTTAATACTCAAAACTGGAAGATTTGATAGCAAACCGAACACACAATTTCAAGCCAATTTAGAAGCAAATTGAAACCGAATTAGAGACCGAGTTTTAGGTAAACTCCAAGTGAATTTTGTGAAGTGATTTTAGGTGATTAGGTGCAGTTTTCCACCTCTGTACAGCCAAGTAATATGCTCAAAATACAGGGGAAAAACAGAGTTTCAAGTTACCAAGCATATCATACATCACAAGTCCAAGAATCTAGGCTACTAGTAAGCTAAACTCAAGTTTTGATGTTAATGCTTAGTCCTAAGTGTCTCTATTATTCCAAGTCCTTTGAACCACTAATTTTGGGAGTGTTTAGAGGTTCAAATATTCAAGGTATTGCACTGCACTTTTAGGCTTTAATTTCACTAAATTCACTTTTCAAATGCTCTTTTTCTATTCACTTGAATTCCACTAGGATTTCGCTTTTTCTAGTTTTTCTTCTCTTTGAATTTTCTTATGATTCTTCTTCTTGTAATATTTCTTTTGTTTTTCTTTTTCCTTTGCCTTTGTATACTCTTTTACTTGACTTTACTTGCTGGACCGAAATTAGAAAAACCTAAGACTAAGGCAAAATTAAGTCTAAAATTACTAGTAAGCTAGATTAAGCATGGTGATAGCTACTTGAACATGTAATGCACAATTCTTAGCACTTAAATCATGTGAACAACACCTCAAACACATTCAAACCAGTAATTCATGGGTTAACATGGATTTGGCACGGTTCATATGAAGCAAGAGCAAGAAGACATGTGAAAAAATACTAAAACAAGCTTAGGAAGAAATTTAAACAGTGAATTAACAAGAATTTTGCTAGGAATTTTAGATCTAGGAATTTTTCAAAAGGAAAACTCAAATTCAAGATGAAGACAACTCAAGGACCATGCGAAGAACTCAAAAAAGTTCATACAACACGGATCTACACAAGAAAATGAAGAGAAAACAAAAATTCAAAGCAAGAACTCAAACCGGATAGAATAATGCTCTAATTGAAGTAGAACAAGCTCTGATACCAAATTTGATGCAATCCTCAAGGAGAAGAGCATATAAGTTGCGGATCTTCATGCTTCAATGGAGGCTTGGATAAATGAAGAAGAAGCTCAAGGCCTCAAGGAGAAAAATAAATAGAAAGCGGAAGGAGTTTAGAGATGGAAGCGCCATGGTAAGTGCCAATAAGCTAGAGGTGGAACCGCCACAATGGACAAGGAAGCCATTAATGAAATTCAATGTTCTTCACAAGAACACAACAGAGAACACTCTCAAGAATAAGCTCTTAGCTTAATTCAATATTCAAAAAATTTATCAAAAGTTCTTTACAAATATTAAAATGGCCTACTTATACTAATAGAATTGGTTCCAAGCTTGCCATGCAAGGAACTAATGTCCACCCTTGGATTAGATTCTAATCTAATGGCCATAGAAGGAAGCTTAAGGTGCAAATTTGATTAACTTGAAGAACAAGGATCAATCCTCCACCCTTGGATGTAGATCCTCATCCAATGGTCACGGCGCCAAACTTGCACTCCAAGCTTCTAAGCTTAGCCCTTGGATTAGTATCCTCATCAAATGGTCACGGTGCCAAGCTTGCACTCCAAGCTTCTAAGCTTAACCCTTGGATTAGAATCCTATCTAAAGGGTCACTAATTCTTTGTTTATTACAAGTTTAGGCCCAAATTAAATCCTTAAAACAATTACATAATTGAAAGAAAACTACTAATAAGCCTAAACATTAAAACATTTCGCTTAAAATTCCTGGAAATATTCCAACGCTAACTTCAAGCTCATTTTCCAACTAGTTTCAGTTCGAACTGGGTTTTGGTGTCTTCATAGATTTTGTAGACCTTGAAGTATTCTTTAAGTTGGCACCAAGAACGCTTCAATTGGACTTGTGTAGCTCGAGTTATGATCGAAATACTGAAATAGGTCAGATGCAAAAATCAGCAGCAAATTTTATTAGAAGCCCAAAATTGAAAAGTAAGGTTGGAGAGTTTGGTTGGGCTTTTGGAGATGGTCTTCCATCAATCTGAGTAATTCAAAGCAAAGCAAGAAAATCAATCAGCTCTAGAGGTGAATCAAAAACAACAGAACCTCACAAGATGCATTGTATCACTGTATCTCTCAGATGTCTAGGCTATTGTATACATATACTCTCAAAAGAAAAACAAGCAACAATTAGACTTGACAAGTCTCTAAAATCAATACCCAATGCACACACACATAAAAATCATAAGGTCTTTTGGGATTGTAATGGGGCTAGGGACAAGGTAGAGAATGAAATATGCGATAAGTAGCTAAAACCAAAGGAACTAGAGGAGCAGTGGGGAACAAGTCAATATAAACATATGTAAACCCAAAACCTCTAATAAACATTTGAAATCAATCATCTACCTTTTTTCCTCAACAACTTCCTTTTATTTTTCTTTTCTTTTGCTATTTCTTTCTTTCTTTCTCTTTTTCTTGAAACCAAAAACACTGGTGGTAATCGATTACTCTAGTGAGTGTTTCACTTTGTTTTTCAAAAACTATGTAAGCTAATCGATTACCTGTATAAGAATTTAGATTATTTCTTTTTCTTTTCATTTTTTCTTGTATATATATAATATATATATATATATATATATATATATATATATATATATATATATATATATATATATATGAACAACTAACTAGCCAAACACATCATCCAATGAAGCACACACACCCCCACACTTATTCAAGAATTTATTCCCAAATCAATTCCAAAGCTCCCAAGTTTCCTAAGGTTAAGGAAATCATTGTTTTTCACTTAAGGCTTGTAATGAGCTTCAAAACAGAGAAAGGGGAATGTAGGCTCAAAATGGCTGATCAAAGGAAATAATGCATGGTAGGCTTATTTGGATAGAGGCTTTTCAAAACAAAAATGCCTTAATCATCTTAAAACATTCATGTGAATCAAGTTAAATCAAACAGAGTCAAGCCAAGGCCATTATGCAAGCAATCAATAGGCATAACACATAGAAAGAAATAACAGAGAGTGGCTCAAGACCTCACATAGGGTATATCTGTTATATTCCATTCAACCTTTCGAACCTCATGATTAACTTAACTAGCAGAGAAAAAACAAGAAATTCAATCCATAAAGTATCAAGCAAGTCATATCCAAGTGTGAAGTATGTACCTAGTGCCTATACAATGTCCAAAAAACTTGAAAAACATGCAAACTACAAAACTGTACAAAAAACATAAACCTATCAAAACTAGTCTTCCCCCACACGTAAACTACACAGTTTCCCAATGTGCTCCAATTAGCAGATTAATCAATCTAATCACCAAAATGATCAGACAAGTGTAATAAAAGTAGGGAAGGAGAAGGAAAAGAAAACTCCCTAAGTCATAGTGGAGGGTGGAAGAGAAATGGGATCAATCAGAGAAATCTCCTCCACAACTATCTCTAGCAGAGAAGGATTGCTAAGGAATGGCTTCAGCAGGTGCCCATTTACTTTGAAGCTCTTATCTGTGGACTCACTTTTGACTTCAACTGTACCATAAGGATAAACATTAGTAACAACGAAAGGTCCAATCCACTTAGAACAAAGCTTACCACCCATGAGTTCATGTCTGGAATTATATAGCAACACTTTCTGCCCAACCACGAAGTCCTTCCTAGCTATCAAGCTGTCATGGAACTTCTTGGTCTTCTCCTTGTAGAACTTAGAGTTCTCAATGGCCTCCAAACGGATCTCATCCAACTCATTCAGTTGTAACTTTCTTTCCTCTCCGGCCTCATCAATGGAGAAATTGCAAGTCTTCACAGCCCAATATGCTTTATGCTCTATCTCCACAGATAAATGACATGCCTTTCCAAAGACAACCCGATAGGGAGACATCCCTATGGGTGCTTTGTAGGCAGTTCTATGTGCCCAAAGAGCATCATCCAGTCTAAGACTCCAATCTTTCCTATTAGGTTGGATAATCTTTTCCAATATTCTCTTGATCTCTCTGTTGGAAATTTCTGCCTGCCCATTTGTTTGGGGGTGGTATGGTGTAGAAACTCTCTGCACAACCCCATACTTCTTGAGCAAAGCCTGCATGGATCTATTGCAAAAATGGGTGCCCAGATCACTAACAATGGCTCTAGGTACTCTAAACCTGCAAAATAGGTGAGATCTAACAAAATCCACAACAACACGAGCATCGTTAGTTCTGGTGGCTTTGGCTTCCACCCATTTTGAAACATAATCAACAACTAAGAGAATATAAATGCAACCAAAAGAGACAGGGAAGGAACCCATGAAATCTATACCCCAGACGTCAAACACCTCACGAACAACATGGGGCTGTTGAGGCATCTACTATCTCCATGTAAGGGATCCTCCTTCTCTCTAACACTGCTCACAAGTGCTGCAAGTCTTCCACTCATCTCTGAAGATGGTGGGCCAGTAGAAACCACAGTCTAGCACCTTGCGAGCTTTCCTCTGAATGCCTAGATGGCCACCTGGTGCCGAAGAATGGCAGAATTGTAGGACCGAATCAAACTCATGATCTGGAATACATCTCCTGATTACTTGGTCATTACACAACTTCCACAGATAGGGGTCATCCCAAATATAATGCTTAGCATCACTCTTAATTTTATGAATTTGAGCTCTAGATGCTAAAGGAGGAAAAACAGAAGCAACTAAATAATTGATAATGTTTGCAAACCAAGGAGTGGTAGGGTAAGAAGTAGAAACAGACAACAAACTCTCATCCGGAAAGTCATCTCTGATGGGCAATGGATCATCTACATCCTCAGCTCTCTCAATCCTGCTGAGATGATCTGCAACCAAATACTGGGCTCCACTCCGGTCTCGGATGTCTAGATTAAACTCTTGGAGCCACAACATCCATATAATCAACCTAGGCTTTGATTCAGCCTTCTTCAGCAGGTACTTCAGAGCTGCATGATTAGTAGACACAATAACATGAGAACCAAGCAAATATGATCTAAATTTGTCAAGAGTAAAAACGATGGCAAGAAGCTCCTTCTCTGTAGTAGTGTAATTTGCTTAGGCAGCATCTAAAGTCTTGGAAGCATAATATATCACCCTAGGCAGCTTGTCTACTCTCTGTGCAAGGACAACTCCCAATGCATAATTTAATGCATCACACATAAGCTCAAAAGGGTCTGTCTAGTCAGGTGCCTGGATGATAGGAGTCGTGGTCAGTGCTCTCATGAGGTAATCAAAAGCCTCTCTGCATCGATCATCAAAATCAAAAATCCTCATCCTTCTAAAGCAAGCTGGATAGTGGAAGGGCTTTCTTGCTAAAATCCTTCATAAAGCGCCGGTAGAAACCTGCATGTCCAAGAAAAGAACGAACCTCTCGCACACAAGAGGGGTAAGGCAACTGTGAAATAACAGATATTTTTGCAGGATCTACCTCTATGCCCTTTCTAGAAATGATATGCCCTAAAACTATACCTTGTTCTACCACAAAGTGACATTTTTCAAAATTAAGAACAAGATTAGTTTCAATGCATCTGGTAAGCACTCTATCCAAACTACTCAAACATGCATCAAAAGAGGATCCATGAACAGTAAAATCATGCATAAACACCTATATGCAATTTTCCAAAAAATCACTAAAAATACTAATCATGCACCGCTAGAATGTACTAGGGGCATTGCATAGGCCGAAAGATATCCTCCTATAGGCAAAAGTGCCAAAGGGGCAAGTGAATGTGGTTTTCTTTTGATCCTCAGGTGCAATGTGAACTTGAAAATAACCAGAAAATCCACCAAGGAAACAATAATGGGTTTTACCTGCCAGGCGCTCCAACATCTGATCAATGAAGGGAAGTGGAAAATGATCTTTCCTGTTTGCCAAATTCAACCTTCGATAGTCTGTGCAGACTTTCCAACTGTTTTGTACTCTAGTTGGGACAAACTCATCCCTGTCATTCTTTACAACAGTGAGGCCTGTCTTCTTGGGAACCACTTGGACCGAACTCACCCATTGACTGTCTGAAATAGGATAGATGATCCCAGCTTGTAGAAGCTTGGTCACCTCCTTCTTCACTACATCCCAAATCACTGGGTTCAGCCTCCTCTGTGGCTGTTTCACTGGTTTGGCACCATCCTCCAGTAGTATTCTATGCATGCATGTGGATGGGCTGATACCAGGTATGTCCGCCAAGGTCCAACCGATGGCTTTCTTACGCTTCCTCAACACTTGAAACAACTTTTCCTCTTGAACAACATCAAGGGAGGTGGAAATAATGATGGAGGACCATCTCCTAAAGCTCAACAAACTCTTCAACCTTACTTTTTAATAAATTGAGCTTCTAATAAAATTCGCTATGTTTTTGACTGTCTGACCAGGTTTAGTATTCGGAGCATACCTTGAGCTACACAACTCCAATTTAGCTGTTCTTGGTGTATTCTCAAAGCTGACTTAAAGTGCTACAAAAGCTATGAAGACACAAAAGCCCAGTTATAACTGCATCTAGGAGGAAATTGGGCTTGAAAGTAACGTTTGGATACTGCCAGGATGTTCCAGCGGGGTGCTGACCAGGTTCAGTATTTCGAGCATAATGCGGGATACAAAACTCCAATTAATTTCGTCTTGGTGGCATTTGAAAGATGACTTAAAGGGCTACAAAAGCTATGAAGACACCAAATCTTAGTTCGGACTTTATCTAGGAGGAAATGGAGCTTGAAGTTAACGTTGGAATGCTACCAGGATTTTCCAGCGAGTTGTTTAATTGTTTAGGCCTATTAGTTTCTTTCAAATATGTATTTGTTTTAAGACTTGGATTTAGGCCTTGTAATTCTGAAGTGTGCTCCGCCTATGGTGTCTCTCATCTTACCATTAATCACTCATTTCATCCTAGGGTGGAGAACATTTCAGATTGCTAACCTTAGGCCCATTGCACTTTCATTTAAATTGGTCAACATTTCTATTGTACTCACTTTGGTCAATATATGAAAAGAGAATTTCTAAGACTAAAGTCTTGAGAAAAGGAGAAAGCTCTTCTAGGGTTTCTTCTAAGAACCTTGAATCTTATCGTGGATCCATGATCCAAGTGGCGATTCTCCAACCAAGCTTATTGGGTGCTTCATCCGTGGCGCTTACCACACTTCTTCTATCTTCCATTTTTGATTTCTTTCTTCCCCCTTTTGTGTTGACCATGAGCTATCATTGCTATATCTTGAGTTATTCCGTTGTTTAAGAGTGATTGAACATTGGTGAATGAAGATTGGGACACCCCTTTGCTTATTCATGATGATCCCTTACAAGTTCCTCATGGGTTTGCATCAAATTTGGTATCAAAAGCTTGTTCTTCACCTAGTTGTTCTTCAGTTGTGGTATTGAGTCTAGCTCCTATCTTTTTTATTTTAATTTTTGATTCAATTGAATTTTTGTTGAGTTGTTGTTGTGTGTCTTGGCTCTCCAATACATAGAAGAGATGTTCTGACACTCATGGTAGATCATACATAGCTTATTTTGCATGCTAGACACATTCTAGTTAATAGCCCCCATGTGTTTGATGAATTTTCTCAATATGTATTTTGAGTCTCCTTGCTGGAATTTTAATTCCCTGCATCTTATGTGGCTTGATTAGTGCTTATATGTGTTATTACTATATGCATTGCTCATTATAAGTTCAAGTTACCACTACCATGGATTATCTTGCTTGTTAGCAAAGTTTGACTTGACTTGCTTGAGTAATTGAGCCGATACTTGGACTGTCCAGCAAAGAATAGCCATGAGAAAAATATAGAAAACCAAAAGAAAGGAAAAGAGCAAGAGAAAATACTCAAAAGAAAGAGCCAAAGAAAAATTCAAGAAAAGAAAAATACAAGAAAAGAAGTTTGAAGAAAAATTGAGTTAAAAAAGTAGTAGCTCTTGTTAGTAGAAATCTTTTGGAAAAAAAATTGAGTGCAGTACCTTGGTAAATTGGGTCATTAAACACCCACAAATTTAGTGTCCAAGCTCAATTAGGCAACATTATTCATTAGGCTCAAGCATCATATTACAAATTGTGTCAAATTTGCTAATAACATGATATTTGAACTTGTGGTGTGCTTTGCATGTCCTTAGACATATTTGCCCTGTTTTTGCCCTATTTTTGGACCCATATTTGTGGCTTCCCTGCACCTTAATTTGAGCTTATTTCGTTCATAAATATCACCCAAACCAATCCCCAAAATTTCAAGTCATTTTGAGCCAATTTTCAAGCCTAACTTCCAAATTTAGTGACGACTCTTCTCTTTGTGATGATTTCGGGTTTGCAGTTGGTTCAAGGGGTTAAACATTGATTTATTGAATTCTGGGCATTTGGTCATTCAATACACATATATAAGCTCAAATGGAAAGTTTCATAATTTTCCAAGCTCATTTGCTTTGCTAAAAAGTTTTCACAAGTTTGGGCAGATTTGGTGACGGTTCAGCCAATTTTCCAGCAAAATTGCATTTGATTTCTTCCATTCTTTGAGTCTTTGTTTCAAAGATTTTTGCAGTTTTAAATACTAGTTTTCCTTCATTATTAGTGCAGTAAATATATTAACCATTGTCTTGAGCATTAAATTCCATTTTGAGTAGCTAAATTTTTTGTTCATTGAGTCTTGTTTTGTTGCTTGTCTTCTTTGGAATCTTTGTAGTTTTGTTTAGAGTATTTGTCTTCTTGATCTCCTAGGCTTTGTAGCTGAATTATTCCTCTTTCACTTGGATAAATTTTACATTGATAATTGATAGAGGTTTCTCAAGAAACTCTAAGTGAAAGTGAGAGGAAAAAGGCTAGAGGGTAACTTCTAAGAAAAAGCCTTAGAGAGTGAGAAAGGAATTTTATTTCTCTTCTAGTATTCTTGTTCTAACCTTTTCTTGCAGCAATGGAGAGTTCCTCAAGTGTGGGCAATGAATGATCTCCTAAGACCCAAAGAGTGATGGATGCCATGATGGAGAAATTCATGAGTATGCAACATGACCTCAAGAATGAGCTCAAGGAGAGTGTCAATGAGGTGAGGGAGGAGAGCCATAGAAAAATGAGAGAAGAAGAGGATAGAAGGAGGGACATGGAAAGAGCCATAAGGGAAGAGATTGAGAAAAGAGAAAGAGAGGCCTATCTTAGAAGGAGTGGAGAAAGAAGAGGTAGTAGTAGTAGGAGAGACTATAGGTCTCCTAGAGGTAGTGAATAGGGTAGTAACTTCAATGAGGAAGATGCATTCTATGCTTATGAGGATGAGAGAAGGACTAGAGGAAGAGGGACTTCTCAAGAAAGGTACCATGGCCGACAACCTCAAGCATTTCCTTATGGAGGTGGAGCTAGGCAAGGTGGCCTAAATGCAAAGATCAAGCTTCCAACCTTTGTGGGAAATGGTGAGGCCGAATCCTACTTGGATTGGGTCATGAAGTTGGAGAAATTTTACTCATGTTATACCCACTTGAGAGAGGAGGAGAAGTTGAACTTAGCCATCCTACAATTTGAAGGATATGTCTTGGTGTGGTGGAACCAAGTGTTGGTGGACTCCTTTGCAAGAAGAAGGCCTCAAGTCACTTCATGGACTCAACTCAAGGATGTCATGAAAGAAAGGTTTGTGCCTCATTCTTATGTTAGAGATTTACATATTAAATTTCAAAGACTAACACAAGGGTCAAGGAGTGTTCAAGAATACTACAAGGACCTTGAATTAACCATGCTTAGGGCGGATTACCAAGAGGAAAGGGAGGCTACACTTGCAAGATTCATCCATGGGTTGAACCATGAAATCCAAGATGTGCTAGAGCTCCAACATTTTGTGATCCTTGGAGATGATCTTCACAAAGCCGAGAAGATAGAGAACCAATTGAAGAGGAAGGGCACCTTCAAGAAGAGCTACACACCATACAAGTCATCATGGAAAGACAAGGAAAAGAAAGAATACAATTCTTCATGCAAAGGGAAGCTAGGTCGTGAGGACTCCAAAGGTAAGGAGGTAAAATCTTCTACTTCCAAGCCTAGTTTTATTAAATGCTTTAAGTGTTTGGGGCATAGCCACATTGCATCCCAATGTCCTAAAAAAAAGGCCATGATTGTGAGAGTTGATGGTGCTATCACTAGTGAGGATTCTCAATCTTCATCTAGTGAGAGTGAAAAGTCTAGGGAGAGCACTAGTAGTGAGGAGGAGCAACTCGAGGATGGAGATCTCCTCATGGTGAGGAAGATGCTTGGAAGTGTTCTTAAGGAGTTGGATGACTCCCAAAGGGAGAACATCTTCCATTCTAGGTGTTTAGTTTAAGGGAAAGTATGCTCCCTCATTGTAGATAGTGGTAGTTGTACTAATGTAGTTAGTACTAGATTAGTAGATAAACTAGGACTTAGGACATCCCCACACCCTAAACCTTATAAGTTACAATGGTTGAGTGATAAGGGTGAAATGGTGGTTAGTAAGCAAGTTCTTATTAACTTTTCCATAGGTAAATATAGAGATTATGTGCTTTGTGATGTAGTGCCTATGGAAGCCACTCACCTATTACTTGGGAGACCTTGGCAATATGATAAACATGCCATTCATGATGGTGTTTCCAACACCTATATCTTTTCTCATATGAGCAAGAAGGTCACCATCAAACCTTTGTCACCTAAGGAGGTTTGTGAGGATCAAATAAAGATGAAGTTAAAGAGGGAAAATGAGAAGAAAAGTGAGGAATCATGTGTAAAAGCACCTTTGGCCGAGAGCTCCTCCAAAAAGAAGAAAAAGGAAACCAAACACCCTAGAAACCTAGTGTTGGCCAAGAGTTCCAAGTTAATTACCAAACATGCCACTAGTGATTCTAGGATGAAAAACAAGGAAGGAACCACCATGAAACCTACGCAAACCGAGAGCACATGTAAGGTAGATCTTAAGGAAAGTTTGCTTATTGGGAAAGGTGAGTTGAGGAGAGAATTCCTAGCTAGGAAAAACATATTTCTTTGTTTACCTAATCCTATTGTGCTGAGAACTAACAATGTAGGTAAGCAACAAGATTTGGATGCACTCAAGGACGAGTTCAATGATGTGTTTCCCAAGGACATTCCACATGGGTTACCACCCTTGAGAGACATTGAGCCTTGGACAATCATTGAATTTAGAAATGTGGAATTTTTAATTGTGCCTACTAACTTTTACTCTCATGATATTAATTGTTCTTATAGTTTGATGAAGGGAGTAAAGAAGGAGGGCACATTACAAACTTCCACATATGTTGACACACCAAAGACGCCTTGTGTGATAGCTAAAGGATTCACTCCCAAGAAATTTTGTGTTCTAGGACCAAGTGAGAAGTTGTGCATAGAGGAACCATGGAGTGACCTAGGTAGATGAAAGGGAGTACTTAGAGATTATGCATTATCAAAAAGGCAGATTTCTTTGCCTCTTACTTCTCCTATTATTTCTAATTTGCACAACACAATTTGTGACACAATAGGTTCTCTAAATAGGTCTTGGAAAGTGTTTGGAAATGTTAAGTTGAGATTCTTGTTTGATTCTACTAATGGTTGCCCTTTTAGGTGGAAGAATGAGTCCAAGAAGGAGGAAACATCACAATCTTCTACACCTAAAAGAAGACTTTTAAACAAAAGTTTCAAACATGATTCCACAAGGATTGAAGAACTAATATCTACACTTCAAAAGGAGGAAATAGAAACTTCTTGGAGTTTCGGTTTATTCATAGAAAATCACTTGATTTCCTTCTTCACTTCTTTACATTTTGATATTGATATTAGTGAGCAAACCATCTTGATATTAAATGTTAAACTTAAAAGAGTTTGCTTGATTTTTGATCCAGGTAAAATTGTTTTGTAGGTAATAAGCTAAGGCCACTTGAGGACAAGTTGGCCACAAGAAGGAGGGATTGATGGAGGACCATCTCCCAAGCATGAGAATTACAAGAGAAATGCAAAGTTAAATAGAAGCTCAAGTTGAAGAAGAGTTGACCAAGTCAAAGTCAACAAGTCAAAGTCAAAGTCAAAGGTCAACTCTTGGAAGTCAACAAATTGGGCAAATGAAGCCTTGTAATTTTCTAAGTATTTTGTAATTAGTTTAGCTTTAATTTGTGTAAAGCTTGGACTTATGTTTGTTTGTGAATTTCGGCCAAGCTCCTTTTATAGACATGTTGACTTTTATTTGTGTTGGTCAAAGCCTCTTAAGATGGGCTTAAGTGTCTTATGACCCAACTAAACAAGTGTAATACACTCTCTTAAAAGAGAGTGGATGGATTAGGAGAGAGAATTAGTGGAATTGCCACTAACTTCATTTAAATTTCCACCACTTGATTATCCCATAATCAAATGTGTAAATGTAAGTCAAGTTCTAAATTGTTGACTCTCATCTAAGAAGGGATTCTAGCCTTAGGATTTACTTCTAATCCAAGGCATAGAATTCCATCTTAATTAATCCATGATCATCACAAACTTAGATGAGTTATGAGCCTCTTAATCTCATTAACTCTAGATCCTTCTTGAATTGATCAAGTGAAGGGTGCTTAGCATCACTTGATCAATCCATCAAGGATCAAGTGGCTAGGATGACTCAATGCCAACCACACACAAGGGGTCTATAACTTAGGCAATTTACATTTGTAATCACTTTGGTCATTTATGAAAAGAGAATTTCTAAGACTAAATAAAGTCTTGAGAAAAGGAGAGAGCTCTCCTAGGGTTTATTCCAAGAACCTTGAATCTTATCATGGATCCATGATCCAAGTGGCGATTCTTCTACCTAGCTTATTGAATCCTTATTCATGGCGCTAATTCCATTCCTAAACACCTTACCACTTTCATTTTCTTCTTGTTTTGGTCTTTGACTGAGAGGTTCTACCTCATATCCTTGAGTTTTGCTTAATTCTTTGGAGTGTTGGATGATTTGGTGAATGAAGATGGGGCACACCTTGTGAATCCGTGATGATCACCTCAAGACCTTCATGGGTTTGCATCATGAATGAAGATTGGGACACCCCTTTGCTTATTCATGGAGATCCCTTACAAGTTCCTCATGGGTTTGCATCAAATAATCATTGACAACTTCTCATCATCCTCCAAGTAGGCATACTTGAGGTTTCTGGTAATGGTTTGAGTTTTGGAATGGGTGTTGGCTGAACTTCAGGAACTAGAGAAGAAAGAAGAATGGGTTTCACAACCTGTACCTCAACTTGCAAGTTAAACTCATATGTACTTTCTGAAACATGGTTAGTGCAATCTGACAATTTCAGATCAATATCAAGAGGTACCACACCCAAGGTCTCATCACAATTAATCTCAGAACATAATTCAGATGCATAATCATCATATTCAACATCAGATACCAACTCAGTGCATAAGGAAAGACAATCATGAAAATCAGATAAAAAGGAATGTTTCCTATCATGCAAAGAGTCAAAATCAGAAACATAATCATCAAGGATATCATCAATAATCTCAGCACGAAAAACAGAATGATCCTCAGACGAATGTTTCATGGCATTAAGAATGTTAAAATGGACAACACTATCACCAAACTCCTGAGATAATGTACCAGCATGCACATCAATCTTGGTTCGGGCTGTTTTCAAAAATGGCCTGCCTAAAATGATTGGGACGGATCCATGGGAGAATCCCTCCTCCATATCAAGCACATAAAAATCAGCAGGAAAAATAAGCTCACTAACCCTAACCAAGACATCCTCAATGAAACCTGTAGGGTGGGAAACACTTCTATTTGCCAACTATATCACCACACTTGTAGGTTGCAAAGGTCCAAGAGATAAAGATTTATAAATGGACACGGCATGACATTAATTGAAGCACCTAAATCATGCATGACATTCTCAAACTTACTATTCCCAATGATACAAGGTATGCAGAAAGTACTTGGGTCCTTATATTTCTTAGGAATGTGAGAAACATATTTACCTATCAATGCTGATTAGATTTCGCCCATGCTGATTCGCTCATTACCCTTTATCTTCCTCTTGTGTGTGCATAGCTCCTTCAAGAATTTTGCATATCTTGGAATTTGCTTGATGGCATCAAGTAGAGGTATGTTCACCTCTACTTTCCTGAAGGTTTCCAAGATCTCCTTATCTGCCTCTTCCATCTTTTTGCTTGGAATCAATCTAGGAGGAAATGGAAGAGGAATGAGAGGCTGATGCAAATCATCACTAGTAGAAGGTGTACTAGGTGCAGATGGAGGAGTAGGGGTAGGATTAGAAATAGAAGTAGAAGAATGCTTAGGTGTAGGTGTAGGTATAAGTGTAGATGAAGATGTTGAAAGTGGGACATCAACCTGTTTACCCGACCTAAGTGTGATGGCATTCACATTCTTTGGATTCTACACGGTCTGAGAAGGTAGTCTGTTTGAATTTTGTGACTGTGCCTAGTTCAACTAAGTAGCCATCTGCCCCATCTGATTAGTCAAACTCTAAATAGAGGTTGTTGTCTCTTGCTAAAATTGCATGTTCTGAAGAGTCATCTACCTGACCAACTCCTCCAATAAAGGTTAAGAGGAAGAAGGTTTAGGGGCTGGTGGTGCAGGTGCTTCAGGTTGTCTCTGATATTGTTGTTGTTGCATAGGAGGAGGTACATAGGGTCTATTAGAACCAGTAGGAAAAGGTGGTGGTGACTGTTGCTGTGGTGGGTTAGACCATCTCAGATTCAGGTGATTTTTCCAACACGGATTATACTTATTGCTAGACAAGTCATAATTTTGTTGCTGTTGTGGTCTATTGTTGTAGATGTTTGCAGCATAGGCTTGAAGAGAATGGGAATCAGGACCAAGAGATTGCTACAAAGATGGACAAACATCTGTATGATGACCATGTGAGGTGCAGATGCCACAAACTCTTGCAACTAATGCATATTTTTGATTAACAGCTAGTTGTGTAACCAAATTTACAAGAGCATCAAGTTTGCTCTCTAACTTGTTCTCTGAAGAAGATCCAGCTGCCATATCATGAACTCCTCTAACAACAATGACATAATTTCTAGCACTAAATTGCTGGGAATTAGAGGCCATCTTCTCAATCAAATGCCTAGCTGCAACAGGGGTCATATCACCAAGTGCTCCATCACTGGCAGCATCAATCATACTGCTCTCTATACTGCTCAAACCCTCATAAAAATACTATAGAAGGAGCTGTTCAGAAATCCGGTGGTGTGGACAACTTGCGGAAAGTTTCTTAAACCACTCCCAATACTCATATAATGTCTCTCCACTAAGCTGTCTGATGCCTGATATGTCTTTTCTAATTGCAGTGGTCCTAGATGCAGGGAAGAACTTTTCCAAAAACATCCTCTTGAGATCATCCCAACTAGTGATAGATATAGGAGCAAGGTAATATAGCCAGTCCTTTGCTACTCCCTCTAAAGAATGTGGGAATGCCTTCAAGAAGATGTGGTCCTCTAAAACATTTGGAGGTTTCATGGTAGAACAAACTATGTGGAATTCCTTGAGATGTTTATGAGGACATTCACTTGCAAGACCATTAAACTTGGGCAACAGATGTATCAGTTCAATTTTGAGAACATATGGAACATCCTCATCAGGATACTAAATGCACAAACTTTCATGAGTGAAGTCAGGTGCAGCCAGCTCTCTAAGAGTCCTCTCACGAGGTGGAGGTTGAGCCATATTGTTCTCAGCAATATAATCAGAATAGTCAGAATCAGTAACAAAAGTATGCACGAAGTAATCAGAATCAGTATGCACAGAGTTGAAATTGGTAGATGCAGAAGGAGAACGCTCAGAATTATTCAAACTAACACTATCTAATGGTACAGACTCAAAAGACAAATTCCTAGAAAGCCTATCTAATCTGTGAAAGGTCCTATCTATTTCAGGGTCAAAAGGTTGTAAAACACCTGGATTACCTCTAGTCATGCACTATATGCAACATACTGTGCATTTTACACATAAGCAAAATTTGAGGTAAAACTAGTGTGTTAGAAAACTTCTATAAAGTGCCTCCCAAGTGGAAAAAGACTTAACTAGCAGACGATGAAGCAAAAGTTATTTGTCTGATTCTGAGAACCGTAGCAAAAGTTAAACCCATTTTAAGATTCACCAAAACCAGAATTCACAAATTTTTGACCCTCTAAACTAGAACCAAACTAAAATTCCCTGGTATTTTTCCTATAAAATATAAGTTGAAAGAAGTGGGCACACAAAATTTCAACCAAAAATAAGAACTCTAGCTATTAAAACAGCAAAATAACTGTCAAATAGCAGCAAAAGTGAGATATAAGACGAGGTAGTCGATTACCCTTTCATGGTAATCAATTACTCCAATGAGCAAATAAGGAGAAAATGTCCAGAAATGTGAGGTAATTGATTACCAATACGGGGTAATCGATTACTCCAGCAACGAAAACGAGTTTGCAGCAAAAAATACTTGAGGTAATCAATTACCCAAAAATGGTAATCGATTACTCTAGAGAGTTTTCACTTGGATTTTTCTTAAACAAAGATGGTAATCGATTACCAATACGGGGTAATCGATTACTTGTCTCAAATATGCAGTTTTTACTGGTTTTCTTGTGATTTCTAGGTTGCTCCTTGGTTCACTTCACTTGCTACCTCACTAACACTACTAACACACTAACAGACACATTAACACTAAAAGAAACACACAAATGACAAACACACAAATGATAGAACAATGTATTAACACAACTCAAAACAAAGAAAACAACACAAGACACCAAAACAGAACAACACAACATAACACAGAACACTAATCTTTGACAAAAACAGATGATCCCCGGCAACAACGCCAAATTTTGATAAGAACTGTCGCAGTCTATCAAAATAATGCAAATAAGTGCAGTACTAGGAATTGACTCCTAGATCTTCTCTCAAGGACTATCATTGGGGTTTCATCAAAGACAAGACACAAATGGGGGGGTTTGTTTGATTGTGAAATGCAGAATTATAAAACAGGGCAATTAAAACAAGTTTGAAACAACAAATTGAAATGAGATTAACCTCTTGATTAGGTTGCAATTACTCATCCTAGGTTACAAAGACTCATGCTCAATTTGCTAGACTCTTAATCAAACCTAGATTAATTTACTAAGTGAGAATTAATCACAAGTTCTCGTTTTGTGAATTAAGCATCCACACACACCAATTATCCCAATTCCAGCAATTTATAAATCAACCCATTAAGCATGAATAGAGATACAAATTACCTATGAACTGAATAATAAGCATGTACAATGTAACAACCCTAAATCATTACGACATCAATGATAAGTGCTAGATAATACATGTTTTCCTAGGTGTTTGAAGCTCATTTCCATTCATTTTCACTAGGTTTAGTTGTAGTTTAGTCAGGAAAACATTGAAAATACCATGATTGTTTAGTGTCAGTGCTTGATGTAGTGTTTTGTTAGTTTTATAAGTGTTTCTTGTGTTTTTAAGTCATTTTATCCTCTTTCTTGTTAATTGTAGGTTAATTGAAGAGGAGATAGAAGTTTGGAATGAAAGCCATGGACCCAAGAGAAAGACTTGGAGTGCAAGCCATCAAGAAGAAGAGAAGTTGAAGCTCAAGTCAAGGGAGCACATCCATTTGAGCCTAGCTTTCACTCAATTTTCACTCCGAATTGACTCTTCGTGTCTTCATGAGAGTTGTAGCTCTATCTAACCTCTTTCATTTGCAAAAAACCAGAGCTCAAAACGATATCTGTGGAGGAAGTTATGCCCATTTTAGTGAAAGTACTCAAGTAGTTGCGAAATCACTATTCACATGTTGTCAAAACGCGCCAGGGCGCGTGCTGGGGCGCGTTTCAGCCCAGCTCTCGGCCAAAACGCGCCAGGGCGCGAATGGGGGCGCGTTTCAACCCCTCTTTGCTGTTGAAACGCGTCGCGGCGCGATTCTACTAAGTGGGGGGCGCGTTTCTCTGCTATAAAAGGAATTTTTGGGCGCGAATTCAAAGGGACAACTTCAGATTTGAGTTTCTTCCTCTGCACACTTGTGCTCTGGCTATTTTCTCTTCTCCACCTTCGTTTTCCTTCCTCCTCCATCAAACCAAGGAGATTCTTGAAGATTTGGAGCTTGTGGAAGCAAGATCTAAGGCTTCATGGAGCGCTTCTTGTGTTTGATTTCTATTTTCCTTCTTTCTTTTCTCATTTCCATGTTAGGTTAGACTTTAGGTTAGGATTAGGGATTTTGATTCTGTACTCTTGTAATGAATTTCTTATGTTAATTCAAGTGTAATTTCATCGAATTGATTGATCTCTTCCCTGCTTAATGTTTATTCTTGAGATTTAATTCATGAAATTCAAATAGAGATAGGAATATTAATGTTTGATTGAACTGAACTATTTCTTAAGGATTTGTATCTCGTGTCAGCTATGCCTTCGGAAGATTGATAGTTGAAGTAGGAGAGGAAGTGTATCACTATAGTAATGCATGAGTCTAGGGATAGAACTTGCATATTATGAGATGTTATAACGAATTCATCTGTTCGCTTCTTGAATGATTTTCTGTTTTTACCTAAGGAATTAGGGATTATAGTGGTCATTCAAAGGGACTAAAGACCTAGGAATATGATTAGTCTATAGTATCATGAATTCTAGTCTCCAATTGAGTGATATTTGCTGAATTGATATAGGAAGTAATTACTTGAGGGAAGAATCAATTGAACCAATTCCCTAACTGTTTTTATCATCTCTGAAACTTAAACATTTACTGCTTTTCCTTACTTTACTGTGCATTGTTTAATTTTACATAATAGTTAGTTTTACATACATGATTCATTCACTGATTCGTTCTAATAGCAACACACGTTGAGCATTCGATACTTCACAATTAGTCTCTGTGGTTCGACATTCCTTTCTCACTATTTCTAAACTTGTGACGACCGGTACACTTGCCGAAAGATTGACATGTATATTTTAAAGTCAACAATCAACGTCATAAATTCTATGGTTAACAGGAAATAATTACACCATTAAATGAAGGGAACTAAATTTTATTTCATAACGCAAATTTTAAAAATAAACTTCTACAATCGTATAAGTCTCACAAGATAAAATCGTCTCAAATAATGAAATCACTAATTGGTAAATAGAAACTTTAGCATTTATAAATAAATGCAGTCATCATCTGAATTCAAAAGAAGAGAAAAGGAAACAACATGTCACGTTTTCAAGAAATCGGGTTCCTTTCCTAGCCTAAGTTATTTTCGACTCCCATAAACTGCTCAGCTGCTCGCCCATTCGTGGGGTCATCACAAGTGTCAACCACAGACACAACACAGGGTTAGTTCACATTTTAATAATAACAATGAGCTTAACACTAACAGTTCAATAGAACGCATATCAAAACTTACAAGAACATCTCATTCACAAATTATCACAGTCAATCATGTCGTGCAACCCAATATGATGCATGCTACTCACAACTCACTCTCATGCCATGTGGTACCATCAAAACAACTGAGCGATGTCTAGGAGTACATGTCACCTCTGACACTTACAATCAAGGCAACCAGTGTTCCATTCATCCTCACTTTTCGAAAACATTTTCATGCACTTAGAATTCATAATAATCTTTCTCATTCTTAAAACAACAAGGGACAACCTCACTGCTCCTTCTAGCAGTAGGCATCCATCCCTCTCATATAAAAAAAACATTCACAATAGATTATTATGAACCTAAACGACTCATCCATGCAATATGACCCGCAAAATTAATCTCTCACTCCATATAACTCAGCTCACATAACAAAACATTTAATACCATAAAATCCAATAAGATCATCATACACAAGTAAATTAAACTCCATACAATGCCAATCACCAATTAAATTAAATCAAAATAGTTACAATACAATAATTACAATAATAATACACCCAAGAATTTGATTAACCAATAAAGTTAATCTAAACGACTAAAATGACAAAAAGAATTGTTAATAAAATGACTTGCCGAGATTAAAATAAATGTTAAAATAAAATAATTTAACTGTTATATAATATAAAAAGGGAAAAATTACTCATGTGTAGTAATGTATTTCTTCATTTGCAAAGTAATTCCAATCAACATCTAATCGTTCTAGATGAAATTAAATCATAACTTAAATAGTCTACGATGCACAGTTCCACAACTTTGAACTTTACATTTTAAATAACAAAAACAAAAAGATAAGACTAAAATGAAATCAAAACAACATATAAATGTCTAGAACATCAGAGTACATGATGAGGGAAATTGGTTTTCTTCAATGATCTAATTAAAATTTGATTGCCTTCAGTAACACTTAATTTCATTGGTGTGACTACTTGCACTACAAAATTCCATTATTATTTGGCAATAAACTAAAAGGTGTAACTCAGGATTTATCACTACAATTTGGTGGAATTGAAATCACTTTTAAGGAGAAGGCGAGTTTCCTATTTTTACTTTTTCACTATCGTCTTCCTTATCCTTTCCTCACCGAGTGTCTCTCTCACCTCTCCTTACAACTACAACCACACAATTCTTGAGTAACAAAATCAACAGATGCACAACCACAAAAAAAATAAGAAGAGGGAAATCACCGTGAACAAACCAGACACAGAGGTAATGTAGTAGAGGCACCAAGTTTAAGCTACCGAGAAGAAAATAAAATAAGAAAAAAGGATCTAGCCACTGATACTTGATTCAATCCAAACAACAAGGTGGGTAATACTTAATTCAATAAATAAACAAAGTCATCAATATTCAAATTAACCGGACAATAAGAACGTTGATTCAAAGCAACAAGAAAAACTGAGCATCAAAAATAAAAGGAAAACTGTAATAGAAAAGACGTAGAACTAACCCTAGTAGTAAAAAAAAATTAATATTATTATTAAAATAGAGAACACCCTGACCTGGATGTGAGCCGATCACACGTGAAGAAAAAATTTGAGATGAACAAAGATCCTAAGTCCTAACCTCTACTCTTAATCAGAAGTTTTTATCTCCCTTTTTTTAGAAGAGTTTGTAACCCAGGGAAGAGTTTGTGACACAGGGGATGTGAGGAATACATCACACTTAAGGCAAAATTAATTGAATAAAGTTCTCTGACAAGAGAAAGAAGTAACCACCCACTCACTCACTCACCTAAAATATCTCCACCCAAATATTTTATTTTATTTATTTATTTACTCACTCACTAGAACCCCGCTCCTTCAAGATATTTTGATTTATTATATTTTATCATCTATCTTTATTTGTTTTATTTTATTTTCAAAAGTCAAGCTGTTACATACAACAATGGGGGCATTTAAGCAATTGAATAATTGGTGAAGAGTTAAACATAAACAAAGTATAAACAATACAAAACAGAAACCTCAAAGCTTCTTATCAACCCAATTCAAGAGGATAACCCTAACTACTTAGCCTTCCATGAAAACGAAATTAAACCCTAATGAATTGTATCAAAATGAACTAAAACGAAATTGTAGAGAATCAAGATGAGTGAAACAGTAAATGGAACAATAAAATGAAATTGCAATTGAATTAGAGTAAAGTAGGAGAAAACGAACTGTAATTTAATTGAAGGAAACAAAATCTTTCATTGATCTTGTGCCCAATATGAAGTATCAACTATGAAGAAGAAAAAGAGAGAAGAAGGGTTTTTGCCTCTATTGAACGTAATTCAGAATATCCTTCTCTAAAACCCCTAAATGGAATAATGGAAAACTATGGACAAAAATGCTCTTCTCTCTGGTCTTCAGCCCAACACCTTAGGCAAAACCAACAAAAATAGAATAAAATGGCCTTTCAACAAATCTGGCCCAATAAAGTAAATACAAAATAATAAAAAGAGAAACTAATTATAAAATAAAATAAAAGTAAAAATATGATGTGACAACTCCTCTTCATGTCTAGAATCAATTTCCAAGCTCTATTAATCTCCAAAATTTCCCCAAAAATAATAATAATGAAATTAAGCTCAAGAAAATCTGAATTAATAATAAAAACGAAATTCTGGCACAATGAAACCCAAACAGTGAAACAGAGAAATTAACAAGAAATTAAGCACAATTCACTAATTAAAATAGGTGCAGAAAGACAAATAAATAGGGGAAAATAATGACTCATCACATATCATCAAAGAGAAAACACACAGGCAAGCCTAAACTACACAATCAATACATATGAAACTCCTAGTTACAATTCATCTAAGAAAATCAAAACAACAAGAGAGACACTCCAAACATCTTTAAGCTTTAAGTGCAACAATCTCCCCCTTTTTGGTTTTGATTTACCAAATCCAAAGCAAGGTTTTCCTTAGAGTTTAGGATGTGTGTTGATCTTCTAAGAATCCTGCAATTGTTAAAACTTCCAAGTACAAAGTATATGTATTGCAGATTCACAATTCAATCCAATATATTTCAGAGCATCATCAAATCATTCATATAAGATTGTGAGTCATGATTAAAAAAAAATCAAAAAGTCATGACCAAATAGTTATAAAAACAAAATATAAGAAATAAAATGGTTCAAGGATTAGTTAGAAATATTACAACCCAACAAATGTTCAAATTGTTCACTGCAGCAGAAAATAAAAGCAATTAAGATAAACTAAATACTCCAAAAAAATATCAATCTAACCAACCAAACCTCCCCTATCAAAGGTATTCTACTCTAGACACTTCTCTCCATATTTGGTATATCAATAAGCAAGAAGAGAGATGTGAAAGAAACGAAATACTAGAGGTCATCTAAGCGAGTATGAAGGGACTCAAGCAGCTCCTTGAGGTCTAGAAATCAAGCATTTTGAGCTGACTCTATTTCGTCCAAGCGTTTGGTGGTAGTTGCCTCGATCTCATCCAACTGATCAATGACAATCGACTCAAAGCAAAACTTAGGGATATAATCCCCAACCGCCGAATCAGAATCGTCATCGGAAGGAGGATGCACTAGAGCTTCTTGAGGTGGAGGGGTGATGCAAACCCATGAGGAAATTGGAAGGGATCTTTATTCACCAACCTTTAATCACTCTTAAACACTCTTGATCTCACAAAAATGCAGCAAGAAGCTCATGGTCAAGGTGCTAATTAATGGAACTAAATCAAAGGGAGAAGAAAAGATAAAATGAAGAAGACAAGAATGGTAGGAGTGCCATGAATTAGAAATTCAATAAGCTCTTAGGAAGAATCGCCACTTGGATGCAAGGATCCATGATAAGATTCAAGGTTTCAAGAAGAAAACCCTAGGAGAGATCTACTCCTTTCAATAGAAACAATTCTCAATTTTCATTCATTTTGACTAAAAGTGAGTACAATAGAAATATTGACCAATTTAATGAAAGTGGAATCGACCTAAGGTTAGAAATCTGAAATGTTCTCCACCCTAGGATTAAATGAGTGATAAATGGTGAGATGAGAGACACCCTAGGTTGAGCACACTTTATAATTACAAGGCCTATATTCAAGTCTTGAAACAAATACATAATTGAAAGAAACTAATAGTCCTAAACAATTAAACAACTCGCTAGAAAATCCTGGTATCATTCCAACGTTAACTTCAGGCTCTATTTCCTCCTAGATGCAGTCCGAACTGGGCTTTAATGTCTTCATAGCTTTTGTAGCCCTTTAAGTCAGATTTAAAAAGACACCAAGAACAACTAAATTGGATTTGTGTAGCCCAAATTATGCTCTAAATACTAAACCTGGTCAGAAAGTAAAAAACATAGCGAATTTTATTAGAAGCTCAATTTATTAAAAAGTAAGGTTGAAGAGTTTGTTGAGCTTTTGGAGATGGTCCTCCATCAAACCCTCCTTCTTGTGGCCAACTTGTCCTCAAGTGGCCTTATGTTCTTACCTACAATAAAAGACCACCCGGATCAAAGATCAAGCACACCCTATCAAATTTTATATTTAATAACAAAGTGTATATCCTATTCATATCAACAACACTATTTTAAAAAGGAAAGAAGGAATTGAAATGTTCATTTATGATATAACCAAAACTCTTAAGAGTTTCTCCTCCTTTCTCAATTTGTGTTGATATTTGTTCCTTGATCCATATTTCTTCACTAGGTGTGGAACTTTGTGGTGTGCCCTCCTTCTTAGATTCTTCCAATAACCTAAAAAAATTTTCAACACCATGAAAACAATGGTCAATAGGCACAACCAAAAATTGTAAATTCCTAATCTCAAGGGTTGTCCAAGGTTTAAAGTCATAAGACTCTAGTGCAATCTCATCTTTATTAGAAGTAAAAGGAGTAGTAGATGATAAAGAAATTTTCTCAAAAGGTAGTTCAAATTCTAAAGGTGTTTCCTTTTCTTGATCATAAATTTTCAAAGGCTCCTTTGTGCACATCTCTGTATTAGGAATCAAATCAAAAGGAAATTTGCAAAGATGATCACAAGCATATTTAATTAAAACATTAAGTTCATTCATTTCAACATTTTCACACAAGAGATGATCAATTTGTTCTTTAAAATCTTCCTTTGGCACAACACCTACAACATCATTAAAGAAAGAATCAAAAGTGTCAAATGAAGGGTTAGTAGAAACAAGTAATGAATCACTTTCCTCCCTCATTTGTTTTTCCAACAACTCTAACTCTTTAATTTCATTTTCTCTCAATTCTTTCTCTCTTATATTCTTTTTCCTCAACTCTTTTTCCTTTAACTCATTTTCTTTTATCTCCTTTTTCTCTTCTCTTATACTTTGTTTCTTTTCTCTCATACTCTTCTTGATGGAGGTCCATCTACTCCAACACAAGAGGTCAAAAATGCTAGAAGAATTAAAAGTTCAATGTTTAAGAGAATTCAAGAGGAAGAAAAGAGGTTGACTCAAAGTCAAAGTTAACATCAAAGTCAAAGTCAACATCAAAGTCAAAAGTCAACCTTTGAAGACCTTTTCTTGGTCAAACAGCCTTGTAATAGTCTTAGCATTTTATGAGCATTGTATTAAATTTTGAACTTACATTTGGACCTTACTTAGTGTGAATGTGTTTCAGCCAAATGCAAAATAAGATTAGGAAGTAATCTTATATCTTAATTAGGAGGAAAGTGGCGCACACTCTCTCTAGAGAGAGTGGAGAGATGGGAGAGAAAAGTGAGTGGAAATTCCACTAACCATTTCCCTTTTCTATCCTTGTTCGTCCCACTTAAGCATGCATGCTTTAGACACCACTTTCAAATCAAGAACAGTTGATCTAGATTTAATCACAAGGCTAAGCTACAAACCTGAGTCACATTTTGCATGCTAACTCAAGGAGTAATCTCGGCCATGTGATCCAAATTCAATCAAGAGGTGGAGACTCAATTTGATGTCACATGTCTCATGCCTTGTGGGAGCTAGCAAATCGTGGCCTTGTGATCTCATTTACACCTTGGGTTGCTGGTTTTAATCCGTGTGATGTGCTCTTGGCTTTCCACACGTTAGATCAACTTGCAATCCAAGGATCCACATGCCATCCAATTTCTCTCTTAGTGCCAAACTAGTCCTTAGTATATATTTTTGAAATTTCAGATTTGTAATCACTTTTGAGTCAATTAAAGAATTAAGCATTTTCTTGGGAGAGAGGTTTTTCTTCAAGGTTTCTTCATTGAAACTTTGTGGGTCTTATCATGGTGATCATCCAGGTGGCGATTCTTCACTAGACTTATTGCCATTGCTACAAAAAGAGGTTAGTACACAAGAAATATAAAGCAAATAAAAGGAACTCACCACTCTCTAAGTGTATCCACTCACACTCTTGTTTCACACTTAGTGGCTTTTTCTCTAATGATACTCTCTTGCCTTTTTCCTCTCTAATCTCTTGGTTCTCACTTAGGAATTATTCTCAAATCAATTACCAAGCCTGATCATACCATTGTGAAAGAGGAACAGCAACCAAGCTAGGCTTAAGAAGTCCAAAGAGACAAAATCTCAAAGACAAAACTAAAGGAGTCCAAGAAAGACAAGCAATAAAAGCTCAAATTGAAAAAATGGCTAATCAAATGTGGAAGAAACTTTAATGAGACAAGGTACACACAATGACAGCAAATTAATATATAATTGCTATAGAAAACACGTCCAAACTGAGAGAAACACCACCATAAATATAATTTCTACTATGATTAGCGACGAGAATTTCTACTATGATTAGCAACGGATTTCCACTATATTCTATAGTCCAATTTTTATTAATATTTTTTTTTTCACTTTTCACTCAAACTTTTGTTGTTTTGAATCCTTTTTTTTTTGTTTTGTATGGTACTCAATCAATTGATATTCTTTTTGAATCAATATTTTTTTTTTTTCAATACTTTTTTTTCACTTTTTTTTTTTCTTCTAACACTTGAAAACCATGTAAAATATGAAACTCAAAATCAAAATGGTGAAATATGATCCAGCATGCTCACTTTTAAATATTGAATGAAATAGAATTTCTAAGACTTGTGTCTTGAGAAGAGGGAGTGCTCTCCAAGGGTTTCTTCAAAGAACCTTGAATCTTATCTTGGTCCATGACTCAAGTGGCGATTCCTCTACCTAGCTTATTGATTCCATGAATCATGGCACTACCACCTTCTAATTCTCCTTCCATTTTTGATTTCTTCATTTGGTTCCAAACCGAAATACTAGCCTAAACACCTAGTCTTGACCGTAAGCTTCTCTTAATCTTGGGTAAGGATCACTTGGTGAATTGAAGATTGGGCATTCAAGGTGTTAGATCCGTGGAGCACACACCATAGCTTCATGGGTTTGCATCAAATTTGGTATCAAGAGCTTGTTCTTCACCTAGTTGTTCTTCACTTGTGGTATTGAGTTTAGCTCCTATCTTTTTTATTTCAATTTTTGATTCAATTGAATTTTTATTTGAGTTTTGTTGTTTGTCTTGGCTGTCCAATGCATAGATGAGATGTTCTGACACTCATGGTTGATCATACATGGCCTATTTTACATGCTAGACACATTCTAGTTGATAGCCCCCATGTGTTTGATGAATTTTCTCAATATGTATTTTAGGTCTCTTTAATGGAATTTTAATCCCCTGCATCTTATGTGGCTTGATTAGTGCTTATATGTGTTATTACTATGTGCATTGCTCATTATAAGTTCAAGTTACCACTACCATGCATTATCTTGCTTGTTAGCAAAGTTTGACTTGACTTGCTTGAGTATTTGAGCCTCTACTTGGACTGTCCAACAAAGAATAGCCAAAAGGAAAAATATAGAAAAAAAAAAGAAAAGAAAAGAGCAAGAGAAAATATTCAAAGAAAAGAGTCAAAGAAAAATTCAAGAAAAGAAAAATACAAGAAAAGAAGATTGAAGAAAAATTAGAGTGAAAATTGAGTAGCTCTTGTAGTAGAAAATTTTGGGAAAAATTGAGTGCAGTACCGTGGTGAATTGGGTCATTAAACACCCACAAATTTAGTGTCCAAGCTCATTGTGGCACCATTACTCATTTGGCTCAAGCATCATATTACAAATTGTGTCAAATTTGCTAATAGCATGATATTTGAACTTGTAGTGTGCTTTGTATGTGCCTAGACATATTTGCCCTGTTTTTTCCCTGTTTTTAGACCCCTATTTATGGCTTCCCTGCACCTTGATTTGAGCTTATTTCGTGCATAAACATCACCCAAACCATTCCCCAAAATTTCAAGTCATTTTTAGCCAAAATTCAAGCCTAACTTCCAGCTTAGTGACGGTTTTGCTGTTGCTGTGGCAGTTTCGGGTTTACAGTTGGTTCAAGGTGTTAAACGATGATTTATTTAATTCTGGGCAATTGGTCATTCAATATACATATATATAAGCTCAACTGGAAAGTTTTATAATTTTCCAAGCTCATTTGCTATGCTAAAAAAATTTCACAAGTTTGGGCAGATTTGGTGACGGTTCAGCTAATTTTCCAGCAAAATTGCATTTGATTTCTTTCCTTCTTTGAGTTTTTGTTTCAAAGATTTTTGCAGTTTTAAATACTAGTTTTCCTTCATTATTAGTGCAATAAATATATTACCCATTGTCCTTATCATTAGTTTCCATTTTGAGTAGCTAATTGTTCATTGAGTCTTATTTTGTTGCTTGTCTTCTTGACTTCCTAGTAGTTTTGTCTTGAGTATTTGTCTCCTTTGAATTTCCTTAAGCTTGTAGTTGAATTGTTCCTCTTTCACTTGGGCTAATTAGGCATTGGTAATTGATAGAGGTTCCTCAAGAAACTTTAAGGAGATTGAGAGGTAAAAGGCAAGTGTGAACATTAGAGAAAAAGCCTTCTAAAGAGTGAAACAAGAGTGCTTCTAGAGTGAAACACTTAGAGAGTGGCAAGGGTCTCTTATATAATTGTATTTGTTATCTAACCTTTTCTTGTGTAGCAATGGATACCTCTCCTAGTGTGGGAAATGATCTCTCACCAAGGTCTAAAAGGATGATGGATATGATGAAGTCTATGCTTAGTGCTAGTTTGGAAGAGAGGTTTGATCAAGAGAGGAGGTTAAAGGAGGAAAGGAAGATAAGGAAGGAATTAGAGAAGAAGATCCTTGGAGACACTAGTGGTAATCAAATAGTTCACCTTGGAGGAGGGGCGGTGCCTAGGGAGGGCTGAAGAAGTGTAAGTAATGAAGTACCTAGGAGTAGAAGAGATAGCTATAGAAGTAGTGGTAGTGAGGAAGGAATTCCTAGAGGGGACTATGACACACCTAGGGAGAGTGATTGGGGAAACAACTATGATGAGGATGAACCCTTTAGAGGCCATAGGAATGCAAAGGGGGGAAGGAGAGATCCTCAACCTAGAATGCCAAATCACACCCCTAGAAGACATGTGGAGGAAGATGACCCTAGAGAGTGGGAAAGAAGCAACAAGGTTAAGCTACCCAAGTTCCTTGGAGATAGTGAGGCCGAGAGCTACTTAGATTGGGTGATGAAGGTTGATCAAGTTTATTCTTGCTACCCACACTTGAGTGAAGAGAAGAGGCTTAAGTTAGCCAATCTTGGATTTTGAAGGTTATGCCTTGGTTTGGTGGAACCAAGTCCTTGTAGATGTCGAGAAAAGGAGGAGGCCTCACATCACTTCATGGACCCAATTGAAGGATGCCATGAAGGGAAGATTTGTGCCTAAGTCTTATACAAGGGACCTACATGTGAAGCTCCAAAGATTAACTCAAGGTGGAAGGGGCGTGCAAGAGTACTACAAAGATCTAGAGTTAACCTTGATGAGGGCCGGCTATGAAGAGGAGAAGGAAGCCACAATTGCTAGGTTCACTAATGGTTTGAATAGGGAGATCCAAGATGTCTTGGAACTCCAACATTATAGAACTTTGGAGGATGCCATTCATAAGGCCGAGAGGATTGAGGGCCAACTAAAGAGAAAGAGCTCCTTCAAGAAGTCTTACACCCATGGATCTTCTAGTTGGAAGGATAGGCAAAAGAAGGAGGGATCATCCAAGACTTTTTACAAGTCTAGCCGAGATGACCCTAAAGGTAAGGAAGTTGCAAAACCCATTTCTAAGCCTTCTAACATTAAGTGTTTTAAGTGTTTAGGACATGGACATATAGCTTCCCAATGTCCCAACAAGAAGGCCATGATCATGAGAGGGGATGGAGGAATCACTAGTGAAGAGTCCACTCACTCTTCTAGTGAAGAAGAGGAAGCTAGTGCTAGTGAGCATTCAAGCATGGAGCAACCAGAAGATGGAGACCTACTCATGGTGAGGAAGATGCTTGGAAGTGCCCTCAAGGAATTAGATGACTCACAAAGAGAAAACATCTTCCATTCTAGATGCCTAGTGGAAGGGAAGGTATGTTCTCTTATCATAGATAGTGGTAGTTGTACAAATGTTGTTAGTACTAGGTTAGTAAATAAACTAGAACTTAGGACATCCCCACACCCTAAACCTTACAAGCTACAATGGTTGAGTGATAAGGGAGAAATGGTAGTTAGTAAGCAAGTTCTTATTAACTTTTCCATAGGAAAGTATAGAGATGATGTGTTATGTGATGTAATGCCTATGGAAGCCACTCACCTATTACTTGAGAGACCTTGGCAATATGACAAGCATGCCATTCATGATGGTGTTTCCAACACCTATGTTTTCTCTCATATGAGCAAGAAGGTCACCCTTAAGACTTTGTCACCTAAGGAAGTGTGTGAGGATCAAATAAAAATGAAATTAAAGAGAGAAAATGAGAAGAAAAGAGAGGGTTCAAGTGCCACACATAGTATGGCCAAGAGCTTCTCCAAGAAAAGCCAAAAAGAAATCAAACATCTTAGAAACTAGCCTTGGCCGAGAGTTGCAGAAAAATTACCAAGAATGCCACTAGCGATTCTAGGTTGAAAGGAAAGTGTGTAGCCACCCATGATGAGAGGCAAACCGAGGCTATTGATAAGGGAAAACTTAGTGAGAGTTTGCTTATGGAGAGAGGTGAGCTAAAAAGAGAGTACCTAGCTAGGAAGAGCATGTTCCTATGTTTGCCTACACCATTAGTTTTGAGCACTAACTTGGTAGGCAAGCAAGAGGACCTTGAGTCATTGTTAATGGAGTTTGATGATGTCTTTCCTAAAGAGATTCCCCAAGGCCTTCCCCCACTTAGAGGGATTGAGCATCAAATAGATCTAGTACCCGGTGCACCCTTACCCAACCGGCCTACATATAGGAGTTCTCCTCAAGAGACTCATGAGATGCAAAGACAAGTAGAAGAGTTGATGAGTAAGGGTTGGGTCAAGGAGAGCTTGTCTCCTTGTGCTTCACCGGTTATCTTAGTGCCTAAGAAGGAGGGAACTTGGAGGATGTGTACCGATTGTAGAGCCATTAACAATATTACTATAAGGTATAGACATCCCATTCCTAGGCTAGATGACTTGCTTGATGAGCTACATGGAGCTAAGATATTCTCCAAGGTTGATCTTAAAAGTGGCTATCACCAAATTAGAATGAAAGAAGGTGATGAGTGGAAAACCGCTTTTAAGACCAAGTTTGGACTATATGAGTGGCTTGTCATGCCCTTTGGCTTATCAAATGCACCTAGCACTTTTATGAGATTAATGAATCATGTGCTAAGAGAGTTTCTAGGAAAATTTGTTGTGGTATATTTTGATGACATTTTGATTTATAGCAAATCTTTCTTAGAACATCTAACACACTTGAAGCTTGTTTTGAAAGTGCTTAGGGAACAACAATTGTATGCCAACAAAGAGAAGTGCACCTTTGCCACCAATAAAGTTATATTCCTCGGTTTTGTGGTGAGTGAGCAAGGTGTGCAAGTGGATGAAAGTAAGATCAAAGCCATCCAAGAGTGGCCGAGACCTACCAATGCAAGGGAAGTAAGATCCTTTCATGGCTTAGCTAGTTTTTATAGGAGGTTTGTTAAGGATTTTAGTACAATTGCTTCACCTCTTAATGAACTAGTTAAAAAGGATTCTACTTTTATTTGGGGTCAAGCTCAAGAACATGCTTTCAATCTACTTAAAGAGAAGCTTACACATGCACCTATTCTTCTTGCTTTACCTAACTTTGCTTGTTCTTTTGAAGTAGAGTCTGATGCTTCTAACCTAGGTGTTGGAGCCGTGTTGATGCAAGAAGGGCACCCCATTGCCTACTTTAGTGAGAAGCTCAATGGTGATCAACTCAACTACTCCACCTATGATAAGGAGATGTATGCACTTGTGAGGGCATTCCAAGTGTGGCAACACTACCTTCTTCCCAAGGAGTTTGTGGTGCACACCGATCATGAAGCACTCAAACATATCAAGGGACTAGCCAAGCTAAGAAAGAGGCATGCAAGATGGGTAGAATTCCTTGAAACCTTTCCTTACATGATTAAATATAAGAAAGGTAGTACTAATGTGGTAGCCGATGCTCTTAGTAGAAGATTTACATTGATATGCATGTTATAAACTAAGATGCTAGGATTTGATCACATCAAGGAATTATATGCATGTGATGATGATTTTGGCCGAGTGTGGCCTTTGTGTGCTAATGGTGCTCATGAAGAATTCTTTAGGCAAGATGGATACCTTTTTAAAGGTAAATGCTTGTGTGTGCCTAAGGGTTCTTTGAGAGAATTATTAGCATGTGAGGCGCATGAAGGTGGAATTATGGGCCATTTTGGCATTGATAAGACTTTGGCTACATTGAAGGAACATTTCTATTGGCCTAACATGAAAAAACTAGTACACCGAATTGTTTCTATGTGTATTACTTGTCATAAAGCCAAGTCTAAATCAATGAATCATGGTTTATATTCTCCTTTGCCAATTCCTACCTTACCTTGGGTTGATATTTCTATAGATTTTGTATTAGGCCTTCCTAGGACCAAGAGAGTTATGGATGCTATCTTTGTGGTAGTGTGTAGATTTTCTAAGATGGCACACTTTATAGCATGCCACATGGTAGATGATGCACCACACATAGCCGATCTCTTCTTTAGAGAAGTGGTAAGACTCCATGGCATGCCCAAAACCATTGTTAGTGATAGGGATTCTAAATTCCTAAGTCACTTTTGGAGAAGCCTATGGAGCAAGCTTGGCACAAAGCTCTTATTCTCCACCACTTACCACCCTCAAACGGATGGGCAAACCGAAGTGGTGAATAGAACTTTGGGCCAACTTTTAAGAAGTTTTGTAAGAGGTAATATTAAATCGTGGGAGGAGTGTTTGCCACATATTGAATTTGCTTATAATAGAGTTGTCAATTCTACCACACTTCACTCTCCTTTTGAAATTGTTTATGGTTTTAATCCTCTTACTCCACTTGATTTAACTCCTTTACCTATTGAGCTTGTGATGGACCGTGAGGGTGTCAACAAGGCCGAGAAAGTGAAGGCCTTACATGCTAAGGTGAGGGAGCAAATTGAAATAAAGAATGCTAAGGTGGCCGGATACATCAACAAGAAGAGGAAGGATGTTCAATTTAATGTTGGTGATTTGGTGTGGTTGAACTTGAGGAAAGAGAGGTTTCCTAATCTTAGGAAATCTAAGCTCTTACCAAGGGGAGATGGACCCTTCAAGATTTTAAGAAGACTTGGACCTAATGCTTACTCTCTTGATCTTCCTACTTGTTATATAGGTAGTAATTCATTTAATGTAAGTGACTTATCTATTTGTGATGTAGGTGGTGATGGAAGCAACTTGGGGACAAGTTTGCCTCAAGAAGGAGGGATTGATGGAGGACCATCCACAAGCATGAGGATTACAAGGGCAATGCAAAGAAGAATTGAAGCCCAAGTTGAAGAAGAGTTGACCAAGTCAAAGTCAACAAGTCAAAGTCAAAGTCAATGGTCAACTCTTGATAGTCAACATAATGGGCTTATGAAGCCTTGTAATTTTCTATGCATTTTGTAATTAGTTTAGCTTAGTTTTTGTGAAGCTTAGACCCTATGTTTGACTTGTAATTTTCGGCCAAGCTTCTACTTTTGGACATGTTGACTTATTTGTATTGGTCAAGCCTCTTAAGATGGGCTTAAGAGTCTTATGACCCAACTAAGCAAGTGTGTTACACTCTCTTAAAAGAGAGTGGATGGATTAGGAGAGAGAATTAGTGGAATGGCCACTAACTTCATTTAAATTTCCACCACTTGATTATGCTATAATCAAAGGTGTAAATTTAAGTCAAGATTATAAATGTTGACTCTCATCTAAGAAGGTATTCTAGCCTTTGGATTTGCTTATAATCCAAGGCATAGAATTCAATCTTAATTAATCCATGATCATCACAAGCTTAGATGAGTTTTGAGCCACTTGATCTCATTTAGTATAGATCCTTCTTGAATTGATCAAGTGAGGGGTGCCAAGCATCACTTGATCAATCCATCAATGATCAAATGGTTAGGAGGCCTCACGGTCATCACACTAAGTCCATATAACTTAGGCAAATTCTCATTGTAAGACTCACTTTTGAATATTGAATGAAATAGAATTTCTAAGACTTGTGTCTTGAGAAAAGGGAGTGCTCTCCTAGGGTTTCTTCAAAGAACCTTGAATCTTATCTTGGTCCATGACTCAAGTGGCGATTCCTCTACCTAGCTTATTGATTCCATGAATTATGGCGCTACCACCTTCTAATTCTCCTTCCATTTTTGATTTCTTCTTCATTTGGTTCCAAACCGAAATACTAGCCTAAACACCTAGTCTTGACCGTAAGCTTCTCTTAATCTTGGGTGAGGATCACTTGGTGAATTGAAGATTGGGCATTCAAGGTGTTAGATCCGTGGAGCACACACCATAGCTTCATGGGTTTGCATCAGGTTGGGCTTTTGGAGATGGTCCTCCATCATCAAGGGCCACGGTGCTAGCAAGAAGAGGCATGAGACATGTGACATCAAGTTCAATTCTTAACCTCTTGATTAAATCTAGATCATGGGGTTACAATTCACTTTTGAGTAGTGTGGAACATGTGACTCAATTATGAATTATCAACCCTTTGATGGAAGTTTTGATCAAGAATTTAAGAATCAAGCTTTGATTCATGCAGCCTTGGACAAATTCAAGCTTGGCCATTTGATTTGGATTTAATCAAATGGTTAAGTTTAAATTAGAGTTAGTGGAATTGTCACTACTTTTGCATCCAAGTTCTCTCTACTCTCTCCTAAGGAGAGTGTGCGCCACTATCTCCTATTTACCTTGTATAATTTTGGTCAAAACCAAGTAATCATGGTCGTGAGCTACATGCTCCCAACTATGGTCAAATCCTACTTATTACAAGTGTTTAAGTTCCTAAGAAAGAAGATTACAAAATATGAAGGAAATTACAAGGTTTAATTACAAGAGTAAAGTCTTCAAGAGTTGACTGTTGACTTTGACTTATTGTCAACAATTGACTTTGAGTTGACTGTTGACTTTGACCTCTACTCAACTCTTCTTGAATTTGCTCTTGTATCTTCTTAAGCATGGACCTTGTAATCCTTCTTCCTTCTTGTGATGCTTCAGCCGCCAATGGGGATGGCCTCCATCACCTTAATCCTTCCATGGTCGTGAGCTTCACTTGAGCTTTCGTGGTGCTTCCGGATTTGAAGACTAGATCGGGACAAATTAGAGCTTCCTTTGGATCACTCTCAAGGAGGCCATCAATAAGTGGTATCAGAGCTTTGTTGTCTTCAACCTTGGATCACCATTCACGGTTAGTTTGAGTTCCTTTGAGTCCTAGTTTTCTTTTTGAGTTTTCTTCATCTCTAGAGTCTTTCTTCCATAGAGCAGTTAGTCTTTGTTTCCTTGAGTTGTCATAATCTTGAGTCTTGAGTTGGGCATGATTTTCTTCTTTTGGTTATTAATGTAGGAACATCTCAAAGGATTACTAGAAGCATGTAAAGGAAGAAGTGGGAAAGCTCCAAGATATGGCACAACCTCAATCAAGCCATAGTTTAGGACTTACATTTTGTAATTTGTTTGTAAACTAGTTATAATTTTTTCTAAGTGTGTACTTGATGGAGGACCATCCATCTCCAAAAGCCCAACTAAACTCTCCAACCTTAATCTTTAATAAATTGGGTTTCTAATAAATTCGCAATGTTTTTACTGTCTGACAAGGTTTAGTATTTCGACCATAACTCATGCTACACAAATCCAATTGAGGTGATCTTGGTGCCAAATTAAAGAAGACTTCAAGGGCTACAAAAGCTATGAAGACACCAAAACCTAGTTCGAACTGAAACTAGTTGGAAAATGAGCTTGAAGTTAGCATTGGAATGCTTCCAGGAATTTTCAACGAAATGTTTTAATGTTTAGGCTTATTAGTAGTTTTCTTTCAATTATGTAATTATTTTAAGGATTTAATTTGGGCCTAAACTTGTAATAAACAAATAATTAGTGACCCTTAGATAGGATTCTAATCCAATGGTTAAGCTTAGAAGCTTGGCACCATGACCATTAGATGAAGATACTAATTCAAGGGCTAAGCTTAGAAGCTTGGAGTGCAAGCTTGACGCCGTGACCATTGGATGAGGATCTACATCCAAGGGTGGAGGATTGATCCTTGTTCTCCAAGTTAATCAAACTTGCACCACAAGCTTCCTTCTGTGGCCATTAGATTAGAATCTAATCCAATGATGGAAATTAGTTCCTTGCATAGCAAGCTAGCTCCACACCTTAGTAGTATAAATAGGATTTCTTTTGTAATTCAAACACTTGATAAAATTTCTGAATATTGAATTAAGCCAAGAGCTTATTCTTTGAGAGTATTCTCTCTTTTGTTCTTGTGAAGAACTTTGAATCTCATCAATAGCTTCCTTGTCCGTTGTGGCGGTTCCACCTCTAGCTTATTGGCACTTGTCATGGCGCTTTCATCTCTAAACTCCTTCCGTTTTCTATTTCTTTTTCACCTTGAGGTCGTGAGCTTCTTCTTCATTTGTCCAAGACTTCATTGAAGCATGAAGATCCGCAACTTATATGCTCTTCTCCTTGAGGATTGCATCAGTACTTGTGTAAGGCCTTGTAAGTGAGTCCAAAGAGAGCTCACGACCAAGCTTGTATTTAGGTGTGGATGGTTTTAAATTTTGTTTGCTTAAGATGACTAGCTTAAAGATGCAAGTAATGAATTAATGAGGCACTAAAATTCACCTAAGAATTTCAAGTTAAATTTGAGTTTAATTAGAAACTCTTTTGTGAATCCAAGAGCTTTGGTTTAAGCAGAGTTCTTGCTTAAGTGTTGAGCCATGTCTCCACTTAAGAAAGAATCTCCACCCTAGATCTCCCAAAGCCATTTAATTAAGTGCTTATATGTTTGATTATTACATGTTTAGCTCATTATAAGTTCAAGTTACCACTACCATGCATTATCTTGCTTGTTAGCAAAGTTTGACTTGATTACTTGAGTTTTTGAGCCTTGATCTTGGACTTTCTAGCAAAGAAAAGCCAAAAGAAAATTATAGAAAAACAAAAGAAAGTAAAAGAGAAAAAGAAAATACTCAAAAGAAAGAATCAAAAGAAAATTCAAGAAAAGAAAAATACAAGAAAAGAGAGTTTGAAGAAAAATTAAGTGAAAAATAGTAGCTATTGAGAATGAAAATTTTTGGGAAAATTAAGTGCAGTACTTTGGTGATTTTGTTTCATTAAATACACACAAATTTAATGTCCAAGCTCATTTAGGAATCATTGCTCATTAAACTCAAGCATCATATTCATAAATTGGATCAAATTTGCTAATAGCATGATAATTCAACTTGTGGTGTGCTTTGCATGTGCCTAAACATATATGCTCTGTTTTTTCCCTGTTTTTAGACCCATAATTGTGGCTTACCTGAACCTAAAATTGAGCTTATTTAGTGCCTTAAGATGATCCAAACCATTTCCCAAAATTTTGTGACATTTTGAGCCAATTTCAAACCTTAAGTTGTAGTTTGGCGACTGTTGGGTGAATTCCGTGATAGTTTCGGGTTGGGGTTGGTTCCTTGTGTTAACCTCTGATTTAATGACTTCTGGGAATTTGATTATTTATTTTACATATATATAAACTCAACTGGAAGGTTTCATAATTTTCCAAGCTCATTTCATATGCTTTTGAATTTTCGCAAGTTTGGGAAGTTTTGGTGACGGTTCTGTCAAATTTTTCAGCAAATTGCACTTGTTTTCTTCCATCCTTTTAGTTTTTATTTTTTTTAGAAAAAAAATTGCTGTTTTAAATATTGGTTTTCCTTCATTTTTAGTGCATTAAATATATTAGCCTTTGTCTCATTAATTAATTTCCCCTTTGAGTAGCAATTTTATTCATTGAGTAGTGTTTTATTGCTTGTCTTCCTTGATTCCCATATAGTTTTGTCTTCTTTGATCTCCTAAGCTTTGTGGCTGAATTGTTCCTCTTTCACTTGAGTTATTTGTACATTGATAATTGATAAGGGTTTCTCAAGAAACCTTAAGTGAGAGTGAGAGGAAAAAGGCTAGAGAGTTTCTTCTACAAAAAACCTCTTAAGTGTGCAAACAAGAGTGTTGAGAGAAACACTTAGAAAGTGGTAAGGACTTCAATTTCTTTTCTATTATTTTTGCTTCTACCATCTTCTTTGCAGCCATGGATAGCTCCCCAAGTGTTGGGAATGATTTATCTCCTAAGACCCAAAAGATTATGGATGCCAAGATGAAGAAGTTCATTCACCTACAACACAACCTCAAGAATGAACTTCAAGATAGTGTGAATGAGGTGAGGGAGGAGAATAGGTGCATAAGAGAAGAAGAGGAAAGAAGGAGGGAAATGGAAAGATTCTTAAGAGAAGAAATTGTGAGAAGAGAAAGAGTGGCCTCTAATAGAAGAAGTAGGGAGAGAAGAGGAACTAGTAGTAGGAGGGAATATGGATCTCCTAAAGGGAGTGAGGAAGGAAGTAATATTAATGAGGATGATGCTTTCCATGCCTATGAGGATGAAAGGAGAACTAGAGGAAAAGAGACTCCCCAAGGGTATGGCCGACAACCCCTAGCCTTTCCATATTGAGGTGGAGCAAAACAAGGTTGCTTGAATACAAAGATAAAGCTTCCACCATTTTTGAGAGATGGAGAGGCCGAATCCTTCTTGAATTGGGTGATGAAGGTGGAACAAGTTTACTCATGCCATACTGACTTGAGGGAAGAAGAAAAGTTTAACTTAGCCATCCTACAATTTGAAGGATATGCCTTGGTGTGGTGGAACCAAGTGTTGGTGGATTCCTTTGCAAGGAGAAGACCTCAAGTCACTTCATGGACTCAACTCAAAGATGTCATGAGAGAAAGGTTTATGCCTCTTTCTTATAATAGAGATTTACATGTTAAATTGCAAAGACTAACACAAGGGTCAAAGAGTGTTCAAGAATACTACAGGTAGCAGAACAGATAGGAAGAGCACTAGTGGCACATGTCACATTTTTGGAGAATGTTTAATATCTTGGCATAGCAAGAAACAAGCTTGTGTAGCACTGTCAACAGCAGAAGCTGAATATGTAGCTGCGGGAAGCTGTTGTGCTCAAGCAATATGGTTGAAGCATCAACTAGAAGATTTCGGGCTAAAGATAGATCATATTCCCTTGAGATGCGACAACACAAGCGCTATAAGTATCACAAGGAATCCTGTATTGCACTCAAGAACAAAATACATTGAAGTCAAATATCATTTTATCAGAGACCACGTCGAAAAAGGAGATTGTGACATCGAATTCATAGATACAGAAAATCAGTTAGCAGACATTTTTACCAAAGCATTACCAAAAGAAAGGTTTTACAAACTTAGATCCCTCGGCATTTTGAGTGAGGAACATCTAAACTAAACCCTTCTACTTGATTACACTTATTCATAAAATTGTTTTTGTGAAAATTTTTCCAAGAAAATCTTTTTCTGATAGAAATAATCGATTACCAAAAAAATGTAATCGATTACTTCAAATCAAATTTTCAATTCTTAGAAAGATTGGCACTGTAGTAGTCGATTACCACGATCCCGTAATCGATTACCACAGAAACCAGGTTATAAAGGTTTTGCAAACCCCTCTGGAGTAATCGATTACCAGAATAGGTCAATCGATTACTACGACCGTTTTTCTTGGTTTCCTTCTTCTCTCTATATAAGGAACTGAGATAATCGATTTCCAACTGCTGATAATCTATTACCTCGTTCTTGGACTAATTTCTTGGGCTTTTTTCTCTCTTGTAAGAAGTGCAGGTGAAGCCCTACAAGTTCACTATTCATCTTCTTCCTCCAAAACCCTAAGAAATCACTCTCTCTCTCAGCAACTATGGAAAACAAGGAAAGGGAAAACGAATCAAAATGAGAGCCAACAGATACACTCAAGAGGAGATAACAGGTAAGAAGAAGGTAGGAGAATCCTCCAAAAGGAAGCAACCTACTTCACCAGCTCAACCAGAAAGAGCTCCAACTCCTCCACCCTGAATCTCTTGTCAACCGATGGTTCTCTACCAAAGGACAAGAAACGAGATTCCATCGGATTTCGCTAACAAAGGTCTTGTTCCACCAAAGATTCTAGACCTACGATGGCTAGATGACCAGAGTTTTACCTTCCAAACCTACATGAGGCAACAACATTTGGAGAGATTTGTGGGATTAAAAGGCTTTGTCTACCCAGATTTGGTTCGAGTCTTCTATTCAAATCTCAAACCAAACATGGAACGAATGACTGTAGGTTCTGAAGTTAAGGGTATTAAAATGATTTTAACCCCTGCACATTTCCTTCAAATTGCTGGTATCAGGAAAGAAGGAATCATTGCACATATAGACAAACTCCAAGAGAAAGGATTTGATCTGCAAAAGGACACCTTCTATATGAGCATGCTTTGAGGAACCCACAAAATTGGGAAGATGAAAAGAATTCAAGGAGATCACAAGGCAAAAAGATGACATACAACATGTAGGAGGCCTAAATGCTTGATGATAGGCTACTTCATTACACCATTTGCTGGATCTTAGTCGCAAGAGGAGCAAACCATGCTCAAATCAGTGAAGATGACATGATACTCATGGCAGCACTGAAGAATGGAATTCAAATGGATTGGACGCAATCATAATGGACAATATGCTGAAGACTAGAAGACTTTTTGATAATAAATGTCCATATTCTCTGTTTATTTCTAGACTAATTGAAATTTTTCAGATTGATACAACTGATGAATCCAGAGAATTAGTCAAGGATATCCACATGGTCAGTAAGAGAGCCTTGAAGATGATGAGGCTGATTAAAACTGATGCAGGATGGATCACCAGAGAAGAACAAAAACCAGCTAATCCACTAGAAGTTCCAGAAGAAGGAGCACAAAACGAAGATGAAGATGAAGACAATCTAGCATCTGGAGAGTACATTCCAAGATCTCGATTTGAATCCATCATGATTGACAGAATAAACAAATTAGAAGAGACTGTCAACAAAAGGATAGATGATCTAGGAAAACGTCAAGACTTGCACTTCCTAGAGATGAAAGATTTGATGGAGACAATGATGGAAAGACTCAACCAGGATGACACAGATTAGTAACTTCAACTCTACCTCTCATAATCTTATTTGATATACCAAATAGGGGGAGTAGAAGTGTAGTTATTATATGTTTTCATTTATGTTTTCATTTGATATCTTTTGAATGTTATTTGATTATCTTTAAACAATTTGAATCTGTAAATTCTTAAGTATTTTACTTAGGGGGAGCAGATCAAAATTTGAACAATTATGGATTACTGTAACAGCATTAGATTTAATTTCTTTGCAATTGATTATTTAGATGCTATAATATTACTATTAATTGAAAAGTGATATGAATTGTATATTACTTAAAAGCTATATGCAAAAGGATACTAACATTTTAGGACACATCAAAGCCTTTTTCATTAGATCCTCGACTACACTATGATTTAATAATAGATTGTAAATAGGTGTTTCATTGTATTGATTGTTATAGAATAGGCTTTGAGTGTGGTTTCTATTCAATTTCACTTTACAGAGAAGTTGAATCTACTCTGAGAATCAAGCTAGAGCAAGTTTGGGAACCCTAACTTTGATTTGACAAGTTGAGAACTGTTTTTTAAATGATTTTAGCTGAAGTAATCGATTACCATATATCAGTAATCGACTACCAACAGTTTGAGAAATCAGGGAATCCTAAACCTCTCTAAAGTAATTGATTACCACATCCTAGTAATCGATTACCTCGTGCCTGAGATAACAGAGGAGCCTAAAACTCTCTGGAGTAATCGATTACCACATTCTAGTGATCAATTACCCACACTAGAACTCATCTCAAAATTGTTTTTAAATTGTTTTAAATTGAAAGCTCTTAGAATTCATTATTCAAAAAAAAAAAAGAGAAATCTTTGAGTTTTTTTCAAGAAGAAAGGAAGAGCGAAAAACTGAGTTTACAAAGAACACAAGTTCTAAGAGTTCTCTTCAAGATTTCAAAAGATTTTCTCTAGAGATGAAGAGTGTGTGAAGGATTAAATACTTGGTTATAAACTTGATCAGATCATACACATCAGGTGTAATCTTTACTGATCTTTATCTTGTTTTTGTATTTGTTTTTGTTCAAACTCTTAAGAGAAAGTTGTTCTCTAGAAGAAGAGTTAAGGAATTTGAGAGAGGTGCTCTCAAAGGTGATTCTTGAAGGATTCAAGAATTAGAAAGATATGTTCTTAGGAGAAGAACATGTATTTTGGTTATTTTGATTTTGTTTGTGTTTGTGTAGTGTGTTTGTATTAGACACAAGAAATCATTATAGTGGAAACTGATCACAACAGTTGTTGGGTTGGGACTGGACGTAGGCCGAACGCCGAACCAGGATAAATCTTTGTCCAAACTTTCTCTCTACCTTATCTCTTATCTTTACCTGATTCTATTGCTTTACAATTGCTTTTATTGATTCATTCTAAAAGAGTTTTGAAAAGGTGTGTCAATTTCTTTCTATGTCCGCTGCTACCTCTCTGAATTGTTATTCTTAACATAGATAACACTGAATCGGGAAAGATATTAACAAAGGCTAAAATTGAACATCGGGAACTTGAATCTATTCACCCCCCCTCTAGATTCAACATAGGGACCAACAGTGAGGTTCTTTTATTTGCTTTATATTTCTTGTGTACTAACCCCTTTTTGCAGCAATGGCAAGTTCTCCAAGTGTAGGAAATGAGTACTCACCTAGAACTCAAATGTTCATGGAGAGAATGATGGAGAAAATGAATCAAATGGAAGTTAGTTTGAGAGAGAGTGTGCATGAAGGAATACAACAAATAATAGTGGACAATGAGAGAGGGAAACAATGTTTTGAGAGACAAAATAGAAAGGAATATGAAAGAAGAGCTAGAAAGAAGAGAGACGAAAATGAGAGAAGAGAGAAACAAGAGAGGTACCGTCACTGACATCAAAGAAGTGGTAGAGATTCTTATGAATCTAGGAGGGAATTGAGAGAACGAAAAGAAAGAAAGTTAAGAGAAGAAAATGAAAAGAATGAAGCCGAGAATTTGAGAAAGAAAAAGGAGTTAAGAGAAAGAGAATTAAGAGAAAAAGAAGTTAAGGAAATAGAGTTGATGGAAAAGCAAATGAAGGAGAAATGTGATTCTTTACTTGGTTATACTAACCCTTCATTTGATTTTTTTTATTCTTATTTGGAAAATGTTGTAGTTATTGTTCCAAAGAAGGATTTCCAAGAGCAAATTGATAATCTCTTATGTGAAGATGTAGAAAGGAATGAACTTAAAGCTTTTTATGAAGATGCTTGTGGTCACCCTTCATTTGATTTTATTCCTAATGAAGAGTTGCGCATAAAAGAGCCTTGGAGCAAACATTTTGAAGAGAAGGAAATACCTTTAGCATTTGAATTACCTTTTGAGCACATTTCCTTATCAATTACTACTCCTTTTACTTTTAATAAGAATGATATTCCACACCCTACACTAGAATCTTATGGCATTGAGCCTTGGAAAATACTTGAATTTGGTGATTTGGAATTTTTAATTGTGCCTATTAACCTTTGTTTTCATGATGATGAATGTTTTCCTAGGTTGTTGGAAGAGGTTAAGAAGGAGGGCACACCACAAATTCCCACACTTAGGGAAGGAATGTTGATTGAAGGGCAAGTGTCTACACAAGTGGGGAAAGGATTAGAAATTCCTAAAAGTTTCGGTTTTATTCCAAATGAGTATTCAAAATTTTACTCTCATTCTTTGAATGGTGTTGTTGGTATGAGTAATAAATACAATTTATCGTTACATTCTTTGAATATGAATACATCATATCAATTGTTGACTCTAGATTCTAGGATTCAGTTGAGTAAGTGGCGAATTATATAGATTCACTTTTACTACAAAGTACTCAACAATCATACAAACACAATAAATTGCTTGCATTGAATATTACCAAGAATGACTTATCCTTTATTAATGATGAATTGTGATATTTGATCCGGGTGGTTATTTGTTTGTAGGTAAAGAGGACTCTATTTAGGAGCAAGAGTCTGTTGAGGAAATTCCTTAGAGGACATGAGTTTAAAAGAACCCAAAACTTTTTTAACTTAATCTACCTAGTGATTTGTTGGATGAAAACTTTCAATGTTAATGACTTGTCTTTGTTTAATGTAGGTGAAGATCAAGCCAACTTGGGGACAAGTTGCAACTAAGAAGGAGGGTTTGATGTAGGCACATCTAAGGAAAATCACTCACCTAGAAGAATTACTAGAAGCTCCAAGTTACCTTAGCTTAGGATTTGATTTTGGTAATTGAAGTGTAAATAATTTTGATGGCCTTGTAATTGAGGGCTATGCCTTGGTTTGGTGTAACCAAGTCCTTGTAGATGCCGAGATGAGGAGAAGGCCTCATATCACCTATTGGACACAATTGAAGGATGCCATGAAGGGGAGATTTGTGCCTACATCTTATACAAGGTATCTACATATGAAGCTCCAAAGATTAACTCAAGGAGGAAGGAGTGTACAAGAGTATTACAAAGACCTAGAACTCACCTTGATGAGGGTCGGCTATGAAGTGGAAAAGGAGGTCACTCTAGCTAGGTTCACCAATGGTTTGAATAGGGAGATTCAAGATGTCTTAGAGCTCCAACATTATAGGACCTTGGAGGATGCCATACACAAGGCCGAGAGGATTGAGGGCCAACTTAAAAGGAAGAGCACCTTCAAGAAGTCATACACACATGGTTCTTCAAGTTGGAAGGATAAGTGATGTAGGAACATCTAGGCCAAGAAGGATTACTAGAAGCAAGGAAAGAAGGTTGAAGTGGAAATGGAAAAGCTCCAAGACAAGCACCCTAGCATACGACTCATAAAAACATTGTAACTTGTATGGACAAGATTAGGTCCTATTGTAATAGCCTAGGGTATGACTAAAGGGTCCAAAGCCCACGGGTTTTCATAAGGTTTAGACAAGCCATAAAATCCCTAGCATCAAGGGTCACACAAAGTTTCCAAAAATATTTTCAAAACAAAACTAAGTTTACAAAAATCTATTGTGTGGAACCTTGAAACACTTAGGATTAAGGAGGAGCTCTTAATTAAGTCAAGGATCCATGCCTTCACTTGATTAAGAAGATCTCACCCTTAATCACTAATTGGCAAGGATTGATGACTTGGCTAATCACATGGGTGAGAGAGGGAGACAAACCCATGTGCACCCATGTGAAGGCCATGTGATGACATGTGCAATCCTAACTAATCTTAACTACCAACTAACTAGCCTAGTTACTTGGGGTTCAAGGGAGGATTTCGGATTGGCTAGGATCTAACTAGGATTAGGATAGCTTAATCATGGTTTAGTTGACTTGGAGGTCAAGCTAGGTAGTCTATATAAAGCTTGGGCCGAAATATGTAAGGAACTTTTGATCAAATTGAATGAAATAGCATTTAAGCTTTTGAGAAAGATTTTCTCTTGTTCCCTTAGGGAAATTTCTTGAATCTTATCAATGGCATCTTGCTTCCATTGTGGCGGTTCCTCCTAGGCTTATTGGAGTATCTCCATGGCGCCACCCATCCATTTCTACCTATTCCACTTTCCATTTGATTTCTTAAAACCGAAAAACACCTAAAAACTTGCATGGCCAAGACACTTGTCTTGCTTCTCCTTGATGAGCACGATTTGAAGACTAGATCTTGGGCAACATTGAAGCATCTTTGGATCACCCCCAAGGAGGCCTACATCAATAAGCAAAAGAAGGAAGGAGCATCTAAGACTTTCTACAAGTCTAGCCGAGATGACTCCAAGGGTAAGGAAGTGTCTAAACCTAATTCTAAGCCTTCTAACATTAAATGTTTCAAGTGTTTAGGACATGGACATATAGCTTCACAATGTCCCAACAAGAAGACCATGATGATAAGGGTGGATGGAGGAATCACAAGTGAGGAGTCCACTCAATATTCAAGTGAGGAAGAAGAGGCTAATGCTAGTGAACATTCAAGTATGGAGCAACCGGAGGATGGAGATCTATTGATGGTTAGAAGGATGCTAGGAAGTGCTTGTGTGGACCTTGATGACACTCAAAGAGAAAACATATCCACACAAGGTGCATGATGCAAACCCATGAGGAACTTGTAAGAGATCTTCATGAATAAGCAAAGGGGTGTCCCAATCTTCATTCACCAATGTTTAATCACTCTTAAACAGCGGAATAACTCAATATATAACAATGATAGCTCATGGTCAACACAAAAGGGGGAAGAAAGAAATCAAAAATGGAAGAAGTTTAGGAGATGGAAAGTGCCATGAACATGGAGTTCAATAAGCTTGGTAGAAGAATCGCCACTTGGATCATGGATCCATGATAAGATTCAAGGTTCTTAGAAGAAACCCTAGGAGAGCTCTCTCCTTTTCTCAAGACTTTAGTCTTAGAAATTCTCTTTTCATAAATGACCAAAGTGAGCACAATAGAAATGTTGACCAACTTAAATGAAAGTGCAATGGGCCTAAGGTTAGAAATCTGAAATGTTCTCCACCCTAGGATGAAATGAGTGATCAATGGTGAGATGAGAGACACCCTAGGCTGAGCACACTTCACAATTACAAGGTCCAAATCCAAGTCTTAAAATAAATACATAATTGAAAGAAACTAATAGGCCTAAACTATTAAACAACTCGCTGGAAAATCCTGGTAGCATTCCAACGTTAACTTCAAGCTCCATTTCCTCTAAGATTCAATCCGAACTGGGATTTGGTGTCTTCATAGCTTTTGTATCCCTTTAAGTCAGCTTTCAAATGTCACCAAGAAGAAATTGATTGGAGTTTTGTAGCCCAAATTATGCTTAAAATACTGAACCTGGTCAGCAGCCCGCTGGAACATCCTGGCAGTATCCAAACGTTACTTTCAAGCCCAATTTCCCCCTAGATGTATCTAGAACTGGGCTTTTGTGTTTGCATAGATTTTGTAGCCCTGTAAGGTATCTTTACAAAGACATCAAGAACAGATAAATTGGAGTTGTGTAGCCCAAGTTATGCTCTGAATACTAAACCTGGTCAGACAGTAAAAAACATAGCGAATTTTATTAGAAGCTCAATTTAGTAAAAAGTAAGGTTGAAGAGTTTGTTGAGCTTTTGGAGATGGTCCTCCGTTAGTGCACCATTCAAGGCAAGGTTTGTTCTCTAATCATTGATAGTGGTAGTTGCACCAATGTTGTGAGTACTAGGCTTGTTGATAAACTTGGTCTTAAGACAACTTCACATGCTAAACCATATAAATTGCAATGGCTAAGTGAAAAAGGAGAATTATAAGTTAACAAACAAGTATTGATTGCTTTCACTATAGGTAGATATGTGGATGAAGTTTGATGTGATATAGTACCTATGGAAGCATCTCATATTTTGTTAGGTAGGCCATTGCAATATGATAAGCATGCATTACATGATGGAGTGTCTAACACTTATGTATTCTCTCATGGTAGTGGAAAGATAACTCTTAGAACTTTGACACCTAGTGATGAAGGTGCTCTATGGAAGGTGATCCAAGAAGCTCCAATGTTGCCCCGATCTAGTCTTCAACAATGCTCCACGGTGACCCAAGAAAAAGCTCTCGGCCGAAAGATGTTTAAGGTGTTTAGGAGTTAAGAAAGGAAAGGAAAATGTGGAGAAGAAAGGGATGGTGGTGGCACCAAGGTGGTGACACCTATAAGCCTAGGAGGAACCGCCACAATGGGTGTAGAGATCCATTAATAAGATCAAAGAGAATTCCCTAAGGGAATGATACGAGGTCGCACTCGCACAAATTAATACAATTAAATATGTAGTACTAGGAAGTGACTCCTAGGTCGTCTCTCAAGGACCATCACTCAGTTTCTATTAAAGACATGACACAGGGGGGTGGTTTGTTGAAATTAGAAATGTAAACAGAATTGTAAAACAGAAAATTTAACAAAAACTAAAATGGAATTAGCCTCTTGATTAGATTGCAAGTTCACTTATCCTAGGTTACAGGATTAATTAACTAAGCGAAAATTAACCCTAGCAAATGCTCAATTTACCCAACTCTTAATTCGACCCGAATCAATTAACTAAGCGAAAATTAACTCTAGGTTTTTCCTTATGCGAATTAAGCATTCACACACATCAATCATTCCATTTCCAGCAAATTGTAAATCAACCCATTAAGCATGAAAAGAGATACAATTTGCCTATTAACTGAAACACTAAGCATGAACAGCTATTGGGGCATTTAAGCATTGGAATAATTGATGAAGAATTAAGCACAAAGAGAGCATAACTAATACACAACAGGAACCTCAAAGCAACATTGCAACCTTAATCAAGAGGTTAACCCTTAAAACTAACCTTCCATTATAGAAACGAAAATGAAACAAGAAATTACAAAAGGAATTCAGAAACTCAACAAATAAAATTTCAGAACAGAAACTTAATTAGAACCAATACAGCAAAACGAAATTAAATTAAAGTGCAGAAATCAAATTGGAATTGCAGTATTGCAGTAAACGGAAATTGCAGAAAATGGAAATTGCAATGGAAAAGAGAGAAGGAAATAAACTTTACTTAATTGCTGGAAAATGAAGTTGCAATGTTGGAACAAGAGGAACAATCAAAACGGAAATGCAGGAGAAGAAGAGAAGAAGAAAACTAACTGCAATTGATTGATTAATTGAAATGGAAATGCAAGTTTACACAGCCCATAATGAAGATCCAGCAGCAAAATAAAGAAGAAGAAACAAAAACGGAGAAGAGAAGAGAAAACGTAAACTAAAGAAGAGAAAAACGAAAACTGGAAAATGGTGAAGTGTGCTGGTCTCCCCTCAATGCCTCTGTCCAGCCCCTTTTAATTACAATTGGGCAGCCCTCATGTGCAGGGCACATGCCAATTTAAGTGTAAGAGGTCCTCATGTTCGATTCCCACATACAGCAAAATAAGAAAAAGAATTAATTGCATGATTTACATAGCCTAATTGCTGAAATTCCCGTCCAGACTTCGTGGTCCAACTTCAAGGCCATATTCACCTAATATTCAGTCCGAATTGGCTCTTCGTGTCTTCATGACATTTGTAGATCTGTCAATTCTCTTTCATTTGCAAGAAACCTGAGCTCAAAATGATATTTGTGGAGGAAGTTATTCCTATTTTAGTGAAACTACTCAAATCTGGAAAAATATAGCAAATTGAAATAAATTAAGCACTTAAAGCCCAAATGAGCCTAAACTTATAAATGCATTAAATCATGGTAATTGACTCTTAATCATGCTGTAGTAGGATACAAAAGGTGCAGAGAAAGTGATCAAAATAATGACTCATCAGGGAACAAGAGAAAAAATCTCTCAAGAATGCACAAAGCTATTCATTCATCAAATTGCCAAAAAAATCCTTACAATGGCTCGGCCAAGGGTATTTATAAGCCACCCTAGCTTGGCCTTCAAGGCACCTAAACTATGATATACACTAGCCTAATCCTAGTTAAGATCTAATCCTAGCCGTAACCCTACCTTGCCAACCAAGTAACCATAGGTGTTAGGTTAGTTACAAGTTAGTTAGGCTATCACATGGCTTTCACATCAGTGCACATGGGATTGTCTCCCACTCTCACCCATGTGATTAGCCAAATCATCAATCCTAAGCACTTGCTAATCAAGGGTGGAGATCCTTGAATAAGTGTTGGCATGGATCCAATACTTAATCAAGGGTTCATTCCTAATTTGTAAGTGTTTCAAGGTTCAAACAACTTGTAGCCAAAAACAATATTTAGTCGATTTTGAAAACTTGTGTGACCTTGATTTAGGACGCATGGCTTGCTCAAGTCTTATGAAAACCCGTGGGCTTTGGACCCTTGTCTTACCCTAAAGCTATTACAATATAGGACTAATCATGACTAAACAAGTTTACAAGTAGATTACAAGTCATAAGCCCTATACTAGCTTCATGGTCTTGGAGTCTTCCCACCTCCTCTTCTAGCCTCCTTTGCATACTTCTAGTAACCCTCCTTGATGTTCCTACATCAAACCCTCCTTCTTTGCTTGAACTTGTCCTCAAGTTGAAGTCATCTTTAGTACCTACATCACACAAAGAAAGATTAGTTATATTGGAAGAGTTACTACCACCGTACTTACTTTGGAGGTCTAGTTTGTAAGAGTTTGGTCCCAACTTCTCTAAGATCTTGAAAGGTCCATCCCATTTTGGAAGAAGCTTGGAACTCCTCAAGGTAGGAAAACTCCCTTTCCTTAGGTGTACCCATACCATGTCTCCTACTTTGAACTCAATAGCTCTATGGTGTTTGTTCTAGGCTTTCGCTATTTGCTCATTCTTCTTCTCTATCTTCTCCTTTACTTGAGTGTGTAACTCTTGGATCTTCTTAGCCCTCTCTTGACCACTTTTATTACAAGAAAACTCAATAGGCAAAGCCACTAGATCAAGTGGGGTGAGTGGGTTAAATTCGTAAACAACTTGAAAATGAGAAAACTTAGTAGTGGAATGCTCAACCCTATTATAGGCAAACTCAATATGAGGTAACCAATCTTCTTAACTCTTAATGTTCTCACCAACAAAAGTCCTCAATAGTTGACCTAGGGTCCTATTGACAACTTTGGTTTGCTCATCCGTTTGTGGGTGACAAGTTGTAGAGAAGAAAAGCTTGGTTCCAAGTCAACTCCAAAGGGTTCTCCAAAAGTGCCCAAGGAATTTTGAGTCCGGTCACTCACAATTGTCTTGGGTACTCCATGGAGTCTCACTATTTCTTTGAAAAATAGCCTTGCAATATTTGAAGCGTCATCAACCTTCTTGCAAGCAATAAAGTTAGCCATTTTCTAAAATCGGCAAACAACAACAAAGATACTATCTATTCCTCTTTTGGACTTGGGAAGACCAAGGATAAAATCCATGGAGATGTCCATCCAAGAAGTGGTAGCAATCAGAAGGGGTTGGTATAAGCCATTAGGGGAGACTTTAGACTTGGCTTTGTTACAAGTGATGCATTTAGAAATATGCTTCACTACTTGAACTCTCATGTGAGGCCAAATAGAAGTTCTCTTATAACATAGCCAAGGTCTTATCCCTTTCGAAATGACCCATCAAACCTCTTTCATGGGTTTCAATCACCAATAAGTCCCTCAAAAAAGATTTAGGCACACAAGGAGAATAGCATAGAAGTCACGGATCTTCATGCTTCAATGGAGACTTAGGTGTTTAAGAAGAAGAAGCTTGCGCCTCAAGGAGAAAAGAAATGGAGAAAACGGATTAGAAGAGAAATGGAAGCGCCATGGCAAGTGCCAATAAGCTTGAGGTGGAACCGCCACAATGGAGCAAGGAAGCCATTGATGAGATTCAAGGTTCTTCACAAGAACACAAGAGAGAAAACACTCTCAATTTTCTGAATTCAATTCTCAATTAATCAAAAAGTGTTTGAATTACAAAGGAAATCCTATTTATACTACTAAGGTGTGGAGCTAGCTTGCTATGCAAGGAACTAATGTCCACCATTGGATTAGATTCTAATCTAATGGCCACGGAAGGAAGCTTGTGGAGCAAGTTTGATTAACTTGGAGAACAAGGATCAATCCTCCACCCTTGGATGTAGATCCTCATCTAATGGTCACGGTGGCAAGCTTGCACTCCAAGCTTCTAAGCTTAGCCCTTGGATTAGTATCTTTATCTAATGGTCACGGTGTCAAGCTTGCGCTCCAAGCTTCTAAACTTAACCCTTGGATTAGAATCCTATCTAAGGGTCACTAATTATTTGTTTATTACAAGTTTAGGCCCAAATTAAATCCTTATAACAATTACATAATTGAAAGAAAACTATTAATAAGCCTAAACATTAAAACATTTCGCTGAAAATACCTGGAAGCATTCCAACGCTAACTTCAAGCTCATTTTCCAACTAGTTTCAGTTCGAACTGGATTTTGGTGTCTTCATAGAGTTTGTAGCCGTTGAAGTCTTCTTTAATTTGGCACCAAGAACGAATCAATTGGACTTGTGTAACTCGAGTTATGATCGAAATACTGAAACAGGTCAGATGCAAAAATCAGCAGCGAATTTTATTAGAAGCCCAAAATTGAAAAGTAAAGTTAGAGATGTTGGCCCCTGTATGAATCTAGGGGGGGTGAATAGATTCAAGTTCCCTTTTTCAATTTTACTTTTTCTCACTTTTTCCCGATTCAATCTTATCTTGAATTACAAGAACGTATCAGAGATATAATCAGCGGAAAACAAGGGAAAATTGTAAAGCAAGAAAACAATGAATTAAAAGAGATAAGATAGAGAAGAGAGTTTAGACAGAGATTTATACTGGTTCGGCTTTCGGCCTACATCCAGTCCCAACCCAACAATCTGTTGCGATCGGTTTTCCACTATAAAGATTTTGTGTTTAATACAACCACACTGCACAAACACAAAAACCATCTTGATCCTTGATCCCTTCAAGAATCAACCTTTGAGAGTACCTCTCTCAAAAACTCATCAACTCTTCCAAGAGAATACCTTTCTCTTTAAAGTTTAAACCAAAAAGATTACAAAAGATAAAGATCAGATAAGATTACACCTGTTGTATATGCACTGATCAATGATATCATCTAAACAATTCAACCATTCACACAGCCTTCATCTCAAGAGAAATCTTTGAAACTTTGAAGAGAATTCTTGTAAAAACTAGTGTTTAGCTCTTCCTTTCTTTCTTGGAAAACTCAAAAAGATCTCTCTTCTGAAAACAATTCAAAGAGGTTTCAATTTAAAGCAGTTTCAAAATCATTTGAGATGAATTCTGGTGTGGTAATCGATTACTGGATTGTGGTAATCGATTACTCCAGAGAAATTTGCCTTCCCCTGTTTCTTCAAGCACGAAGTAATCGATTACTATGGAGTGGTAATCGATTACTCCAGAGCAGTTTGGGTTCCCCTGTTTTCTGAATCTGTTGGTAATCGATTACAAATATATGGTAATCGATTACTTCAGCTTAAAACCTTTTTAAACCAAAGTTTTTGATTCCTTTCAAATAAAATGGGGTTCCAAAACTTCTCTAGCTCAAATCACAAGAGTAAAATCAAATTTTCTATGAAACGATTGAATAAAAACCACACTCAAAGCCTAAACTAAAACAATCAATACATTTTAAACTCCTATATACAATCTATCACAAAGATCAAAAGTACAAGTATATCAAAACTAAAACTAGGGATGGCTTCTTCAGCTTCAAGTCCAACAATCTCCCCCTTTTTGGTTTTGATGTACCAAATTGTTGTGTAGTGATCTTCAATGTAGATGATGGCTTTGATGTGTCCTGCAATGTTAGTGCTTTTCCTTTTCTATCCTTTCAATTTTCATCAATTTCATACAGCTATTTACATACAGCTTTATGAATCATCCAAAACATATCACTATATCAAATCACAGACATATAAAGACAATCATTTGCAAAGCAAATTAAGTCTAACTATTATAGTCATCCAATAAAATGTTCAATTGTGTTAATCTGCTCCCCCTAAGTAGAATACTTAAGTAAAACAGATTCAAAAGCTCCCAAAAACAGAACAAATAATAGTTCAAAAAAAACAAAGCAATTGTAGAGCAATCCAAATACTATGAAGCTGTGAAGACTAATGACAATTAATAACTACACTACTACTCCCCCTATTTGGTATATCAAATCAGAAAGTGAGAGGTAGAGATGGAGTTACTAATCTGAGTCGTCATCCTGGTTGAGTCTTTCCATGATAGTTTCCATCAAGTCCTTCATTTCAAGGAAATGCAGATCTTGTCGCTTTCCCAGGTCATCAAGTCGCTTGTTGACGGTGGCTTCCAGTTCATCCATCCTATCAATCATAATGGATTCGAAGCGCGATTGTGGAATGTACTCTCCAGCATTGTCTTCATCCTCATCTTCATGCTCAGGTTGTGCTTCCTCTTGCTCTTCTAGTGCTTCCTCATGCTCAGGTTGTGGAAAGGCCTGCTGTTCCTCTCTTGTTATCCATCCAGCATCGGTCTTGATAAGTCTCATCATCTTCAATGCTCTATTGATAAGTGCTAGATTATACATGTTTTCCAAGGTGTTTTTAGTCCATTCCCATTCGTTTTTACTAGGTCAAGTTGTAGTTTAGACAAGAAAACAGTGAAAATATCATGTTAGTTTAATGTTAGTTCTTGATTCGGTGTTTTGTTAGTTTTATAGGTCTTTCTTGTGTTTTTAAGTCATTTTTAATCCTTTTCCTGTTATGTTTAGGTTTATTGAAAGAATGAAGAGGAGATAAGAGCAAGGAATGGATTGAATGCTAGAATTGAAGCTTGGAATGAAAGCTCTTAGACCTGAGATGAAGACTTGGAGTGCAAGCCATCAAGAAGAAGGGAAAGTGAAGCCCAAGCCATGAAAGCATGAGCAATTGCGCCTGGGCGCAAATCAGAACCAACCAGGGCGCAATTCACTCTTCCCTTGCTGTCAAGATGCGCCAAGGCGCAAAGCAGAGCCAAGCCTGGGCGCAAATCTCCACTCCTTGCTGTCAAGATGCGCTAGGGCGCAAACCAGGGTCCAACCAGGGCGCAAATGCATGGTTCTCCTCTGTCAAGATGCGCCTGGGCGCAAACCAGGGCGCAATTCACTCTTCTCCTCTGCCAAGATGCGCCCAAGCGCAATTCAACTATACTGGGGGCGCAAATCATGGGCTATATATATGATCTTTGAGCCCGAAAACAGGGAATCGAATTCTATCTTCTTCTCCACGCTTCCTCTGCACGATTCTCTCCTTTCCACTCTCATTCTTCCCATCCTCCATCAAACCTCGAAGATTTTGGAAGCTTTGGAGCTTGTGGAAGCAAGATCCAGACCTTCATGGAGTGCTTCTTGTGTTTGAGTTTCTTTTCTCTTCGTTCCTTTCTTGTTTCCATGTTAGGCTAGATTTTTAGGTTAGGGATTGGGAATTTTGATTCTGCAACTCTTGTAAAGACTTCTTCATATTAATTTGAGTTTAATTTCGGTCAATTGATTGATCTCTTCTTGCTTATTGCTAATTCTTGAGGTTTATTCACGAAATTCAAATAGTTGATAGGGATATTGATGTTTGAATTGGACTGAATTGTTCCTTAAGGATTTTTATCTCATTTCAATTGTACAATTGGAAGATTGATAGTTGAATTAGGAGAGGAAGTAGATCACTATAGTCATGCATGAGTCTAGGGATAGAACTTGTATGCTATGTGTAACACCCCCTTGTAACATCCCCTCTTATTTACTTATTTTACTTATTTTTAATTAATAATTTAAAGTGGTTAATGATGTAGTAAATAAAAGAGAGATTTAGGAAACAACACTTTCATTACATAAGATTTAAAGTTCATTACAAATAGATTTCATAACTTTATCCTTTTATTATTTTACATAACTACCTTTCTACTACCTTAGAACATCTACCCAACACTTCTACACGCAAAACATAGCAAGCACCTTCACACAAGATAGTAGCAACAACCAGTGACAACTTCTTAACCCTGCAAATCTGCTCCCCCGAACGTTGTTCGAGATCATCACAGGTGTTAAAAACACAAAGTGCAAGGGTGAGCTTTCCTTAACCATAATTATAAAAAATTGATTGAAGTTCAAGGAAAAACTTTTCTTTTATAAATTTAGAAATTTCACCGAAAATATCATTTTTAGAATAATACTTCCATACATATCCATGATCATCACAATATCAATCACATAGTAAGGCAATCAACACCAAATCAAACAAACCATCAATCACAATCAATGATTCAGGCATGAATTCCATTCAATCAAACACACAATCACTAATGTATGCTCCTAAGCCTACATGATGCATGCACCTTCACCATGCATTTTCACTCTTCACTCGAAATGCAATGTGGCGCCCTCCACTGAAAATAGCCTGGGGCATCTGATTCTCACACTCAATCAGACCCACCAGAGGTAGATACTCCGTAATTGTCGAGTTCCCTCAGTGTCCGGCAGGACCTCCCCCGCAACATGTGATCATCATGAGCAGGGCAATTTCCCCACCAAGAGAACCCCCCAGTCCACGGCATTCCACTCACTCAGACGGGAATCCGTGACTTACGGACTTGGTCTACTACTATCCAGTCATCATGCAACATGCTCTAGGACCTTGAATTGTATAATGACCTTTATCACATTTTAAATCTTGACCTCTTTACTAGGTGATACAATCCTCACGAGAGTTGTACGGATTTTTGGACCTTCATGCTTCAACGGAGTTTCTATCTTTAAAATTTGGGGAAAATTGGAACGTAATCAGAAAATAAAGGTTCAAGCGAAATTAGACTAGGAATGGAAGCGCCATGGCAAATGCCAATAAGCTCAAGGTAGAATCGCCATAATGGATCAAGAAGCCATTGATAAGATTCGAAGTTCTTCACAAGAACTCAAGAGAGAAAACTCTCACAGAATAAGCTCTTAGCTTTATTCAAATTTCAATTCATCCAAAAAAGTCCTTTACAATACAATGTGTGCAGTATTTATACTAGTGTCAGTAGGAATTAGCTCGCTCGCCAAGTTCTATTCAAAATACATCATTATAACTAATTATGACATAGCTAACAGCGGAACAACCAAATGCAAGCAGCCCTTAGTCATCCGTCTGTCGGTGAAGCGTCTGTCACGGTGTATCGTCTGTCCGAGGGAGTATCGTCTGTTGGGTCTTCAGACGAAAGTTTCATACAAAATCCCTTAGTCATTCGTCTGTCGGTGAAGCGTCTGTCATGGTGTATCGTCTGTCCGAGGGAGTATCGTCTGTTGAGTCTTCAGACGAAAGTTTCAGACAAACTATCTCAGACGAAACAATTCTCACTCAGACGAAGCAAGCTCCAGAAGGTCTATCATCAGACGAATCAAGTTCCCCTCAGATGAAGCAAGCTCCGGACGGAACATCTTCCCACTCGGACGGAAACATCTCTTCCTCCTCGATTCGACGCAATCTAATCGATCAGACGAAGGAAGAGCAAGCCTCAGACGGAACAACGTTCCCCCGCTTCAGACGAAAGAAGGATACAGGTCCTATTACGATTTAAAGAGAAGTCTTGAGTTGAATCTTGGCTTTCGAGTTGCTTCTCGACTTCTTCTTGAATCCTTCTATGCATGGCTCTTGTAACTCTTCCTGTCACAGATGGTCCTCCATCAAACCCTCCTTCTTGATTCAAACTTGTCCCCAAGTTTAATTCGTCTGCGTCTGCAACACAAGGAGATAAGTCACTAACATTGAAGGAATTACTACCAATGGAAGTGTTAGGGAGGTCAAGTTTGTAAGCGTTAGGTCCAAGTTTCTTGAGGATTTTGAATGGTCCATCTCCTCTAGGCATTAATTTGGATTCCCTAAGATTAGGAAATCTCTCTTTTCTCGATGAAGCCAAACCAAGTCTCCTTCTTTGAATTGAACATCCTTCTTGTCTTTGGTTTGCTTTAGCCGTTACTTGAGTGTACCTCTTTTGAATTCGTTCTCTAATCTTTGCATGAAGAGACTTTATTCTTTCGGCTTTACTTGCTCCATCTACATCCAAAGCAAACTCAAGTGGAATAGGCACAAGATCAAGAGGAGTCAGCGGGTTAAAACCATACACAGTTTCAAAAGGTGAACAATTAGTAGAAGCATTTACCACCCTGTTATATGCAAATTCTATATAAGGTAAATGTTCCTCCCAAGACTTCACATTGCCCCTAACAAAACACCTCAGAAGTTGACCCAATGTCCTGTTAACCACTTCAGTTTGGCCATCCGTCTGTGGATGACAAGTGGTAGAAAACAACAGTTTGGTGCCAAGCTTGCTCCAGAGGGTCCTCCAAAAGTGGCTAAGAAATTTAGAGTCCCCCGTCACTCACTATACTCTTTGGCATACCATGCAACCTTACCACCTCTTTAAAGAATAAGTTTGCTATGTGTGTGGCATCGTCTGTCTTATGGCAAGCAATGAAATGAGCCATTTTAGAAAATCGACACACAACAACAAACAGAGCATCCATACCCCTCTTGGACCTGGGCAATCCAAGTACAAAATCCATAGAAATATCAATCCAAGGGGAGTTTGGAATCGGTAAAGGGGTGTACAGCCCATGATTTTGGACCCTAGACTTTGCTCTATGACATGTTATGCATTTATTCACAAACCTGCTAACATCCTTTTTCATATGTGGCCAATAAAAGTGTTCATGTAATATAGCAAGAGTCTTATCAATACCAAAGTGTCCCATGATGCCCCCTTCATGTGCTTCACAAATGAGTAGTTCTCTTAAGGAAGTCTTCTAAGACACATAAGGTTTTACCTTTAAAAAGATATCCTTCATGCCTAAAGAATTCCTTATGAGCCCCTCTTGCACACATCAAGTACACTTCACTAAAATCTATGTCATGTTCATATAAGCATTTGATATGTTCAAACCCAAGCATCTTAGTTTCTAGCATAGCAATTAAAGTATATCTCCTACTAAGTGCATCGGCTACCACATTATTTACCCCTTGCTTATATTTAATGACGTAAGGAAACTTCTCTATGTATTCAACCCATCTTGCATGCCTCTGTCCCAGCTTTCCTTGTCCTTTTAAGTGCTTCAAAGCCTCATGATCAGTGTGCACCACGAATTCCTTGGGAAGGAGATAATGTTGCCACACTTGGAAGGCGCGTACTAAGGCATACATCTCTTTGTCGTATGTTGAATAGTTCACTTGGGCCCCTTTGAGCTTTTCACTGAAATAGGATACGAGATGTCCTCCTTGTATCAGCACAGCTCCAATTCCTACATTAGAGGCATCGCATTCCAATTCAAAAGATATATTAAAATTAGGCAAAGCAAGAATAGGCGCATTGGTCAATTTCTCCTTGAGAGTTCGAAAAGCATGTTCTTGTTTAGGCCCCCATTCAAATTGAGTTTCCTTTTTAATTAATTCATTTAAAGGAGATGCAATTGTACTGAAATCTTTAACAAATCTCCTATAAAAACTAGCTAGTCCATGGAAACTTCTAACATCTTTAACACAGGTAGGAGTGGGCCACTCTTGGATAGCTTTTACCTTACTCTCGTCCATTTGAACTCCTTGGGAGCTCACTACATATCCTTAAATATTACCTTGCTAGTTGAGAAGGTGCACTTTTCTTTGTTGGCATAGAGTCGCTCCCTTCTAAGTACTTCTAAGACAAACTTTAAATGTGTTAAATGTTCAAGGAAAGTTTTGCTGTAAATCAATATATCATCAAAGTATACAACAACAAATTTTCCTAAAAATTCTCTTAACACATGATTCATGAGTCTCATAAAAGTACTAGGTGCATTAGATGATCTGAATGGCATAACAAGCCATTCATACAAGTAAATTTAGTCTTAAATGCAGTTTTCCATTCATCGCCCTGTTTCATCCGAATTTGATGGTAACCGCTTTTAAGATCTATTTTAGAAAAGACACAAGCACCATGCAGTTCATCCAACAAGTCATCTAGCCTAGGAATAGGGTGGCGGTACTTCGATAGTAATGTTATTTATGGCCCTACAAATCTGTACACATACGCCACGTTCCTCCTTCTTAGGCACTAAGATCACCGGTGATGCGCAAGGATAGACTCTCCTTCACCCACCCTTTATCCATCGCTCTTGCACTTGCTTCTGGATTTCATGGCTCTCTTGGGGAGAGCTCCTATAGCTTGGGCGATTTGGTAGAGGTGCACCGGAATCGATCAACCGGTGCTCAATTCCCCGAATTGGTGGCAGACCATGAGGTATGTCTTTTGGAAACACATCTTGGAACTCCTCCAAGTGGCCACCGTCTTTCTTGATCCCCTACAAAGTTAGTGCTTAAAATCAAAGGGTTAGGAACACAAAGAAGCATCATTTTCCTAGCTAGGTAATCTCTTTTTTAATTCTTTTCTTTCAACCAAGAAGCTCTCTTTTTTATCACTCTTATCATGTTTCAGATTGTGTGATTTTCCTTTCATCTGATCACTTTTGGGGTGTTTCGTCTGGTCACTCTTGGAGTGTTTCGTCTGACCACCCTTGGGGTGTTTCGTCTGATCAACCAAAGAGAGTTTCTTTTCTTGGTCTCTTTTACTTTTCATTTTGATTTGATCTTCACAAACCTCCTTTGGTGATAATGGTTTGAGATTAATTTTCTTTCCTTTATGAGAGAAAGTGTAAGTATTGGTAATGCCATCATGTAAGGCATGTTTATCAAACTGCCAAGGCCTACCAAGCAAGAGGTGCGAAGCCTCCATAGGCACAACATCACAAAGCACTTCATCACTATACCTCCCTATAATGAAAGAAATTAAAACTTGCCTATCTACTACTAACTCTCCTTTCTCACTCAACCATTGCAGTTTGTAAGGTTTAACATGTGAAGAAGTTTTCAATTTTAATTTATCTACTAACCTAGTACTTACTACGTTAGTACAAGCCATCATCAATAATTAAAGAGCATACCTTCCCTTCAATTGTGCATCTAGTGTGGAAGATATTCTCCCTTTGTGATTCGTCAAGCTCCTTACATACATTACTAAGCATTCGTCTAACCATCAGAAGATCACCTTCCTCAGGTTGTTCATAAGCAGACGATTCACTTGTGTTGGAAACTTCACTATCACTTGATGGTGAGTTGGATCCTTCACTGGTAATGACTCCGTCTGCTCTCATCACCATCGTCTTCTTGTTTGGGCAATTTGAGGCTATGTGGCCATGACCTAGACATTTAAAACATTTAATAGAACTAGGTTTAGAAGTGTTAGGAACTACCTCTTTTACCTTAGTGGTGTCTCGGTCAGACTTATTTCTTTGGTTGGAGTAGCCTTCCTTCTTGCCTTTATCTCTCCAAGATGAAGTTTGTGCAGTAGAGGACCTCTTAAAGGTTGCCTTTCTCTTTAATTGTTGCTCAATCTTCTCGGCCTTGTGGATGGCATCCTCAAGTGTCACATAATTTTGAAGCTCGAGAATATCTTGGATATCTCTGTTAAGTCCGTGCGTGAACCTCGCAAGTGTAGCTTCCCTTTCTTCTTGATAGTCACACCTTAGCATTGTTAACTCAAGTTCCTTATAGTACTCTTGCACAGTCTTAGTTCCCTGAGTCAACCTCTGGAGTTTCACATGTAAGTCTCTCACATAGTGGTTTGTACAAATCTCCCTTTCAATTCCTCCTTTAGCTGAGTCCAGGAAGTCACGTGTTGTCTTCTCCTTCTTCCAGCATCGACAAGGATTTGATTCCACCATACCAAATAAGATATCCTTCGAACTCCATGATGGCTAAGTTGAGCTTTTTCTCCCTCATTAAGCATAGGGTAACATGAGAACACTTGATCCAATTTCATTACCCATTCAAGGTATGTTTCAAAGACTTCCTTCACCATTGAACTTTGCGCTTTAAGTTTCAAGCTTCTTTCATCTGTACGACCTTCGCCCTCAAAGATGTGATTTTCCCTGCCATATCCTCCATGAGTACCATAGTTTCTTCTTCTGTCTCTTCTTCTATCATGCCAATATCCTCTATATTCATGATCACCATCATAATTGCTTCCTCTTTCACTTTCCCGAGGTGAAGACTGATTTCCTCTGTAACGTCCTTCTCTTTCGTCCTTTCTGCTTCTCTCACTTCCAGCTCTACTATGATCATGGTTATCCCGATTCCTACTTGTTTCTCCATGATTCCTTTTCTCTAGTTGTTTCCTTTGCTTCCTTTCCTCCTTAGCTCTTCTCTCTTGATCAAATCTTTCATCTAAGCTAACTTTCATCATAGTTTTCATCATGTCCATCATTTTCTGAGTTTTAGGTGAAAGATCATTTCCGACGCTAGGAGAACTATCCATGGCTGCACAAGAAAGGTTAGATAACAAATAAAAGTATATAAAAGATCCTTGCCACTCTCTAAGTGTATGCACTCAAGTAGCACTCGTGTATCACACTTTCAAGACTCTTTCTATAATGTTCTCTCTTGTCTTTTTTCCCTCAACCTCTCTTTAAACTCTTGTTGAAACCTCTAATCAATTATCAAGGTCTTTGTTTCCAAAGTGAAAGAGGAACAATTCTAGAGTTGAGCTTAAGAAGTCCAAAGGATACAAACTCAAGACAAAACCTTAAGAATCCAATAGAAGACAAGCAATGAAGAACAATTGAAAGAATTAAGCTACTCAAATCAATGAATGAAACAATGTGACAAAGGCACAATCAATGGAAACAAACTAGGATGTATTATAGAGAGCAAAGAGTCAATTTGGAAGCAAATTTTGGCAAGAAAACAGAGTAGTAATCGATTACTGAGGTTTGGTAATCGATTACTCCAGAGGCTTGAACAGTGGTAATCGATTACTGAGGTTTGGTAATCGATTACTCCAGTGGTTTGAATGTCCAGAACACAAATTTGAACAGTGGTAATCGATTACGAGTCGTGGTAATCGATTACTCTGGGGCTATGTGTTTTCTGTACCTTGTTTACAAATGCAGTTCACCAATTCCAAGCACAATGCACACCTCAAGTTCAAGAATCAAAATTATTAGCACTTTAAACTCTAGTTTTAGGTGTAATGCTTAGTCCTAAGTATCTTTATAATCCAAAGCTCATTGAACCACTAATTTGATGATGAATAGAGGCTCATTCAGTCATGGTACTGCACTTGCATAATGTTTCTTTCTTACTTCACTTGATTTTCACTTCAATTTCACTTTTCTTACTCTTTTTCTATTCACTTGAATTTTCCACTAGTTTCACTTTTCTAGTTTTCTCTTCTTTGAATTTTCTTTTCTTGCTATTCTTTTTTTTTTTTTTTTTTTTTTTTTTTTTGTAATCTTTTCTTTTGTTTTCCTTTTTCCTTTGACTATGTATACTCTTTTCTTGATTTTCTTTTGCTTTTCGTTTTGCTGTAACTAGATTTAGGAACCTAAGACTAAAGCAAATTTGAATCTAAAATTGCTAATAACAAAGATTATGCAGAAGAAAGCTACTTGACTTGTAGTGTACAGCACACAAGGCAATGTCAACAACACTCAGAAAACAGAGGAATACATGAATTCAACAATTTTTGTAGATCTGGAATTTTTTTCAAAAGGAAAACTCAATTATAAGATGAAGACAACTCAAAGAACATGTGAATTACTCAAACAATTCAAGTAATCACGATCTATAACAAATTTCAAGAACACACAAAAAAAGATCGCACTAAGCAAAAAGATGAAAAACGAAAATTCAAAGTTCAAGACTCAAACCAGATTGAAAGAAGCTCCAATTGAAGTAGAACAAGCTCTGATACCAAATTTGATACAATCCTCATGAGAATTGTACGGATTTTCGGACCTTCATGCTTCAACGGAGTTTCTATCTTTAAAATTTGGGGAAAATTGGAACGAATCGAAAAATAAAGGTTCAAGCGGAATTAGACTAGGAATGGAAGCGCCATGGCAAATGCCAATAAGCTCAAGGTAGAATCGCCACAATGGATCAAGAAGCCATTGATAAGATTCGAAGTTCTTCACAAGAACTCAAGAGAGAAAACTCTCACAGAATAAGCTTTTAGCTTTATTCAAATTTCAATTCATCCAAAAAAGTCCTTTACAATACAATGTGTGCGATTTATACTAGTGTCGAGGAATTAGCTCGCCGCCAAGTTCTATTCAAAATACATCATTATAACTAATTATGACATAGCTAACAGCGGAACAACCAAATGCAAGCAGCCCTTAGTCATCCGTCCTCGGTTTGAAGCGTCTCACACGGTGTATCGTCTCGTCCGAGGGAGTATCGTCATTGGTCTTCGACGAAAGTTTCATACAAAAGCCCTTAGTCATTCGTCTCGGTTTATGAAGCGTCATTCATGGTGTATCGTCTGTCCGAGGGAGTATCGTCTGTTGAGTCTTCAGACGAAAGTTTCAGACAAACTATCTCAGACGAAACAATTCTCACTCAGACGAAGCAAGCTCCAGAAGGTCTATCATCAGACGAATCAAGTTCCCCTCAGATGAAGCAAGCTCCCACTCGACGAACATCTTCCCACTCGGCACGAACATCTCTTCCTCTCGATTCGACGCAATCTAATCGATCGACGAAGGAAGAGCAAGCCTCGACGGAACAACGTTCCCCCGTTTCGACGACGAAAGAAGGATACAGTCCTATTACGATTTAAAGAGAAGTCTTGAGTTGAATCTTGGCTTTCGAGTTGCTTCTCGACTTCTTCTTGAATCCTTCTATGCATGGCTCTTGTAACTCTTCCTGTCACAGATGGTCCTCCATCACTAGGTCATATTCATTTCAAAACCTTCTAAGCATTGCCTATTCACCAAGCAATCTTAGAATATTGCCTCTCCACTAGGCATTTCAAATCGGTCATTAAGCAATTCAAGTCCATCACCAATTTCATGCAACCATGCATGTCACCACTTATTCATATCCAACTCAAAACCAGACATATTTCGATATGAAATCAACACCAAGAAACACCAATAAACACCAATAAATCAAGAAACCAAGAAACAAGAAACACCAAGAATTATCAAGGAAACATCAAGAACCAATAAACAAGTTTACACTTTTCCTCGTAACAAGAATAATTCTGTTCTGATGTGGAAGATCGGATAAAACCGCAACCAATGAAAGCATACTAAGAATTATCTTCGCACCTTAGTATCCGAAAACTAAAGAAATATAATGAAAGTAACAACAAAACAAAGAATAGAAAGAGGACCCTCCATAAGGACGCCTCCCCACTGTTTCTCCCCTAACTTCCTATACTCTTCCTCTACTTACTTGCTCCTCTCTTAGAGATATTTCTTCCTAAGAGAGAGCTTGAGAGAATATAGAAATGTTCTTTGGTTTGTTTCCTCATCTGAAACCCCTAGGCCCTATTTATAGAATTCCCAAGGTACTATTTGCTACAGAATATTCTACAGAATATAGAATATTCTACAGAATATTATACAGAATATTCTATATTCTACAGAATATTCCACAGAATGTTCTACAGAATGTTCCACAGAATGTTCTACAGAATGTTCCACAGAATATTCCATCCTCCTATTCTACTACAGTAATTTTACTATTTACCTTAGTGATTTTACTATTTACCTTAGTAATTTTACTATTTACCACAGTAATTTTATTATTTATCACAGTAATTTTATTATTTATCACAGTAAATTTACTATTTACCATAGTAATTTTACTATTTACCACAGTAATTTTATTATTTACCACAGTAATTTACTATTTGCACAGTAATTTACTATTTGCACAGTAATTAACTATTTGCACAGTAATTTACTATTTACACAGTAATTTACTATTTACTACAGTAATTTCAAAAATTCATAATTTTTAATTATTTTTATATTTCTCTCTGTTATAAAAATCTCTCTTAAACTATATTTAAATTTTTGGGATGTTACACTATGAGATGCTGTGAATTCATCTGTTTCGCTTCTTGAATTACTTTCTATTTTCACCTAAGGGATTAGGGATTATAGTATCAATTCAAAGGGACTAAACACCTAGGAATAGGATTAGTCTTCGGTATCACGAATTCTATCTCCATTTGATTGATTCTTGTTCGAATTGACATAGGATGTGGTTACTTGAGGGAAGGATTAAATGAACCGTTTCCCTAACTGTCTTCACTATCTTGCTCAGAAACCTAAACATTTACTTGCTTTCCTTATTTGTTTTATGTTGTATTACTGAATTTTACATAATCGCGCAGTTTTATACAAATGATTGATTCATTGATTCGTTCTAATAGAGAAGTATGTTAAGTAGTCGGTAATTCATCATTTAGTCTTTGTGGTTCGACAACCCTCACTCATCTTTTCTAAACTTGTAACGACCGGTACACTTGTCGTAGTGTGACAAAAATAAAGTCAACAAGTTTATGGCGCCGTTGTCGGGGACTATTGAGTGAATATCGATAGTCTTGACATGCTCACTACTTAGGACACTTTAATTTTTTTTTCACTTTACTCATCTGTTCATAGCCATACTTGTTTTGTTTTGTTTTGTTTTCCCTTTTTGAATACTTGTATATTTTTTTTACTCTGTTTTTGGTGTTTCCTGTTTCGCTGTATTTTAGTTTATGCGAAAAGACAAGGAAATTAACCTTTTGTTTGAACCAGAAATTGAAAGGCTTTGTAGGAGGAACCTGAAGGCCAACAAAAAGAATAAAGAGAACATAGCAGAAAATTCTGCAGAAAATATGGAGAATCAAAGACGCATGACGCTTGAGGAGTTGGATACTCTGAATGCTATGGGCTGTCGATCAAGCATTGCACCACCTAGTGTCACAACCAATAATTTTGAGATCAAACCTGCTCTTACTCAACTAGTAAAGCAGGAGCAATTTGGAGGTCTGGAAGAGGAAGATCCCAATCAACATGTACATAATTTCCTACAGATTTGCGGTACAATCAAGATGAATGGGGTACCGGATGATGCAATTAGGCTGAGGCTATTCGAATTTTCTCTCAAGGGTGAGGCTAAGATGTAGCTCCAGAGTTTTCCTCACGGATATTTTACTGCGTGGGATGACTTGGTGAACACTTTTCTTGCTCAGTACTTTCCGCCAGAAAAGTATAATTACTTTAGAGCAGAAATTTCTTGCTTCAAACAGAAGGATGGAGAGTCTATTAGTGAGGCATGGAGGAGATTCAATTCCTTATTGAGAAGGTGCCCTCACCATGGATTTTCTGATCTTTAACAAGTTCATATTTTCTACAATGGGCTTAGATCGCATACAAGGCTGCTAGTTGATGCTTCTGCAGGAGGTTCACTAAGAAAGAAGGATGCGAATGAAGCAAGATTGATCATTGAAACTATGGCTTCAAACCGATATGATGCTCCTAGTGACTTTTATGGTGAGAGAAGAGGAGTAATTAAGCTTGGGGCTAATGATGCTCTATTAGCTTAAAACAAGCTGATGACCCAAAAGATGGACCAAATTATGAAGCAGCTTCAAGTAGTTCAGCTGAATTCTATTCACACACCTCAAGTAATATGTGATTATTGTGGAGGAGGACATCAAGTAGAGTTTTGTGACGGCTCAGGGATGAACATTGAGGAGCAAGCTCAAGTGAATTACATGGGTAATCCTCAAGGTAACACCTATTCCAACACAAACACCTATAATCCTCACCAAAGAAACCATCCAAATCTGTCCTATAGAAATAATAACTTCCTCCAACCTAACTCTTCCTCATATGACCAAAATTTTAAACCATCCTTCAATCCTAAATCAGCATTCAACCCAAACCTGCCATATAACCAGAATTTTAACCAACAGCAAAACCAGATTTCTCCATCTAACCAACATTTCACCCAAAATCAACCACCTAATCTACCTTTCAACTCAAACTAGTCTAAATTCACACCCAACCAATCCATAAATGCTCCAACAAGTTCCAATGTGAATCTTATTCCTCGAGAAGGCTCTTCCAATTTAGAAAGCATGTTCATGTCCTTTATGCAAAGGACCAAATCGATGTTTACGAATCAAGAAGCTTCCATTAGGAATTTGGAATCACAGATTGGTCAGTTTTCTAAGCAACTATCTGAAAGAAATCAAGGAATTCTGCCAAGTGACACCATAGTGAACCCAAAGGAGAAGTGCAAGGCAATTACCACAAGAAGTGGTAAGGTGTTGGGGAAGGAAGATAAGGAGTTGAAAGAAGATGAAGTGGAAGAAGGAAATAAATCGAAGAATGACAGGCAAACACCTTTGCCTACAGTTCTTACTGAGGTAAAAGACTCGCCTAGAAAAACAAAGAAGCAAATCATAGAAGAGGCTGGTCAGCATAATCACATCTCCCCCTATTGCAAGCTTCCCTATCCACAAAGAGTGAAGAAGGCCAATGATGACAAGCAGTTTTCCAAATTCTTCGATATATTGAAGAGTTTGAGAATAAACATCCTATTTTCTGAAGCACTACAGAAGATGCCATCCTATGCCAAGTTTATGAAGGAGATTCTATCCAACAAAAGGATGCTTCTGGATGATGAAACTGTGGCAATGACTGAAGAATGCAATGCTTTCATTCAGAGAAAGTTGCCTCAGAAATTGAGGGATAGAGGACCCTTCACCATTCCATGTTCCATAGGCGAAGTGCCAATAGGTAAGGCTTTGATTGACTTAGGAGCCAGTATAAATTTGATGCCTCTTTCTGTTTTGCAGAAACTGAACATACAGGACATTCAGCCCACAATGATGACGCTGCAACTAGCGGATCGCTCCACCAAACGTCCTTATGGAGTAGTGGAGGACCTCCTAGTGAAAGTGGACAAGTTTGTCTTCCCTGCATATTTTGTGGTGTTGGAAATGGAAGCCGATGAAGAAGTCCCGATTATCCTAGGGCGACCATTCCTAGCCAAAGGAAGAGTTCTCATCGATGTGGCACAAGGCGAGTTGATTTTGAGGGTAGATGAGGAGAAGGTATCATTTAACATCTTTGATGCAATGAAATTTCCTATTGAAAAGTCTCAATGCATGATAGTGGATGTGTTGGATCCCATAGTAGAAAGTGTTTTTGAAAACGAAATTTTTGACTTCAAAATGGATGAGGAAATTTCCGGTACCTAAAGTTTTGAAAATGAAAAACAAAAAGTTAAAGATTTCGTAGCTCTTGTAGAGACCAACACTTTGCCCTTATCATGTATTGAGCCACCGAAGGAAACACATAAGGTGGATAGAAAAATCGAAGATGTGAATTGTGAACTTAAGCAACTTCCTTCTCATTTACGATATGCTTTTCTTGAAAAAAATGACACTTTTCCAGTGATCATAAGTAATTCTTTAGATAAAAGGGAAGAAGATAAGATTCTCAAAGAACATAAATCGGCAATTGGGTGGAAGATTTCTGATTTGAAGGGTATTAGTCCATTGTTTTGCATGCATAAAATCCAGCTTGAGGATGGTTTTAAACCTGTGATACAACCTCAAAGACGTCTAAATCCTACTATGAAGGAGGTTGTACACAAAGAAGTCCTCAAACTACTTGATGCTGGAATTATCTATCCCGTTTCAGATAGTTCTTGGGTAAGTCCAGTTCAAGTAGTTCCCAAAAAGGGGGGCATGACTGTAGTGGCAAATGAGAGGAATGAGTTAATTCCCACTAGGATAGTGACCGGGTGGAGAATGTGCATAGACTATAGGAGGCTGAACGATTCTACAAGAAAAGATCACTTTCCTTTACCTTTTATGGACCAAATGCTTGAGAGGTTGGCTGGTCATGCTTATTACTGTTTTCTGAATGGATACTCTGGGTATAATCAAATTTTTATAGACCCTAAGGATAAAAAAAAAACTGCTTTCACTTGTCCTTATGGGATCTTTGCATACCGGAGAATGTCATTTGGTTTATGTAATGCACCAACAACTTTTCAACGCTGTATGATGGCCATCTTTGGTGACATGGTAGAAAAATTTATTAAAATTTTCATGGATGACTTCTCTGTATTCGGCTCCACTTTTGAAAACTGTTTGGAAAATTTAGCTTGTGTATTAAAACGATGCCAAGAAACCAATCTTGTTTTGAACTGGGAAAAATGTCATTTTATGGTTCAAGAAGGGATCGTTTTAGGACACAAAGTTTCTTTTAATGGTATAGAAGTGGATAGAGCAAAAATTGACGTGATAGAGAAACTTCCTCCTCCAGTTAATGTGAAAGGAGTGTGTAGTTTCTTAGGTCATGCCGGTTTCTACCGAAGGTTCATCCAAGACTTTTCAAAAATTTCGAAACCATTGTGTGACTTGTTGGTAAAAGAAGTGACTTTTAATTTTGATGAAGCTTGCCTGAAAGCTTTTGAAACCTTGAAGGAAAAATTAACATCAGCTCCTATCATAACTGCTCCAGATTAGAGTTTACCCTTTGAAATCATGTGTGATGCAAGTGATTATGCTATAGGAGTTATGTTAGGACAAAGAAAGGAAAAATATGTAAGAGTCATATATTATGCTAGCAGAGTGCTTGACAGTGCTCAAATCAATTACTCAACAACAGAAAAAGAATTGCTAGCCATAGTATTTGCTTTTAACAAATTTTGTCCTTATCTCATAGGGTCAAAGATTGTAGTATACACTGACCATGCGGCTTTGAAATACCTTCTAACGAAACATGAGAGTAAACCAAGACTGATTCGCTGGGTTCTTCTCTTACAAGAGTTTGATATTGAAATAAAAGATAAAAAGGGAAGAGAGAACCTGGTGGCGGATCACTTGTCAAGGTTACCTCATGATGAAATAGAAGGCTGCAATGTTCCCATACCTGAAAAATTCCCTGATGAAACCTTGTTTGGTATCTCTGATGCTCCTTAGTTCAGTGATATTGCGAACTTTAAGGTGTCTAACTATATCCCACCTGGATGGTCACAACAACAAAGAAAAAAACTATTTTCTGATGCAAAATACTATGTATGGGATGAGCCATTTCTTTTCAAATGGGGTATAGATGGACTCCTTAGGAGATGTATTCCCGAAGAAGAGGTTAGCTCTGTTCTTTGGCACTGTCATACCTCTCCTAGTGGAGGCCATTTTAATGGAGAAAGAACAGCTAAAAAGGTTTTGCAGAGTGGTTTGTATTGGCCATCCATCTTTAGAGATGTTAAAACTTTTGTGAAAACCTGTGATAGGTGCCAAAGGACTGGAAACATTTCTAAGAGAGATGAAGGACCCTTGAATAGTATTTTAGAGGTAGAGGTATTTGATGTGTGGGGAATGGATTTCATGGGACCATTTCCTCCTTCGTTCTCCCACACTTACATCATAGTTGCGGTAGATTACGTGTCTAAGTGGGTGGAAGCCATTTCTACTCCAACTAATGATTCTAGGATTGTTGATGCCTTTATCCATAGAAACATTTTTGCTAGGTTTGGAGTACCTAGGGCCTTCATCACTGATGGTGGAAGCCACTTCTGTAACAAACATTTGGAAAAAGTTCTTAAGAGACTTGGGGTGAAGCACAAAATTGTAACACCATATCACCCTCAAACCCGTGGGCAAGTAGAGTTAGTGAATAGGGAGATTAAGAAAATCCTAGAGAGAACTGTAAATCTTTCCCGCAAGGATTGGTCAAAATGATTGAATGATACTCTGTGGGCATACAGAACAGCCTACAAAACTCCCATCGGCATGACACCATTCCAGTTGGTCTATGGTAAGGCATGCCACTTGCCTGTTGAGCAAGAACACAGGGCATATTGGGCCTTGAAGTATCTGAACTCTGATCCTCACTCAGTAAGTGAGAAGAGACTTTATCAGCTCCATGAATTGGAGGAACTGAGAATCCAAGCATATGAGAATGCCAAAATCTACAAAGAAAGAACGAAATTATGGCATGATCGTAAACTTAGGAAAAGAGAGTTTCAACCGGGACAACTAGTTTTGCTTTATAATTCTAGGTTGAAGTTGTTTCCAGGAAAACTCAAGTCTCGTTGGTCAGGCCCTTTTATGGTTAAAGAAGTGTTTCCCCACGGTGCCATCACCCTGGAAGACTTAGATAAGTCTAGGGAATTTAAGGTAAACTGTCAAAGGGTGAAACCATACTTGGGTGGAAATGTTGAGAAGGATAAGGTTTCCATTGATCTTCAGGACCCTCCTTGAAAAGATTACACGTCAAGCTAATGACGTTAAAGAAGCGCTTGATGGGAGGCAACCCATGCGATTAGGAAAAGCTGTAGATAGTCTTTTTGTTGATATGATTGTCAATTCTTTAGAGTCTTTGGTTCAATTGCATACTTGTCAATAATAGAAATAAAATTTGAAGTCAGATAGAAATTCAAATATATGATACAATATAATAAATTTTGATTTGTGTGTTGATAGACATTAGTCATAGGTATAAATAACTGGAATTATAATTGTTGTTGAATTGATAAGAAATAAGAGAAGGTTGGGAGATGTAATAATATTGTTGGGAATTTTGAAGCTTCATTGCATGATTAATCTTAGAGATGACCCTTGTGAGTAGGATAGAGCTCCTCAACACAAAATGACTTAGAGTGTGTGCACAAGCTTGAGTGAGGATGAGAGGAAGGTGCAATTTAGCTTTCTCTCTGTCAAAACGCGCCCAGGCGCATCTGTGCTAGGAGCAAAGCGCAATTCAACTGGTCCTCTCTGTCAAGACGCGCCTAGGCGCAAGCATGCTGAGGAGTGAGGCGCAAATGCATTGATCCTGTAACATCCCAATAATTTAAATATGGTTTAAGAAAGGTTTTTTTGTAACATTCAAGAAATATAAAAATAATTAAAAATTATGAATTTTTGAAATTACTGTAGCAAACCGCCATATTGTAGCTGACCGACATTACTCTAGCTGCCCGGAAATACTATAGCTGCCCGAAATTACTGTAGCTGCCCGAAATTACTGTAGCTGCCAAAATAAGTCCCAAGGGTCTGCATTTTGAATCTCATATCCCACATTTGTATAAAATGGCAACTACATGATTTAAAATGTTCAATTCGCTGGAATTCACTTCACTGGTTGCATGTGTCCACTTCAAGGAAATATTCACCCCAGATGCGGTCCAAACTGGCTCTTTATGTCTTCATGACATTTCTAGATCTTTCAATCTTCTTTAATTAGAAACAAACCGGAGATCAATTGGAGGCCTGTGGAGGGAGTTATGCCTATTTTACCGAGAGTGGTCAAATGTGGAAAAATTCACGTCACTGTTTCATGGCCCAATTTCAAGGCTAATTTCACACTAGATGCAGTCCGAATTGGCTCTTTGGTCCTTCATGACATTTGTAGCTCTGTCAATCCTCTTTCATTCGCAAGAAACCTGAGCCCAAAAAGATATTTGTGGAAGAAGTTATGCCTATTTTACCGAAAGTGATCAAAGTAATGACTTTACAACCATTCTAGAATTCTCTTTAAGATATTTTCTTACCTTTTAAGATATTTTCTTGGAAACTAAGATATTTTCTTACCTTTTAAGATATTTTGATGGAAACTAAGATATTTTCTTGGAAACTAAAATATTTTCTTACCTGTTAAGATATTTTAATGGAATCTAAGATATTTTTATGGAATCTAAGATATTTTAGAATCAATCTCCAATTCTCTAGAAATATATTGGGAAGTCTATAAATAGGGCTTAGGGGTGTCAAATGAAGACATAACCCAAAGAATACTCCTACATTCTCTCAAACTATCTTCACTACAAAAAACCTTTCTATACTTTCTCCACCTTAGGAAGAAATCTCTCCAACCAAAGTAGGAGCCAGTAAGTAGAGGAAGAATAGGAAGCTAGGAGAAACCAGTAAGGGGACCTTTCCTTATCCTTCTTTTCTATCCTTTGTTTTGTTGGTACTTTCATTATCTTTCTTTAGTTTCTTGCAGTAAGGGGATCTTTCCTTATCCTTCTTTTCTATCCTTTGTTTTGTTGGTACTTTCATTATCTTTCTTTAGTTTCTTGCAGTAAGGGGACCTTTCCTTATCCTTCTCTTCTATCCTTTATTTTGTTGGTACTTTCATTATCTTTCTTTAGTTTCTTGCAGTAAGGGGATCTTTCCTTATCCTCCTTTTCTATTATTTGTTCTCTTACTACTTCCACTCTCTTTCTTTGGTGTTTCAATTATCTTTCTTTGGTTTCTTGGTGTTTCTTTTCTTCATCTTTCTTACACTCCTTTTAATTCTTTAAGTTGGTATTTTCTTTATCCTTTGAATAATTAATTTAAAGTTATTTTCCTTCTTTGATCAAACTTCTTTGAATATTAACATACTAAAAAGTATATGTCATAAATACATATTGATGATAGTAATATTGTTGTTTGATAACCGGTTTTATGATTGATATGAAATTACTTGGTGAGTTGGATGTGAGTAAGTGGTGAAATGCATGATTGCATTGAAATGAAGATGGACTTGAATTGTTTAATGACCGATTGGAAATGCCTAGTGGAGAGGCAGTATTCTAAGATTGCTTGGTGAATGGGCAATACTTAGAATGAGGTGAGATGAAGATGACCTGGTGGAAAGGTCAATATTTAAAATATGATGAAGGTCATTATACAATTCAAGGTCCTAGAACATGTTGCATTGATGACTGGATAGTAGTAGACCAAGTCCGTAAGTCACGGATTCCCGTCTGAGTGAGTGGAATGCCGTGGACTGGGGGGTTCTCTTGGTGGGGAAATTGCCCTGCTCATGATGATCACATGTTGCGGGGGAGGTCCTGCCGGACACTGAGGGAACTCGACAAATTACGGAGTGTCTACCTCTGGTGGGTCTGATTGAGTGTGAGAATCGATGCCCCAGTGCTATTTTCAGTGGAGGGCGCCACATTGCATTTCGAGTGAAGAGTGAAAATGCATGGTGAGGTGCATGCATCATGTAGGCTCAGGATGCATACATTAGTGATTGTGTGTTTGATTGAATGTATGATCCATTGGAATTATGCCTGAGTCATTGATTGTGATTGATGGTTTGTTTGATTTGGTTGATGGTTGTTGGTTGCCTTACTATGTGATTGATATTTTGATGATTTTAATGAAACCTTGGAGAATATTCTAAATATATAAAAGAAAAGGTTTTCCTTGAACTACAATCCATTTTTTTAATTATGGTTAAGGAAAGCTCAACCTTGCACTTTGTGTTTTTAACACCTGTGATGATCTCAAATAACGTTCCGGGGAGCAGATTTGCAGGGTTAAGAAGATGTGGATGTTTTGCAATGATTGTTGATACTGTCTTGCCGAGAAGATGTTTTGTTTTATTTGGGGGTAGATTTGCTAAGTAAGTAGAAAGAAAATTATGTAGAATAATAAAATGACAAAGTTATGTAACCTAGTTGTAATGACCTTTGAATATTATGTAATAAAAGTGTTGTTTCCTAAATTTCTCTTTTATTAACCACTATAAATTACTATTTAGATTATAATTAAAGTAAGTAAATAAGGGGGGTGTTACAGATCCTTTCTGCCAGGATGCGCCAAGGCGCAAGTGAAGGGAGAATCGAGGCGCAAATCATGGTTTTCCTCTGCCAAGACGCGCCCCGACGCAAATCTATGGAGAGGCGAGGCGCAAATGTGTAGTGCTCTCTGCCAAAACGCGCCGCGACGCAATTCCCTTAAGTAGCGAGGCGCAAAACTTGCGCCAAGGCATAAAAGGGGGGCGCGGCCATTTCATTCACATGCAACTCATCCTCCTTCACTTGGTGTTTGAAAAATCTCAAGAGAACTAGGCATTCCCACTCTTCATCACTTCACATTCCCATCATCTCACATCACAAGTAACACTTCAATAAGTTCATCATCTCCATCACCCCTATTTTTCATCTCATTCTACATTGTTTAAAAGTTGCAACATCTTTTTGTAACACCCCCTTGTAACATCCCCTCTTATTTACTTATTTTACTTATTTTTAATTAATAATTTAAAGTGGTTAATGATGTAGTAAATAAAAGAGAGATTTAGGAAACAACACTTTCATTACATAAGATTTAAAGTTCATTACAAATAGATTTCATAACTTTGTCCTTTTATTATTTTACATAACTACCTTTCTACTACCTTAGAACATCTACCCAACACTTCTACACGCAAAACATAGCAAGCACCTTCACACAAGATAGTAGCAACAACCAGTGACAACTTCTTAACCCTGCAAATCTGCTCCCCCGAACGTTGTTCGAGATCATCACAGGTGTTAAAAACACAAAGTGCAAGGGTGAGCTTTCCTTAACCATAATTATAAAAAAAATTGATTGTAGTTCAAGGAAAACCTTTTCTTTTATAAATTTAGAAATTTCATCGAAATTATCACTTTTAGAATCATACTTCCATACATATCCATGACCATCAAAATATCAATCTCATAGTAAGGCAATCAACAACCAAATTAAACAAACCATCAATCACAATCAATGATTCAGGCATGAATTCCATTTAATCAAACACACCATTACTAATGTATGCTCCTAAGCCTACATGATGCATGCATCTTCACCATGCATTTTCACTCTTCACTCGAAATGCAATGTGGCGCCCTCCACTGAAAATAGCCTGGGGCATCTGATTCTCACCCTCAATCAGACCCACCAGAGATAGACACTCCGTAATTTGTCGAGTTCCCTCAGTGTCCGGCAGGACCTCCCCCGCAACATGTGATCATCATGAGCAGGGCAATTTCCCCACCAAGAGAACCCCCTAGTCCACGGCATTCCACTCACTCAGACGGGAACCCGTTCAAGGACTTACGGACTTGGTCTACTACTATCCAGTCACCAATGCAACATGTTCTAGGACCTTGAATTGTATAATGACCTTCATCATATTTTAGGTATTGACCTTTCCACTAGGTCATCTTCATCTCAACCCATTCTAAGTATTGCCCATTCACCAAGCAATCTTAGAATAATGCCTCTCCTCTAGGCATTTCCAATCGGTCATTAAACAATTCAAGTCCATCCTCATTTCAATGCAATCATGCATATCACCACTTACTCACATCCAATTTACCAAGTAATTGCATATCAAGCACAAAACCAGTTTTCAAACAACAATAATGCTATCAATATGTGTTCATGACGTATATTTAATTATTTATCATGTTATTATTCAAAGAAGTTTAATCAAAGAAGGATAAAAACTTTTAAATTGATTATTCAAAGGATAAAGAAATTACAAACTTAAAGAATTAAAAGGAGTGTAAGAAAGATGAAGAAAAGAAACATCAAGAAATCAAAAAGAGTGGAAGTAGTAAGAGAATAAATAATAGGAAAGGAGGATAAGGAAAGATCCCCTTACTGGTTTCTCCTAGCTTCCTATATTCTTCCTCTACTTACGTGCTCCTTCCTTGGTTGGAGAGATTTCTTCCTAAGGTGGAGAAAGTATAGAAAGGTTTTTTTTGTAGAGAAGATAGTTTGAGAGAATGTAAGAGTATTCTTTGGGTTGTATCTTCATTTAAAACCTCTAAGCCCTATTTATAACCTTTCTAAGGCGGTGCTACTGATAATTTCGGCATTACTGATAATTTAGGGCGGCTTCTGATGGCTGGTCCACACTACGATGTGGCGGTCAGCTACAGTATGGCGGTCAGTAATTTCAAAATTCATAATTTTTTAATTATTTTTAAATTTCTTGAATGTTACAAAAAAACCTCTCTTAAACTATATTTAAATTTTTGGGATGTTACAATACTCCCCTCCTTTTTAAAAAATTTCGTCCTCGAAATTTCCATTCTTGTTACATATCTTATTCTTCTATTCTACTTTCCCAAAGTTTCTTTACTTTCAACTATTTCCTCTTATAATTTTACCTTATGTTTTGAAATCTAATTGTTACCCTCAACCTTGCTATCCTTATATGCAAGACTATGATTTCCTTTTTTCCCTCTTATAAATCTTCCTCATTTGTTTTCACTAATATTTTTCTTTTCTTAATTCTTAAGAATAGGATCCATTTCTTGTTTCTGTCTTATTTCATTCATAAATTCATTTATTCTCAAGGCTCCTAACTTATCCTAACTCACACGCAAGGTTGAAGTTCCTAAATTGCTCTATTTAATCCATCTCTTTGACCATTAAACTTTATATGGCTATGGTCTTCCTACTTAAGGTGCCAACCACTACATTTTCTTTGAACTTAAGATTGAAACCATGATCTCTTAGAAATGTTTTCCACCTTCCTTGCCTCATTTGGCTAAATAAACACTTAAAGACTATTGTGGTTACTAAATACCTCAAATCTTGTTCCAAGATAGGGTCACCATATTTTAAGCGCAAATACTACTGCAGCTAGTTCTAGGTCATGGGTTGGGTAGTTCCTTTCATGGTTTTTCAATTGTCTTGATGCATAGGCTACCACTTTTCCTCCTTGTATTAGTACTCCTCCTAAACCTAGTTTAGAGGCATCACAATAAACTTCAAACGATTTAGTTGGGTTTGGTAGGGTCAAAACAGGAGCAGTAGTTAGTTTTTTCTTAAGGGTTTGAAAACTTTGTTCACAGTCGTTATTCCATACAAAAACTTGGCCTTTTCTAGTTAAGGTTGTGAAAGGTAAAGCTATCTTGGAGAAATCTTTTATAAATCTTCTATAATATCCAGCTAATCCTAGAAAACTCTTTATTTCTGTCACATTTTTTGGTCTTTTCCCATTTTAGAACTACGTTTACCTTATGTGGATCTACTGCAAATCTTCCTTGTGATATTACGTGTCCTAGGAAACTGACTTCTTCTAACCAAAATTCACATTTGGACCATTTCGCATATAACTATTAATCTTTCAAGATTTGTAATACCACTCTAAGATGTTTAGCATGATCCTCTTTGGTTCTCGACTATACCAAAATATCATCAATAAACACGACCACAAATTTATCCAAATATAGTTGGAAAATCCTATTCTTGTAATCTATAAATACTGCAGGTGCATTAGTTACACCAAAGGGCATAACCATGTACTCATAGTGTCCATATCGGGTACTAAAGGCCGTTTTAGGGATATCTTCAGCTTTTACCCTTATTTGGTGATATCCAGACCTTAGATCAATCTTGCTAAATACACAAGCTCCTACTAGTTGGTCCATAATATCATCTATCCTTGGTAAGGGGTACTTATTCTTAATGGTTACCTTATTTAGTTGTCTATAATCTACACATAGTCTCATAGTTCCGTCTTTCTTCTTTACTAGGAGTACGGGTGCTCCCCAAGGTGATACACTAGGTCTAATAAACTGTTTCTTCAATAGTTCTTCTATTTGTTTCTTTAGCTCTGCTAGTTCTAAGGGTGACATCCTATAGGGCGCAATAGAAATTGGTCCAGTCTCGGGTAGGTCTATCAAAATTTTGATTTCCCTTGTAGATGGTAGTTGGTTTACCTCTTTAGAGAATACTTCAGAGAAATCCTTTACTATGGGTATATTATCGAAGGTGACCTTTCATTCTACTTCAAGGTTAGAAAGGATCATATATACCTAATTGTGTTTTCTTCATGTCCTATTTCACTTGGTTAGTAGAAATTATCTCCATATCCTTTCTTATTTAGATTCGAAAAAGATTAAGGTTTTATCGAAGCATTTTATAAGGACATGGTTGGAAGATAACCAGTCCGTTCCAAGGATAATATTAATTTGGTTTAAAGGTAGGCAAACTAGGTTAACTATGAAGGTTTTGTTACTTATTTTATCGGACAATCTAAACAAATATGGGTGGTTGTAACAAACTCATGGGTAGAGGTAGTTATTATTAAATCAATGTCTAGAAAAGATAGTGAAAGTTGTAACCTTTTAGTATAATCAAATGATATAAGGGAATGAGTGACACCAGAGTCAAATATCTAGGTAAAAGAATTCCATGTATGGAGCATGTACCTTATACTAGATTATTGGTATTGGATGGCTTAACTCCATCAAGGGTGAATATTCTTCCTACAACCTTTGATTTCCCTAGTTGATATTGTTGGTGCCTCTTTAAAACTATTGGTCATGCTATACAAAACTTAGTCTTCTCAAGTCAAGGTGGTTAATCCTTTAACATTAGGTAATCTTCCTAAGCGTATCAACTTTAATTCCTCCTTGGGTTACTACTTATTCCTCCTTTAACTAAACTCTTTCTACCTCAAAAATACTAGTTACTCTCTCGGATTTCGAATCCTTCTAGCTTCTTTAAGGTTTCTTTAACCATCAAAATGCATCAACCATTATTGTATCATCTTAGTATATCTTCTAAATGCATCTTAGTGTTGTCAAAAGGTTTGTATTAGGATAAGAGCTAGGTAGTTACTAATCATTTCCTATAAAGTTATCTTAAGGACTTTTAACTTTGGTGATATTCTTAGGTTTTTCCTATTCCTTAGTACGACTTCTCCTTTGAAGGGATCATTTCCTAAAATTGGCTTCTTTTAGGATTTACTTTCGATCCTCTTTATTTGATTTGCTACTTTTTAAGGAGAACTTCATATATTAATCTTAGTTCTAAAAATTTCTATCTTTTTCTCTTCTAAGGGAGTTCTCTTTTATGGAAAATACTCTTAAAAGGGTAATTTTCTCCTTAAATCTTTAGTCTTAGTTGGTAGGAACATCCTTTATAAGTTCAACAACAACTCCTTTTCCTAAACTCTTCGTTTTTCTTCTTAGCCTACTCTGCTTATCAAAAACTTAGGTAAGAACTTATAGGGCTTTAACTACAATTCTATAACTTCTTTCAACCACTACTTTCTATTCCTATCTAATCCTAAGCTATGTCACTAACCCTAAAACTAATTTTTCATTGATTGAACCAAGAAGCAATCAAGTAAACACACCAAATAATCAAACAAGCACACAAAGTACACAATCATTCACACAACAAAAACATAGCAGACACATAACTCACAAGTCGAACTGGTTCGACCTGCTCTGATACCACTAATGTAACACCCCCTTGTAACATCCCCTCTTATTTACTTATTTTACTTATTTTTAATTAGTAATTTAAAGTGGTTAATGATGTAGTAAATAAAAGAGAGATTTAGGAAACAACACTTTCATTACATAAGATTTAAAGTTCATTACAAATAGATTTCATAACTTTGTCCTTTTATTATTTTACATAATTACCTTTCTACTACCTTAGAATATCTACCCAACACTTCTACACGCAAAACATAGCAAGCACCTTCACACAAGATAGTAGCAACAACCAGTGACAACTTCTTAACCCTGCAAATCTGCTCCCCCGAACGTTGTTCGAGATCATCACAGGTGTTAAAAACACAAAGTGCAAGGGTGAGCTTTCCTTAACCATAATTATAAAAAAAATTGATTGTAGTTCAAGGAAAACCTTTTCTTTTATAAATTTAGAAATTTCATCGAAATTATCACTTTTAGAATCATACTTCCATACATATCCATGACCATCAAAATATCAATCTCATAGTAAGGCAATCAACAACCAAATTAAACAAACCATCAATCACAATAAATGATTAGGCATGAATTCCATTTAATCAAACACACCATTACTAATGTATGCTTCTAAGCCTACATGATGCATGCACCTTCACCATGCATTTTCACTCTTCACTCGAAATGCAATGTGGCGCCCTCCACTGAAAATAGCCTGGGGCATCTGATTCTCACCCTCAATCAGACCCACCAGAGGTAGACACTCTGTAATTTGTCGAGTTCCCTCAGTGTCCGGCAGGACCTCCCCCGCAACATGTGATCATCATGAGCAGGGCAATTTCCCCACCAAGAGAACTCCCTAGTCCACGGCATTCCACTCACTCAGACGGGAACCCGTTCAAGGACTTACGGACTTGGTCTACTACTATCCAGTCACCAACGCAACATGTTCTAGGACCTTGAATTGTATAATGACCTTCATCATATTTTAGGTATTGACCTTTCCACTAGGTCATCTTCATCTCAACCCATTCTAAGTATTGCCCATTCACCAAGCAATCTTAGAATAATGCCTCTCCTCTAGGCATTTCCAATCGGTCATTAAACAATTCAAGTCCATCCTCATTTCAATGCAATCATGCATATCACCACTTACTCACATCCAATTTACTAAGTAATTGCATATCAAGCACAAAACCAGTTTTCAAACAACAATAATGCTATCAATATGTGTTCATGACGTATATTTAATTATTTATCATGTTATTATTCAAAGAAGTTTAATCAAAGAAGGATAAAAACTTTTAAATTGATTATTCAAAGGATAAAGAAATTACAAACTTAAAGAATTAAAAGGAGTGTAAGAAAGATGAAGAAAAGAAACATCAAGAAATCAAAAAGAGTGGAAGTAGTAAGAGAATAAATAATAGGAAAGGAGGATAAGGAAAGATCCCCTTACTAGTTTCTCCTAGCTTCCTATATTCTTCCTCTACTTACGTGCTCCTTCCTTGGTTGGAGAGATTTCTTCCTAAGGTGGAGAAAGTATAGAAAGGTTTTTTTTGTAGAGAAGATAGTTTGAGAGAATGTAAGAGTATTCTTTGGGTTGTATCTTCATTTGAAACCTCTAAGCCCTATTTATAACCTTTCTAAGGCGGTGCTTCGATAATTTCGGGCGACTACGAATTTCGGGCACTACGAGTAATTTCGGCAGCTACTGATGGCGGATCGGCTACGGTGTGGCGGTGGTCGGCTACTGATGTGGCGGTCACTTCTGATATGGCGGTCAAAATTCATAATTTTTTAATTATTTTTAAATTTCTTGAATGTTACAAAAAAACCTCTCTTAAACTATATTTAAATTTTTGGGATGTTACACTTTTCACTTTGTGCATTCAAATCTCTTGTGCTCATACAAGGTACGCCCATCCATCCATTGATTATTAATTGTTTCCTTCATTCTCTAATCTTCAATTTCATGTTTGACATGAATCATTGGAATGGGGGTTCAATATTTTTGCGCAAACCTTACAATGCCTTGTGTAAATTTTGAATTGCTTATTTTCATGATGTTGCATGACCTTGCTTTGATGTTTATGGAGACATATGACTGGTTGTTGGTGAGTAAATAATGGTAATTGCCTTGGGAGTTCATTGTGCAAAAGCAATTAGAAAGAGTTGTTATATGCCCATTCATGCTTACATGGTGTTTGATAAAATTCCTCAATGAATTTTTTATGTGTTTTAAGTGAGTAATCCTAGTAAGCATGACCATATTATATTTGCCTATATGTTCCCCTTAGCAATTCCAGTTTGATATCTCTTTTCATTGCAATCTCTTGATGACAATACATGCTCTTTATGGTGTTCATTGTTATTTTGATGCACTTCTAATTTTCTCTATTAATTTTGGTTGTGAAGGTTCACTTTCAAAGAGGCAACCATGACAACCAAAGAGACGCCAGCTGCATCTTCTTCAAGAACACCCAGGATTAATCATAGGGCCGGTAAGGGAACATGCCAAGAGAAGAAAAAATCCACAAAAAGAGCCAAGGCAACCGCAACTCAAGAACCGGAGATTCCCACTTTCGACACACATAGGTTCCGGTCTTTGACGCATGCAGAAGTTTTTGTGTCCCGGTTTGCAACACGTACAGTGTTAGTGGAGCGGAAGTTTAATATTAGGCCGGGGCAATTCATAAATGAAGGGAATGATGAGTTGCCTAAGCCTTCCATTTGTAAAGAAGTTTGCAAAGAGATTTCTAGTAGAAAATGGAGTAGATTGGCCGACATGAACTTCCCAGCATATCAAGACATTGTTCTAGAGTTCTATGCTAATTTGACCATGGGGGATGATGAGGAACTCTACACATCATATGTCCGCGGGAATCATGTATCATTCTCACCGCAAGCCATTAATGCATTACTCTTGATTCCGTTCTCCGACTCAAGGCGTTGTGCTTTTGAGCATCGAGCTCCGAGCTCCGTGTAAGGCTGATCCAAGCATTGTAGATGAGGTCTTATGTGCAGGAGAAGGGGATTGGAAAGAAAGTGAATGGCATAACAATGGTGTCAGACATTTGAAGACTTCATCCTTGTGTCTTAAAGCTAAGATTTGGTGGGCATTTGTTTATGGGATTTTATTGCCAATACAGCACAAGTCATCCATAACAAAGAAGCGGATATGGTGTCTTTATACTCTGATGAATGGAGATTATCTGAATGCCGGTCTAACCATTGCCAATGAGATTCGTGCCCTTCACAAACAGAACAAGGGATCCTTGTCATATGCAAGTATCATTACACAACTTTGTATTGATGCCGGAGTGTCATGTGAAGGCTTAACTCCTATGAGGGCTGGATCGACCATGGACTTAAATGTTACTCTGGGAGTATCCAGAGCAAGACCCATACCAGCAGCAAATGCTTCTTATGATGCCAATACCAAAACATTCTCCAAGGGTAAGGCCAAGATAGCTAGCACCTCCCATGATACCAACACTTCCATTCCTTCTAGTTCCTCTAATGCTTCAGATGCCAAACAAGAGAAGATTTTGCGCCACTTGAGAGTGGTTCAAGAGAACATTCGCCGAGTTCATGAAGGCACAAAGGCATGTGTTGCAATGGAACCCTTGCTCAGAACTGTTGCTTCACAACTAAATCTGCCAGTGGAAAAATTGGTGCCATTAGAAGCCTTCAATGCTGAATTCATAGAGGACTTGATGGAGTTTGATGAGTTCTCTAAAGATGAAGAGGCACAAGCAGATGATGTTGAGACAATGCTGAAAATGATGATGATGAATGATGTGTTCTTTTTAAATATATATCTTACTGATGTAGACTAAGTAGCTATTTTACTGTTCTGTTAGTTTCTGTTTTGTCATTTTGAATTTCTAGATACTTGGCACTTTTGGAAAAGCATGGAAAGGTGGCACTTGCTGCAAGCACCTTAAGCATCAGTACTAGTCTTCAAAGGGGAGTCCTCTTACCTTCTGTAATTCTAATTGTTGATTAAATTTGTGTTTAAGAGATACCCCCATTTTGTTGCATTCTCTAGTGTTTTCCTGGAATAGCATTATCTTTGTGGTTTAAGTAAGAATAGTATATGCAAATTGTGGCACTTAGGTTCAGCTTAATGTTCTGTGACAAAGTTTCATGAGTTCTCAATGTTTGGAGGGGAATTGTATGAGAATTTTAGCATGAAATTGTGTCTAGATTTTGACATGATCAATGTGATTTAGCAATATTATGCAATGATTAGTCCTAGAAAGGCATATTGAGCTTCCAACTGATTCGATTCTTGAGTGCTTGTTACCATTTGAAGTGTTTTGTCTAGGACTTGCTCTTGCTCTTGATCAAAATTGCATACATGTATGATTGGACACAAATGATAAAGGCATAATTCTTTCTTGTACCCTTGAGCCAAATGAGCCTTATCCTTGAAATTATCCTTTGCTAGCCACTTTGTGCCTTAATTACCCTTTTCTTTCTTGGAATTTAAGCTCAATACAAACCTAAATAAGTGGAAAATAATTGTCCTGCCATTGGAACTTTTAAGAGTATTGGTTTATTTACTTAGATGATAGGTTTTGATTTTAAGTTTGGGGTTACATTTTAGGGTTTATGTGTGGCTTATGACTTGAGGACAAGTCAAATTTCTAAGTTTGGGGTTGGGCCACTTGGTATTAGGTGTTGATCCTGGGTATTAGTGCATTTGTGTCAATAGTAGATAATTGCATTCTAGTTGCATTCTCCTTTTTCATTCATACCATACAAATTTTTTTTTTTTATCTTCTTTCCCTTCTTGTTTTAGTAATTAGTGAGACCCACTTAAGAAAAACAAAGTGCAAAAATAAAGAGAAAAACAAGAGTATAAAAATAAAGAAAAAAGGGAAGAAGAAAATCCCAAAAATTTACAAGGAAAGAATTCCAGAAAAAGCAAAAGAAAGAAAAAGGGAAGAAAAAGAAAATGCCAAAAGTTACAAGAAAAGAATTCTAGAGAAAGCAAAAGAAAACAAGTTAAGAAGAAATGCCAATTCAAAGCAAAAAGAAAAGAAATTAAGAAGAAAAGAGTACAAGGTTAGTCTAATTAGTTATTTTTGTTGCTTTATTTTTATCTTTGTTCTTATCTTTAATTTTTCCTTCTTTCCATCAGTATTTCATGCATATCATATAGGTTTGAACTTTTACTCTTTGAGTTCCTTTGGAATTTTAGCTAGTTCCCTTCTCTTTTATCCCACCTTTACCTAAGCCTCATTACAACCATGAAAAGACCTTTTGATTGTCCAATTCATACTTGAAGGTGGTGGAGATTTTGAGAGCCATTGCAAGCTTATGGTAACATGACCTTTGATTGGTAACCCTGAGAGAAAACACAAGCCCAAACACTTGAGATATTAAGTGTAAACACTTGACTTGTGAGAACTGCTTGATATTGCTAAATTACATTCTTAGTGCCAATCTATGGTTACTTGCTTATGCTTGATGAATTGTGCAATTACTTGACATTATTTTGAGCGCATGTTCAACTTTCATTGATGATTTGAGTTGACTTAAGGAGTCAAAAGTTGTATATTGAATTCTGAGCGGGCTTTGAGCTAATGCTATACCATAACTCTAGGTTTGCTTGAGGACAATCAAAGCTTTAAGTTTGGGGTTGTGATAAGTGCTAGATTATACATGTTTTCCTAGGTGTTTTTAGTCCATTCCCATTCATTTTTACTAGGTCAAGTTATAGTTTAGACAAGAAAACAGTGAAAATATCATGTTAGTTTAATGTTAGTTCTTGATTTGGTGTTTTGTTAGTTTTATACGTCTTTCTTGTGTTTTTAAGTCATTTTTAATCCTTCTCCTGTTATGTTTAGGTTTATTGAAAGAATGAAGAGGAGATAAGAGCAAGAAATGGATTGAATGCTAGAATTGAAGCTTGGAATGAAAGCTCCTAGACTTGAGATGAAAACTTGGAGTGCAAGCCATCAAGAAGAAGGGAAAGTGAAGCCCAAGCCATGGAAGCATGAGCAATTGCGCCTGGGCGCAAATCAGAACCAACCAGGGCGCAATTCACTCTTCCCTTGCTGTCAAGATGCGCCAAGGCGCAAAGCAGAACCAAGCCTGGGCGCAAATCTCCACTCCTTGCTGTCAAGATGCGCCAGGGCGCAAACCAGGGTCCAACTAGGGCGCAAATACATGGTTCTCCTCTGTCCAAGATGTGCCTGGTGCAAACCAGGGCGCAATTCACTCTTCTCCTCTGCCAAGATGCGCCCAGGCGCAATTCAACTATACTGGGGGCGCAAATCATGGGTTATATATATGATCTTTGAGTGCGAAAACAGGGAATTGAATTCTATCTTCTTCTCCACGGTTCCTCTGCACGATTCTCTCCTTTCCACTCTCATTCTTCCCATCCTCCATCAAACCTCGAAGATTTCGGAAGATTTGGAGCTTGTGGAAGCAAGATCCAGACCTTCATGGAGTGCTTCTTGTGTTTGAGTTTCTTTTCTCTTCGTTCCTTTCTTGTTTCCATGTTAGGCTAGATTTTTAGGTTAGGGATTGGGGATTTTGATTTTGCAACTCTTGTAAAGACTTCTTCATGTTAATTTGAGTTTAATTTCGGTCAATTGATTGATCTCTTCTTGCTTATTGCTAATTCTTGAGGTTTATTCACGAAATTCAAATAGTTGATAGGGATATTGATGTTTGAATTGGACTGAATTGTTCCTTAAGGATTTTTATCTCATTTCAATTGTACAATTGGAAGATTGATAGTTGAATTAGGAGAGGAAGTAGATCACTATAGTCATGCATGAGTCTAGGGATAGAACTTGTATGCTATGAGATGCTGTGAATTCATCTGTTTCGCTCTTGAATTACTTTCTATTTTCACCTAAGGGATTAGGGATTATAGTATCAATTCAAAGGGACTAAACACCTAGGAATAGGATTAGTCTTCGGTATCACGAATTCTATCTCCATTTGATTGATTCTTGTTCGAATTGACATAGGATGTGGTTACTTGAGGGAAGGATCAAATGAACCGTTTCCCTAACTGTCTTCACTATCTTGCTCAGAAACCTAAACATTTACTTGCTTTCCTTATTTGTTTTATGTTGTATCACTGAATTTTACATAATCGCGCAGTTTTATACAAATGATTGATTCATTGATTCATCCTAATAGAGAAGTATGTTAAGTAGTCGGTAATTCATCATTTAGTCTCTGTGGTTCGACAACCCTCACTTATCTTTTCTAAACTTGTAACGACCGGTACACTTGCCGTAGTGTGATAAAAATAAAGTCAACATCTATCACCGATGACATGGACATCTTTGACTAATTCTCTAGCTTTATCAGTGGTGTCAATCTGAAAAATTTCAATTAGTCTAGAGATAAAAAGAGAGTAAGGACACTTATTGTCTAGAAGTCTTCTAGTTTTTAACATGTTGTCCATGATAATGTGCGTCCAGTCCACTTGAATCCCGTTCTTCAGAGCAGCAATGAGAATCATGTCATCCTCACTCAGTTGGGCATGGTTTGCTCCCGTTGCAGCCAAGATCCACCAATGTTATATGTTACTTTCTTGCCCTGTGCTCTCCTGGAATTCCTTTCCTCTTCCCAATGTTGGGGGTTTCTCAGAAGGCTCATGTAAAAAAAGTCTTTTTGTAAATCAAACCCTTTTTCTCTGAGTTTGTCTACATGTGCAATAATCCCTTCCTTCCTTATGCCAGCAATTTGCAAAAAGTGAGCAGGGGTTAGAGTTATTTTGATACCTTTAATCTCTGAACTCACTGTCATCCTTTCCATATTCGGTTTGAGGTTTGAGTAGAAAACCCGAACCAAGTCTGGATAGATGAAGCCTTTCATCCCTACGAACCTTTCTAGGTGTTGTTGCCTCAGGAAAGTCTGGAACATGAAACTCTGATTATCCAGCCATTGTAGGTCAAGAATCTTGGGTGGAACAAGACCCTTGTTAGCAAAGTCAAGGTTGAACCTAGTCTCTTGTCCTTTAGAGGTGAACCACCGGTTGACCCCTGATTCTTCTGGTTGAGGAGGAAGAGGAATTTCTGGTTGCTCTGAGGATGTAGGTTTCTTCCTCTTGGAAGATTCTCCTACCTTTTTCTTTTCCTTAATTTCTTCTTGGGTGAAACGGTTTGCCCTCATTTTGATTCTTTTACCTTTACCTTGTTCTTCCATTGTTGAGAGAGAGTGAAAATCTAGGGTTTGGAGGAAGAAGATGAATGGTTTTTCAGAGTAAGAAGATGAATGGTGAGTTGAAGAGTCACACCTGCACTTCTTATAAGAGAGAACAAAGCCCAAAAGATTAGCCCAAGAACGAGGTAATTGATTACCAGTAGTTGGAAATCGATTATCTCGCTTCCTTATATAGAGGAATAAGAAACACAAGAAACACAAATCGTGGTAATCGATTACGAACCTGTAATTGATTACTCCAGGAGGATTTCTTCAAAACATTTGAAAACATGTTCTGTGGTAATCGATTACAGCTCGTGGTAATCGATTATCTCAGTACCAAAATCCTTCCCAGAGTGAATTTCACGCGAAGTAATCTTTATCCTCCCTTGGTAATCGATTATTTCTATCAGAAGAAGGTTTTTCTTGAAAAAAATTTCACAAAAACAGAGTTATGGATAAGTGTAATCAAGTAAAAGGTTTAGTTTAGATGTTCCTCACTCAAAATGCCGAGGTTTGATCTAAGTTTGTAAAACCTTTCTTTTGGTAATGTCTTTGTGAATATATCCGCTAATTGATTTTCCATGTCTATGAATTCGATGTCACAGTCTCCTTTTTCGATGTGATCTCGAATAAAGTGGTGTCTGACTTCAATGTGTTTTGTTCTTGAGTGCAGTACAGGATTTCTTGTGATACTTATAGCGCTTGTGTTGTCGCATTTCAAGGGAATGTGATCTATCTTTAGCCCAAAGTCTTCAAGTTGGTGTTTCAACCAAATTGCTTGAGCACAGCAACTTCCCGCAGCTACATATTCAGCTTCTACAGTTGATAGTGCTACGCAAGCTTGCTTTCTACTATTCCACGATATCAAACATTCTCCAAAGATGTGACATGTTCCACTAGTGCTTTTCCTATCCGTTTTGCTACCTGCAAAATCAGAATCACTGAAACCAACAAGTAATGGTGAGGTTCCTTTTGGATACCATAGTCCACAACTTATTGTTCCTTTTAGATATTTAAGAATCTTCTTCATTGTTAGCCAATGAGATTGCTTAGGTGCAGATTGAAATCTAGCACATAAACATACAGAAAACATAATATCAGGTCTACTGGCTGTAAGATAAAGTAAAGATCCTATAACACCTCTGTATAAGGTAGTATCAACTTCATCACCTGCTTCATCAATATTACACAGCAATCTTTCCTTTTGGAAAGTGTTAGTTTCATCAAATCTAATATGGACAGATTCTTCAATGCACATTGCTCTTTTATTAAAGATCCTATATGCTTTACTGGTATTTGAATAACCAAGGAAAATGGCTTCATCAGCCTTTGCATCAAACTTTCCAATAGGGTCCTTGCCATTGTTTTAAACAAAGCATTTGCATCCAAAAACTTTAAAATAAGAAATGTTTGGTTTTCTTCCATAGAAAAGCTCATAAGGGGTTTTCTTCAAAATGGGTCTTATAGAGACTCTATTGAGAACATAACATGTAATGTTCACAACATCTGCCCAAAAATGTTTAGGCATCATATGCTCATTCAGCATGGTTCTTCCAAGTTCTATAAGAGACCTGTTTTTCCTCTCCACCACTCCATTTTGCTGAGGAGTTCTAGGAGCTGAAAAGCAGTGTGATATCCCATGTTTTTCACAAAACCTTTCAAAAAAGCTATTCTTAAATTCAGTACCATTATCACTTCTTAAAGCTTTAATTTTCAAATCCTTTTTGTTTTGAATTTTCTTGGCAAGTACCTTGAAAACTTCAAAGGCTTGATCCTTTTTCTTGATAAACAAAACCCAAGTAAATCTTGAATAGTCATCTACTATGACTAGCCCATACAGATTTCCACCAATACTAGCTATCCTAGATGGACCAAATAAGTCTAAATGCAAGAGTTCAAGCGGCTGAGTTGTAGAAACATGTTTAATATTTTTGAAAGATGTTTTTGCCTGCTTTGACTTTTGACAAGCCTCACATAGTCCTTCTTTGGAAAATCTTAGTTTGGGGAGACCAAAAACTAACTCTTTAGAAACAAGCTTATTCCAATGCAATATGTCAATGTGTGCTATTCTCCTATGCCATAGCCAAGACAGATTGTCATTAGAAGTTAAACATGTAGAGTAAGGAGAAGAATGATCTACTTCCAATATGTAAATGTTGTTAGATCTCTTGCCAATCATGAGAAGTTCATCTGAGTCTTTGTTGCTGATGAGACAATATTCATCATCAAAAGCAATTCTGTAGTTCTTGTCACATAGTTGACTGATGCTCAGTAGATTGAACCTTAATCCATCGACCAGCAATACATCTTTTATCACTGTGTTTGCCTTATATCCAACAGTACCGTAGCCTAGTATTTTCCCTTTATTGTTGTCTCTGTATACAACTGATCCATTTTCTCTTGGTGTGAAGGTGCTCAGGTTCCTTCTATCACCCGTCATATGCCTTGAGCAGCCATTGTCTAAGTACCAAATTGAGCTTCTGCTAGGATGAGAGAGGAGGAAATCGTAGAGAAAATCATTCTTCACCTAGGGGTAGTGAAGGAGGAAGCAATTATGAGGATGATCATGATTATAGAGAATATGGGGAAGATGGAAGGAGAGGAAGAAGAGGGAATTATGGAGCCTTTGGAGGATATGGAGGGTATGGCCGTGGCAATCACTTCTTTGAGGGAGAAGGTAGGATAGATGAGAGGAACCTAAAGCTTAACCTACCCAAGTTTAATGGTGAAGGAAGTGCCGAAACATACCTAGAGTGGGTGATGAAACTAGACCAAGTGTTCTCATGTTACCCTATGCTTAATGAGGAGAAGAAGCTCAACTTAGCTATCTTGGAGTTTGAAGGCTATGCACTAGTGTGGTGGAACCAAATCCTTGTTGATGCTGAAAGAAGGAGAAGACCACAAGTGACTTCACGGACTCAACTAAAGGATGCATTGAAAGGGAGATTTGTACCACCTACTTATGTTAGAGATCTTCACATCAAACTTCAAAGATTGAACCAAGGCTCTAGGAGTGTACAAGAATATTTCAAAGACCTAGAGTTGACTATGCTAAGGTGTGACTACCAAGAAGATAGGGAAGCTGCACTTGCAAGGTTCACACATGGATTTAATAGAGAGATCCAAGATATTCTTGAGCTCCAAAGCTATGTGACACTTGAGGATGACATCCACAAGGCCGAGAAGATTGAACAACAAATAAAGAGGAAGGCAACCTTTAAGAGATCCTCTACTTCACATACTTCATCATGGAGAGACAAAGGCAAGAAGGAGGGCTACTCCAACCAACGGAACAAGTTTGACCGAGACATACCTAAGGTAAAAGAGGTAGTTCCTAACACTTCTAAACCTAGTTCTATTAAGTGTTTCAAATGTCTAGGTCATGGCCACATAGCCTCAAATTGCCCAAACAAGAAGACTATGGTGATGAGAGTTGATGGAGCCATCACAAGTGAGGAATCTAGCTCATCATCAAGTGATAGTGAAGCTTCCAGCACAAGTGGACCTTCTACCTATGAACAACCTGAGGAAGGTGACCTCTTGATGGTAAGAAGGATGCTTAGTAATGTATGTAAGGAGCTTGATGAATCACAAAGGGAGAATATCTTCCATACTAGATGCACAATTGAAGGGAAGGTATGCTCTTTAATTATAGATAGTGGTAGTTTTACTAATGTAGTTAGTACTAGGTTAGTAGATAAATTAAACTTGAAAACTTCTTCACATGCTAAACCTTACAAATTACAATGGTTGAGTGAGAAAGAAGAGTTAGTGGTAGATAGGCAAGTTCTTATTTCTTTCACTATAGGAAGGTATAGTGATGATGTTCTTTGTGATGTTGTTCCTATGGAGGCCACACACCTCTTACTTGGTAGGCCTTAGCAATTTGATAAACATGCTTTACATGATGGTGTTGCCAATACTTACATTTTCTCTCATGTAGGAAAGAAGATTACTCTCAAACCATTATCACCAAAGGAGGTTTGTGAAGACCAAATCAAAATGAAAATTAGAAGAGACCAAGAGAAGGAACTCTCCTTGGCCGAAAGCTCCAAGGATGACAAAGTGAAAGGAAAATCTCACAAGCTTAAGGCCAAGAATCATGGAAAATTGAAACATGATAAGAGTGATAAAAAAGAGAGTTTCTTGATTGAAAGAAAAGAGTTAAAGAGAGATTATCTAGCTAGGAAAGTGATGCTTCTTTGTCTTCCTAACCCTTTGATTTTGAGCACTAATTTTGTAGGTGATCAAGGAAGATTGGAGGCCTTATTGGAGGAGTTCCAAGATGTACTTCCTAAAGACCTACCTCATGGCCTACCACCAATTAGGGGGATTGAGCACCAAATTGATTTGATTCCGGGTGCACCTCTACCAAACCCTCCAAGCTATAGGAGCTCCCCCCAAGAGAGCCATGAAATCCAAAAGCAAGTGTAAGAGCTAATGGACAAAGGTTGGATGAAGGAGAGTCTCTCCCCTTGTGCATCACTAGTGATCTTAGTGCCCAAGAAGGAGGGAACATGGCGTATGTGCACAGATTGCCGAGCAATAAATAACATCACTATAAGGTATCGCCACCCTATCCCTAGGCTAGATGACTTATTGGATGAACTGCATGGTGCTTGTGTATTCTCTAAGATAGATCTTAAAAGTGGTTATCATCAAATTAGGATGAAACAAGGTGATGAATGGAAAACCGCATTTAAGACTAAATTTGGCTTATATGAGTGGCTTGTTATGCCCTTTGGTTTGTCTAATGCACCTAGTACTTTTATGAGACTCATGAACCATGTGTTAAGAGAATTTTTAGGAAAGTTTGTTGTTGTCTATTTTGATGATATCTTGATCTATAGTAAAACTTTCCTTGAACATTTAACACATTTGAAGTTTGTCTTAGAAGTACTTAGGAAGGAGCAACTCTATGCCAACAAAGACAAGTGCACCTTCTCAACCAACAAGGTAGTATTTCTTGGATATGTAGTGAGCTCTCAAGGAGTTCAAGTGGATGAGAGTAAGGTAAAAGCTATACAAGATTGGCCCACTCCTACTTGTGTTAAAGATGTTAGGAGTTTTCATGGATTAGCTAGCTTTTATAGGAGGTTTGTTAAAGATTTTAGCACTATTGCATCTCCTTTAAATGAACTAGTTAAGAAAGAAATTTCATTTGCATGGGGCCCTAAACAAGAACATGCCTTTCGAACTCTCAAAGAAAAATTGACTAATGCACCTATTCTTGCTTTGCCTAATTTTGATATGTCTTTTGAATTGGAATGTGATGCTTCTAATATAGGAATTGGAGCTGTGTTGATCCAAGGAGGACACCCTGTAGCTTTCTTTAGTGAAAAGCTCAAAGGTGCACAAGTGAACTACTCAACATATGACAAGGAGATGTATGCCCTAGTAAGAGCATTCCAAGTGTGGCAACACTATCTCCTTCCCAAGGAATTCATAGTGCATACGGATCATGAGGCTTTGAAGCACTTGAAATGACAAGGAAAGTTGGGTAAGAGACATGCAAGATGGGTTGAGTATATTGAGAAATTCCCTTATGTCATTAAATACAAGAAAGGTGTAAATAATGTGGTAGCCGATGCACTTAGTAGGAGATATACTTTGATTGCCATGTTAGAAACTAAGATGCTTGGTTTTGAACATATTAAATGCTTGTATGAGAATGACATAGATTTTAGTAAAGTGTACTTGATGTGTGCGCAAGGAGCTCATAAAGAATTCTTTAGGCATGAAGGATATCTTTTTAAAGGAAAAACTTTATATGTGCCTAAGACTTCTTTAAGAGATCTACTCATTTGTGAAGCACATGAAGGGGGCATCATGGGACACTTTGGTAATGATAAGACTCTTGCTATATTACATGAACATTTTCATTGGCCACATATGAAAAAGGATGTTAACCGGTTTGTGAATAAATGCATAACATGCCATAGAGCAAAGTCTAGAGTTCTAAATCATGGATTGTACACCCCTTTACCTATTCCTAACTCCCCTTGGATTGATATCTCTATGGATTTTGTACTTGGATTGCCTAGGACCAAGAGGGGTATGGATGCCTTGTTTTTTGTGGTGTGTAGGTTCTCTAAAATGGCTCATTTCATTGCTTGCCATAAGTTTGATGATGCCACACACATAGCAAACTTAAAGAAGTGGTAAGGTTGCATGGTATGCCAAAGAGTATAGTGAGTGATAGGGACTCCAAATTTCTTAGCCACTTTTGGAGGACCCTTTGGAGCAAGCTTGGCACCAAGCTCTTGTTCTCTACCACTTGTCATCCACAAATGGATGGCCAAACCGAAGTGGTTAATAGGACACTAGGTCAACTTTTGAGGTGCTTTGTTAAGGGCAATGTGAAGTCTTGGGAGGAACATTTACCTTATATAGAATTTGCATATAATAGGGTGGTAAATGCTTCTACTAATTGTTCACCGTTCGAAATTGTGTATGGTTTTAACCCACTGACCCCCCTTGATCTTGTGCCTATTCCACTTGAGTTTGCTTTGGATGTAGATGGAGCAAGTAAAGCCGAGAGAGTGAAGTGCCAAGATTAGAGAACAAATTCAGAAGAGGTACACCAAAGTGGCGGCTAAAGAAAACCAACACAAGAAGGATGTTCAATTCAAGGAAGGAGACTTGGTTTGGCTTCATCTAAGAAAGGAGAGATTTCCTAATCTTAGGAAATCCAAGTTAATGCCTAGAGGAGATGGACCATTCAAAGTCCTCAAGAAACTTGGACCTAATGCTTACAAACTTGACCTCCCTAACACTTTCATTGGTAGTAACTCTTTCAATGTTAGTGACTTATCTCTTTGTGTTGTAGGTGAAGATGAACTAAACTTGGGGACAAGTTTGAATCAAGAAGGAGGGTTTGATGGAGGAACATCCTTGACAAGAAGAGTTACAAGAGCCATGCACAAAAGAATTCAAGAAGAAGTTGAGAGTCAACTCAAAAGTCAAGGACTTGTAACCTTCTAAATATGTTGTAAAGTTGTAATTATATTAGGAGCAATTAATTTGAGCCTTTCTTGGTGAATAAGTGCACAACCTTATGTTTGTAATTGAACCAAAGTTTAGGAGTGTTTTGTGAGAGAGTTGGGTAATTGACTGAGGTGACCAGTTTCAGTATTCGGACCATAACTAGAGCTACACAACTCCAATTGAGGCGTTCTTGGTAGCAAATTAAAGAAGACTTCAAGGGCTACAAAAGCTATGAAGACAACAAAACCCAGTTCGGCCTCCATCAAGACGGAAAACGAGCTTGAAGTTAGCGTTGGAATGCTTCCAGGATGGTAATCGACTACCAACTGTTGGTAATCGATTACCACAGAGCCAACCTCTCATTTTCGACCTCTAAAGACCTGGTAATCGATTAACACAGAGCCACTCTCATTTCTAGACACCCAAAGACCCCGGTAATCGATTACGACTAAGTAATCGACTACCACTTGCATTTTCTCAGTTTTTCTAGTTTTTGGTTGTCTCTCCTTCTAAGGAAGGTGATGTATATAAAGTAGAAGCTTGGAGTGCAAGCTAGCGCCACTCCAGCTAGTATAAATACTTAACACTCTGAATTGTAAAAGAACTTTTGTGAAATTGAATATAGAATTCAGAATCTGTGTGAGAGCATTTACTCTCTAGAGTTCTTGTGAAGAACCTTGAATCTTATCAATGGCTTCTTGATCCATTGTGGCGATTCCACCTTGAGCTTATTGGCACTTGCCATGGCGCTTCCATTTCTCTTCTAAACCGTTTGTTTTCTTCATCTTCTATTTAAATCCTCGTTTTCCCCCAATTCAAAACCTAGAAACTCCATTGAAGCATGAAGGTCCGTTCAATTCTTGCAATTCTCTCGAGGCTTACATCACTAATTCTTTGTTTATTACAAGTTTAGACCCAAATTAAATCCTTAAAACAATTACATAATTGAAAGAAAACTATTAATAAGCCTAAACATTAAAACATTTCGCTGAAAATTCCTGGAAGCATTCCAATGCTAACTTCAAGCTCATTTTCCAACTAGTTGCAATTCGAACTGGGTTTTGGTGTCTTCATAGAATTTGTAGCTCTTGAAGTATTCTTTAATTTGGCACCAAGAACGCCTCAATTGGACTTGTGTATCTCGAGTTATGATCGAAATACTGAAACAGGTCAGATGCAAAAATCAGCAGCGAATTTTATTAGAAGCCCAAAATTGAAAAGTAAGGTTGGAGAGTTTGGTTGAGCTTTTGGAGATGGTCCTCCATCAGTCTCTCTTCTTTCTATCTCTTCTTTCATATTCCTTTCTATTTAGTCACCGAAACACACCAAAATTTAGCGACGGATTTGCTAAAAACCCGATTAGCGACCAAATTACAACTATGTTCTATAATTGTCTAGCCTTCTAAAAATTCAATCCAATTGCACAATAAGGTTCATATAGACATAGCAACATCAAAATCCAGCAAGTGCAGTACAAGTACAAAGTGAAAATTACACCCAATTCAAAACTACACACTCAAGTCCAAAACAAAGGTACTAGAAATTCAACTTGGGTGATGTGTGCTCAAAACATGGTCCAAGGGTGTGTTTATTGTCCAATTCTTTTCACTTTTTAAATCTTCTCTTGCTGTTTTTGTTCTTTTGATTTTGTTTTTGTATGGTCCTTACTCAATTGATACTCTTTTTGGACCCATACACTTTTATTTTCACCACTACTTCTTTTTCTTTTGTTTTTTCTTTCTCACTTGTTTCTTTTCTTTGTTTTGATTTTTGTAATTTTTTGCACACTAAGTATGGCTGGACCGAAACCATAAGATGAAGAAGAGCAACCTCCAAGTTTAATTTTCAAACCCCAAAACGAAAATTACAAGATCATACACAAATTGGACCTAAAGAGTGCTCTAGAAGATATTACGAGCATGTACATGTGAGTCTTACACTAGAAGTTTGTTCTACCACTTGAAACCCATGTAAAACTTGAAACCCACATCACCAATGGTGCAGCACATACCACAAGAGTCATGGTTATGGAGGAAAAATAATAAAGACTAAACAAAACTACAAGAAAACACATCAAACAAAGAAGCTTACAAAAGAAGTTACTTTAGAACAATGAATATTGTAATGGAAGCTAAAGTAACTATGAGTAAAACTTCAAGATAAGCATGCATGGACACTCAAACCCACGGTTTGAAGAAGAAAGAAAGAAGAAAAGCATGCTTAGCTAAAACCAACCGAACAAAATTGGAACAACTCAAAGAAACAAAGACTAGGCTATTGAAAGAAGACATGGAACATGAAAAACACTATGGAAAACTATAGAGTTTGGGAAAACCCATTACTAACCGGTTGAAGATGACCCATTGAAGAAGACAACAAGCTCATGATACCACTTGATAGAGGCCTCCTTAGAGAGATTCCAAAGAGTCTTTGATGTTGCCCAATCTAGCTTCTTCAATGCACTCTAAGACAAGCTAAAGGAAGCTTTCGGTCAATGCTTCAATGGTGGAAGGGAAGACTGAAAAAGAAAAGGTGAAGGGGGTGAGAAATGGTGAGGGTAGGCGCCATGGCTAGCCAATAAGCCTAGGGAGAACTGCCACAATGGAGGATGAAATTCATTGATAAGATTCAAGAAACCTTGCTAAGCAAGACAGGAGAATCCTCTCTTAAGAAAAGCTCAAAGCTATTTCATTTATCAAAAATATCAAAAGTTCCTTTATAATTTCATTTTTGGCTTTATATAGGCTTAGAAAGACTTGAAGAGGAAGCTAAACAACTTTAGAGTACTCTACAAGTCAATGAATAAGAGCCACAAGTTCAAAGGTTTAAGTACATGTCACTTTCAAGAGTGTTTCATGTCACTTTCAAAGGTTACATGTCACTTTCAAAGGTTAGATGTCACTTTCCACTTGATTATCATCCATTGGATGAGTACATCTAATCAAGGGTTAAGATTTGCTCTTGGATTAGGCATGGATCCTAATCCAAGTGAAAATCTTCTTGAACCAAAACCACTTAGATTCACAATTTGAAATTCAAACTTAAACCAAATTAAATTTAAATTTAAAATGAGAATTTAATATGAACTTGAACTTAAATTCATTCACCCTATTAAGCTTCACTCTTTAAGCTTACTAGCCTTTTAAGCACAATGTTAAGCAAATACTTAAAAGAAAATACACTTTTGGCCAAAAACTTACAAGGCCATCAAAATCATTTACACTTCAATTACAAAAATCAAATCCTAAGCTAAGGTAATTTGGAGCTTCTAGTAATTCTTCTAGTTGAGTGATTTTCCTTAGATGTACCTACATCAAGGTGCCCCTCCCCCCTTTAACTTTTCACTAAAGTAAGCTATAAGGTGTTTACCTTGCATTAAGACCTAATGTAAAACCCTCCTCTTATTTACTTATTTTACTTATATTTTGTAATTTAAAGTGGTTAATGATATAGTAGATAAAAGAGAGATTTAGAAAACAACACTTTTATTACATAAGTTTTAAAGTTCATTACAAATAGATTTCATAACTTTGTCCTTTTATTATTTTACATAACTACCTTTCTACTACCTTAGAACATCTACCCAACACTTCTACACGCAAAACATAGCAAGCACCTTCACACAAGATAGTAGCAACAACCAGTGACAACTTCTTAACCCTGCAAATCTGTAAAAATAGAATTGCAAGGGTGAGCTTTCCTTAACCATAATTATAAAAAATTGATTGAAGTTCAAGGAAAACCTTTTCTTTTATAAATTTAGAAAGTTCATCGAAAATATCATTTTTAGAATAATACTTCCATACATATCCATGATCATCAAAATATCAATCACATAGTAAGGCAATCAACAACCAAATCAAACAAACCATCAATCACAATCAATGATTTAGGCATGAATTCCATTTAATCAAACACACCATCACTAATGTATGCTCCTAAGCCTACATGATGCATGCACCTTCACCATGCATTTTCACTCTTCACTCGAAATGCAATGTGGCGCCCTCCACTGAAAATAGCCTGGGGCATCTGATTCTCACACTCAATCAGACCCACCAGAGGTAGACACTCCGTAATTGTCGAGTTCCCTCAGTGTCCGGCAGGACCTCCCCCGCAACATGTGATCATCATGAGCAGGGCAATTTCCCCACCAAGAGAACCCCCTCTAGTCCACGGTATTCCACTCACACAGACGAGAATCCGTAACTTACGGACTTGGTCTACTACTATCCAGTCATCATGCAACATGCTCTAGGACCTTGAATTGTATAATGACCTTTATCACATTTTAAATCTTGACCTCTTTACTAGGTCATATTCATTTCAAAACCTTCTAAGCATTGCCTATTCACCAAGCAATCTTAGAATATTGCCTCTCCACTAGGCATTTCAAATCGGTCATTAAGCAATTCAAGTCCATCACCAATTTCATGCAACCATGCATGTCACCACTTATTCATATCCAACTCAAAACCAGACATATTTCGATATGAAATCAACACCAAGAAACACCAATAAACACCAATAAATCAAGAAACCAAGAAACAAGAAACACCAAGAATTATCAAGGAAACATCAAGAATCAATAAACAAGACGATACCACACTTTTCCTCGTAACAAGAATAATTCTGTTTCGATGTGGAAGATCGGACAAAACCGCAACCACTACGAGCATACTAAGAATTATCTTCGCACCTTAGTATCCGAAAAACTAAAGAAATATAATGAAAGTAACAACAAAACAAAGAATAGAAGAGTAGGATAAGGACACTCCCCCCTTACGGGTTTCTCTCAGCTTCTTATACTCTTCCTCTACTTACTTGCTCCTCTTTTAGAGATATTTCTTCCTAAGAGAGAGCTTGAGAGAATATAGAAATGTTCTTTGGTTTGTTTTCTCATCTGAAATCCCTAGGCCCTATTTATAGAATTCCCAAGGTACTATTTGCTACAGAATATTCTACAGAATATAGAATATTCCACAGAATATTCTACTACAGTAATTTTACTATTTACCTCAGTGATTTTATTATTTACTACAGTAATTTTACTTTTTACCACAGTAATTTTATCACAGTAAATTTACTATTTACCATAGTAATTTTACTATTTACCACAGTAATTTTATTATTTACCACAGTAATTTACTATTTGTACAGTAATTTACTATTTGCACAGTAATTAACTATTTGCACAGTAATTTACTATTTACTACAGTAATTTCAAAAATTCATAATTTTTAATTATTTTTATATTTCTCTCTGTTATAAAAACCTCTCTTAAACTATATTTAAGTTTTTGGGATGTTACAATACTCCCCTCCTTTTTAAAAAATTTCGTCCTCGAAATTTACCTTTATTGGAATAATTCAGGGTAGCTGCTTTTCACTTGATCTTCCAATTCCCATGTAACATCTTCACTTGCTTCGTTTTTCCAAATAACCTTGACCAAGGGAATTTCTCTTCCTCTCAGGAACTTGATCCTCTTATCCTCGATGTTTAAAGGTCGTGTTTCAAACGTGAGGTTTTCTTTTACTTGAACATCGTCAAGTTCCACCACATGTGAAGGATCATGGATATACTTTTTCAATTGAGATACATGAAAGACATTATGAAGATTTGACAGAGTAGGTGGTAATGCAATTTGATAGGCTACGGGTCCAACCTTTTTGAGAATTTGGAAAGGTCCTATGAAACGAGGTGTGAGTTTGCGGGATTTGAGAGCCCTGCCAACTCCAGTCCAAGGTGTTACTTTTACGAATACATGATCCCCCTCTTCGAACTCAAGGTCCTTTCTTCGATTATCATAGTAGCATTTTTGCCTATTTTGTGCTGCTCTCATCTTCTCTTGGATTAGTTTAATCTTTTCAGTAGTTTGTTGTATTATTTCAGGTCCTAAGGTTATGTGCTCTTCAGGCTCTACCCAGCATAAAGGTGTCCTACATCTTCTTCCATATAATGCCTCATATGGGGCCATTCCAATTGAAGAGTGGTAACTATTATTATATGTGAATTCTATTAAGGGTAGATGGCTATCCCAATTTCCTTTATATTCCAAAATACATGCCCTTAATAAATCTTCTAGGGATTGAATAGTTCTTTTAGTTTGTCCATCTGTTTGAGGGTGATAGGCAGAACTTAGTTTTAGCCTTGTTCCTAATGCTTCCTGCAAACTTTCCCAAAATCTAGAAGTGAATCTAGGATCTCTATCTGAGACTATGCTTGTGGGTACACCATGTAATCGTACTATTTCACTTATATATAAATTGGCTAGTTTTTCTAATGAATACCTTACATTAATTGGGATAAAATGAGCGGATTTGGTTAATCTATCTATTATTACCCAAATAGAATCTGTTCCTTTTGAAGTTCTTGGTAATCCTACTACGAAATCCATAGAAATACTATCCCACTTCCATTGCGGTATTTCTAAGGGTTGCAGCATTCCTGAAGGTTTTTGGTGTTCGATTTTAACCTTTTGACATACCAAGCATGCATATACAAATTCGTTCACTTCTTTCTTCATTTTAGGCCACCAAAACAGGGTCTTCAGGTCCTTATACATCTTGGTGGCACCAGGGTGAATACTAAGCTTACTTTTATGTCCTTCCTCTAAGATTACCTTCTTAAGTTCCAATATATTAGGTATGCATATTCTATTTTGAAATCTTAAAATTCCATCAACTCCAATATTGAAGTTACTATTTTCTCCTTTTCTTATGGCTTCAATCTGATTATTAAGAAAATGATCCATTTCTTGTTTCTGTCTTATTTCATTCATAAATTCATTAGTTATTCTTAAGGCTCCTAACTTAATACTAACAGGAGTAAACTCACATGCAAGGTTGAAGTTCCTAAATTGATCTATTAAATCCATCTCTTTAACCATTAAACTTGATATTGCTATGGTCTTTCTACTTAATGCATCAGCTACTACATTTGCTTTGCCTGGATGGTACTTAAAATCAAAATCATAATCTTTTAAAAATTCCATCCACCTTCTTTGTCTCATGTTTAACTCCTTTTGGCTAAATAAATACTTAAGGCTTTTGTGATCACTAAATACCTCAAATCTTGTTCCAAAAAGATAGTGTCGCCATATTTTAAGCGTAAATACTATTGCAGCTAGTTCTAGGTCATGGGTTGGGTAGTTCCTTTCATGGTTTTTCAATTGTCTTGATGCATAGGCTACCACTTTTCCTCCTTGCATTAGCACTCCTCCTAAACCTAATTTAGAGGCATTACAATAGACTTCAAACGATATAGTTGGGTTTGGTAGGGTCAAAATAGGAGCAGTAGTTAGTTTTTTCTTAAGGGTTTGGAAACTTTGTTCACAGTCGTTATTCCATACAAAAGCTTGGCCTTTTCTAGTTAAGGTTGTGAGAGGCAAAGCTATCTTGGAGAAATCTTTTATAAATCTTCTATAATATCCAAATAATCCTAAGAAAACTCTTTATTTCTCGTCACATTTTTTGGTCTTTCCCATTTTAGAACTGCGTCTACTTTATGTGGATCTACTGCAATTCCTCCTTGTGATATTACATGTCCTAGGAAACTAACTTCTTCCAACCAAAATTCACATTTGGACCATTTCGCATATAACTGTTGATCTTTCAAGATTTGTAATACCACTCAAAGATGTTTAGCATGTTCCTCTTTGGTTCTTGAGTATACCAAAATGTCATCTATAAATACTACCACAAATTTATCCAAGTATGGTTGAAATATCTTATTCATGTAATCCATAAATACCGCGGGTGCATTAGTTACGCCAAAGGGCATAACCATGTACTCATAGTGTCCATATCGAGTACTAAAAGCCGTTTTAGGGATATCTTCAGCTTTTACCCTTATTTGGTGATATCCAGATCTTAGATCAATCTTACTAAATACATAAGCTCCTACTAGTTGGTCCATAAGATCATCTATCCTTGGTAAGGGGTACTTATTCTTAATGGTTACCTTATTTAGTTGTCTATAATCTACACAAAGTCTCATAGTTCCGTCTTTTCTTCTTTACTAGAGAGTACGGGTGCTCCCAAGGTGATGCACTAGGTCTAATAAACTGTTTCTTCAATAGTTCTTCTATTTGTTTCTTTAACTCCACTAATTCTAAGGGTGACATCCTATAGGGTGCAATAGAAATTGGTCCAAATCCGGTATCGTCTATAGAAAATTCAACTTCCCTTTCGGTGGTAGTTGGTTTACTTCTTCAAAAATACCTCGAGAGAAATTCTGTACTACCGGTATATTATCGAATGTGACCTTTCGTTCCACTTCTAGGTTAGAAAGGATCATGTACACGTCATTATTTTTCTTTAAGTCCCTTTTTACTTGGTTGGCGAGATTATCTCCATATCCCTACTTGCTTCAGAAGGGTCGAAAATTAAGGTTTTATCGAAGCTATTTATAAGGACATGGTTGGAAGATAACCAGTCCATTCCAAGAATAATATCAATTTGTTTTAGTGGTAGACAAACCAAGTTGACTAGGAAGGTTTTGTTATTTAGTTCTATTTGACAATCTAAAACATGTAAGTAGTTGTAACGACTCATTGGTAGGGGTAGTTATTATTAAATCAATGTTTAAAAGGGATAGTGGAAGTTGTAACCTTTTAGCACAATCAAGATATAAAGGAATGAGTGGCTCCGAGTCAAATAGTACAAGTAAAGGAATTCCACGTATGGAACACGTACCTTGTACAAGATCATTGGCATTCGAGGCCCTCGGCTCCATTGAGGGTGAATACTCTTCCCACAACCTTTGGTTTCCTTGTTGATTGTTATTAGTGCCTTTAGCGCTTCCATTAGTTTCTTCTTTTAGTTGTGGGCAGTTCCTTTGGATGTGTCCTTTTTGGTTGCATTTGTAGCGAGGTAATGTCCGATTTGGGGCATTGAGGGAGATATGCCCGGACTCCCCACATTTGAAACATTTGGTTGGGGCTGGAAATTGCCACTTCCTCTTACTTTGTTATCCATTTTCATTTTAGGATGGGTATATGGCTTTCCTCTCTGTCCTTGTTCCTTGTTTCTTATGGGTCCCCCATTATTCTTGCCTTTATAATAAGCTGCTTTAGCTCTAGAGTCTTCATCATATATTCTACACATATTTACTAAAATAGGGTATTGTCTAATACCCTGGTAGTTGATAGCTTGCTTGATCTCAGGTCGAAGTCCATTAAGAAATTTGACACATTTGGAGCTTTCCCCCTCCCTTCCTTGGTAATGTGGGAAATATCGTACCAATTCCTCAAACTTGATCGCGTATTCACCACATGGATCATATTCCCTTGTTTAAGTTCCAAGAACTCCATTTCTTTTTTATTCTTAATGTCTTCAGGGAAGTATTTCTCCAGGAACACTTTTTTGAAGATTTCCCAAGTTATGACTTGTCCATTAGTTTCTAAATACTGACGGGTGTTTTCCCACCAATATTCACTCTTCAAAGATATAAGTTCCAAATGCTAGTTTTTGTTCTTCTGGACAAGTCGTAACTCGAAATATCTTTTCTATTTCCCTTATCCAACTTTGAGCACTATCTGGGTTGTAACCCCCATTAAAAGATGGTGGATTGTTCTTCAGGAAGTGATTCAGCCCTTGGTACTCTGCCCTTCCTCCGTTATTTCCTCGATTCTGATTTTCTATAGCTCGAGCCAGAGCTTGTAAAGCTTCTGCTATAACTCTATCATTTCTTACCGCCATAACTTTTCTAATAAAAGTAGGGCATAGAATATCATAGAGTTAGTTTACATTCTATTCTAGACTAGGTGACTATTCAATCAATCAAAGCACACCGAATAATCAAACAAACACTCAAGCAAACAAACAATCATTCACACAACAAAAACATAGCAGACACATAACTCACAAGTCGAACTGGTTCAACCTGCTCTGATACCACTAATGTAACACCCTCCTCTTATTTACTTATTTTACTTATATTTTGTAATTTAAAGTGGTTAATGATATAGTAGATAAAAGAGAGATTTAGAAAACAACACTTTTATTACATAAGTTTTAAAGTTCATTACAAATAGATTTCATAACTTTTTCCTTTTATTATTTTACATAACTACCTTTCTACTACCTTAGAACATCTACCCAACACTTCTACACGCAAAACATAGCAAGCACCTTCACACAAGATAGTAGCAACAACCAGTGACAACTTCTTAACCCTGCAAATCTGTAAAAATAGAATTGCAAGGGTGAGCTTTCCTTAACCATAATTATAAAAAATTGATTGAAGTTCAAGGAAAACCTTTTCTTTTATAAATTTAGAAATTTCATCGAAAATATCATTTTTAGAATAATACTTCCATACATATCCATGATCATCAAAATATCAATCAGATAGTAAGGCAATCAACAACCAAATCAAATAAACCATCAATCACAATCAATGATTTAGGCATGAATTCCATTTAATCAAACACACCATCACTAATGTATGCTCCTAAGCCTACATGATGCATGCACCTTCACCATGCATTTTCACTCTTCACTCGAAATGCAATGTGGCGCCCTCCACTGAAAATAGCCTGGGGCATCTGATTCTCACACTCAATCGACCCACCGAGGTAGACACTCCGTAATTGTCGAGTTCCCTCGGTGTCCGCAGACCTCCCCGCAACATGTGATCATCATGAGCGGGCAATTTCCCCACCAAGAGAACCCCCTCTAGTCCACGGTATTCCACTCACACAGACGGAATCCGAATCTTACGGACTTGGTCTACTACTATCCAAATCATGCAACATGCTCTAGGACCTTGAATTGTATAATGACCTTTATCACATTTTAAATCTTGACCTCTTTACTAGGTCATATTCATTTCAAAACCTTCTAAGCATTGCCTATTCACCAAGCAATCTTAGAATATTGCCTCTCCACTAGGCATTTCAAATCGGTCATTAAGCAATTCAAGTCCATCACCAATTTCATGCAACCATGCATGTCACCACTTATTCATATCCAACTCAAAACCAGACATATTTCGATATGAAATCAACACCAAGAAACACCAATAAACACCAATAAATCAAGAAACCAAGAAACAAGAAACACCAAGAATTATCAAGGAAACATCAAGAACCAATAAACAGTACCACACTTTTCCTCGTAACAAGAATAATTCTGTTCTGATGTGGAAGATCGGACAAAACCGCAACCACAGAGCATACTAAGAATTATCTTCGCACCTTAGTATCCGAAAAACTAAAGAAATATAATGAAAGTAACAACAAAACAAAGAATAGAAGAGTAGGATAAGGACAGCTCCCACCCTACCCAGTTTTCTCTCACTTCTTATACTCTTCCTCTACTTACTTGCTCCTCTTTTAGAGATATTTCTTCCTAAGAGAGAGCTTGAGAGAATATAGAAATGTTCTTTGGTTTGTTTTCTCATCTGAAATCCCTAGGCCTTATTTATAGAATTCCCAAGGTACTATTTGCTACAGAATATTCTACAGAATATAGAATATTCTACAGAATATTCCACAGAATATTCCACAGAATATTCTACTACAATAATTTTACTATTTACCTCAGTGATTTTATTATTTACTACAGTAATTTTACTTTTTACCACAGTAATTTTATCACAGTAAATTTACTATTTACCATAGTAATTTTACTATTTACCATAGTAATTTTATTATTTACCACAGTAATTTACTATTTGTACAGTAATGTTACTATTTGCACAGTAATTTACTATTTGCACAGTAATTAACTATTTGCACAGTAATTTACTATTTATACAGTAATTTACTATTTACTACAGTAATTTCAAAAATTCATAATTTTTAATTATTTTTATATTTCTCTCTGTTTTAAAAACCTCTCTTAAACTATATTTAAGTTTTTGGGATGTTACACCGCTCCTATTCTTGTGTTGGATGCATCACATTCAAGTTCAAATGAAAGAGCAAAATTCGGTAAAGCAAGTATAGGTGAGTGTGTGAGTTTGTGTTTGAGCACCTTGAAGGCCTCCTCTTTACATGTTCATTCAATGGAATAGCTATAGTACTAAAATCTTTAACAAACCTTCTATAGAAACTAGCTAGACCATGAGAGCTTCTTACCTCTTTCACACATGTTGGGGTGTTGGGGTTGGCCACTCTTTGATTGCTTGGATCTTGGCTTCATCAACCTCCACACCTTCTGCACTTATCACAAATCCGAGGAAGATCACCTTCTCTGTTCCTAGTACACACTTCTCTTTATTTGCATATAGCTTTTCTTTCCTAAGCACTTCTAAGACAAGTTTTAAATGGATTACAAGTTCTTGAGAAGACTTACTATACACTAGTATATCATCAAAGTATACTACTACGAATTTACCTAAGAATTCCCTCAAGACATGATTCATGAGTCTCATGAATGTGCTTGGAGCATTAGATAATCCAAAAGGCATTACTAGCCACTCATATAGTCCAAACTTAGTCTTAAAAGAGGTTTTCCACTCATCCCCTTCCTTCATTCGGATTTGTTGGTAACCACTCTTAAGATCTATTTTAGAAAATATGGTGGATCCATGTAATTCATCTAATAGATCATCTAACCTAGGGATTGGATGCCTATAGCTAATAGTAATATTATTTACCGCTCAACAATCCGTACACATGCGCCATGTACCCTCCTTCTTAGGAACCAAGATGATTGGAGATGCACAAGGTAAGAGACTTTCTTTGACCCATCCCTTCTTCAAGAGATCTTGAACTTGCCTTTCAATTTCATGTGCTTCTTGTGGTGAGCTCCTATAGGATGGCTTGTTGGGCAATTGCGAACCCGAGATGAAATCGATTTGATGTTCTATTCCTCTTATAGAAGGTAACCCATGAGGTAACTCCAAGGGAAAGACATCTTTGTACTCTTCTAGTACTTCTTCCACATCCTTAGATTTGTTCATACACGCATTTAATATCATCGGATTCGGCAAACATAAAAACATAGACTTCCTAGCTAAGTACTCCCTTTTAATGTCCTTACAAGTAATAAGCAAAGTCCCTTTACAATTGTTTTTGCTACCTACTTTACACTTAGATTTATCTACACTACCTTTTACACTTTTCTTCTTTGCATGGCTCTCGGCCAAAGCCTTGGACGGCTTGGAGCTCTCGACCATGTCCACCTTTTCCAATTGGGACCTCTTGATCTTCATTTTGATTTGGTCCTCACATACACCCTTTAGGGCTAAAGGCTTTAAGAGCACTTTTCTACCTATAAATGAAAACAAATAGGTGTTAGCAAGTCCATCATGTATAACATTCCTATCATATTGTCATGGCCTACCTAAAAGCATATGTGTAGCTTCCATGGGCACAACATCACAAAGAACATTATCACAATACTTACCAATAGAAAAAGTGATCATACATTGCCTATCTACTTTAACCTCCCCATTTTCACTTAACTATTGCAACTTGTATGGGTTAGCATGCATTAAAGTTGGCAAGTTAAGTTTATTTACAAGTCTTTCACTAACTACATTTGTACATGAACCACCATCTATGATAAGGGAGCAAACATTGTCCTTTACCTTACACCTTGTATGGAAGATATTCTCCCTTTGAGTTTCATCCAAATCATGGTTCAATTTTAATAACCTTCTTACCATTAACAAGTACCCTTCCTCGGCCTCTTCAGTAAAGGTGGAGTGGGCTTCACCTTGATCTTCCTTTTCACTTGAAGATTCACTTGATTCTTCACTAGTGATCCCTCCATCTTGTCTCATCACCATTGCTTTATTGTTTGGGCACTATGATGCAATATGGCCCTTCCCTAAACACTTAAAGCATTTAATGTTACTTGATTTAAAGGATTGAGATGAAGGAACTACCTCTTTACCTTTGTTGAGCTCTCGGTCATGCCTAGTTGGAGGCTTAGGTGAGTGATCTCTTTTGCTCTTGCCTTTCCAAGTTGAAGTGTTAGTAATGGAGACCCTTTTGAAGCTATTTCTCCTTCTAATTTGGGATTCTATTCTTTCGGCCAAGTGAATTGCTTCTTCAAGGTTGGAGTACGTTTGCAATTCAAGGACATCTTGGATCTCTCTATTGAGTCCATGTACAAACCTTGCCATTGTAGCTTCTAGGGTCTCTTCAACTTGGGCTCTAAGCATGGTAGCTTCTAGATCTTTGTAACAATCTTGCACACTTCTATTACCTTGCACAAGTCTTTGTAGTTTATGATGAAAATCCCTCACGTATGTTAGCGGCACAAACCTCTCTTTAAGGGCTTGTTTCAACTCCTCCCAAGTGGTGATCCTAGGTTTCAAATACCCATTACCTCTTTCTTGTTGATGCCACTACACTAGTGCATATTCTTCAAATTACAATGTGACCAAGTGCAGTTTCCTCTCCTCACTAAGCATAGGGTAACTTCCAAGTATTTGGTCCACCTTCATTGCCCATTCTAGCTACACATCCGCACCAACACATCCATTAAACTTGGGAATGAAAAACTTGAGGTTTCTCTCATCAAATCGGTCCTCATCATCCCATTGTGTCCTACCATAGCCTCGGGTCCCTCTTCCTCCAACATGTCTCGCACCTCTTCCACCCCTCCTATCATGCACAAAAGGGTTCCCTCCATGTGCTCCATGTCCAAAGAAGTTCCCACCATCACTACCAATAGAACTCATGTGCTCTCCTCTTCTATTACCTCTTCTCTAACTTTCTCTCCAACTACCTTCCTCATTTCCTCTTCTACCTCTCCTTCCTCCCTCTCTATCATTTTTTCTCTCCCTCTCATGTGTCTCTTTTATCTCCCTCACACCCTCCTTAACACTCTTCCTCAAACTTATTTGGATCTCATTCATCCTCTCCATCATTTTATCAATCAAAGTTTGGGTTCTAGGTGAGTGTTCATTACCCACACTTGGGGAACTTGCCATAACTGCAAAGAAAGGTTAGTATACAGAAAATACAAAGGGAAATAAAACCTCAAAAACTCACTGAATGTATCACTCAATCAACTTGTGTATCACACACAAAATTAGGCTTTTCCTATAATGTTCTCTCTTACCTTTTACCACTCTTTTCTCTAAAGCTCTCTTAGAAAACTCTCTTCTAATCAATTATCAAGGTCTTATCACACCATCATGAAAGAAGAATAGCAACCAAGCTAGGCTTAAGAGGCCAAGAACGACAAATACTCCATGACAAAACCAAGGAATCCAAGGAGACAAGCAATAAAAAACTCAAAACAGAAATGATAGGCAACTCAAATTGTGGAGAAAATTCTAGGAGACAAAGGCATGTACTAGGGAAACAAGATAAAATTGCCCAAGAAAACATATCAAAACAGAGTCATAAGCATGTCATACAAAACTGGACAACAAGCTCAAAAAGCAATTAGCAACCGAAATTAGCGACCGAAACAGAAAAATCAGCACAAAAAGATTTAGCGACCGATTTTAACTATGTTCTATAATTGGCTAACGATCATGCTTCTCATGCTCAATTCAATAGCCAACCTTCATATGCAGTACATTACATGCCCAGCAAGGAGCAATATAACAAAGAAATGAAAAAATTACAAGGAAACATCAAAAGATACACAATGCACTAGGAAGCTCAAAACTAGAAATTTCATTAGAATGATGTAGGCTCTTTCCTAGGTCCAATGAGTGTTTCTTTGTGTAACTCTTTTATTTTTCACTTTATTTTACTCTTATCTTGCAGTACTCTTTACTTTATTTTCACTTTCTACTTGTTTTTCTTTTCACTTGTTTTTCTTTCTCTTCTCTTTTCTTTTCTATTGATTTTGATTCTTTTCTTTTGATTCACTATGGCTGGACCAAAACCTTAAAGGGAACTAAGAGCCACTTCTAAGTTCAAATCCTAGCTTATCATAGCATTTACAAGAACTACTCAAAATTACAAAAAAAATGGTAATCTAAAAATTATTAAAAATCATGTAACATGTAAGCATACACTAGAATTGCTCCTAACATTTAGAATTCATGTGAGACATGTAACTAAAGCTTAAGTGCAGTATAATCCAGAAAACATACCATAAAGTGCAGTAAATACACAAGACTAAACACAAATCCTAGAGGCATACATGAATCATAACTTGCAAGGGAAAATCTAGATGATCATATGAATCAAAATTGTAAGCTACAAAATCATGCATTCAAGAATTTAATGGATGAACATGCCAACATGAATCACGGCCTAATGCAGAAACCAAGAGAATCAAAGCATGCCCAACTCAAAACTAACGAATGTGACAACTCAAGGAACTCAAAAATAGGCTACTCTATGGAAGAAAGACTATAGATATGAAGAAGACTCAAAAAAGAAAACAAGACTCATGGAAGACTCAAAATTACTAACCGTGAAGATGACCCAATGTTAAAGACAACTATGCTCTAGATACCACTTGATGAAGGTTCTCCATGGAAGGTGCTCCAAGAAGCTCTAATGTTGCCCCGATCTAGTCTTCAACAATGCTCCACGGTGACCCAAGAAAAAGCTCTCGGCCGAAAGGTGTTTAAGGTGTTTAGGAGTTAAGAAAGGAAAGGAAAATGTGAAGAAGAAAGGGATGGAGGTGGTGACACATATAAGCCTAAGAGGAACCGCCACAATGGGTGTAGAGATCCATTGATAAGATTCAAAGAGAATTCCCTAAGGGAACACGAGAAGAAAATCTCTCAAGAATGCACAAAGCTATTCATTCATCACATTGCCAAAAGATTCTTACAATGGTTCGGCCAAGGGTATTTATAAGGCACCCTAGTTTGGCCTCCAAGGCACCTAAACTATGATTAATTCTAGCCTAATCCTAGTTAAGATCTAAACCTAGTCGTAACCCTACCTTGCCGACCAAGAAACCATAGGAGTTAGGTTAGTTGCAAGTTAGTTAGGCTATCACATGTCATCACATGGCTTTCACATGGGTGCACATGGGCTTGTCTCCCACTTTCACCCATGTGATTAGCCAAGTCATCAATCCTAAGCACTTGCTAATCAAGGGTGGAGATCCTTGATTAAGTGTTGGCATGGATCCAATGCTTAATCAAGGGTTCCTTCCTAATTTGCAAGTGTTTCAAGGTTCACACAACTTGTAGCTGAAAACAATTTTTAGCCGATTTTGAAAACTTGTGTGACCTTGATTTAGGACGCATGGCTTGCTCAAGCCCTATGAAAACCCGTGGGCTTTGGACCCTTGTCTTACCATAAAGCTATTACAATATAGGACTAATCATGACTAAACAAGTTTACAAGTAGATTACAAGTCATGAGCCCTATACTGGCTTCATGGTCTTGGAGTCTTCCCACCTCCTCTTCTAGCCTCCTTTGCATACTTCTAGTAACCCTCCTTGATGTTCCTACATCAAACCCTCCTTCTTTTCTTGAATTTGTCCTCAAGTTAAGGTCATCTTTAATACCTACATCACACAAAGAAAGATTAGTTATATTGAAAGAGTTACTACCACCGTACTTACTTGGGAAGTCTAGTTTGTAGGTGTTTGGTCCCAACTTCTCTAAAATCTTGAAAGGTCCATCCCCTTTTGGAAGAAGCTTGGAACTCCTCAAGGTAGGAAACCAAGCTTAGATCTCTTATTGGAAGAGTTCAAGGATTTGTTTCCTAGTGAAGTTCCTCATGGCCTACCTCCCTTGAGAGGTATAGAGCACCAAATTGATTTGATCTCAGGTGCTCCACTTCCTAATAGGCCAACTTATAGGACTACTCCACAAGAAACCCATGAGATTGACAGACATGTTCAAGACCTACTGAGTAGAGGGTGGGTTAAGGAGAGCCTATCACCATGTGCATCACCGGTTATCTTAGTTCCTAAGAAGGAGGGCACATGGCGAATGTGTATTGATTGTAGGGCTATTAATAACATAACCATTAGATATAGGCACCCAATACCTAGGTTCGATGACTTATTAGATGAGTTACATGGCTCAACCATATTCACTAAGGTTGATCTTAAAAGTGGTTACCACCAAATAAGAATGAAGAGTGGTGGTGAGTGGAAAACCGCCTTTAAGACCAAATTTGGTTTATATGAATGATTAGTCATGCCATTTGGGCTATCCAATGCCCCAAGTACTTTCATGAGGCTTATGAATCATGTGCTTAGGGAATTCATAGGAAGGTTTGTTGTGGTCTACTTTGATGATATTCTTATATATAGCAAATCTTTCCTTGATCACTTAACACATTTGAGATTTGTTTTAGACGTACTTAGAAAGGAGAAGCTCTATGTAAACGAAGACAAGTGCACATTTGCCATGGACCAAGTGGTGTTCCTCGGTTTCGTGTTAAGTTCCAAGGGTGTGCAAGTTGATGAGAGCAAAGTGAAGGCAATCCTTCAATGGCCGAGATCTACCAATATGAAAGAAGTGAGGAGCTTCCATGGATTAGCAAGCTTCTATAGAAGATTTGTGAAGGACTTTAACACCATTGCATCTCCTCTTAATGAGCTTGTGAAGAAGGAAGTACCCTTTGTATGAGGGCCAAAACAAGAGGAAGCTTTTACTCTTTTGAAAGAAAAACTTACCAATGTTCCTATTTTATCTATGCCTAACTTTGAATTATCTTTTGAGCTTGAATGTGATGCTTCTAATCTTGGTATAGATGCTGTTTTGAAACAAGAGAATCATCCCATTGTCTATTTTAGTGAGAAGCTAAAAGGAGCACAACTCAATTATTCCACCTATGACAAGGAGCTATATGCTTTGGTGAGGGCTTTGCAAACATGGTAACACTATCTCCTTCCTAAGGAGTTCATAGTCCACACCGATCATGAAGCCTTGAAGCATTTGAGGTCACAAGGCAAACTCAACAAAAGGCATGCAAGGCAGATGGAATTTGTGGAAACATTTCCCTACATCATCAAGCATAAGAAGGGAGTGGCAAACATAGTAGCAGATGCTCTTAGTAGGAGGTATACACTTGTATCCCTGCTTGAGTCTAAATTGTTGGGATTTGAACATATAAACGCTTTGTATAGTGATGATGATGACTTTAGCCGTGAGTACATTGCATGTGATAAGGGTGCTCACAATGAATTCTATTGGCATGATGGTTATCTTTTTAAAGGAAAATGTTTATCTGTGCCTAAGACATCATTGAGAGAACTCTTAATATGTGAAGCTCATAAGGAGAATCATGGGTCATTTTGGTATTGAGAAGACTTTAGCCATATTACATGAACACTTCTTTTGGCCTAAGATGAAAGCTCAAGTAGCTAAATTTATAAGCAAGTGTATCACATGTCATAAGGCTAAGTCTAAGCTCACTAACCACAGCCTATACATGCCTTTACCTTCACCCACCTCTCCTTGGTTGGATATATCTATGGACTTTGTCCTAGGATTACCCAAGACAAAGAGAGGTGTAGATTATAGCTTTGTTGTGGTGTGTAGGTTCTCAAAGATGGCACACTTCATTCCTTACCATAATAATGATGATGCATCTCATGTTGCAAACCTCTTCTTCAAAGAGGTGGTGAGACTACATGGCATTCCACAAAGCATTGTAAGTAATAGGGACTCTAAGTTCCTTAGCCATTTTTAGAGATCTTTGTGGGGAAGACTTGGCACCAATTGCTTAGAAGCTTTGTGAAGAGCAACATGAAGTGTTGGGAAGATTGCTTGCCTCATGTAGACTTTTCCTACAATAGAGTGATGAATTCTACCACTCTTTTATCTCCATTTCAAGTTGTCTATGGTTTCAATCCCTTAACACCTTTTGATTTGTGTGCTTTACCTTTTTGATGCAATCCTCAAGGAGAAGAGCATATAAGTTGCGGATCTTCATGCTTCAATGGAGGCTTGGACAAATGAAGAAGAAGCTCAAGGCCTCAAGGAAAAAAAGAAATAGAAAGCGGAAGGAGTTTAGAGATGGAATCGTCATGGCAAGTGCCAATAAGTTAGAGGTGGAACTGCCACAATGAACAAGGAAGTCATTAATGAGATTCAAGGTTCTTCACAAGAACACAAAATAGAACACTCTCAAGAATAAGCTTTTAGCTTAATTTAATATTCAGAAAATTTATCAAAAGTTCTTTACAAATATGAAAATGGCCTACTTATACTAAGAGAATTGGTTCCAAGCTTGCTATGCAAGGAACTAATGTCCACCCCTTGGATTAGATTCTAATCTAATGGCCACGGAAGGAAGCTTATGATGCAAGTTTGATTAACTTGGAGAACAAGGATCAATCCTCCACCCTTGGATGTAGATCCTCATCCAATGGTCACGACGCCAAACTTGCACTCCAAGCTTCTAAGCTTAACCATTGGATTAGAATCCTATCTAAGGATCACTAATTCTTTGTTTATTACAAGTTTAGGCCCAAATTAAATCCTTAAAACAATTACATAATTGAAAGAAAACTACTAATAAGCCTAAACATTAAAACATTTCGCTGAAAATTCCTGGAAGCATTTCAACGGTAACTTCAAGCTCATTTTCCAACTAGTTGCAGTTCGAACTGGGTTTTGGTGTCTTCATAGCTTTTGTAGCCCTTGAAGTATTCTTTAATTTGGAACCAAGATCACCTCAATTGGAGTTTTTTAGCGTGAGTTATGGTTGGAATACTGAACCTGGTCAGACAGTAAAAACATTGCGAATTTATTAGAAGCCCAATTTATGAAAGATTAAGGTTTGGAGAGTTTGTTAGGCTTTTGGAGATGGATGGTCCTCCATCAAACCCTCCTTCTTGTGGCCTACTTGTCCTCAAGTGGCCTTAGGTTCTCACCTACAAAAAAATTCCACCCGAATCAAAGATTAAACACACTTTGTCAAGTTTTATATTTAATATCAAAGTGTATTTCCAACTCATTTTATTAACACAATCATGAGAATAAAGAAAATCATATAAATGTTGTTTCTCGGTATGATAGAATTTCCAAATGATTCCTAGTTTCTCATTAAGGTGTGGTGATATAAGGAATCTTCGTTTAGGTGTAGGACTTTGTGATGGTCCCTCCTTCTTAGACTCCTCCTTCCACCTAAAAAAATACCCTTGAGAATAATCAAACAAGGTACCTAACTTAGTATTTTCCCACACTTTCCAAGACCTAAGGTCTTGAAAACCTATTGTGTCACAATTATTTTTGTGCATAGTAGGAATAGAAAAAGGAGTAAGAGTTAAAGAATTTTCCCTTTTTGATAATACACAATTCCGTTGTACTTCCCCTCCTCTATCCATGTTGTTCCAAGGTTCCTCCACACACAACACTTCATTTGGAATCACATCAAAAGGAAGTTTGTAAAGATGATCACAAGAATCTTTGATTAAAGCATTAAGTACATTCCTTTCAACATCTTCACACTAGAGGTGATCAATTTGATCTTTGGAATCTTCCTTTGGAACAACACCTACAACTTCGTCAAGGTAAGAATCAAAAATGTCAAATCAAGGGTTAGTATTATTAAGTAAACAATCATTTTTCTCCTTCATTTGTTTTTCCATCAACTCTATTTCCTTAGCTTCTTTTTCTCTTAATTCTTTTTCTTTCAACTCATTTTTCTTTCTCACAAGCTCGGTATAAATCCTTTCATTTTTTTCTATCAACTTTCTTTCTTTTCTTTCCCTTCTCTCATGCTTTTCTCTCAAGATTTTCTCCTTCCTCCCATGATGTTCACGATTTCTACTAGCCTTCTCAAAGATCCTCTTATCATGCTCCTTTCTCAACCTCTTTTCCTCATTTTCTCTCCTTCTTTTGTCGAATCTCTCTTCCAAAGTTGTGTGAATCATGGTACTCATCAATCTCACCATCTTCTTTTCTTTAGGTGAGAGATGATGGAGGACCATCCTTGACAAGAAGAGTTACAAGAGCCATGCACAAAAGAATTCAAGAAGAAGTTGAGAGTCAACTCAAAAGTCAAAGCCAAGATTCAACTCAAGACTCTTCCTTAATTTGTAATAGGACTTGTAACCTTCTAAACATGTTGTAAAGTTGTAATTAGATTAGGAGAAATTAAGTTGTAATTGAACCTAAGGCAGATTTACTCCCAGTTCCAGGATGGTAATCGATTACCAACTGTAGGTAATCTGTAACACCCCCCTTTTATTTACTTATTTTACTTATATTTTAATTTTAAAGTGGTTAATGATATAGTAAATAAAAGAGAGATTTAGGAAAACAACACTTTCATTACATAAGATTTAAAGTTCATTACAAATAGATTGCATAACTTTGTCCTTTTATTATTTTACATAACTACCTTTCTACTACCTTAGAACATCTACCCAACACTTCTACACGCAAACATAGCAAGCACCTTCACACAAGATAGTAGCAACAACCATTGCAAAACAGTGACAACTTCTCAATCCTGCAAATCTGCTCCCTCGAACGTTATCCGAGATCATCACAGGTGTTAAAAACACAAAATGCAAGGGTGAGCTTTCCTTAAACCATGATCACAAATAAATAATTTTAACTATAGGAAAACTTTTGAATCTAAGTGAAAAAAATTCATAAAAACCCATATTCATTAAACAATCTACAATATTCGTCAAGATTTCTTTGAAAATATAAATTTAATTTATTTTAAAACCTGTGTAAAAACAAACCTTTAGTTCAAATAAAAAATTAAGATAATCAACCACAATAAAACGAATAAGCCATTTATCACAATAAATAATTTAGGCATGAATTCTAAAGAATCACGTATTCAATCAAAACACAAAACCACTATTGTATGCTCCTAGTTCTTTATGATGCATGTATCCTCACCATGCATTTTCACTCTTCACTCGAAAATGCAATGTGGCGCCTCCACCGAAATAGCCTGGGGCATCGATTCTCACACTTATCAGACCCACCGGGAGGTAGACACTCCGTAATTTGTCGAGTTCCCTCAGTGTCCGGCAGGACCTCCCCCGCAACATGTGATCATCATGAGCAGGGCAATTTCCCCACCAAGAGAACCCCCCAGTCCACGACATTCCACTCACTCAGACGGGAATCCGTGACTTACAGACTTGGTCTACTACTATCCAGTCATCAATGCAACATGTTCTAAGACCTTGAATTGTATAATGACCTTCATCATATTTTAGGTATTGACCTTTCCACCAGGTCATCTTCATCTCACCTCATTCTAAGTATTGCCTATTCACCAAGCAATCTTAGAATATTGCCTCTCCACTAGGCATTTCAAATCGGTCATTAAACAATTCAAGTCCATCGTCATTTCAATGCAACCATGCATGTCACCACTTACTCGCATCCAATTCACCAAGTAATTGCATATAGTGCACAAAATAAGTTATACTTGAATGTATAATAAAACAATCATGTACCACCACAAATTTGTGTTTATGACACATATATACATGTTAATATTCAAAAGAGGTTTGATCAAAAGACAAAAGATTGAAGTTGTTCATATTAAAAGTAGGATGCTTAATATCAATAATAAATGTTTCTATTTCATTTACTTAGTTATAAAGTAGTCATAGTATTCAAAGAAATAGTTGAAAGAGGAAAACAATTCTAAATAATCATTCAAAGGATAAAGAAAACACAATCTTAAAGAATTAAAAGGAGTGTAAGAAAGATGAAGAAACGAAACACCAAGAAACCAAAGAAAGATAATGAAAGTACCAAGGAAAGAGAGTGGAAGTACTAAGAAAACAAAGAATAGAAAAAGAAGGATAAGGAAAGGTCCCCTTACTGGTTTCTCCTAGCTTCCTATTCTTCCTCTACTTACTGGCTCCTACTTTGGTTGGAGAGATTTCTTCCTAAGGTGGAGAAAGTATAGAAAGGTGTTTTGTAGTGAAGATAGTTTGAGAGAATGTAGGAGTATTCTTTGGGTTATGTCTTCATTTGGCACCCCTAAGCCCTATTTATAGACTTCCCAAGATATTTCTAGAGAATTGGAGATTGATTCTAAAGAAAAAATCTTAGTTTCTATGAAAATATCTTAGATTCCATTAAAATATCTTAAAAGGTAAGAAAATATCTTAGTTTCCAATAAAATATCTTAGTTTCCATCAAAATATCTTAAAAGGTAAGAAAATATCTTAAAGAAAATTCTAGAATGGTTGAAAAGTCATTACTTTGATCACTTTTGGTAAAATAGGCATAACTTCTTCCACAAATATCGTTTTGGGCTCAAGTTTCTTGCAAATGAAAGAGGATTGACAGAGATACAAATGTCATGAAGGCCCAAAGAGCCAATTCGGACTGCATCTAGTGTGAAATTAGCCTTGAAAGTGGGCCATGAAACAGTGACGTGAATTTACTATACATTTGACCACTCTTGGTAAAATAGGCATAACTCCCTCCACAAGCCTCCAATTGATCTCCGGTTTGTTTCTAATTAAAGAAGATTGAAAGATCTAGAATTGTCATGAAGACATCAAGAGCTAGTTTGGACCGAATCTGGGGTGAATATTTCCTTGAAGTGGACACATGCAACCAGTGAAGTGAATTCCAGCGAATTGAACATTTTAAATCATGTAGTTGCCATTTTATACAAATTTGGGATATGAGATTCAAAATGCAGACCCTTGGGACTTATTTTGGAAGCTACAGTAATTTCGGGCAGCTACAGTAATTTCAGGCAGCTACAGTAATTCCGGGAAGCTACAGTAATTCCGGGCAGCTACAGTAATGTCGGTGGCGGTTGCTACAGTAATGTGCTACAGTAATTTCAAAAATTCATAATTTTTAATTATTTTTATATTTCTTGAATGTTACAAAAAAAACCTTTCTTATACCATATTTAAATTATAGGTATTCATGTATTCCCCTGTTTTCTGAGTGTTGTTCACATTGCTTTGTGTGTTGTACACTACAAGTCAAGTAGCTTCTTCTGCATAATCTTTGTTATTAGCAATTTTAGACTCAAATTTGCTTTAGTCTTAGGTTCCTAATTCTAGCTACAACAAAGAAAAATCAAGAAAAGATTATACAAGTCAAAAGGAAAAGGAAAACAAAAGAAAAGGTTACGAGAAAAAGAATAGCAAGAAAATTCAAAGAAGAGAAAACAAGAAAAGTGAAATTGAAGTGAAAATCGAGTGAAGTAAGAAAGAAACAAGTTAAAAAAAAAAATATTATGCAAGTGCAGTACCATGACTGAGTGAGCCTCTATTCATCATCAAATTAGTGGTTCAATGATCTTTGGACTATAGAGACACTTAAGACTAAGCATTACACCTAAAACTTGAGTTTAAAGTGCTAATAATTTTGATTCTTGAACTTGAGGTGTGCATTGTGCTTGGTAGTGGTGAACTGCATTTGTGAACAAGGTGCAGAAAGACATAGCCTCGGTAGTAATTGATTACCACGATTAGTAATCGATTACCACTGTTCCAATTTGTGTTCTGGACATTCATAGCTTCGGTAGTAATCGATTACCACGACTAGTAATCGATTACCACTGTTCCAACTTGTGTTCTGGACATTCAAGCCTCGGGAGTAATCGATTACCAAACCTAAGTAATCGATTACTACTCTGTTTTTGTGTCAAAACTTGCTTACAAATTGTCTCATTGCTTCCTATAACTACATCATAGTTTGTTTCCATTGATTGTGCCTTTGTCACATTGTTTCATTCATTGATTTGAGTAGCTTAATTCTTTCAATTGTTCTTTATTGCTTGTCTTCTATTGGATTCTTAAGGTTTTGTCTTGAGTTTGTATCCTTTGGAATTCTTAAGCTCAACTCTAGAATCGTTCCTCTTTCACTTTGGAAACAAAGACCTTGATAATTGATTAGAGGTTTCAACAAGAGTTTAAAGAGAGGTTGAGTGGAAAAAGACAAGAGAGAACATTAGAGAAAGAATCTTGAAAGTGTGATACACGAGTGCTACTAGAGTGAAACACTTAGAGAGTGGCAAGGATCTTTTATATACTTTCATTTATTATCTAACCTTTCTTGTGCAGCCATGGATTGTTCTCCTAGCACAGGAAATGATCTTTCACCTAAAACCAAGAAGATGATGGACTTGATGAAAACCATGATGCAAGCTAGTTTAGATGAGAGATTTGACCAAGAGAGGAGAGCTAAGGAGGAAAGAAGGTTAAGGAAAGAACTTGAGAAAAGAAACCATGGGGAAACAAGTGATAACCGAGACAACCATGACCCTAGAGGAGCTAGGAGAGGAAGAAATCATAGAGGAAATCATTCTTCACCTAGGAGTAGTGAAGGAGGAAGCAATTATGAGGATGACCATAATTATAGAGAATATGAGGAAGATAGAAGGAGAGGAAGAAGAGAAAATTATGGAGGATATGGAGGATATGGAGGGTATGGCCGTGGCAATCACTTCTTTGAGGGAGAAGGTAGGATAGATGAGAAGAACTTAAAGCTTAACCTACCCAAGTTTAATGGTGAAGGGAGTGCTGAAACATACTTAGAGTGGGTGATGAAACTAGACCAAGTGTTCTCATGTTACCCTATGCTTAATGAGGAGAAAAAGCTCAATTTAGCTATCTTGGAGTTTGAAGGCTATGCACTAGTGTGGTGGAACCAAATCCTTGTTGATGCTGAAAGAAGGAGAAGACCACAAGTGACTTCATGGACTTAACTAAAGGATGCATTGAAAGGGAGATTTGTACCACCTACTTATGTGAGAGATCTCCACATCAAACTTCAAAGATTGAACCAAGGCTCTAGGAGTGTACAAGAATATTACAAAGACCTAGAGTTGACTATGCTAAGATGTGATTACCAAGAAGATAGGGAAGCTACACTTACAAGGTTCACTCATGGACTTAATAGAGAGATCCAAGATATTCTTGAGCTCCAAAGCTATGTGACACTTGAGGATGCCATCCACAAGGCTGAAAAGATTGAACAACAAATAAAGAGGAAGGCAACCTTTAAGAGATCCTCTACATCACATACTTCATCATGGAGAGACAAAGGCAAGAAGGAGGGCTACTCCAACCAACGGAACAAGTTGGATCGAGACACACCTAAGGTAAAAGAGGTAGTTCCTAACACTTCTAAACCTAGTTCTATTAAATGTTTCAAATGTTTAGGTCATGGCCACATAGCCTCAAATTGCCCAAACAAGAAGACTATGGTGGTGAGAGTTGATGGAGCCATCACAAGTGAGGAATCTAGCTCATCATCAAGTGATAGTGAAGCCTCCAACACAAGTGGACCTTCTACCTATGAACAACCCGAGGAAGGTGACCTCTTGATGGTAAGAAGGATGCTTAGTAATGTATGTAAGGAGCTTGATGAATCACAAAGGGAGAATATCTTCCATACTAGATGCACAATTGAAGGGAAGGTATGCTCTTTAATTATAGATAGTGATAGTTGTACTAATGTAGTTAGTACTAGGTTAGTAGATAAATTAAACTTGAAAACTTCTTCACATGCCAAACCTTACAAATTACAATGGTTAAGTGAGAAAGGAGAGTTAGTGGTAGATAGGCAAGTTCTTATTTCTTTCACCATAGGAAGGTATAGTGATGATGTACTTTGTGATGTTGTTCCTATGGAGGCCACACACATCTTACTTGGTAGGCCTTGGCAATTTGATAAACATGCTTTACATGATGGTGTTGCCAATACTTACATTTTCTCTCATGTAGGAAAGAAGATTACTCTCAAACCATTATCACCAAAGGAGGTTTGTGAAGACCAAATCAAAATGAAAATTAAAAGAGACCAAGAGAAGAAACTCTCCTTGGCCGAAAGCTCCAAGGATGACAAAGTAAAAGGAAAATCTCACAAGCTTAAGGCCAAGAAGCAGGGAAAAGTGAAACATGATAAGAGTGATAAAAAAGAGAGTTTCTTGATTGAAAGAAAGGAGTTAAAGAGAGATTACCTAGCTAGGAAAGTGATGCTTCTTTGTGTTCCTAACCCTTTGATTTTGAGCACTAATTTTGTAGGTGATCAAGGAAGATTGGAGGCCTTATTGGAGGAGTTTCAAGATGTGTTCCCTAAGGACATACCTCATGGCCTACCACCAATTAGGGGAATTGAGCACCAAATTGATTTGATTCCGGGTGCACCTCTACCAAACCGTCCAAGCTATAGGAGCTCCCCCCAAGAGAGCCATGAAATCCAAAGACAAGTGCAAGAGCTAATGGATAAAGGTTGGGTGAAGGAGAGCCTCTCCCCTTGTGCTTCACCGGTGATCTTAGTGCCTAAGAAGGAGAGAACATGGCGTATGTGCACAGATTGTCGAGCAATAAATAATATCACTATAAGGTATCGCCATCCTATCCCTAGACTAGATGATTTGTTAGATGAGTTGCATGGTGCTTGTGTATTCTCTAAGATAGATCTTAAAAGTGGTTATCATCAAATTAGGATGAAACAAGGTGATGAATGGAAAATCGCATTTAAGACTAAATTTGGCTTGTATGAATGGCTTGTTATGCCCTTTGGCTTGTCTAATGCACCTAGTACTTTTATGAGACTCATGAACCATGTGTTAAGAGAATTTTTAGGAAGGTTTGTTGTTGTCTGTTTTGATGATATCTTGATCTATAGTAAAACTTTCCTTGAACATTTAACACATTTGATGTTTGTTTTAGAAGTACTTAGGAAGGAGCAACTTTATGCCAACAAAGACAAGTGCACCTTCTCAACTAACAAGGTAGTATTTCTTGGATATGTAGTGAGCTCTCAAGGAGTTCAAGTGGATGAGAGTAAGGTAAAAGCTATACAAGATTGGCCCACTCCTACTTGTGTTAAAGATGTTAGGAGTTTTCATGGATTAGCTAGCTTTTATAGGAGGTTTGTTAAAGATTTTAGCACTATTGCATCTCCTTTAAATGAACTAGTTAAGAAAGAAATTTCATTTGCATGGGGCCCTAAACAAGAACATGCCTTTCGAACTCTCAAAGAAAAATTGACTAATGCACCTATTCTTGCTTTGCCTAATTTTGATATGTCTTTTGAATTGGAATGTGATGCTTCTAATATAGGAATTGGAGCTGTGTTGATCCAAGGAGGACACCCTGTAGCTTTCTTTAGTGAAAAGCTCAAAGGTGCACAAGTGAACTACTCAACATATGACAAGGAGATGTATGCCCTAGTAAGAGCATTCCAAGTGTGGCAACACTATCTCCTTCCCAAGGAATTCATAGTGCATACGGATCATGAGGCTTTGAAGCACTTGAAAGGACAAGGAAAGTTGGGTAAGAGACATGCAAGATGGGTTGAGTATATTGAGAAATTTCCTTATGTCATTAAATACAAGAAAGGGGTAAATAATGTGGTAGCCGATGCACTTAGTAGGAGATATACTTTGATTGCCATGTTAGAAACTAAGATGCTTGGTTTTGAACATATTAAATGCTTGTATGAGAATGACATAGATTTTAGTCAAGTGTACTTGATGTGTGTGCAAGGAGCTCATAAAGAATTCTTTAGGCATGAAGGATATCTTTTTAAAGGGAAAACTTTATGTGTGCCTAAGACTTCTTTAAGAGATCTACTCATTTGTGAAGCACATCAAGGGGGCATCATGGGACACTTTGGTAATGATAAGACTCTTGCTATATTACATGAACATTTTTATTGGCCTCATATGAAAAAGGATGTTAACCGGTTTGTGAGTAAATGCATAACATGTCATAGAGCAAAGTCTAGAATTCTAAATCATGGATTGTACACCCCTTTACCTATTCCTAACTCCCCTTGGATTGATATCTCTATGGATTTTATACTTGGACTGCCTAGGACCAAGAGGGGTATGGATGCCTTGTTTGTTGTGGTGTGTAGGTTCTCTAAAATGGCTCATTTCATTGCTTGCCATAAGGTTGATGATGCCACACACATAGCAAACTTATTCTTTAAAGAAGTGGTAAGGTTGCATGGTATGCCAAAGAGTATAGTGAGTGATAGGGACTCCAAATTTCTTAGCCACTTTTGGAGGACCCTTTGGAGCAAGCTTGGCACCAAACTCTTGTTCTCTACCACTTGTCATCCACAAACGGATGGCCAAACCAAAGTGGTTAATAGGACACTAGGTCAACTTTTGAGGTGCTTTGTTAAGGGCAATGTGAAGTCTTGGGAGGAACATTTACCTTATATAGAATTTGCATATAATAGGGTAGTAAATGCTTCTACTAATAGTTCACCGTTTGAAATTGTGTATGGTTTTAACCCACTAACCCCCCTTGATCTTGTGCCTATTCCACTTGAGTTTGCTTTGGATGTAGATGGAGCAAGTAAAGCCGAGAGAGTGAAATCTCTTCATGCCAAGATTAGAGAACAAATTCAGAAGAGGTACACCAAAGTGGCGGCTAAAGTAAACCAACACAAGAAGGATGTTCAATTCAAGGAAGGAGACTTGGTTTGGCTTCATCTAAGAAAAGAGAGATTTCCTAATCTTAGGAAATCCAAGTTGATGCCTAGAGGAGATGGACCATTCAAAATCCTCAAGAAACTTGGACCTAATGCTTACAAACTTGACCTCCCTAACACTTTCATTGGTAGTAACTCTTTCAATGTTAGTGACTTATCTCTTTGTGTTATAGGTGAAGATGAACTAAACTTGGGGACAAGTTTGAATCAAGAAGGAGGGTTTGATGGAGGACCATCCTTGACAAGAAGAGTTACAAGAGCCATGCACAAAAGAATTCAAGAAGAAGTTGAGAGTCAACTCAAAAGTCAAAGCCAAGATTCAACTCAAGATTCTTCCTTAATTTGTAATAGGACTTGTAACCTTCTAAACATGTTGTAAAGTTGTAATTAGATTAGGAGAAATTAAGTTGTAATTGAACCTAAGGCAGATTTACTCCCAGTTCCAGGATGGTAATCGATTACCAACTGTAGGTAATCGATTACATGCTTCCAGTTCCAGGATGGTAATCGATTACCAACTGTAGGTAATCGATTACATGAGAAGTAGCCACTGGAGTAATCGATTACCACGACCAGGTAATCGATTACCACCGAGACACTTTCATTTCTGGACACCCAAAGATCCTTGGTAATCGATTACCATGACTAAGTAATCGATTACCACGAGCAATTCTCAGCTTTTCTGAACTTTGGGTTGTTTCTCCATTTAAGTACGTAAATGTATATAGTCTAGAAGCTTGGGCTGCAAGCTAGCACTTCTCCAATTAGTATAAATACCTAACAAACTGAATTGTAAAGCACCTTTTTTTTGAAATTGAATATAGAATTAAGAATTTGTGTGAGAGCATTTTCTCTCTAGAGTTCTTGTGAAGAACCTTGAATCTTATCAATGGCTTCTTGATCCATTGTGGCGATTCCACCTTGAGCTTATTGGCACTTGCCATGGCGCTTCCATTTCTCTCCTAAACCGTTTGTTCTCTTCCTTTTCTGTTTAACATCTTCGTTTTCCCCAATTTAAAAACCTAGAAACTCCATTGAAGCATGAAGGTCCGTTCAATTCTTGCAATTCTCTCGAGGCTTGCATCAAGAGATCATTCCATAAACTAGGAGAACTTTCCATGGCTGCACAAAGAAAGGTTAGATAACAAGTACAAGCATATAAAAGATCTTTGCCACTCTCTAAGTGTTTCACTCTAGTAGCACTCATGTATCACACTTTCAAGACTTTTTCTCAAATGTTCACTCTTGTCTTTTTCCACTCAACCTCTCTTTATACTCTTGTTCAAACCTCTAATCAATCATTCAAGGTCCAAGTTTCCAAAGTGAAAGAGGAACGGTTTTAGAGTCAATCTTAGGAATTCCAAGAAATACAAACTCAAGACAAAACCTTAGGAATCCAATAGAGACAAACAATAAAAGGTACTCAATGAAAGGAAAATTAGGCTACTCAAATGAAGAGTTTAGTATGAGACAATGACACCTAAACTACTGCACAAATTATGCTTTCAATTTAAGGCAAAAATCTGGAAAAATTGGACATCAACTCAAGTACACAATTCAAGCCAAATTATAAGTAATTTGAAGCCGAAATAGGGACCGAATTTTAGGCAAGTTCCAAGTGAATTTTGTGAAGTGATTTTAAGTGATTAGGTGCAGTTTTTCACCACTGTACAACCAATTAATATGCTCAAAATACAGGGGAAAAATAGAGTTTCAAGTTACCAAGCATATCATACATTACAAGTCCAAGAATCTAGGCTACTAGTAAGCTAAACTCAAGTTTTGATGCTAATGCTTAGTCCTACGTGTTTCTATTGTTCCAAGTCCTTTTAACCACTAATTTTGGTAGTGTTTAGAGTCTCAAATAGTCAAGGTACTGCACTGCACATTTAGGCTTTAATTTTACCAAATTCACTTTTCAATTGCTCTTTTTCTACTCACTTGAATTTCACTTTTCTTGTTTTTCTTCTCTTTGAATTTTCTTGTGATTCTTTTTCTTGTAATGTTTTCTTTTGATTTTATTTTTCCTTTGACTGTGTATATTCCTTTTCTTGACTTTTCTTGCTGGACCGAATTAGAAAAATCCTGAGACTAAGGCAAAATTAAGTCTAAAATTACTAGTATGCAAGATCAAGCATGGTGAAAGCTACTTGAACTTGTAATGCAGAATTCTTAGCACTTAAATCATGTGAACAACACCTCAAACACATTTAAACCAGTAATTCATGGATTAACATGGATTTGGCATGGTTCATATGAAGCAAAAGCAAGAACACATGTGAAAAATTACTAGAACAAGCTTAGGAAGAAATTTAAACGGTGAATTAAGATGAATTTTGCTAGGAATTTTAGATCTAGGAATTTTTCAAAAGGAAAACTCAAATTCAAGATGAAGACAACTCAAGGAAAATGTGAAGAACTCAAAAAAATTCATACAACACGTATCTACACAAAAAAATGAAGAGAAAATGAAAATTCAAAGCAAGAACTCAAACCAGATAGAAGAATGCTCCAATTGAAGTAGAACAAGCTCTAGATACCAAATTTGATGTAATCCTCAAGGAGAAAAGCATATAAGTTGCGGATCTTCATGCTTCAATGGAGGCTTGGACAAATGAAGAAGAAACTCAAGGCCTCAAGGAGAAAAAGAAGTAGAAAGCGGAAGGAGTTTAGAGATGGAAGTGCCATGGCAAGTGCTAATAAGCTAGAGGTGGAACTGCCACAATGGACAAGGAAGCCATTGATGAGATTCAAGGTTCTTCACAAGAACACAAGAGAGAACACTCTCAAGAATAAGCTTTTAGCTTAATTCAATATTCAGAAAATTTGGGGACAAGTTCAAGCAAAGAAGGAGGGTTTGATGTGGGAACATCCCAAAGGATTACTAGGAGCATGTAGAGGAAGATAGAGGAAGAAGTGGGGAAGCTCCAAGACATTGCACAACCTCGATCAAGCCATAGTTTAGGACTTACATTTTGTAATTTGTTTGTAAACTTTTTTGATCAAGTACCTTTGTAAGTGTACAAGTTACAAGGTCTTGTAAGTGAGTCCAAAGCTCACGACCTAGACATGTTTTCTTTAGGTTTGAGTGCTTTTATTTTTACTTGTTTAGAATGTTTGGTTAAGAGTACAAATAATGATCTATGAAGCACTAAAATTCACCTTAGATTTTCGGATGGAATGTAAAGTTTGATTTGAAATTCTAAGTGAATCTAAAAGCTTTGGTTTGAGTAGAGTTGCTCCTTGGGTGGGGATCCATGCCTTAACCCAAGAAGGAACATCCACCCTTGATCTCTCAAGTCCATCCAAGGGCTAAGAATCAAGGAGGATTAGTGACATGGCACTTTGAAAGTGACATGTAACTTAAACTAGCCTTTATTAGATTAGTTAGTTAAACTCCTAACTAAAGTTAGTTTTTGGTTAGCTTTGATTAGGATAGGTTAGGTTTAGTTTAGCTTGCTTCTCAAGTCAAGCCTAGGCCTATAAATACTTGTAAAAACGAATTTGTTAGAACTTTTGATAATTTTGATGAATGAATAAGCTTTGAGCTTTTCTTGAGAGAGGTTTTCTCTTGTCTTGCTTAGCAAGGTTTCTTGGATCTTATCAATGGATTCTCACCTCCATTGTGGCGGTTCCTCCTAGGCTTATTGGCTTGCCATGGCGCCTTTCTTCCCCATTTCTCACCCCCTTCCATTTTCCCTTTTCAGTCTCTCTTGCATCCATTGTTGACTTGACCGAAAGCTTCACTTGAAGTTTGGGTTTGGAGATAGTTGAAGAAGCTAGATTGGGAACTTACAAGGACTCTTTGGAGAATCTCTAAGGAGGCCTCTATCACATCCAATGGTCACGGCGTCAAGCTTGCACTCCAAGCTTCTAAGCTTAGCCCTTGAATTACTATCCTCATCTAATGGTCACTAATTCTTTTGTTTATTACAAGTTTAATACCCTAATTACAATTCACAAATACTAGAATAATTACAAGTCCTATTACAAGTTAAGAAGAAGTCTTAAGTTGACTCTTGACTTGAGAGTTGACTTTGACTTTGAAGTTGACTCTCCACTTCTTGTATTTTCTTGGTCATTGCTCTTGTAATTCTTCTAGTGATGGATGGTCCTCCATCAATCCTCCTTTGATCCAAGGGTTAGCAAGCTAACCGGTTCACCCTTCTTAGTTGGTGCCAAAGCTTATTATAAATAGGAGAAAATTTTAAGTGTAAGGACTTTTGTTCAAATTTGAATGAAATTGAATTTAGCAAGTGCTAATTCTTAAGAGTGATTTCTCTCTAAGGTTTCTCTTCAAACGTTGAATCTCATCAATGCAACTTTTTCCTTGTGGCAATTCTCCCTTAGGCTTATTGCTCTTGCATGGCACCATCACCTTCTAAACCTCTTCCACTTTCTTCTTTCTTCTAAGTCCTTGAGTCTAGAGTCATGTTTGCTTCCGCCATTGATGCACATCCGTGGAGCTTCCAATTAAAGATGAAGATTGGGACAAATTTGAGCTTCTTCTCAAGCAAGCTCAAATCATTAGGCAAGTTGAACAAGGTTTTGAAAAGCAAAATGACAGATTTGGAAAATAAGATTACTACTTTAGAAACTGATGTACAAAGTTTGAAAAAGGAAAATGAAGCTTTAAAGCAACCATGTTCAAAGTGTAACTCTTTTGATTCTTCATTGAGAAAGAGTAATATGAAGTTCTTTGCATTTAAACAACCTAATAGAAACAGAACCTTCACATGTAGTTATTGCACGAAACCTGGTTATAACTCTTATAATTGCATGATTAGGAAGGAAGGAATATCTTGTGGTATGTTTAAATGGGTTACGAAAGATGATCACAACTCTAACGTTAACAGACCCAAAAAGTCATGGGTACCAAAAACAAAGTGATATCTTTTTCTGTGTAGGTATGCTTGAGAGCCAAGCACTCAACTTGGTATTTGGATAGCGGCTGCTCAAGACATACGACCGGTGACAAGAGTAATTTTATCTCCTACAAATAAAAGGAATCTAGTTTGGTAGTTTATGGAGAAAACAAAAAAAGGTAAAATTTTGGGTATAGGTGCTGTTGGAGACAAATCCAACACTGTTATTGAGGATGTTCTACTTGTAGAAGGTTTGAGATTCAATCTTCTAAGTATTAGCCAACTTTGCGACAAAGGCTACAAGGTATCTTTTGACAATGGATGTTGCACGATTAGTGGAAACGACTCGAATGAGGTATTAATGGTCGGTAAAAGACACAATAACATCTACATTCTCGAACTTGATCATTCATCATCATATCATAAATGTCTTACGTCAAACGATTATTTATCATGGCTTTGGCATAGACGTATAGCTCATATAGATGTTCATTAGCTGAACAAGCTTTCATCTAAAAACCTATTACAAGGGTTACCTAACTTAAGGTTCAATAGAGAAGGCCCTTGTGATGCATGTCAAAAGGGCCAGCAGTCTAGAAACTCTTTAAAACTAAAAATGTTGTTTCAACTTCTAGACCACTTGAACTATTGCACATGGATCTATTTGGACCCTCTAGGACTACGAGTTTGGCTTGAAACCTGTATGGACTAGTCTTAGTAGATGATTACTCTCGGTTTACTTGGGTTGCATTTATACCAAGTATAGACAATGCCTTCATAGTTTTCGAAATCATTGCCAGAAGGATACAAAACGAAAAGGATTTGAAAATTAAATCTCTTAGAAGTGATCATGGAAGTGAAATTGAAAATGAGTCTTTTGAAAAATTTTGCGAAAAGTTTGGCATCAATCATAATTTTTAAGCTCCAAGAACTCCACAACAAAATGGAGTTGTTGAGATGAAAAATAGGTCCTTGATAGAACTTGCTAGAGCAATGTTGAGTGAGAATGCTTTGCCTAAATACTTTTGGGCTGATACAGTTTTTACAGCTTGCTATGTTCTAAATAGGATAGTGATTCAACCTATTTTGAAGAAAACTCCCTATGAGCTTTATAGAGATAAAAAACCAAATATCTCTCATTTCAAGGTATTTGACAGCAAATGTTTTGTTCTGAACAATGGCAAAGAGCCTCTTGGTAAATTTGATGCCAAGGCGGATGAGGCTATCTTTATATTCATCAACTAGTATGGCTTATAGAGTTTTCAATAAAAGAACAATGTGCATTGAGAAATCTGTACATATAAAGTTTGATGAATCTAACAATCCCCAAAAGAGAAGTGTATTTGTTGATGATAAGGAAAGTAAAGTTGAAGATGGCAGTAGCACACCAAAAATACAACAAGAACCACCAACCATTTCACACGATCTACCATGAGAATGAAGGAAACCTAGAAACCTATCTCTTGACAACATTATTGGCGACATCCAAAAGGGAGTATCCACTAGATCTTCCTATAATATGTTCTGTGATGATTTTGTATTTGTATCTTAATTTCAACCCTCTTGTGTTGATGATGCTTTGAATGATAAATTTTGGATGAATGTTATGCATGAGGAGTTGAATCAATTTAAAAGGAATGATGTTTGACAACTAGTACCTTTTAATAGAGATATGAATATAATTGGAACAAAATAGGTGTTTAAGAACAAGTTGGATGAAAATGGTATTGTGGTTAGGAATAAGGCTAGACTAGTAGCTAAGGGTTATAATCAACAAGAAGGAATTGATTTTGATGAAACTTATGTCCCTGTTGCTAGACTAGAAGCCGTAAGGCTACTACTTGCTTTTGCCTGCATTCACGATTTCAAGTTCTTTTAGATGGATGTGAAAAGCACATTCTTAAATGGCTACATCAACGAAGAAGTATTTGTTTCACAACCACCCGGTTTCACTGATTATAGTTTCCCTAAGCATGTCTACAAGCTAAAGAAAGCTCTCTATAGCCTGAAGGAAGCCCCTGGACAATGGTACGAAAGGCTAGTAAGTTTCTTTTGTCTAATGGGTTCGACAGAGGTAATGTTGACAAAAATCTTTTCATTAGGAAGAAGTCTGACAATATTCTATTGGTCCAAGTCTATGTTGATGATATCATTTTTGGATCAACTAATCAATCCCTTTGTGAGGAATTTGTAGCTAGCATGCAGGGTGAATTTGATATGTCCATGATGGGGGAACTCAAATTGATGTAAGCCTTCCATGGAAGTCTCACTTGCTTTGCCCAATCTTCACTTCTCAAGTATAAGCTTCACGGTTTCAATGGAGTAATTGGCGGAATCCAACTCAAAAAAGAAGAAAGGTATGAAATGGGGTAGAGAAGAAGGTGAGGAGCGTCATGCCTAAGCAATAAGCTCTAGGTAGAATCGCCACATGGAGAATTCACCATGATAAGACTCAACAAGGTTCACTAAAGAAACCTAGAGGAGAAAATTCTCTCTTAAGCAAATATGCTTCTCTCTAAAACATGTGTTGCAAGTTTGAATTTCCACCACTTGATGGGATCTACATCATGTGGCCGGAATTCAAATTTTGGCCTCTTGATTAGATCAAGATCAAGTGATGCTAATTCACTCTTGAATGGTTGCCTTAAGCATGCATTCCCACGGTTCAATCTCCTCCCTTGATGGAGCATTTGATCAAACGACCAAGTTTGAAAGGAGTTAGTGGAATTGCCACTAACTTTCCCTCCAAAAATATCTCTAATCTCTCAAGGGAGAGTGGCGCACACCCTCTCTCATTTTATCACTAAAATTGTTTAACTAAGCTAACACATGGCCATGGCACACACTTGCCTATTTAGCCAAAATTATTTGTCTCAAAAATCGTAATTACAATTCAAATGATTCTAAGACTATTACAAGGTTTGCTGACCAAGAAAAGTCCATGAGGAGTTGACTATTGACTTTCATGTTGACTTTGACTTTGAGTTAACTTCCTCTCTTCCTCTTCTTGTATTCTTCCAAGCATAGACCTTGTTAGTCTTCTTCAGTTGTTAACTTCCATACTTGGAGTGGATGGACCTCCATCAAACCCTTCTTCTTGAGCACAACTTGTCCCCAAGTTGTCATCTTCCTCAAGACCTACAAAATGTGAAAGATCACATACATTAAAAGAGTTACTTCCACCAAAATCTAAAGGAAGATCAAGTTTACAAGCATTAGGGCCTAATTTCTCAATAATTCTAAAAGGACCATCCCCTCTAGGAAGCAACTTAGACTTCCTCATATTCGGAAATCTTTCTTTCCTAAGATGCAACCACACCAAGTCTCCCACTTTAAAATCAAAGGCTTTTTGGTTCTTGTTGTGAGCCTTGGCATATTATGCATTCTTTTTCTCAATTCTTGCTTTAACTTTGGCATGAAGTTCTTGAATCCTCTCGGCACGCTTCACTCCTTACCTATCATCAACAATATCAAGGGGCAAATAAGCAAGATCAAGGGGTGTTAGAGGATTAATACCATATACAACTTGAAAAGGAGATAAAGAAGTAGTAGAATGAGCTACTCTATTGTAAGCAAACTCTACATGTGGTAGGCACTCCTCCCAAGTTTTAATTATCCTTCACAAAACTCCTAAGCAATTGTCCTAATGTTCTATTTACTACCTCCGTTTGACCATCCGTTTGAAAATAAGAGTTTTGTACCAAGCCTTCCCCATAATGTTCTCCAAAAGTGGCTAAGGAACTTGGCATCCTTATCACTCACAATGCTTTGCGGCACACCATGGATCCTTACTACTTCCTTGAAGAACAAAGTAGCAATACGAGAAGAATCACCTATCTTGTGGCAAGGTATGAAATGAGCCATCTTGGAAAACCTACATACCACAACAAAGATGGAATCCGAACCACTCTTTGTCTTAGGCAATCCGAGGACAAAGTCCATGGATATGTCTAGCCAAGGTGAAGTGGGCACGGGTAAGGGCATGTAAAGACCATGATTAGATAGCTTAGACTTTTCCTTATTGCAAGTGATACACCTTTCAAATTTTGAAACTTGCACTTTCATTTTAGGCCAAAATAAGTGCTCATGCAAAGTGGCAAAGGTCTTGTCTATCCCAAAATGTCCCATGATCCCACCCTCATATGACTCACATATCAAAAGTTCTCTCAAGGAACAATTAGGTATACATAAACAATTTCCATTGAAAAGATAATCTTTATACCTAAAGAAGTCCTTAAAAGCACCTTTAACACACTCTTGGTACATGAGACCGAAATCATTATCCATAGCATTCAAGGTCTTTACTTGTTTAAAACTAATTAATTTAGACTCAAGCAAAGAAAGAAAGGTATACCTCCTACTCAAGGCAAGGCATCGACTACTATGTTGGTTGACCCCTTCTTGTACTTGATGATGTAAGGAAAATTTTCTATGAATTCCACCCACCTAGCATGTCTCTTGTTGAGTTTCCCTTGGCTCTTGAGATACTTCAAGGCTTCATGACCCGAATGCACAATGAAGTCCTTGGGAAGCAAGTAGTGTTGCGAAGTTTGGAATGCTCTCACCAATGCATAAAGCTCCTTGTCATATGTGGAGTAATTCAATTGAGCTCCTTTCAATTTCTCACTAAAGTAAGCAATGGGGTGGCCTTCTTGATTTAGAACCGCACCAACACCTAAATTTGAGGCATCACACTCAAGCTCAAAAGTTAGTGAAAAATTAGGTAAAGATAAGATAGGAGCATTAGAAAGCTTATCCTTAAGTAAGTTAAAAGCAAGTTCTTGAGGTTCTTCCCAAAGAAAAGGTATTTCCCTCTTGACTAGCTCATTCAAAGGAAAAGCAATGGTGCTAAGCCATGGAAGCTTCTCACTTCCTTCACACATGTAGGGGTTAGCCATTCCTTGATTGCCTTCACCTTTGCTTCATCCACTTGTACACCTAATGAACTCACAACAAAGTCAAGAAACACAACACTATCCGTGGAAAATGTGCATTTATCTTGGTTAGCATATAAGGTTTATGTCCTAAGAGCTCCTAATACATGCCTCAAGTGATTCAAATGTTCATGAAAATATTTGCTATATACAAGAATATCATCAAAATACACTACAAAAAACTTTCCAATGAATTCTCTCAAGACATGGTTCATCAATCTCATGAAAGTACTAGGCGCATTTGACAAACCAAAAGCCATCACAAGCCATTCATACAAACCAAACTTAGTTTTGAAGGTCGTTTTCCATTCATCCCCTTCCTTCATCCTAATTTGATGTTATACACTCTTAAGATCTATTTTACTAAAAATAGTGGAACCATGCAATTCATCTAAAAGGTCATCAAGTCTAGGGATGGGGTGGCGATACCTTATGGTGATGTTATTGATTGCTCTACAATCCGTGCACATGCGCCATGTTCCCTCCTTCTTAAGAACAAGTATTACGGGTGAGGCACATGGAGACAAGCTCTCCTTCACCCAACCTTTGCTTAGCAACTCTTGCACTTGCCTCTCAATTTCATGTGTCTCTTGGGGTGAGGTTCTATAGGTTGGCCTATTTGGAAGAGGTGCACCCGGAATGAGGTCAATTTGGTGCTCTATCCCTCTTAATGGTGGTAGGTCGTGAGGTATCTCCTTGGGGAATACATCTCTATACTATTCTAGAAAGCCATCTAGTGTACTTTGATCACCTATACATGTAACACTCAAAATTAAAGGTGAAGGTAAACATAAATAGATAGATTTCCTAGCTAGGAATTCCCTCTTAACCTCTCCTTTTTCTATCAAGAAACTTCCTTTGGCATCTTCACTACTCTTAGCCTTTTCTTTCTTGGCTTTAGGCTTAGGACTTGGAGTAGCAAGTTTGGAAGACTTCTTAGAGCTCTCGGTCGAGCTCTTGGAAGCATGGTTGGTCTTGGAGCTCTCGGCCAAGGCCTTCTTCTCTTCCTCCCTCTTCATTTTCATCTTTACTTGGTCTTCAATAACCTCCCTAGGTGACAATGGTTTAAGGTGTACCTTGCGGCCAACATGAGAAAAGACATAAGTATTTTCAACACCATCATGTATAGCATGTCTATCAAATTGCCATGGTCTACCTAGTAGCATATGAGTTGCCTCCATAGGAACTATGTCACATAGAATTTCATCATGATATTTACCTATGGTAAATGCAACTAAAATTTGCTTATCTACTACAAATTCACCCTTCTCACTTAACCATTGCAATTTATAGGGTTTAAGGTGTGGGGAAGTTTTCAAACCAAGTTTCTCTACTAGTCTAGCACTTACTACATTAGTGCAACTACCACTATCAATTATCAAAGAGCAAACCTTCCCTTGAATGTTACATCTTGTGTGGAAGATGTTTTCCCTTTAAGTGTCATCTAGCTCATGGTAGGCACTTCCTAACATCCTTCTCACCATGAGGAGGTCACCTTTTTCGGCCATCTCTTCACTTGAGTGCTCACTTGCACTCTATCCTTCATGCTCACTTGAAGAGTGGCTTGACTCCTCACTTGTGACTCCTCCATCCATCCTCACTATCATAGTTTTCTTGTTTGGGCATTGAGAAGCAATGTGTCCATGTCCTAAACATTTAAAACACTTGATGTTAGATGGTTTAGAATTAAATTTAGAAATATCTTTACCTTTGTCTTCTCGGCCAAACTTGGAAGAAGGCTTGAATGAACCCTCCTTCTTTTGCCTCTCCTTCCAACTTGAAGAACCATTAGTGTAGGACTTCTTCATGGTGAACTTCCTCTTCATTTGAGCCTCTATCTTTTCGGCCTTATGGATAGCTTCTTCCAAGGTCATGGAGGACCATCTCCAAACATGAGGATAACAAGGGCTATGCAAAGAAGACTAGAAGCTCAAGTTGAGGAAGAGTTGACCAAGTCAAAGTCAACAAGTCATGGTCAAAGTCAAAGTCAATGGTCAACTCCTCCAAGTCAACAATTTGGGCAAAAGAAGCCTTGTAATCTTCTTATTAGTTTGTAATTAGTTTAGGCTTAATTTTGTGTAAGCTTGGACCTACATTTGAATTGTGATTTTCGGCCAAGCATTGCTAATTGCATTTGGACATGTTGACTTTTGTTAATTGGTCAAAGCCTCTTAGAATTGGGCTCAAAAGTCTTATGACCACTAAGCAAGTGTAATACACTCTCTTAAAAGAGAGTGAGTGGATTAGGAGAGAGAATTAGTGGAATTACCACTAACTTAACTTGAATTTCCACCACTTGATTATTCCATAATCAAAGGTGCAAATTCAAGTCAAGTTTTTAAATGTTGACTCTCGTCTAAGAAGGTATTCAAGCCTTTGGATTTACTTCTAATCCAAGGCATAGAATTCCATCTTGATTAATCCATGATCATCACATGCTTAGGAGAGTTTTAAGCCTCTTGATCTCATTAACTCTAGATCCTTCTTGAATTGATCAAGTGAAGGGAGCCTAACATAACTTGATCAATCCATCAAGGATCCTAAGGCTAAGAAGGACTCATGGCCAAGGCACCAAGGCATCCATATAACTTAGGCAAATTCTCATTGTAAGACACTTTTGAATTGAATGAAATAGAATTTTTCTAAGACTTGTGTCTTGAGAAAGGGAGAGTGCTCTCCTAGGGTTTCTTCATAGAACCTTGAATCTTATCTTGATCTATGACTCAAGTGGCGATTCATCACCTAGCTTATTGATCTCCTTGGATCATGGCGCTATCTCCATCCTAGTCTCTTCCATTTTTTATTTTCTTCTTCTTGGTCACATACCGAAACCATCACCTATCTTAGCCTATAAATCCGCAAGCCTCTTTTGATCTTGAGTGAGGATCACTTGGTGAATTGAAGATGGGGCAAACAAGGTGTTGATCCGTGGAGTCTACATCCTAGCTTCATGGGTTTGCATCAAATTTGGTATCAAGAGCTTGTTCTTCACCTAGTTGTTCTTCACTTGTGGTATTGAGTCTAGCTCCTATCTTTGAGTTCAATTTTTGATTCAATTGAATTTTTTATTTGAATTTTGTTGTGTGTCTTGGCTGTCCACTACATATATGAGATGTTCTAACACTCTTGGTTGATCATACATGGCCTATTTTACATGCTCGACACATTCTAGTTAATAGCCCCCAAGTGTTTGATGAATTTTCTCAATATGTATTTTGTGTCATTCTTGCTGGAATTTGAATCCCCTGCATTATATGTGGCTTGATTAGTGCTTATATGTGTTATTACTATGTGCATTGCTCATTATAAGTTCAAGTTACCACTACCATGCATTATCTTGCTTGTTAGCAAAGTTTGACTTGACTTGCTTGAGTATTTGAGCCTATACTTGGACTGTCCAGCAAAGAATAGCCAAAAGAAAAATATAGAAAAACAAAAGAAAAGAAAAGAGCAAGAGAAAATATTCAAAGAAAAGAGTCAAAGAAAAATTCAAGAAAAGAAAAATACAAGAAAAGAAGCTTGATGAAAATTAGAGTGAAATTTGAGTAGCTCTTGTAGTAGAAATTTTTGGGAAAATTGAGTGCAGTACTTTGGGAAATTGGGACATTAAAGACCCACAAATTGAGTGTCCAAGCTTTATTAGGAAACATTACTCATTAGGCTCAAGCATCATATTACAAATTGTGTCAAATTTGCTAATAACATGATATTTGAACTTGTAGTGTGCTTTGCATGTGCCTAGACATATTTGCCCTATCTTTGCCCTGTTTTTGGACCCATATTTGTGGCTTCCCTGCACCTTAATTTGAGCTTATTTCGTGCCTAAACATCACACAAACCATTCCCCAAAATTTCAAGTCATTTTGAGCCAATTTTCAAGCCTAACTTCCAGCTTAGTGACGGTTTTGCTGTTGCTATGGCAGTTTCGGGTTTGCAGTTGGTTCAAGGGCTTAAACATTGATTTATTGAATTCTGGGCATTTGGTCATTCAATATACATATATATAAGCTCAACTGGAAAGTTTCATAATTTTCCAAGCTCATTTGCTATGCTAAAAAAATTTCACAAGTTGGGCAAATTTTGGTGACGGTTGCTGTCAAATTTTCCAAGAAACACCAGCATTTGCGCCTAGGCTAAATCGAAAACAGAGGCGCAAATCTACCTCCTTCTCTGGAATTTTGCGCCAGGGCGCAAACAAGAGGCGCAAATTTGTGCCAGGGCGCAAACAGGAGGCGCAAATTGTCCAGCAAAATTGCACTTGACTTCTTCCCTTCTTTGAGTTTTGTTTCAAAATTTTTTGCAGTTGTTAAATACTAGTTTTCCTTCATTTTTAGTGTTGTAAATATATTAGCCTTTGTCTAATCATGAATTTCCATTTTTGAGTAGCTGACTTTGTCATTGAGTCTTGTTTGTTGCTTGTCTTCTTTGGCTTCCTACTAGTTTTGTCTTGAGTATTTGTCTCCTTTGAATTTCCTTAAGCTTGTAGTGAATTGTTCCTCTTTCATTTGAGTAAATTGGACATTGATAATTGATAGAGGTTCCTCAAGAAACTTTAAGGAGATTGAGAGGAAAAAGGCAAGTGTGCACATCATAGAAAAAGCCATCTCAAGAGTGATACACGAGTGCTACTAGAGTGAAACACTTAGAGAGAGGCAAGGATCCCTTATATAATTGTATTTGTTATCTAACCTTTTCTTGTGCAACAATGGATTCTTCTCCTAGTGTCGGAAATGATCTCTCCCCAAGGTCTAAAAGGATGATGGATATGGTGAAATCCATGCTTAGTGCTAGCTTAGAGGAGAGGTTTGACCAAGAGAGGAGGTTAAAGGAGGAAAGGAGGATAAAGAAGGAATTGGAGAAGAGGATCCTTGGGGATACTAGTGGCAATCATGGTGGTCACAATGGGGGAGGGGCTGTACCTAGAGAGGGCTGTGGAAGCCTAAGAAATGAAGTACCTAAGAGTAGGAGAAATAGCTATAGAGGTAGTGGAAGTGAGGAAGGAATTCCTAGAGGGGACTATAGCACACCTAGGGAGAATGATTGGGGAAACAGCTATGATGAGGATGAACCCTTTAGAGGCAATAGGAATGCAAGGGGGGGAAGGAGAGATCCTCAACCTAGAAGGCCGAATCACACTCCTAGAAGAAATGTGGAAGAGTATGAACCTAGAGAGTGGGAAAGAAGCAACAAGATTAAGCTACCCAAGTTCCTTGGAGATAGTGAGGCCGAGAGCTACCTAGATTGGGTGGTGAAGGTTGATCAAGTTTATTCTTGCTACCCACACTTGAGTGAAGAGAAGAGGCTTAACTTAACCATCTTGGAGTTTGAAGGTTATGCCTTGGTTTGGTGGAACCAAGTCCTTGTAGATGCCGAAAAGAGGAGAAGGCCACACATCACTTCTTGGACCCAATTGAAGGATGCCATGAAGGGGAGATTTGTGCCTAACTCTTATACAAGGGACCTCCATGCGAAGCTTCAAAGATTAACTCAAGGTGGAAGGAGTGTACAAGAGTACTACAAGGACCTAGAATTGATCTTGATGAGGGCCGGCTATGAAGAGGAGAAGGAAGCTACAATTGCTAAGTTCACCAATGGATTGAATAGGGAGATTCAAGATGTCTTGGAGCTCCAACATTATAGAACCTTGGAGGATGCCATCCATAAGGCCGAGAGGATTGAGGGCCAACTAAAGAGGAAGAGCTCCTTCAAGAAGTCTTTCACACATGGATCTTCAAGTTGGAAGGACAAGCAAAAGAAGGAGGGATCATCCAAGACTTTCTACAAGTCTAGCCGAGATGACCCTAAAGGTAAGGAAGTCTCTAAACCTATTTCTTAGCCTTCTAACATTAAGTGTTTCAAGTGTTTAGGACATGGTCATATAGCTTCCCAATGTCCCAACAAGAAGGCCATGATCATGAGAGTAGATGGAGGGATCACTAGTGAAGAGTCCACTCACTCTTCAAGTGAAGAAGAGGAAGCTAGTGCTAGTGAGCACTCAAGCATGGAGCAACCGAAAGATGGAGACCTCCTCATGGTGAGGAAGATGCTTGGAAGTGCCCTCAAGGAGTTGGATGACTCACAAAGGGAAAATATCTTCCATTCTAGATGCCTAGTGGAAGGGAAGGTATGTTCTCTTATCATAGATAGTGGTAGTTGTACAAATGTTGTTAGTACTAGGTTAGTAAATATATTAGAACTTAGGACATCCCCACACCCTAAACCTTACAAACTACAATGGTTGAGTGATAAGGGAGAGATGGTAGTTAGTAAGCAAGTCCTTATTAACTTCTCCATAGGCAAGTATAGAGATGATGTGTTGTGTGATGTAGTGCCTATGGAAGCCACTCACCTTTTACTAGGAAGACCTTGGCAATATGACAAGCATGCTATTCATGATGGTGTTTCAAACACCTATGTTTTCTCTCATATGAGCAAGAAGGTCACCCTTAAGCCTTTGTCACCTAAGGAAGTGTGTGAGGATCAAATAAAGATGAAGTTAAAAAGAGAAAATGGGAAAAAGGGTGAGAATCTAGGACCTAGGGATGCTAAGGCCGAGATTTCCACCAAAACAAAGAAAAAGGAAACCAAAACCCCTAGAAAGCTAGCTTTGGCCGAGACTTGTAAGTTAATTACCAAACATGCCACTAGTGATTCTAGGATGAAAGGAAAGAGTGTAGCCACCCATGATCCTAGGCAAACCGAGACTATAAGCAAGGAAAAACTTAGTGAAATTATGCTTATGGGGAGAGGTGAGTTAAGAAGAGAGTACCTAGCTAGGAAGAGCATGTTTCTATGTTTACCTACACCATTAGTTTTGAGCACTAACTTGGTAGGCAAGCAAGAAGACCTTGAGTCATTGTTAATGGAGTTTGATGATGTCTTTCCTAAAGAGATTCCTCATGGCCTTCCCCCACTTAGAGGGATTGAGCATCAAATAGATCTAGTACCCGGTGCACCTTTACCCAACCGGCCTACGTATAGGAGTTCTCCTCAAGAGACTCATGAGATGCAAAGGCAAGTTGAGGATTTGATGAGTAAAGGTTGGGTCAAGGAGAGCTTGTCTCCTTGTGCTTCACCGGTTATTTTAGTGCCTAAGAAGGAGGGAACTTGGAGGATGTGTACCGATTATAGAGCCATTAACAATATTACTATAAGGTATAGGCATCCCATTCCTAGGCTAGATGACTTGCTTGATGAGCTACATGGAGCTAAGATATTCTCCAAGGTTGATCTTAAAAGTGGCTATCACCAAATTAGAATGAAAGAAGGTGATGAGTGGAAAACTGCTTTTAAGACCAAGTTTGGACTATATGAGTGGCTTGTCATGCCCTTTGGCTTATCAAATGCACCTAGCACTTTTATGAGATTAATGAATCATGTGCTTAGAGAGTTTCTAGGGAAATTTGTTGTGGTATATTTTGATGATATTTTGATTTATAGTAAATCTTTCTTAGAACATCTAACACACTTAAAGCTTGTTTTGAAAGTGCTTAGGGAACAACAATTGTATGCCAACAAAGAGAAGTGCACCTTTGCCACCAATCAAGTTATATTCCTCGGTTTTGTGGTGAGTGAGCAAGGTGTGCAAGTAGATGAAAGCTGTAACACCCTGGTTTCTAAAAAATAAGATAAAATAAAATAAAACAAATAAAAATAAATAAAATAAAGTAAAATCAAAATATTTAAAAGAGTGGTTAGATTTTACAAAGAGTGGTTAGGTTTTACGTGAGTGGGTAGATAAATAAAATAAAAGAAATCAGAATATCTCAAGGGAGTGGGTGAGTGGGTGAGTGGGCTGCTGCAAATTCTCATCAGAAAATCTATTCAAATCAAATCTCTTTTATATCTTTTCCCCATCCTCGGATATCTCTTTTTGGTTCCTGTGTTTCAAACCTACCTTCCAAAACAAAAAACAAGGAGATCAAATTTCTGATTGTGAACATAGATCAATACCTAATTTTTCAATTGCACGCGATCGACTTACTTCCAGGTCAGGGTGTTCTCTATTTTAATAATAATTATTAATTTTATTTTATTTTTATCAGGGTTAATTCTGCGTCTTCTCTACTACGGTGCTCCTTTTATTTTTTTTATGCTTAGTTTTTCTTATTGTTTATTGCTTTGGATCAACGTTTTATTGTCTTGTTAATTAGAATATTGGTGACCTTTTATTTATTGAATTAAGTATTACTCGCCTTGTTTTATGGATTGAATTGAGTATTAGTGGCTAGATCCTTTTTATTCTATTTTCTTCTCGATAGCTTAAACCTGGTGCCACTACTACACTACCTCTGTGTTTGGTTTGTTCATGGTGATTTCCTTTTTCTTATTTTTTGTTGTGCATCCGTTGATTTTGTTATTTGAGAATTGTATGGTTGTGGTGGTAAGGAGAGTCTAGAAAGACACTCGGCAAGGAAGACAAGGAAAGGATAAGGAAGACGATAGTAAAAAAAGTAAAAGTAGGAAACTTGTCTTCTCCTGAGTTAGGCCTTTTAGTTTATTGTAGTGATAGATCCTGAGTTACGCCTTTTAGTTTATTGTCAAATAATAATAGAATTTTGTAGTGCAAATAGTTACACCAATGAAATTAAATGTTACCGAAGGCAATCAAACTTTAATTAGATCCCTAAAGAAAACCAATTTCCCCCATCGTATACTATGATGTTCTAGACATTTATATGTTGTTTTGATTTCACTTTAGCCTTATCTTTTTATTTCTATTGTTTTAATTACAAAGTTCCAAGTTGTGGAAGAAATACATTACTACACAGGAGTAATTGTTCCCTTTTTATATTATATAAAAGTTAAATTATTTTATTTTAACGCTTATTTTAATCTTGGCAAGTCATTTTAGTAACGATTCTTTTTTTGGTTATTTTAGTCGTTTAGATTAGCTTTATTAGTGAATTGAATTATTGTGTGTATTATTATTGTAATTATTGTATTGTGTCTATTTGATTTAATTTAATTGGCGATTGGAAGTGTACGAGGTTTAATTTAATTCTTGTTTTTGTTTTTATGACAAAGTATATGTCATATTTCTTACTTAACTGTTTCCATTTTCTTATTTACACTGATTTTACATATGATTATTTGTGTATGATGATCTTATTGGATTTTATTGTATTAAATATTTTGTTATGTGAGCTGAGTTATATGGGGTGAGAGATTAATTTTGTGGGGGCATGTTGTATTGATAAATTGCTTAGGTTCATGATAATCAATTATGTTTGTTGAAAATGAGAGGGATGGATGCCTACTGCGGTAGAGAAACAGTAAGGTTACCCCTGGTGGACATGCTTAAGAGGCATGAAGTTTTGAGAAATTGATAACGATTATCATGAATACTAAGTGAAACGAAAATATTTTCGAAAAATAAGGATGAATGGAACTAGAACGGTTGGTCCCTGACAGGTCGATGTAATGGCCTAGGACTTTGAGGGTATTCGCGGGGGGAGAGCTTCCACTATGACTGATCACCATGAGTGGGAAGTGACTTCTTTTGCAACACTGGTTGCCCTGACTGTAACTGTCTAGTATTTCTAGTGAGAGTGTCAGAGGGGACGTGTACTCCTAGACATCGCTCAATGGTTTTAATGGTACCACATGGCATGAGAGGGAATTGTGAGTAGCATGCATCATACTGGGTTGCATGATATGATTGGTTTTGATAAATTTTGAATTGAGTGTGTGTACCTTCTTATGTTCCTTGTGTTGAGCTGTTCTTATTGGTCTTGTTATTATTATTAAAATGTGAACTAACCCTGTGTTGTGTCTGTGGTTGACACCTGTGATGACCCCGCAAACGGGTGAGCAGATGAGCAGTTTGTTGGATGCAAAAATAACGTAGGCTAGGAAAGGAGCTCGATTGCTTGAGGACTTGGCATACTATGGTCCTTGTTTTTCCTTTCTTGATTTTCAATGGTTGCTTCTATTTATACATGTTAAAAATTCTCTAGATATTTCGTTATTTGAGACTTTTTGAATTATGGAGACATATATAGTTGTGAGATCTCACTCTAGTAATTACTCTATGGAATGAAGTTAATTCCCTTCATTTAGTGGCGTATTTATTTTTCCTCGAACCATGGAGATTTTATGTCGTGGCGTTTGTAGTAACTAGGGGTGTTACAAATGTGGTATCAGAGCTTAGGTTTAATTTCCTCGGCTTGCGAGTTATGTGGTTGTCATGCTTTTTATGTGTACCTTGATGTATCATGAGATGTTTAGTGTGATTTTGATTGGACATGAATATTATGTTTGGGTGATTTTGTGAATTGCTATACCATGAGTCTTAATTGCTCGCATGTAAGATATTGAGATTGGCCACCTCGATACCTCTAATGTAGCAAGCAAGACCCTATGGCAAGCAAAAGTTATAATTAAGTATACTACATCCAAAGATTTTGTTGTATGTATTGTTTTAAGTAGGTGATATATGTCACTTTGATTAGGATTTACTTTTTATTCCTTGTCAATCTAGTGTTACGCTTTCTTTATTGCTAGTGTACTATGCTTTGGAAATTTCACATGTTCATGCATTTAGCTTGTATGTGCCTATGTCAGAAATGTTCATGTTAATTGATATGAGTTAAAAAGTTATAACAAATGTAAGGAACATTAACTAAGGAAAGAAGATGGCTAAATTAAAAATATAAAAATTGTTGGACTTAAAGCTTGAAGATGTGTTTGTTCTTAGTGTTTTGATTTTGATGTTATGGAATTGTGGTTTTTCTTAGATGAAATGTATTTAGGATCTTTCTATGTATTGCTTGTTGAGCTTAGGCATGTTTGTGTTTGATTTTTGGTTTGGATAACTCAGGGAGTTTTGCTATCTTGTGTGTGATTACTCATTTGACAAATGGTTGATTTCCTTTTCTTAAAACAAGTCTTGAAAAACCTTTGGGAACCAATTGAGGTAATAGATTACCAACAAGAGGTAATCAACTACCAAACAATGGGTAACAAAGTGTGGAAATCCATTTGTTCACTAGAGTAATTGATTACCAACAATAGGTAATCGATTACCATGCTCAAAAATCACTCAAGATTGCATTCTTCACTGGGGTAATCGATTACCCTCCCTAGGTAATCGATTACCAAGTCCTCCTTCTCTGGAGTAATCGATTACCCTCCCCTGGTAATCGATTACCTGAGTTTTCCTCACTGGGGTAATCGATTACCCTCCCCTGGTAATCGATTACCTGAGTTATGCTCACTGGGGTAATTGATGTAGGAACATCTAGAAGAGTTACTAGAAGTATGCAAAGGAAACTAGAAGAGGAGGTGGGAAAACTCCAAGAACAAGAAGATAGTATAGGACCTAGTACTTGTAGTTTACTTGTAAATTCTTTTGAAACATAACTAAGTCCTATGATGTAATAGCTTTAGGGAATACTTGGGCTTAAGCCCGTGGGTTTTCATAGGCCCAAGGCCTAAGGCTCCATCAAATCCTACGCATGCCACAATCCTAAGTCAAGCCACACAAGACTTTAAAAATCGGTTGAAATCATTTTGTTCTAAAACTTGTGTTACTTGAAAACCTTCTTAAACAAAGAGGGAGCCTTTGATTAAGCCTTGGATCCATGCCTAAGCTTAATCAAAGATCTCCACCCTTGATTAAGAGAAGTTTAGGATTGATGACATGGCTCATCACATGGCCACTAGAAGGGGACAAGGAGGGGACAAGGAGGGGACAAGCCCATGTGGAGGCCATGTGAAAGCCATGTGCTTCCTAACAACCAAGTAACCACTTGGGTTACTTGGCTTGCAAGGAAGCTCCACGGATTGGTTGAGCCCTAACTGTGATTAGTGGCTCCCAACCGTGGTTAAGGCTTACTTAGCTTGCAAGGCAAGCTAGGATTACTTGGAGCCCAAGCTTTGCAACCTATAAATACCCTAACTTTTCCATTGTAAAGGACTTTTGACATAATTGAATAGCTTCTAGCTTTTGAGAGAAATTCTCTTGTTCCCTTAGGGAAGACCTTGAATCTTATCAATGGCTTCTTCAACCATTGTGGCGATTCCTCCTAGGCTTATAGGAGTTCTCTCCTTGGCGCTATAACCATTTCTTTCCTCTCCATTTTTGCTTTGTTTTCTCAAAACCGAAACTCCTTAATTCACTTCTACCGAACCAATTCTTCTTTGCTTCCATTGATTCGGTGAATGTTGAAGGTTCGTGTGGGAACTTGGAGCTTCCATGGAATCTCTTCCAAGTGAGGCTTTTCAAAAATGCACCCAAAAATGCTGTAACGACTATTTTAATCGATTACCCACTTAATGTAATCGATTATCTTGACCGTTGAGCCCTCAGATTGCCAAAAACAAGCTTCAAACTTCATCTTTAAAAGGCTCTTTGATGCAAACCTTGGAAGAACTCTTGGAACTACATTTTATGAACATATTCTTACACTTTCATATGCTCTGAAATCAGAGATCATCATATCTTTCCAAGAAACACAAAGAGAACTTGAAGAGTTGATTTTTTTTTCTAAAGAAAAGGCAAACTTGTTGTATTCATCTATCTGGGTGGCATTCATTGTGCATTCTTTGTGATCAGACCAACACATCAGGTGTATTCTAAACTGATCCTTACTTGTTTCTTTGTTTGCTGAGTTGATACTCTAGGAGAGAGGTCTCTCTGGATAGAGTAAGTGTATTTGAGAAGTGTTTTCTCAAAGGTTTGATCTTGGGTGTTCCAAGGTCAGGGAAGAACTGTTCTTTGGGTTAAAGAACAGGTTTTGGGTGTTTTGATTTCGTTTTTGTGTTGCTTGTTGCAGAGTGAATGTAAAAGAACACAAAAGGGATCATTTGATAGTGGAAAGCCAATCGCAACAGTTGTTGGGTTGGGACTGGACGTAGGTAGTTGGCCGAACCAGTATAGATCGCTGTGCACTCTTCTCTTCTTTATCCTCTTTACAGTTTTCCTTGTATTGCTATTATCATTGATTAAATTCTGCAGTATATTTGGTAACTGTATTGATAATCTACTTAGTAATAGATACGGTAATTGAATCAATAATAGAATCAGCAATTGAATCGGTAATTGATAAGTGAATCTAGAACCAATTTATTTGAATTCGAAAGGAATTAGAATCTTGTGAAATTCGACTAAAATTGAACAAGAATCTATTCACCCCCCCTCTAGATTCATACATAGGGACCAACAATTGGTATCAGAGCTACTTCTAGTAAGTTGCTCTAGAATTTGGTCCATAATGGCCAAGAATCAATTACCATTTCTTTGAAGGTGCCTCTATTAATAGACCTCCTCTTTTTTGTGGTGATAACTATCCTTTTTGGAAAGTTAGGATGAAAATTTTTATGGAGTCTATTCATAGAAGTATTTGGCAAGAAGTTGTAACTGAATTCAAAATCCCCACATATATAGTTGATGGAAATGAATTAGAAAAACCATTTGATGCTAAAGCTTTAAATATTATACATTCTGCTTTAAACTCTGATGAATTTTTTAGAATTTCAGCTTGTAACACAGCCAAAGAAGCGTGGGATCTAATAAGGGTCACACATGAAGGTACCGCTGAAGTACGAAGGGCAAGGAAGAATACCTTGATCCAAGAGTACGAAACATTTAGAATGGCACAAGGCGAGTCTATAATGGATATGCAGAAACGGTTCACACACATTGTGAATCATCTAAAAGGACTTGGAAAAGTCTTCGTTGAAGAAGAAGTAAATGTGAAGGTGCTAAAGTCATTGAGCAGAAAATGGCAACCAACAGTCACAGCAATCACCGAATCAAAGAAATTAGCACTGATGACCAGTGCAGAGTTATTTGGTAAGTTGAGGGAATATGAAATGGATATGTCCCGTATTGCTGATGAAGAACAAAAAGATAAGAAAGCCAAAAGTCTAGCACTAAAGATGGAAGACACAGCAAGTGAGAGCGACTCATCTTGCTGTGGAAGTGAATCAGAAGAAGAGAATATGAATCTCATGGTGAGAAAATTCAAAAAGTTCATAAGAAAGAACAATGATAAAAGGAGATTCAACAATTCAAGAAAAGGCTTCAAGAGGAATGAAGGTTCGTCTTCAAAGGTCACGTGTTATGAGTGTGGAAAGATGGGTCACTACAAATCGGAGTGTCCCAACATGAAGAAAAATAACAGCAGTGAACCTAGAAGAGTAGAACATGAGGAAAGGCCCAAGAAAGATAAATTCCGCAAGAAAAAGGCCTACATCGCTTGGGAAGAAAATGACTCCTCATCCTCTAGTGAGAGTGACAATGAAGAAGCAAATTTGTGTCTCATGGCAAAACCAACTTCAGATGATGAGGTAAGTGATTCCGATTCATCTGTACAAGATTATGATGAGCTATATAATGCTTTTTGTGAACTCTTCAAAGAAGCTGAAAGAATAGAAAAATTGAACAAAGTTTTGAAAAACAATATTTCTGATTTAGAAAATGATATTTCTGTTTTAAAAACTAATGTTCAAAATCTAGAAAAAGAAAATAATGCCTTGAAATTACCTTGTTCAAAGTGTAAGTTTTTTAATGCCTCTTTGAAAAAGAATAATGGGAAGTTCTCTGCATTTAAACAAACCAGTAATAATAGAACTTTCTCATGTAGTTATTGTATGAAACCTTGACATAACTCTTACAACTACATGATTAGAAAGAAAGGTATACATAGTGGATTGTTTAAATGGATTGGGAAAGATTATCACAGTTCTAACATGCATGGACCCAACAAAGTTTGGGTACCAAAATCAAAGTGATATCTTATTCTGTGTAGGTGTGCTTGAGAGCCAAACACTCAACTTGGTATTTGGATAGTAGCTGCTCAAGACATATGACCGGAGACAAGAGCAATTTTATCTCCTTCAAATCCAAAGAATCTGGTTCGGTAGTATATGGAGATAATAACAAAGGGAAAATTCTGGGTATTGGTGTTGTTGGAGACAAATCCAATCCTGTCATTGAAGATGTACTGCTTGTGGAAGGATTGAGATACAATCTTCTGAGTATTAGCCAACTCTGTGACAAAGGTTATCATGTGTCATTTGATCAAGGAAGCTGCAAAATTAGTAGCAGTAAATCAAATGAGGTACTAATGGTTGGTAAGAAACATGGTAACATCTACATCCTTGAACTTAATCATTCATCATCATATCATGCATGCCTTACATCAAATGATGATATATCTTGGCTTTGGCATAGACGCATAGCACATATTGATGTTCATCAACTTAATAGACTGTCATTTAAGAACTTAGTGGAAGGGTTACCTGACTTAAAGTTCAATAGAGAAGGTCTATGTGATGCATGTCAAAAGGGCAAGCAGTCTAGAACTTGTTGTATTCATCTATCTGGGTGGCATTCATTGTGCATTCTTTGTGATCAGACCAACACATCAGGTGTATTCTAAACTGATCCTTACTTGTTTCTCTGTTTGCTGAGTTGATACTCTAGGAGAGAGGTCTCTCTGGATAGAGTAAGTGTATTTGAGAAGTGTTTTCTCAAAGGTTTGATCTTGGGTGTTCCAAGGTCAGGGAAGAACTGTTCTTTGGGTTAAAGAACAGGTTTTGGGTGTTTTGATTTTGTTTTTGTGTTGCTTGTTGCAGAGTGAATGTAAAAGAACACAAAAGGGATCATTTGATAGTGGAAAGCCAATCGCAATAGTTGTTGGGTTGGGACTGGACGTAGGCAGTTGGACAAACCAATATAGATTGTTGTGCACTCTTCTCTTCTTTATCCTCTTTACAGTTTTCCTTGTATTGCTATTATCATTGATTAAATTCTGCAGTATATTTGGTAACTGTATTGATAATCAACTTAGTAATAGATACGGTAATTGAATCAGTAATAGAATCGGTAATTGAATCGGTAATTGAATCGGTAATTGATAAGTGAATCTAGAACCAATTTTTTGAATTCGAAAGGAATTAGAATCTTGTGAAATTCGACTAAAATTGAACAAGAATCTATTCACCCCCCCTCTAGATTCATACATAGGGACCAACAAAAATGTGATGTTGTCTTTTGAAGGCTAACCTTCTTTAAAAAAAAAATTAGAAACTACTATGGATTTCCAACCAAGACATCAAGAATTGTGTTTGTGACAAATGACTTTTATGATTGAGTAAATGAGTTAGAAGTACAAATGGGAGCTTAACTATTTAACGAACTAAATTGAGTGAGAGAGTTGAGAAGGGACTTGTTGAAATGAATGTGTATCTCACTGAGAAATGCAGTTGTTTATGTAAAGGAAGTTTTGTTTTGAGTTAAGAGATTGATTTTGTAGAATTAGTTTGTCAAAAATTTGATAAGGAGTCTGACTTCTTTATTTCCCTGTCAATTCTATGTTCCTTCTGTACTTTTATTGTTTTATATTGTTATGGGTTAATAGAGAAATATCTAGGGTGGTGAAATTTTATAATTTGTCATCTAAGGAAGCAATTTTAACTCTCAAAATCCGAGTTTGAGCTTTTAAATTTGATTAAAAAACTGTCATACTTTCTTATTTATTTGTTTCTCATTTGAATTTAATTAATGCATATTCTACTCTAGGATTTTGAGTTCAAAACATGTTATAGAAATTTTTATCATGTTAAAAGTTCTCTTTTAATCTCTGATGTAGGCCCATCTAAGGAAAATCACTCACCTAGAAGAATTACTAGAAGCTCCAAGTTACCTTAGCTTAGGATTTGATTTTTGTAATTGAAGTGTAAATAATTTTGATGTCCTTGTAAGTTTTCGGCCAAAAGTGTATTTTCTTTTAAGTGTTTGCTTAACATTGTGCTTAAAAGGCTAGTAAGCTTAAAGAGTGAAGCTTAAGAGGGTGAATGAATTTAAGTTCAAGTTTATATTAAATTCTCATTTGAAATTTAAATTTAATTTGGTTTAAGTTTGAATTTCAAATTGTGAATCTAAGTGGTTTTGGTTCAAGAAGATTTTCACTTTGATTAGGATCCATGCCTAATCCAAGAGCAAATCTTAACCCTTGATTAGATGCACTCATCCAATGGATGATAATCAAGTGGAAAGTGACATGTAACCTTTGAAAGTGACATGAAACACCCTTGAAAGTGACATGTACTTGAACCTTTGAACTTGTGGCTCTTATTCATTGACTTGTAGAGTACTCTAAAGTTGTTTAGCTTCCTCTTCAAGTCTTCCTAAGCCTATATAAAGCCAAAAACGAAATTGTAAAGAAACTTTTAATATTTTGATAAATGAAAGAGCTTTGAGCTTTTCTTAAGAGAGGATTCTCTTGTCTTGCTTAGCAAGGTTTCTTGGATCTTATCAATGGATTCCATCCTCCATTGTGGCGGTTCTCCCTAGGCTTATTGGCTTGCCATGGCGCCTACCCTCACCATTCCTCACCCCCTTCACCTTTTCTTTTTCGGTTTCTCTTCCACCATTGAAGCTTTGACCGAAAGCTTCCATTAGAGCTTGGTTTGGAATGCATTGAAGAAGCTAGATTGGGCAACATCAAGGACTCTTTGGAGAATCTCTAAGGAGGCCTCTATCAATCTCTCTTTTGTCAAGTAGAAAACTTCCCTTGTTACCTTTACTTAGAACCAACTCACTTGCCTTTTGGTTCTTAGCCCTTTGACCTTGGGAACTTGAAGTGATGCTTGCTGGATTTTTCCCATGTGCCTCGGCCGAAACAGCAAGCTTGCCTTGCTTGGAAGTCTTGGATCCTTCCTTGGCATGCTTCTTACCCTTCTCGACCACAATGGATCTTTGCTCACCATCTCTCTTGATTTTCATCTTGATTTGGTCTTCACAAACTTCCCTAGGAGACAAGGGCTTTAACACAACTTTTCTTCCACTATGAGAAAACATGTAAGTGTTAGCAACACAATCATGAACAACATTTCTATCAAATTGCCATGGTCTCCCTAGAAATAAGTGAGTAGCTTCCATAGGCACTATGTCACATAAAACATCATCACAATATTTACCTATGGAAAATGAAATCAAGCATTGTTTATCAACAACTAACTCTCCATGTTCACTTAACCATTGGAGTTTATAAGCTTTAGGGTAGGGAGAAGTTCTTAACCTTAGTTTGTCTACCAACCGAGAACTAACAATATTAGTACAAGACCCACCATCAATGATAAGGGAACAAGTCTTACCTTCAACAAGACACCTTGTATGATAAATGTTCTCTCTTTAGGACTCATCCATACCTTGGCAAGAATTGTTGAGCATCCTCCTTACCATGAGCAAGTCTCCACTCTTGGCCTCCTCACAAGAAGAGTGCTCCTCACCATGGGAAACTTCATCCTCACTTGTTGATGAGCAAGAGTCTTCACTAGTCATCTCCCCATCATGCCTCATCACCATAGTCTTTATATTTGGGCATTGTGAAGCTATGTGTCCTTTCCCTAAACACTTAAAACATTTAATGTTACTAGATTTAAAAGAGTTAGAAGAAGAAGTTACCTCCTTTGGTTGAGGGGCTCTTGGGTCAAGCCTTGTTTTAGGCTTGGTGAGTAGTCTCTCTTGCTCTTGCCCTTCCAACTTGATGAGTTAGATAAGGAAACTCTCTTAAAGCTGCTCCTCCTCCTAAATTGGGCCTCAATTCTCTCGGCCAAGTGGACGGCTTCTTCCAAGTGTGAATAACTTTGGAGCTCAAGCACATCTTGTATTTCTCTATTCAACCCATGGACAAATCTAGCCATAATAGCTTCCAAACTCTCCTCTAGTTGGGCTCTTAGCATTGTCATCTCTAGGTCCTTGAAGTAGTCTTGCACACTTCTAGGCCCTTGTATGAGTTTTTGCAATTTATTATGTAGATCCCTCATGTATGTAGGAGGCACAAACCTTTCCTTCAAGGCATGTTTCAAGCCCTCCCAAGAAGTGATCCTTGGCCTCAAGTATCCATGCTTAGTTTCCATTTGATTCCACCACACCAAGGCATATTCTTCAAACTCTAAGGTCACAAGGTGCAGCTTCCTTTCCTCACTCAACATAGGATAACTAGCAAGAATTTGATCCACCTTCATGGACCAATCCAAGTAAGCATCGGCTCCACCACTTCCATTGAACTTAGGAATCGTAATTTTCAACATTCTTTCATCAAATCTATCATTCTCCTCATGGTAATGCCTTCTATAGTTATGGTTGCCCCTTTCTCCCTCACGGATAGCCCCTCTACCACCTCTTCTCTCATGGTTATATTGGTCATGGGCATAGGCATCATCATTTCTAAGGCTCACACCATCACTACCAATAGAGGATTCGTGCTCTCTCCTTGATGACCCTCTCCTACTACCACCTCCTCTCTCATTTTCTTCTCTATCACTTCTTTCACTCCCTCTTCTACTCCTCCTACCACCCTCATTCCTACTATGTCTATGCCTCTCATGTGTTTCCCTTATTTGATTTATCCCCTTTTGCACACTCTCCCTCAAGGTAACATGCATTTGGTTCATCTTCTCCATCATCCTCTCCATGAACATTTGAGTTCTAGGTGAGTACTTATTTCCTACACTTGGAGAACTTTCCATTGCTGCAAAAAGGGGTTAGTACACAAGAAATACAATGCAAATAAAAGGATCTCACCACTCTTTAAGTATTTCCACTCACTCTCGTGTTTCACACTTAGTGGTTTTTTCTCTAATGATAAACTCTCTTGCCTTTTTCCTCTCTATCTCTTGGCTCTCACTTAGAAATTATTCTCAAATAAATTATCAAGTTCTTACCAAGCCAATGTGAAAGAGGAACAACACCTTAGCTAGGCTTAAGAAGTCCAAAGAGATAAATACTCAAAGACAAAACTAGGAGTCCAAGGAAGATAAGTAATAAAAGCTCAAATTTGAAAGAAAGACTACTCAAATGTGGAAGAATTTTGATGAGACAAAGGCACATATAAGGGTAGCAAAAGAACATATATTTGCTATAGAAATCAAGTCTAAATCGAGAGAAACACCATAAGCATCAAAACTGTACAACCAAGCATACCACCAAATAGCAACCGAAATGGCTACGAAATTAGCAACGAATTTCTAGTTGTTATGATTAGCGACCGAAAAGAATGTTCTTCTATAATTTTTCTAGCCTTCAAATTTTAATCCAATTGCAATACAAGTATCGTATAGGCATAGTATCATCAATTTCCAGCAAGTGCAGTAAAAACTAAAAGTGAAAATTACACCAAAAATCACTACACACTCAAGTCCAAAAAATAAGGTACTAGAAATTCAACTTGGGTGATGTGTGCTCTCAACTATGTCCAAGGGTGTGTCTAATTTCAATTCTTTTCACTTTTCAAATTTTCCTCTTGCTGTTTTGGTTCTTTTGTTTTTGTTCTTGTATGGTTCTTACTCAATTGATACTCTTTTTGGACCTATACACTACTCTTTTCACTACCATTTCTTTTTCTTTTGTTTTTTTTCACTTGTTTCTTTTCTTTGTTTTGATTTTGTATTTTTTCTACACACTAGGTATAGCTGGACTAAAACCAATAATGAAGAAGAGCAACCTCCACGTTCAATTTTTAAAACCCAAAATGCAAATTACAAGGTTCTACACAAATTGGACCTTCAAGAGTGCTCTAGAAGCTAACAAAATGCATGTTCATGTAAAACTTACACTAGAAGCTTCTCTTATCTCATGGAACCCATGTAAAACATGAAACCCAAATCAACCAAGGTGCAGCACATACATCATACTCACGGTTTTGGAAAAGAAAAACACAAAGGACTAAACAAAACTATAAGAAAACAAATCAAACAAAGAAGCTTTCAAAGGAAGTTACTCTAGAACAAAGAATCTTGTCATGGAAGCTAAAGTAACTTTGAGTAAAACTTCAAGATAAGCATGCCTAACCATGGAAACCCACGGTTTGAAGGGAAACAATGAAGGAACACATGCTTAAACACAAACTAACCGAACAAAATGGAAACAACTCAAAGAAACAAAGACTAGGCCATTAAAAAAAGACATGGAACAAAGAAAAGGAGGACCATCTCCAAAAGCTCAACAAACTCTTCAACCTTACTTCTTAATAAATTGAGCTTCGAATAAAATTCGCTATGTTTTTGACTATCTGACCAGGTTTAGTATTCGGAGCATAACATGGGCTACACAACTCCAATTTAGCTGTTCTTGATGTCTTTGTAAAGCTAACTTACAGGGCTACAAAAGCTATGAAGACACAAAAGCCCAGTTCTAGCTGCATCTAGGAGGAAATTGGGCTTGAAAGTAACATTTGGATACTGTCAGGATGTTCCAGCGGGCTGCTGACCAGGTTCAGTATTTTGAGCATAATGTGGGCTACAAAACTCCAATCAATTTCATCTTGGTGGAATTTGAAAGCTTACTTAAAGGGCTACAAAAGCTATGAAGGCACCAAAGCGCAGTTCGGGATTGAATCTAGGCGAAAGTGGAGCTTGAAGTTAACGTTGGAATGCTACCAGGATTTTCCAGCGAGTTGTTTAATTGTTTAGGCCTATTAGTTTCTTTCAATTATGTATTTATTTTAAGACTTAGATTTGGGTCTTGTAATGGTGAAGTGTGCTCAGCCTAGGGTGTCTCTCATCTCACCATTGATCACTCATTTCATCCTAGGGTGGAGAACATTTCAGATTTCTAACCTTAGGCCCATTGCACTTTCATTTAAGTTGGTTAACATTTCTATTGTACTCACTTTGGTCATTTATGAAAATAGAATTTCTAAGACTAAAGTCTTGAGAAAAGGAGAGAGCTCTCCTAGGGTTTTTTCCAAGAACCTTGAATCTTATCATGGATCCATGATCCAAGTGGCGATTCTCCAACCAAGCTTATTGGGTGTTTCATCCATGGTGCTTACCACACTTCTTCCTTCTTCCATTTTTATTTCTTTCTTCCCCCTTTTGTGTTGACCATGAGCTATCATTGTTATATATTGAGTTATTCCGCTGTTTAAGAGTGATTGAACATTGGTGAATGAAGATTGGGACACCCCTTTGCTTATTCATGAAGATCTCTTACAAGTTCCTCATGGGTTTGCATCACTTGTCATGGAAGCTAAAGTAACTTTGAGTAAAACTTCAAGATAAGCATGCCTAACCATGGAAACCCATGGTTTGAAGGGAAAAAATGAAGGAACACATGCTTAAACACAAACTAACCGAACAAAATGGAAACAACTCAAAGAAACAAAGACTAGGCCATTAAAAGAAGACATGGAACAAAGAAAATTCAAAGAAAGCTATGGAAACATATGAAACCCACAACTAACCCGTTGAAGATAACCTGTAACATCCCAAAAATTTAAATATAGTTTAAGAGAGGTTTTTTTGTAATATTCAAGAAATTTAAAAATAATTAAAAAAATTATGAATTTTCGGAATACTGTAGCAAATCACTGTAGCTGCCGACAGTACTGTAGCAACCGCCATTACTGTAGCAAACCGCCATACTGTAGCTGCCGATAGTACTGTAGCTAACCGACATTACTGTAGCTGCCCGAAATTACTGTAGCTGCCCGAAATTACTGTAGCTGCCCGAAAATACTGTAGCTGCCTGAAATTACTGTAGCACCGCCTTAGAAAGGTTATAAATAGGGCTTAGAGGTTTCAAATGAAGATACAACTCAAAGAATACTCTTACATTCTCTCTAAAAACCTTTCTATACTTTCTCCACCTTAGGAAGAAATCTCTCCAACCAAGGAAGGAGCACGTAAGTAGAGGAAGAATATAGGAAGCTAGGAGAAACCAGTAAGGGGACCTTTCCTTATCCTTCTTTTCTATCCTTTGTTTTGTTGGTACTTTCATTATCTTTCTTTAGTTTCTTGCAGTAAGGGGACCTTTCCTTATCCTTCTTTTCTATCCTTTGTTTTGTTGGTACTTTCATTATCTTTCTTTAGTTTCTTGCAGTAAGGGGATCTTTCCTTATCCTCCTTTTCTATTCTTTGTTTCCTTCCACTCTCTTTCTTTGGTTGTTCCATTATCTTTCTTTGAATCCTTGATGTTTCTTTTCTTCATCTTTCTTACACTCCTTTCAATTCTTTAAGATTGTGTTTTCTTTACCCTTGGAATGATTATTTTGAAGTTGTTTTCCTCTTTCAGCTATTTCTCTGAATACTATGACTACTTTATAAAAAATAAATGAAATGGAAACCTTTCTTATGTTTATTAAGCTTTTGACTTCTATGAACAGCTTCAATCTTTACTCTTTTAAGGAAACCTCTTTTGAATATTAACATACTGAATAATTTAATATAACACATATTGATGATAGTACTATGGTTGTTTGATGACTGGTTTTGTGCTTGATATACAATTACTTGGTGAATTGGATGTGAATAAGTGGTGATATGCATGATTGCATTGAAATGAGTATGGACTTGAATTGTTTAATGACCGATTGGAAATGCCTAGTGGAGAGGCAACATTCTAAGATTGCTTGGTGAATGGGCAATGCTTAGAATGAGGTGAGATAAAGATGACCTGGTGGAAAGGTCGATATCTGAAATATGATGAAGGTCATTATACAATTCAAGGTCCTAGAACATGTTGCATTGATGACTGGATAGTAATAGACCAAGTCCGTAAGTCACGGATTCCCGTCCGAGTGAGTGGAATGCCGTGGACCGGGGTTCTCTTGGTGGGGAAATTGCCCCGCTCATGATGATCACATGTTGCGGGGAGGTCTGCCGGACACGAGGGAACTCGACAAATTACGGAGTGTCTACCTCTGGTGGGTCTGATTGAGGGTGAGAATCAGATGCCCCAGGCTATTTTCAGTGGAGGGCGCCACATTACATTTCGAGTGAAGAGTGAAAATGCATGGTGAAGGTGCATGCATCATGTAGGCTTAGGAGCATACATTAGTAATGGTGTGTTTGATTAAATGGAATTCATGCCTGAATCATTGATTGTGATTGATGGTTTGTTTAATTTGGTTGTTGATTGCCTTACTATGAGATTGATATTTTGATGGTCATGGATATGTATGGAAGTATGATTCTAAAAGTGATAATTTCGATGAAATTTCTAAATTTATAAAAGAAAAGGTTTTCCTTGAACTACAATCAATTTTTTTATAATTATGGTTAAGGAAAGCTCACCCTTGCACTTTGTGTTTTTAACACCTGTGATGATCTCGAATAACGTTCGGGGGAGCAGATTTGCAGGGTTAAGAAGTTGTCACTGGTTGTTGCTACTATCTTATGTGAAGGTGCTTGCTATGTTTTGCGTGTAGAAGTGTTGGGTAGATGTTCTAAGGTAGTAGAAAGGTAGTTATGTAAAATAATAAAAGGACAAAGTTATGAAATCTATTTGTAATGAACTTTAAAACCTATGTAATAAAAGTGTTGTTTTCTAAACCTCTCTTTTATCTACTATATCATTAACCACTTTAAATTACAAAATATAAGTAAAATAAGTAAATAAGAGAGGGGTGTTACATAACCCATTGAAGAAGACAACAAGCTCATGATACCACTTGATAGAGGCCTCCTTAGAGATTCCAAAGAGTTCTTGATGTTGCCCAATCTAGCTTCTTCAATGCACTCTAAACCAAGCTCTAATGGAAGCTTTCGGTCAAAGCTTCAATGGTGGAAGAGAAACCGAAAAAGAAAAGGTGAACGGGGTGAGGAATGGTGAGGGTAGGCGCCATGGCTAGCCAATAAGCCTAGGGAGAACCGCCACATTGGAGGATGGAATCCATTGATAAGATCCAAGAAACCTTGCTAAGCAAGACAAGAGAATCCTCTCTTAAGAAAAGCTCAAAGCTATTTCATTTATCAAAATATCTAAAAGTGTTTTACAAGGTTATGGAAAGAGCTTATATAGCCACGATTTAGCTTGGGTAGAAAGCTAAACTAAACCTAACCCAAGCTAACTAAACTTACCCTAAGCCTAAGCTAACTTAACCGAACCCTAACTATCTTAGCCTTAGGTAACAAACTAATTAATGAGGAGCTAGGTTAGTTACATGTCACTTTCCATTTGACATGTCATCAATCCTTGATCTAGTCCCTTTATTAGGTGGACTTGATCAAGGGTTGAGGCTTCTCCTTAAGTGGAGATATGGATCACCACCTAAGTAGAAGTTGATAAGTGCTAGATTATACATGTTTTTCTAGGTGTTTTAAGCTCATTTCCATCTATGTTCACTAGGTTTAGCTATAATTTAGTCAAGAAAACAGTAAAAATATCATAATTGCTTAGTGTTAGTTCTTGAGTGAGTGTTTTGTGAGTTTTGTAAGTCTTTCTTGAGTTTTAAGTCATTTTTATTCTTCTTTTGTTAATCTTTAGGTGCAATGAAGGATTGAAGAAGAGATAAGCAACAAGGAGTGGATCCAATACTTGAACAGAAGCCCAAACCAAGAGAGTAGAGCAAGCCAAAACCTCAAGTTGAGCATCCAAGACTGTTAAAATGGTATCGTCTGAAGAAACGCGCCAGGGCGCACTCATGAGGCGCCTTAATACCCTGCTTGCGGCAAAAATGCGCTAGGGCGCGCTCAGGGGCGCGCTCATGCCATCCCCACTTATTCAAACGCGCCAGGGCGCGCTCAGGGGCGCGTTTCGTACCTTATGAAAGCTCAGACGAAGGGATCAAGACGCAATGGATTAGTTTCGTCTATGCTTACTTCACCTGAGAGCTATTCCATCTGTGCGTGCCTCTTATGAAGTTGCTTCGTCTGTGCTTGTATCTTCCAAGTCGCTTCGTCTATGCTTACTTCGTCTGAGAATTGTTCTGTCTATGCTTGCCTCATCCGAGTTATCCGTCTGTACACAACTTATGGAGTTTCGCTTAAATGCTTGATTCTTATGAAGTTGCTTCGTCTGTGTTTGATTCTTTTAAGAATTGTTTCGTCTGCTCTTGCTTCTTAGGGAGTTGCTTCGTCTGAGCATGTCTCTTTTAAGTTGTTCCGTCTATACTTGTTTTGTCTTAGTCTCCAGAGTGATGCTTTCGTCTGCGTCCAATACAGACGACACAAAAGACAGATGATACCAAGTCCAATACAGACGACACAAAAGACAAACGACACAAAATACAGACGACACAACAAGCTCATACAGACGATACCACACCATAACATACGATACCAAGTCCAAGACAGACGAAAACAAGTCATATGGACAACGATACAACAAGTTCAGATAGACGATCCCAAATACAGACGACATAAAGACAGACGATACAACTAATGCAAACACTGTTATTTGTGAGACAAACACGCCAGGGCGCGCACAAGGGCGCGTTCACACTTTCTTCTCCGCTCAAAACGCGCCAGGGCGCGTCCCTCTTAAGTGGGTGGCGCGATTCTGGGTCTATATATATGGCTGTTTGGGCGCGAATTCGGAGCTCTCACAATTCAGTTTTCAGTTGCTTCTCGTGCACGATTCTCTCGTTTTTCTCTTCTCCACTTTCATTCTCCTTCTTCCTCCATCAAATCTTGAGATTCCTAAGTTTGTGAGCTTGCGAGAGCAAGAATCAAGCGATTATGGAGTTTCTCTTGAGTTTGAATTCTGTTTTTCTTCGTTCTTTTCTCGTTTCCATGTTTAGCTAAATCTGTAAGTTAGGGATGGGGATTTTGATTCCAGAACTCTTGTAATGAATTCCTTATGTTAATTCAAGTGTAATCTCACCGAATTGATTGATCTCTTCCCTGCTTAATGCTTATTCTTGAGATTTAATTCATGAAATTCAAATAGAGATAGGAATATTAATGTTTGATTTGATTGAACTATTTCTTAAGGATTTGTATCTCGTGTCAGCTATGCCTTCGGAAGATTGATAGTTGAAGTAGGAGAGGAAGTGTATCACTATAGTAATGCATGAGTCTAGGGATAGAACTTGCATATTATGAGATGTTGTAACGAATTTATCAGTTTCGCTTCTTGAATGAATTTCTGTTTTTACCTAAGGGATTAGGGATTATAGAAGTCATTCAAAGGGACTAAAGACCTAGGAATAGGATTAGTCTACGGTATCACAAATTCTAGTCTCCAATTGAGTGATATTTACTGGATTAACATAAGAAGAAGTTGCTTGAGGAAGGAATCAATTGAACCAATTCCCTAACTGTCTTTATCATCTTCGAAACTTAAACATTTACTTGCTTTCTTTACTTTACAGTATTGCTTTATTTTACACAATAGTTTAGTTTTACACAAATGATTCATTCACTGATTCGTCCTAATAGCAAAGCATGTTGAGCATTTGGTAATTCACAATCAGTCTCTGTGGTTCGACAACCTTTTCTCACTATTTCTAAACTTGTAACGACCGGTACACTTGCCGAAAGATTGACACCTACACATACTTTTAAATAGTCAACAAGTTTATGGCGCCGTTGCTGGGGACTATTGATGAATATCGATAGTCTTGACGTGCTTGCTACTTAGGACAATTTTTTTTTTATTTGTTTGTTGATTCATATTTGTTCTGTTTTTGGTTTGTATACCTATTCCGTTTTTGCTTTCCTTTGAATTATTTCATTCTTTTGATCTGTTTGAGATTCCCTGTATCTTTCGGATTTGTGGTTTATGCGAAGAATTAAGGAAACTAACTTCTTGTTTGAACCAGAAATTGAGAGATTTTTTTGGAGAGAAACTTGCAGGCCAATAAAGAAAATAAAGAGGCTATACCAGAAAATACAACAGAAAATATGGATAATACAAGGTGCATGACACTTGAGGAGTGGTACAATTCCAATGCTATGAGCTGCGGATACAGTATCGCACCTCCAGTCATTTGTGATTACTGTGGAGGAGGACATCAAGCAGAGTATTGTGATGGCTCAGGTATGAACATTGAGGAGCAAGCTCAAGTGAATTACATGGGAAATCCTCAAGGTAACACCTATTCCAACACAAACACTTATAATCCTCACCACAGAAACCATCCAAATCTGTTATATAGGAGCAATAATTTTCTACAACCTAACTCTTCCTCATATGACCAGAATTTTAATCTACCTTTCAACTCAAACCATTCTAAATTCCCAACCAACCAACCTAGAAATGCTCCAGTAAGCTGTAACATGAATCCTGTTCCTAGAGAAGGATCTTTAACTTTAGAAGACATGTTCATGTCCTTTATGCAAAGGACTGAATCTATTTTCACAAATCAAGAAGCTTCTATTAGGAATCTGGAATCACAAATTGGCCAGCTTTCCAAGCAAATTTCTGAGAGAAAGCCAAGGAAATACGCCAAGTGATACTATTGTGACTTTAATGGAGCAGTGCAAAGCTAATACCACAAGGAGTGGTAAGGTGTTGGAAAATGAAACTATGGAAATGAAAGGAGATGCAGTGGAGGTTGCATGTAAAGAGAAAGAGCTGCAAGATCCAGAATTGAAAGAACAAGACATAGAAGAAAGAAGAGTCACGGATAGACAAGAGAAGGAAACATTTGGTGATTTAATTGTTTCGCTAATCCTTCCTCTCGTTTATACTTTGATTCTCATTTTATATGTGATGTAGGAGTAACTTCTAAAGAAGAAATGCAAGTTGTTTCGGACCTCCTCCTCACAAAACCTTCATGTCTTAGTACCTAGTGGAGAATTGTCCATCAAGTTCCCTTGGGACTCATACTGTGAAGAGGATGAAGCACCCAAGAAATCAAAACAGCCACTAGGGAAGATTTCTTTACCATTTCATACTCTTTCTCCTTGCAAAAATATGAACAACACTAATGGTTTCACTTTAGATACTTATGGAATTAGAGCATGGACTATAATTGAGTTTGATAATTTAGACCTCTTAGTTGTTCCTAATGCCTTTTGCTCTTATGATGCTGCATATTTTTCTAGGTCGTTAGAGAAGTCATCAATGGAGGTCCAAATGCAAACTCCTACACTTAGTAGAGAGCCAATGTCTACACATATTTCAAATGGAGTAGAGGATGACCTTGATACTTTCAAACATGCTAACCCTTTACTCTCTCTTTTAATTGGTGTTGTTGATATTGATGTTCAATATTCCACATGCTTTAATTTGTGCTGTAGCTCAAGTGAAACATTTAAGTTATTCAAATTGGATGCCAAGACCAAAATGAACAAATGGAAAATTATGATTATGGCATTCAAAATTTTCCTACCACCACCATGCACTAATCATAGAACATATTTACACCATCAATCATTTGCACTAATTAATAATGAATTACATATAGTTGTAGATGATTGGATGATATTTGATCCTGGTGGATGTTTGTTCTGGTAGGTACCAAGGGTAGATTCATGGTGAAATGGCAGCTACAGGATTATCAGGGAAACACCATTGAACACCCACGAGCAAGAGTTGGTACCACTTGCACCCACCTGCTTGCTTTGAGCGTAGGGAGTTTTCTTTTCTCCCTCCACTCTTTTCCGTTCTATTTTCATTCATTTCCTGTCTATCCATTTTCTGTAAATGTCAAGCTAATGACATTAAAGAAGCGCTTGGTGGGAGGCAACCTACCCAATTGAAAGAAGTTTTCTGTAACTTCTTGTTGTGAGATACTTATAAATAGTTTAAAAGTTAGAAAAGCAAAAAGAAAAGAGAATGTGATGATTAGATTAGAAGTGTAAATACATGAGCTAGTATAATAAATCTGATTCTATGTTGATAGATACACAAGTAGATATATGAATAACAATTGAAATTGCATTGATTTGAATGATAGAAATAAGAGGGGTGAGATGTAATAGCATGAATGAGAAAGTTGTGGGATCTTAAGGCATGCTTAGGTGTGATAGGTTTATTGTGCAGAAAATAGATCTATTAAGAGTCAAAAGAACTTAGAATGTTTGCCTAAGTGGAATCAAGGTGCAAGTCACCAGTTTTCTCCTTAGCCCACAATAGTGCATGAAGAATTGACCAAAACACGGTGACACACGCCCATCGCTTGCGAAAGCGCAAATGGAAGTAGTGAATTGCGCCTTGGCGCAATTTGAAAAAGAAGGTAGCGCGTTTATACACCTTTGCGGTAAAAACGCGCCTCGCTTCATCTATCTGGCGCAAGAAGAGGCGCGTTTGGGATTTTGCGGCCTAAACGCGCCGCGGCGCCCTTGGAGGGCGCGTTTTACATATAGCTTCGGCAAAAACGCGCCCTGGCGCGTTTTAAGTGATGAGAGTGGCGCGTTCTGCAAATGGAGTTCGGTAAAAACGCGCCTTGGCGCGTTTTCATTTAAAGGGTGGCGCATTTCTCGCGCCTTGGCACAAATAGAGGGCGAGCTTGCGCCTTGGCACAAAGAGAGGCGCGTTCACTTGTTCTTCATCTTCTTCCATGTGCTTGTGAGTTCTCAAGAGTTCAATCCCAATCCCAATCAATTTTCAACCTCACCACTCCACAATTACAAGTAGCTTTGAGTTGAATTCCTCATCCCTTTCACCATAGATTTTCATTTTTGTTGATAATTTTCAAGAATTCTCATTTGGTGTTCTCATATCTCATTCGGCCTAAACAAGGTATGTGTTCCAATCCATTGATTTTAACTTGTTTTCTTCATTGTCTAAGCTTCAATTGCATGATTCACATGAGTATTTGAGATGAGGGTTCAAGAATCGTTGGTTCGAAACCCTAACCCCCTTTTGTGCGAATTGATTATGGCTCAATTGAATGTTGTTGCATGGCCTTGTTTTAATGATTGTTGATGAATAACATTGATTGCTTGTGAATGTATGATGATAATTGTCACGGAGATGCATGGTGTGAAGCAATTGGAAAGAAATATGATATGCCCATTCATGTTCACTTAGTGTTTGTTAAAATGCTTCAATGAAGTTTTGATTATGTTCTAGATGCACATCACTAGTAAGCATGATAATACTGTAATTGCTTTTGCATTTCCTTTGGCAATTTCCATTTAAGTTCTTTGAACCACACTATAATTTTGATGAAGATGCATGCTCTTGTTGGTGATAATTGCTAGTTAAGTGCTTGCATATTTTTCTCATATATACTTTATATTGTGTAGGTTCAATTGTTGAAAAAAAAAAATTATGTCTTCAAGCAATCAACCAACTGGTTCTTCTTCAAGGCAACCAAGAACCAAACATAAAGCTATCAAAAGACAAAGTCAAGAGAAGAAGAAGACCACAAAGAAAGCCAAGGTCACTCTAGAAATTCCAGAATATGATACTCACAGATTTAGATCACTGGAGCATGCAGAGGCCTTTGCCTCCCGTTTCATAACACGTGCAGTGCTAGTAGAGCGGAAATTCAACATGAATCCGAGCCTATACACTGATGAAAGAATTGGGGATGCTTCTCAACGCGCTAGTTACAAAGAAGTTTGTAATGAGATTTTTGGAAGAAAGTGGACTGGACTAGCCAACATCAATTTCCCAGCATATCAAGAGCTAGTGCTAGAGTTCTATGCTAATATAACAAGTGATGATGAAGAAGAGCGCTATGCATCTTATGTCCGGGGAAAACAGATTTCTTTCTCACCTCAAGCCATCAACCGATCGTTATTAATCCCTTTCGGAAGGAAGGGATTGTATCTTCCAAGATATAGAGCCGACAAAGAAAGCCGAACCAAGCATGGTAGACGAGTTATTATGTGAAGGTAAGGGAGCTTGGAAGGATAGCTTATGGCGCAATAACGGAGTTACTCATGTCAAAGCTTCATCATTGTGTTTCAAGGCAAAAATCGGTGGGCTTTTGTCATGGGATTCTCTTACCAATTCGGCACGGATCTTCCATCACAAAGAAGAGAGTTTGGTGCCTGTATAGTATAATGAAGGGTGAGTATCTCAATGTGGTCCGACCATAGCCAATGAGATTCACACACCGCACTTGCAAAAACAGGGGTCCCTGTCTTATGCAAGTATCATCACTCAGCTGTGTATTGAGGCTGGAGTTTCAACTGAGGGTTTGATTCCTATGAGACCGGGTGCCACATTGGATGTGAAATTCACCAAAGGAGAGTCCAGTACAGCCAAAGCAACACCAGAAGCACCGTCCATTTCTAGCGGCAAAGCTACATCAAAGTCCAAAGGTAAAGCTCCAATGGCAAAAGCTCCGATTCGCTGCGCGATCGGCAAAAGTTATTGAGACATCGAAGGTAGTTCAAGAAAATATTAGAAGGATTCACGAGTCCAATAAAATTTGCATTGCACTTGAGCCCTCATAAGAAGTTTAGTCGCCCAAATGAATCACGCCAGAGAGAAGTTGACGCCATTCAAACCACTCAGCAATGAAATGTTTGAAGATTTAATGAGGTTTGAAGAGTTTTCTGAGGACTATGAAAGTGAGGGACAAGACGATGATGATGAAGAGGTTGAGGGTGGTTATAATGAAGATGCAGAGGAAAATATTGAGGAGAGTGAGGAAGAAGAGGATGAGACAGAAGATGAGGATTGATGTTTTAGCTTAATATTTCTGTCTAAATTTTAAGTTTTTGGTTAATGTAGCTTAACTAGACTATTTCTTGTCTCTTTAGTTCATGGTACTTGTATTTGATTTTTAATTGACTTTTAGTTGAATATGATTTGATTGTTATTTTACTGTTTTGTTAGTTTGTGTTGTTTGTGAAAATTGATCAGATGCTGAAGCATTGCTGGAGAATCATGGAAAATTTTGGCACTTGGTTCAGAACCTTGAGCATTTTGGCTAAATCTGCAACAGGGAGCACTCTCATACTCCTTTGATGTCAACTATCAATTAATGTTTGTTAGAGTATATGCCCTGTTTTGTTGCACCATCTTATGAGGGTTAATTGAACTTAGTATAACATTGACTTGGTAGTCCAGTAGAATGAACTGTGTAATTTTTGGCACTTAGGTTCAATTTGAAATTCTATGACAAAGTTGCATGTTTTTCAAAATGTTGAAGAGTCATTATATGAGAATTTGAGCATGACAACTTTCTAGATTGTGACATGATTGATGAACTTAGCAATGTTATGCAATGATTAATCCTGGATAAGAATTTGGGCCTCCAACATGATTTATTCTTGAGTGTTCTATTTTACCATGTGATGTGTTTGTTCCAGAACTTGCTCTAGCCCTTGGTCAAAATTGCATACATTTAGGATTGGACATAAATGATAAAGGCATTTCTTTCTTGTAAGCCTTGAGCCAAAATAAGCCTGAACCTTAACATTATCTATTGCTAGCCCCTTTGAGCCTGAATAAACCCTTTCTTTCTTGGATACTTGAGCTCATTACAAGCCTATATAAGTGAAAAACCAATGGTCCCATCACTGGAACTTTAAGAGTATTGGTTTCTTTGCTTATACGATAGAATTCAAGATTAAGTTTGGGGTTGAATTTTGGGGTGCATGTGTTGTTGACTTGAGGACAAGTCAAATTTTTAAGTTTGGGGTTGGATATGGATATTGGTAACAGTCTGTAGTATAGTACATTCTCTTTTTCATATGCATTCTCTGTTTTTCATGCATATTTTGGTAACAGTCTGTAGTATAGTACATTCTCTTTTTCATATGCATTCTCTGTTTTTCATGCATATTTGCATACCTTACAAAATTTTTATTTTTTCTTCATGAACTGGCAATTAGTGAGACCACTTAAGAAAAGTAAAGTACAAAAACAAAGAGAAAAACAAGAAAAATTGAAAAGAAAAGAAAAAAAGAAAGAAAGAAAAGAAACAAAGGAAGAAAAGAGAACATAGTGTTCTCATTGGTCTTTGTAGGTATCGTCTGTGAAGTATCGTCTGTGGGTATCATCTGTAAGCCTACAGACGAAATCATCAGACTAAAGGCTCGAACGATACCGCACGAGATGGGATACGGTGAAAAATAAAGAAAAAAATAAAAGAAAGGAAGAAAAGGAAACAGAAGAAAATGCAGTTTAAAGAGCAAAAGAAATAAAGCAAGAAAAGAAAACAAGTGGTTTCATGGGTTGTTAGTCGTTCGTCTGTCCATCATTTTTCTTTCGTCTGTCCATCATTTTTCTTTCGTCTGTCCATCATTTTTCTTTCGTCTGTCCATCATTTTTTTCTTTCGTCTGTCCATTATTCTTGTTTCGTCTGTCCATCATTTTTTTGTTTCGTCTGACCATATTAATTCATGCATATCATATAGGTCCTAACTTTTACTCCTTAAGTTCCTGTGAATATGTAGCCAGTAACCTTTTCTTTTAACCCACCTTTACCTAAGCCCCATTACAACCCTGAAAAGACCTTTTGATTGTCCAATTTCTACTTGAAGGCAGTGGAGATTTTAGAGCTATTGCAAGCCTATGGTAACTGACCTTCTAATTGGTAACATTGAGAGAAACACAAACCCAAAACACTTGAGAGATTGAGGGCAAACACTTAACTGGAGAGGACTTTGTTGATGTTGACTAAAGTACATTTTCTCATGCCAATCTATGTTGTTTGCCTATGCTTGATGAATTGTGCAGTGCTTGATAACATTTTGAGTGCATGTCCAACTTTCATAGATAAATTGAGTTGGCTTAAGGAGTTAAGAACTGCATAAGGCATTTTCAGTGGCTAATTGAGCTTAGTGTTATACCATGCTTATTGACCCTTGTAATGATGGATTCTATGTTTGCTTGAGGACAAGCAAAGCTTTAAGTTTGGGGTTGTGATAAGTGCTAGATTATACATGTTTTTCTAGGTGTTTTAAGCTCATTTCCATCTATGTTCACTAGGTTTAGCTATAATTTAGTCAAGAAAACAGTAAAAATATCATAATTGCTTAGTGTTAGTTCTTGAGTGAGTGTTTTGTGAGTTTTGTAAGTCTTTCTTGAGTTTTAAGTCATTTTTATTCTTCTTTTGTTAATCTTTAGGTGCAATGAAGGATTGAAGAAGAGATAAGCAACAAGGAGTGGATCCAATACTTGAACAGAAGCCCAAACCAAGAGAGTAGAGCAAGCCAAAACCTCAAGTTGAGCATCCAAGGCTGTTAAAATGGTATCGTCTGAAGAAACGCGCCAGGGCGCACTCATGAGGCGCCTTCATACCCTGCTTGCGGAAAAAATGCGCTAGGGCGCGCTCAGGGGCGCGCTCATGCCATCCCCACTTATTCAAACGCGCCAGGGCGCGCTCAGGGGCGCGTTTCGTACCTTATGAAAGCTCAGACGAAGGGATCAAGACGCAATGGATTAGTTTCGTCTATGCTTACTTCACCGAGAGCTATTCCATCTCAGGCGTGCCTCTTATGAAGTTGCTTCGTCTGTGCTTGTATCTTCCAAGTCGCTTCGTCTATGCTTACTTCGTCTGAGAATTGTTCTGTCTATGCTTGCCTCATCCGAGTTATCCGTCTGTACCTGCTTCTTATGGAGTTGCTTCGTCTGTGCTTGATTCTTATGAAGTTGCTTCGTCTGTGTTTGATTCTTTTAAGAATTGTTTCGTCTGCTCTTGCTTCTTAGGGAGTTGCTTCGTCTAAGCATGTCTCTTTTAAGTTGTTCCGTCTGTACTTGTTTTGTCTTAGTCTCCAGAGTGATGCTTTCGTCTGCGTCCAATACAGACGACACAAAAGACAGACGATACCAAGTCCAATACAGACGACACAAAAGACAGACGATACCAAGTCCAATACAGACGACACAAAAGACAGACGACACAAAATACAGACGACACAACAAGCTCATACAGACGATACCACACCATAACAGACGATACCAAGTCCAAGACAGACGACAACAAGTCATATGGACAACGATACAACAAGTTCAGATAGACGATCCCGAATACAGACGACATGAAGACAGACGATACAACTAATGCAAACACTGTTATTTGTGAGACAAACACGCCAGGGCGCGTTCACACTTTCTTCTCCGCTCAAAACGCGCCAGGGCGCGTCCCTCTTAAGTGTGTGGCGCGATTCTGGGTCTATATATATGGCTGTTTGGGCGCGAATTCGGAGCTCTCATAATTCAGTTTTCAGTTGCTTCTCGTGCACGATTCTCTCGTTTTTCTCTTCTCCACTTTCATTCTCCTTCTTCCTCCATCAAATCTTGAGATTCCTAAGTTTGTGAGCTTGCGAGAGCAAGAATCAAGCGATTATGGAGTTTCTCTTGAGTTTGAATTCTGTTTTTCTTCGTTCTTTTCTCGTTTCCATGTTTAGCTAAATCTGTAAGTTAGGGATGGGGATTTTGATTCCAGAACTCTTGTAATGAATTCCTTATGTTAATTCAAGTGTAATCTCACCGAATTGATTGATCTCTTCCCTGCTTAATGCTTATTCTTGAGATTTAATTCATGAAATTCAAATAGAGATAGGAATATTAATGTTTGATTTGATTGAACTATTTCTTAAGGATTTGTATCTCGTGTCAGCTATGCCTTCGGAAGATTGATAGTTGAAGTAGGAGAGGAAGTGTATCACTATAGTAATGCATGAGTCTAGGGATAGAACTTGCATATTATGAGATGTTGTAACGAATTTATCAGTTTCGCTTCTTGAATGAATTTCTGTTTTTACTTAAGGGATTAGGGATTATAGAAGTCATTCAAAGGGACTAAAGACCTAGGAATAGGATTAGTCTACGGTATCACAAATTCTAGTCTCCAATTGAGTGATATTTACTGGATTAACATAAGAAGAAGTTGCTTGAGGAAGGAATCAATTGAACCAATTCCCTAACTGTCTTTATCATCTTCGAAACTTAAACATTTACTTGCTTTCTTTACTTTACAGTATTGCTTTATTTTACACAATAGTTTAGTTTTACACAAATGATTCATTCACTGATTCGTCCTAATAGCAAAGCATGTTGAGCATTTGGTAATTCACAATCAGTCTCTGTGGTTCGACAACCTTTTCTCACTATTTCTAAACTTGTAACGACCGGTACACTTGCCGAAAGATTGACACCTACACATACTTTTAAATAGTCAACAGAAGTCAACTCTTCTTCAACTTGGGCTTCAATTCTTCTTTGCATTGCCCTTGTAATCCTCATGCTTGTAGATGGTCCTCCATCAAAAGGTGAGTGGCTTCCATATGCACTACATCACACAACACATCATCTCTATATTTGCCTATGGAAAAGCTAATAAGAACTTGCTTATTAACTAGCATTTCACCCTTAGCAAGGTTTCTTGAATCTTATCAATGGATTCTCACCACCATTGTGGTTGTTCCTCCTAGGCTTATTGGCTTGCCATGGCGCCTTTCTTCCCCATTTCTCATCCCCCTTCCATTTTCCCTTTTCGTTTTCTCTTGCATCTATTGTTGACCTGACTGAAAGCTTCACTTGAAGTTTAGGTTTGGAGATAGTTGAAGAAGCTAGATTGGGAACTTACAAGGACTCTTTGGAGACTCTCTAAGGAGGCCTCTATTAAGTGGTATCATGAGCTTGTTGTCTTCTTCAATGGGTCATCTTCAACCGGTTAGTAATGGGTTTTCCCAAACTCCATAGTTTTTCATAGTGTTTTTCATCTTCTATGTCTTTTTTTGAATAGCCTAGTCTTAGTTTCCTAGAGTTGTCTTCATTTTGTTCGGTTGGTTTCTGTCTAAGCATTCTTTTCTTCTTTCTATCTTCTTCAAATCGTGGGTTTGAGTGTCCATGTATGCTTGTCTTGAAGTTTTACCCATAGTTACTTTAGCTTCCATAACAAGATTCTTTGTTCTAGAGTAACTTCTTTTGTAAGCTTCTTTGTTTGATGTGTTTTCTTGTAGTTTTGTTTAGTCTTTGTTGTTTTTCCTCCATAACCGTGAGTAGATGTATGTTGCTGCACCATTGATGATGTGGATTTCAAGTTTTTACATGGGTTTCAAGTGTCAGAACAAACTTCTAGTGTAAGACTGACATGTACATGCTTGTAATAACTTGTAGAGCACTCTTTAGGTCCAATTTGTGTATGACCTTGTAATTTTCGTTTTGGGGTTTGGAAATTGAACTTGGAGGCTGCTCTTCTTCATCTTATTGGTTTCGGTCCAGCCATACTTAGTGTGTGAAAAATTACAAAAATCAAAATAAAGAAAAGAAACAAGTGAAAAAAAAAACAAAAGAAAAAGAAGTAGTAGTGAAAAGAGAAGTGTATGGGTCAAAAAAGAGTATCAATTGAGTAAGGACCATACAAGAACAAAATCAAAAGAACCAAAAAAGTAAGAGGAAAATTTGAAAAGTGAAAAGAATTGGAATTTAGACACACCCTTGGACTTAGTTTTGAGCACACATCACCCAAGTTGAATTTCTACTACCTTTGTTTTGGACTTGAGTGTGTAGTTTTGGTTTGGGTGTAATTTTCACTTTGTGCTTGTACTGCACTTGCTAGAATTTTAGAATAATATGCCTATATGATCCTTCTATTGCATTTGGATTAAAATTTGAAGGCTATAAAAATTATAGAAGAACATTCTTTTTGGTCGCTAATCATAACAGCTAGAAATTTGTCGCTAATTTCGTAGCCATTTCTGTTGGAACTAAAGCTTGATGAGGTTTTGGTGTCTCTCTTGGTGTTTTTGATTTTGATGTAATGTAATTTTGGTTTTCTTAGATGAATGTATTTAGGAGTTTTTCATGTGTATTGATTGGTTAGAATAGGAATGTATGTGTTGTTCTTTGTTTGAAAATCCATCAGACGATACATCAGACGAAAGGGTACCAGACGAAAGGGTCCAGACGAAAGGGTACAGACGAAAGGGTACCAGACGAAAGGGTCCAGACGAAAGGGTACAGACGAAAGGGTACCAGACGAAAGGGTACAGACGAAAGGGTACCAGACGAAAGAGTACAGACGAAAGGGTACAGACGAAAGGTATCAGACGATACATATCAGACGATAGGTATCAGACGATAGGTATCAGACGATACATATCAGACGATATATATCAGACGATACATATCAGACGATATACATCAGATGATAGACTTCAAAGTTTACTAATTCGATCAAGAATTGCATCGTCTCATCCGGGAAGTGAAGATCAGACGATACATCCACAAGACTACTCAAGCTAAAGTCTTCGTCTTACCATAAAGTGAAATCTAAGATGGAAGGATAAGACGAAACTTCAAGACTACTCATGCAGTCTTAATAAACTACATCGTCTGACCTGGGAAGTAAAAGAACAGACGAAAGTAACTCCAACATTTCAAAATCTAAGAGTTACAATGGAGTAATCGATTACCATAAGGACATGTCGATTACCACGAGCCGATGTCGATTACCATAAGGCTGTAATCGATTACCATGTGAAGAAAATCACCGAATGAATTTCATCTCGCGATGTCGATTACCCGCGATCTGTAATCGATTACCACCGAAGAAAAGATTAAAAGTTACTAAAATGATTTTTCTAACATCCCACTTGATTCCCCAATTATTCCAATCAATTTTAAACTTCATAAAAGTCAATTTTGAGGCTCCAACGTTCTAAAATTTAATGCCCCAACGTTGAAAAACATAGACTCCAATTGTTTGAAATTTGAGGCATCAAATTGTCAACAATTGAGGCTTCATCTTACTCTATAAAAGGAGGCTATTTTGAAAACCAAAAACAGTTTTTGATATAGAGTTTTTTGTACAGATTTGAAAACACTCTTGAAAGACTTGAAATCCATTTTCAGAAAAGTATATACACTTTCAAATCCTCTCTAAGAGAGCTTATCATTTTTCTTCAAGAGAAATCACTAAGAACTTCAAGAGTTCTTGAAAGAGTTTTGAGAAAAAGGCAACTATAGCCATTGGGTGATATTCAAAGTTCTATTAAATTTTGATCAGAATCTACACTCCAGGTGTTTTCTAAACTGATCTTTTGTTTGTCAATTTGATTGTTGAGTTATTACTCTAGGAGAGAGGTCTCTCTGGATAGAGTAAGAGTTTGAGAAGTGTTTTCTCAAAGGTTTGATTTTAGGTGTTCCAAAATCGGTGAAGAAACATTCTTTGGGTTAAAGAACTGGTTTGGGTGTTTTGATTTCGTTTTTGTGTTGCTAGTTGCGAGTGAATGTAATAGAACACAAAAGGGATCATTTGATAGTGGAAAACCAATTGCAACAGTTGTTGGATTGGGACCGGATGTAAGCGATTAGGTGAACCAAGATAAATCAGCGTGCTCTTCTTCTTCCTTACACTCTTTATCATTTACCATATATTGCTTGCTATCATTGTTTAACTTCTGCAATTTGTTTGGTAAATTGGTAATTAACTCGAATTAACTTGGTAATCAACTTCAACTGGAAAGGGTAGATACACATTGTATAAACCGAATATTGATTACATATTTGCTATTGATAATTCCTTTGATATTTCTGCATGAACTTGAATATACTTTGTTTGAATTAAAAGGAATTTGTAACTCACGGAAAATAGGCCAAAGTGAACTAGAATCTATTCACCCCCTCTAGATTCACCCAAAGGGACCATCATTGGTATCGAGCTACTTCTAGTAAGTTGCTCTAGAATTTGATCCATAATGGCCGATAATCAATTACCATTTCTTGAAGGTGCCTCTATTAATAGACCTCCTCTTTTTGTGGTGATAACTATCCTTTTTGGAAAGTTAGGATGAAAATCTTTATGGAGTCTATTCATAGAAGTATTTGGCAAGTGTTGTAACTGATTTCAAAATCCCCACATATAGTTGATGGAAATGAATTAGAAAAACCATTTGAGAAGTGGGAACCAGAAGAAATTAGGAGAGCTGAAAATGATGCTAAAGCTTTAAACATTATACATTCTCTCTTAACTCGATGAATTTTTTAGAATTTCTGCTTGTACAAAAGAAAAAGAAGCTTGGGAGCTTATCATGGTAACTCATGAAGGTACAACGGAAGTACGAAGGGCAAGGAAGAATACCTTGATCCAAGAGTATGAAACCTTGAGAATGTTGCAAGGAGAATCCATAATGGACATGCGAAAACGGTTCATACACATCATCAATCATCTCAAGGGACTTGGCAAAAGCTTCGTAGAAGAAGAAGTGAATGTCAAGATTCTAAAGTCTCTAAATAGAAAATGGCAATCCTTTGTGGATGCCATAAGCCGAGTCAAAGAATCTTCTTGCAATGACAAGTGCGAGCTATTTGGCAAACTAAGAGAATATGAGATGGATATGTCTCGCATTGCTTTGATGAAGAACAAAAACATAAGAAAGCCAAAGGTCTAGCACTAAAGATGGAAGACACAGCTAGTGAGAGTGACTCATCATGCTGTGGAAGTGAATCAGAAGAAGAGAATATGAATCTCATGGTAAGAAAGTTTAAAAGGTTTATGAGAAAGAACAATGATAAAAGGAGATTCAACAATTCAAGAAAAGGCTTGAAGAGGAATGAAGGTTCGTCTTCAAAGGTCACGTGTTATGAGTGTGGAAAGATGGGTCACTACAAATCGGAGTGTCCCAACATGAAGAAAAATAACGACGGTGAACCAAGAAGAGTAGAACATGAGGATCGACCCAAGAAGGACAAATTCCGCAAGAAAAAGGTCTACATTGCTTGGGAAGAAAATGACTCCTCATCCTCGAGTGAGAGTGACAATGAAGAAGCAAATCTATGTCTCATGGCAAATCCAACTACGGATGATGAGGTAAGTGATTCCGATTCATCTGTACAAGATTATGATGAGTTATATAATGCTTTTTGTGAACTCTTTAAGGAAGCTGAAAGAATAGAAAAATTGAACAAAGTTTTGAAAAACAATATTTCTGATTTAGAAAATGAAATTTCTGTTTTAAAAACTAATGTTCAAAATTTGGAAAAAGAAAATCTTTGCATTAAAACTACCCCCGCTCAAAGTGTAAATCTGTAGATGCCTCTTTGAAAACTAATAATAAGAAGTTCTTTGCATTTAAACAAACCAACAATAACAGAACTTTTCCATGCAGTTATTGTATGAAATCTGGACACACATCTTATAATTGCATGATTAGAAAGAAAGGAATTTCTAATGGCTTGTTTAAATGGATTAGGAAAGATAATCACTGCACTAACATTCATGGACCCAAAAAGATTTGGGTACCAAAATCAAAATGATATCTTTTTCTCGTGTAGGTGTGCTTGAGAGCCAAACACTCAACTTGGTATTTGGATAGTGGTCTTTCAAGACATATGATTTGTGACAAGAGCAATTTTATCTCCTTCAAATCCAAAGAATCTGGCTCGGTAGTATATGGAGATAATAACAAAGGGAAAATTCTGGGTATTGGTGCTGTTGGAGACAAATCCAATCCTGTCATTGAAGATGTACTGCTTGTAGAAGGATTGAGATACAATTTTCTGAGTATTAGCCAACTCTGTGACAAAGGTTATCATGTGTCATTTGATCAAGAAAGCTGCAAAATTTGTAGCAGTGAATCAAATGAGGTACTAATGGTTGGTAAGAGACATGATAACATCTACATCCTTGAACTTAATCATTCATCATCATATCATGCATGCCTTACATCAAATGATGATTTATCTTGGCTTTGGCATAGACGTATAGCACATATTGATGTTCATCAACTTAATAAACCGTCATCTAAAAACTTAGTAGAAGGGTTACGACTTAAAGTTCAATAGAGAAGGTCTATGTGATGCATGTCAAAAGGGCAAGCATCTAGAAACTCTTTTAAATCTAAAAATATTATTTCAACTTCTAGACCACTTGAGCTATTGCACATGGATTTGTTTGGACCCTCTAGAAGCTGCTAGTTTAGGTGGAAACCTATATGGACTAGTTTTAGTAGATGACTACTCTAGATTTACTTGGGTTGCATTTATACCAAGTAAAGACAATGTCTTCAAAGTTTTCAAAATTATTGCCAAAAGGATACAAAACGAAAAAGATTTGAAAATTAAGTCCATTAGGAGTGATCATGGAGGTGAATTTGAAAATGAATATTTTGAAAAATTCTGTGAAAAATATGGAATTAATCACAACTTTTCTGCTCCAAGAACTCCACAACAAAATGGAGTTGTTGAAAGGAAAAACAGATCTTTAGTAGAACTAGCTAGAACTATGTTGAATGAAAATGATTTGCCTAAATATTTTTGATGCGGTTTCCTTTGCTTGCTATGTTCTAAATAGAATTGTGATTCGTCCCATTTTAAAGAAAACCCCTATGAACTCTATAAGGACAAAAAGCCTAATATCTCTCATTTTAAGGTATTTGGCTGCAAATGTTTTGTTCTAAATAATGGCAAAGAACCTCTTGGTAAGTTTGATGCCAAGGCGGATGAAATTTGTTTTTATTGGGTATTCTTGACTAGTAAAGCATATAGAGTTTACAATAAAAGAAGAATGTGCATTGAGGAATCTGTGCATGTAAAGTTTGATGAATCTAACCATCCCCAAAAGGAAGTGTTCTTGTTGATGATGATGTAGAAACAATGAAGATAACGTGCAAACCTCAAAACGACAAAATCCACCAACCACTTCTCATGACCAGCCAAAAGAATGGAGGAAACCAAGAGATCTTTCTCTTGACAACATCATTGGTGACATCCATAAGGGAGTATCTACTAGATCTTCCTATAACATGTTCTGTGATGATTATGCTTTCGTATCTCAATTTGAACCCTCTTGTGTTGATGATGCTATTAATGATGAATTTTGGATGAATGCTATGCATGAGGAGTTAAATCAATTTAAAAGGAATGATGTTTGGGAATTAGTTCCTTTTAATAGAGATATGAATATAATTGGAACAAAATGGGTGTTTAAAAATAAGCTAGATGAGAATGGTAAAGTGGTTAGGAATAAAGCAAGACTAGTAGCAAAGGGTTATAACCAACAAGAAGGAATAGATTTTGATGAAACTTATGCCCCTGTTGCTAGGTTAGAAGCTGTGAGAGTTTTACTTGCCTTTGCCTGCATTCATGATTTTAAACTATATCAAATGGATGTTAAAAGTGCTTTTACGAATGGCTATATCAATGAGGAAGTTTTTGTTTCACAACCTCCTGGATTTATTGACTTTAGTTACCACGAGCATGTATATAAACTTAAGAAGGCCCTCTATGGTCTTAAGCAAGCCCCTAGACAATGGTATGAAAGATTAAGTACATTTTTGTTGTCAAAAGGGTATCACAGAGGAAATGTTGATAAGACTCTCTTTATTAGAAAGAAGTCTAACTGCATTTTATTGGTTCAAGTATATGTTGATGATATCATTTTTGGATCAACCAATCAATCTCTGTGTAAAGAATTTGTGGATAGCATGCGGGGTGAGTTTGACATGTCTATGATGGGAGAACTCAAATTCTTCCTAGGACTGCAAGTCAAACAACTAAAGGAAGGAATCCTCATTCATCAAGCAAAGTACACTAAGGAATTCTTGAAGAAATTTGACATGGAGAGTTGTAAAATCTCTAATATCCCTATGTCACCTAATCTCTATTTAGATAATGATCTTTGCGGGACTAGGAGTAGACCAAACCAAATATAGAGGGATCATAGGATCACTTTTATATCTTACGACAGCGGACGACATAATGTTCGATTAATGCGTGTTTGTGCAAGATTTCAATCTGCACCTAAACAATCACATATGAATCTTTGTTAAGAGAATCTTAAAATATCTCAAAGGAACTATAAACTGTGGTTTATGGTATCCTAAGGGAACATCCCCTAATCTGGTAGGTTTTAGTGATGCGATTTTCTTTGGATGCAAAACGATAGGAAAAGCACAAGTGGAGTATGTCACTTGTTTGGAGAATGCTTAGTCTCTTGGTATAGCAAGAAACAAGCTTGCGTTGCTTTATCAACGGCGAGTAGAGTATGTTCTTCTTTGGTAGGCTTTGTGCTCAAACCATTTGGTTAAAGCAACAACTTGAGGATTTTGGACTAAAGCTTGATCATATCCCATCAAGTGTGACAACACAAGTGCAATTAGTATCACTAAGAACCCAGTCTTACACTCTAGAACAAAGCACATTGAGGTGCGACATCATTTCATAAGAGACCATGTTGAGAAAGGAGATTGCAATGTAGAGTTTATTGATACGGAGAATCGGCTCGCATGAGATATCTTCACAAAACCTTTGCCAAAGGAGAGATTCTTCAAACTTAGAACCAATCTTGGTATACTAAGTGAAGAACACCTCTCTTGAACTCCCTAAACATAGTAAGAATACTCATTCATAATGCTTTAACATGATATGAATTCATTACATTCAATAGATATGACCAACACAATTGCGAGAATATGGAAAATTAAGTGTTTTTAGGATTACTCTCGTAGTGTCGATTACCACACTGGTAATCGATTACCATGCTGTTTTTAGGCAAATCTTTAATTTGCTCTCGGCGATGTCGATTACCACCTAATGGTAATCGATTACCACGAGAAAAAGAGCCCCTCTTTAGATTACTCTCGGCGATGTCGATTACCATACAATGGTAATCGATTACCACCGCATCCGAGAGCTTACTTGAAGTGCTAATGGGCCTCTTGGAAATTCAATTCAAGATTCAACGAATCTAGACCAAAATTTGAGAGGTTTAATGAGGGATTTCAGATTTTAGGGTTCATTCTAATCAAATCCAAACCATAGAACCCCTTTCTCTCTCTAAAACTCTCTCATCTCTCTCTCTAGAAACTCTTCATCTTCTTCTTCAATTCATCCATGGAAGGTCAAGGAAAAGGAAAACGAACCAAACACATGGGTCACAAATCCACTTCAAGTGTTCCATCTCGTTCAAAGAAGGAGAATCATCTTCCAAAAGGAAGAACTCCTCAACTCTGAAGAAACCATGGAGGAACACATTCACCCATGGTTCACCTCTAAAGCTCAAGAAAAACTCTTCTATGGCAAGTATGCGGGAAAGGAGCTTGTTCTGCAAAAATTTTGGATACAATGTGGTGGATACTAAAGGGTTTATCTTTCAAACGCTTCTCGGGAACAAAATCTTGAGAAGTTCGTTAGTCGAAGGGTTACATCTATCCTGATTTGGTGAGAGTATTCTACTCCAACCTTCGACCAGACGATGATTAAAATGCTTGAGTCGAGGTAAAAGGCAAACCCATCATTTTCTCTAGAGATTTATTCTTTCAAATTGCTTGGATTCAGAGAGGAGGGTATTAGACCCACATTTGAATTATTGAAAGAACAAGGAATCCATCTTAACAAAGATTCTGTTTATATGAGTTTGTTTGAGAAATCCCCAATTTGGGAAGCGAGAAAAGGCTAGAAAAGAGAATAGGAAGAAAATCACATATAATATTGGTGGGTTGAATGCTTGATGATAGACTTTTACATTACACCATTTGTTGGATATTGGCTGCAAGAGGAGCCAACCATGCCCAATTAATCGAAGAAGATTTAGTGATAATTTACGCTCGAAGAATAGGATTGATTGATTGGCCTTATGTTGTGATGGACAACATGCTAAAGGCAAAGAAATTCATGGATAATAAGTGTCCTACTCTCTGTTCATCTCCGTGTACTTGAGTATTTTCAAGTTGATGTCACAAATGAACATAGAGAGCTGGTAAAGGACATTCACATCATAGGTGAAAGAGCATTAAAAATGATGAGATTGGTACGGACCGATCTTTGGATGGATACCAAGGAGGAAGCACAACGAGCAACAAAGAACAAGAAGGAGATGCATCTCAATCACATCCAGATGATGATGATTCAGGCTGCAGGGGAATACATCCCCAAGTCACGCTTCGAGTCCATTGTCATTGATAGATTGGACGAGATTGAGAAAGCATAGAAGAGGTAGACGAAGCAAACGAAGAGCGCTTCCAAGAGCTCAAGGAAATGATGGAATCTCTTCATGCTCGTTTTGATACTATGTAGTGTTCCTTTCCAATAGATTCCCTTTTTGCTTATTGATATACCAAATAGGGGGAGAAATCATAGGTTATTCTAAGACGGGGGAGAGAAATCATAGGCTATCCTAGATCGGGGAGAAATAGAAATTAAGTAGTGCTCTGTTTATTATGAACAAACTGAATTTTTTTTATGGTTTAAAATCTGCAATGTCTTCAATTATCCTGGTCATTAGTCTTTGAATATGAACTGAATCATGTCTTATGAATGAATGATTCTATATGATATTGCTCTGATACATAATGGAATGTATGGTGAAACTGCAATATACTATGTATTTGGTTATTTCTATCAATTGCAGGAATTTTAGAAGATCAACACATATTCTTAAAACTCAAAGAAAACCCTTGTTGATATTTGGTACATCAAAACCAAAAAGGGGGAGATTGTTGGAACTAAAGCTTGATGAGGTTTTGGTGTCTCTCTTGGTGTTTTTGATTTTGATGTAGTGTAATTTTGGTTTTCTTAGATGAATGTATTTAGGAGTTTTTCATGTGTATTGATTGGTTAGAATATGAATGTATGTGTTGTTCTTTGTTTGAAAATCCATCGACGATACATCGAGACGAAAAGGGTACTGCGAAAAGGGTCCAGGCGAAAAAGGGTACAGGACGAAAGGGTACCAGGCGAAAGGGTCAGGCGAAAGAATGATTTAAAGGCGAAAGGAGACCAGGACGAAGGGTACGAAAAGGGTACCAGGCGAAAAGAGTATGCCAGGCGAAAAGGGTACAGACGAAAGGTATCCCAGGCGATACATATCCAGGCGATAGGTATCGGCGATAGGTATCGAGGCGATACATATCCAGGCGATATATATCGACGATACATATCCAGGCGATATACATCGATGATAGACTTCAAAGTTTACTAATTCGGTCACGAAGAATTGCATCGTCGTCCTGGGGAAGTGAAGATCGACGATACATCCACAAGACTACTCGAAGCTAAAGTCTTCGTCTTACCATAAAGTGAAATCTAAGATGGAAGGATAAGATTTAAACTTCAAGACTACTCATGCGGTCTTAATAAACTACATCGTCGACCTGGGAAGTAAAAGAACAGGGAAAGTAACTCCAACATTTCAAAATCTAAGAGTTACAATGGAGTAATCGATTACCATAAGGCTGTAATCGATTACCACGAACCGATGTCGATTACCATAAGGTCATGTCGATTACCATGTGAAGAAAAATCACCGAATGAATTTCATCTCGTGATGTCGATTACCACGATCTGTGTCGATTACCACCATGAAGAAAGATTAAAAGTTGCCTAAAATGATTTTTCTAACATCCCACTTGATTCCCCAATTATTCCAATCAATTTTAAACTTCATAAAAGTCAATTTTTGAGGCTCCAACGTTCTAAAATTTAATGCCCCAACGTTCAGAAAACATAGACTCCAATTGTTTGAAATTTGAGGCATCAAATTGTCAACAATTGAGGCTTCATCTTACTCTATAAAAGGAGGCTATTTTGAAAACCAAAAACAGTTTTTGATATAGAGTTTTTTGTACAGATTTGAAAACACTCTTGAAAGACTTGAAATCCATTTTCAGAAAAGTATATACACTTTCAAATCCTCTCTAAGAGAGCTTATCATTTTTCTTCAAGAGAAATCACTAAGAACTTCAAGAGTTCTTGAAAGAGTTTTGAGAAAAAGGCAACTATAGCCATTGGGTGATATTCAAAGTTCTATTAAATTTTGATCAGAATCTACACTCCAGGTGTTTTCTAAACTGATCTTTTGTTTGTCAATTTGATTGTTGAGTTATTACTCTAGGAGAGAGGTCTCTCTGGATAGAGTAAGAGTTTGAGAAGTGTTTTCTCAAAGGTTTGATTTTGGGTGTTCCAAAATCAGTGAAGGACAGTTCTTTGGGTTAAAGAACTGGTTTGGGTGTTTTGATTTCGTTTTTGTGTTGCTAGTTGCAGAGTGAATGTAATAGAACACAAAAGGGATCATTTGATAGTGGAAAACCAATTGCAACAGTTGTTGGATTGGGACTGGATGTAGGCAGTTGGCTGAACCAGTATAAATCACTGTGCACTCTTCTTCTTCCTTACACTCTTTATCATTTACCATATATTGCTGCTATCATTGTTTAACTTCTGCAATTTGTTTGGTAAATTGGTAATTAACTCAGTAATTAACTTGGTAATCAACTTCAACTGGAAAGGGTAGATACACATTGTATAAACTGAATATTGATTACATATTTGCTATTGATAATTCCTTTGATATTTCTGCTGCAACTTGAATATACTTTGTTTGAATTAAAAGGAATTTGTAACTCACGGAAAATAGGCCAAAGTGAACTAGAATCTATTCACCCCCCCTCTAGATTCACCCAAAGGGACCATCAATTTCAGTTGCTATTTGGTGGTATGCTTGGCTGTACAGTTTTGATGCTTATGGTGTTGCTCTCGGTTTGGACTTGATTTCTATAGCAAATATATGTTCTTTTGCTATCCTTATATGTGGCTTTATCTCATCAAAATTCTTTCACATATGAGTAGCCCTTTCTTTCAATTTTGAGCTTTTATTGCTTGTCTTCTTTGGATTCCTAGTTTTGTCTTTGAGTATTTGTCTCTTTGGACTTCTTAAGCCTAGCTAGGGTGTTGTTCCTCTTTCACATTGGCTTGGTAGGAACTTGATAATTGATTTGAGAATAATTTCTAAGTGAGAACCAAGAGATAGAGAGGAAAAAGGCAAGAGAGTATCATTAGAGAAAAAGTCATTGAGTGTGAAACACGAGAGTGAGTGGAAACACTTAGAGAGTGGTGAGGTTCTTGTAATTGCTTTTTATTTTTTGTGTACTAACTCCTTTTTGCAGCAATGACAAGTTCTCCAAGTGTTGATAATGAGTACTCACCAAGAACTCAGATGTTCATGGAGAGAATGATGGAGAAAATGAATCAAATGGAAGTTAGTTTAAGGGAGAGTGTGCATGAAGGAATACAACAAATAATAGTGGACAATGAGAGAGGGAAATAATGTCTTGAGAGACAAAATAGAAAGGAATATGAAAGAAGAGCTATAAAGAAGAGAGACGAAAATGAAAGAAGAGAAAAACAAGAGAGGTACCATCACTCACATCAAAGAAGTGGTAGAGATTCTTATGAATCTAGGAGGGAATTGAGAGAACGAAAAGAAACAAAGTTAAGAGAAGAAAATGAAAAGAATGAAACCGAGAATTTGAGAAAGAAAAAGGAGTTAAGAGAAAGAGAATTAAGAGAAAAAGAAGTTAAGGAAATAGAGTTGATGGAAAAGCAAATGAAGGAGAATTGTGATTCTTTACTTGGTTATACTAACCTTTCATTTGATTTTTTTTATTCTTATTTGGAAAATGTTGTAGGTATTGTTCCAAAGAAGGATTTCCAAGAGCAAATTGATAATCTCTTATGTGAAGATGTAGAAAGGAATGAACTTAAAGCTTTTTATGAAGATGCTTGTGGTCAACTTTATAAACCTTTTTTTGATTTGATTCCTAATGGAGAGTTGCACATAAAAGAGCCTTGGAGCAAACATTTTGAAGAGAAGGAAATACCTTTAGCATTTGAATTACCTTTTGAGCACATTTCCTTATCAATTACTACTCCTTTTACTTTTAATAAAAATGATATTCCACACCCTACACTAGAATCTTATGGCATTGAGCCTTGGAAATTCCTTGGACTTGGTTATTTGGAATTTTTAATTGTGCCTATTAACCTTTATTTTCATGATGATGAATGTTTTCCTAGGTTGTTGGAAGAGGTTAAGAAGGAGGGAACACCACAAATTTCCACACTTAGGGAAGGAATGTTGATTAAGGGGCAAATGTCTACACAAGTGGGGAAAGGATTAGAAACTCCTAAAAGTTTCGGTTTTATTCCAAATGAGTATTCAAAATTTTACTCTCATTCTTTGAATGGTGTTGTTGGTATGAGTAATAAATACAATTTGTCGTTACATGCTTTGAATATGAATACATCATATCAATTGTTGACTCTAGATTCTAAGATTGAGTTGAGTAAGTGGCGAATTATAGAGATTCAATTACTTTTACTACAAAGTACTCAACGTAGAAAGCAATCATACAAACACAATAAATCGCTTGCATTGAATATTACCAAAAATGACTTATCCTTTATTAATGATGACATTTTGATATTTGATCCGGGTGGCTACTTGTTTGTAGGTAAAGAGGACTCTATTTAGGAGCAAAAGTCCGTTGAGGAAATTCCTTAGAGGACATGAGTTTAAAATGACCCAAAACTTTTTTAACTTGATCTACTGATGTAAGCCTTCCATGGAAGTCTCACTAGTTTGCCCAATCTTCACTTCAACAAGCATGAACCTCACGGCTAAGTGTATGGATTTGCGTAATAGAACACTCAAAAAAGAAGAAAGATATAAAATGGAGAAGGTAAGAAGAAGAGGAGTGTCATGCATAAGCAATAAGCTCTAGGTAGAATCGCCACATGGAGTTTGCACCATGATAAAACTCAAAGAGGTTTACTCAAGAAATCTTAGAAGAGAACTTTCTCTTTCAAAGAAATTAGCTTCTTTCTAAAATTCATCAAAAGTTCTTTACAAATCTGAAAATGGCCTACTTATACTAAGAGAATTGGTGCCAAGCTTGCTATGCAAGGAACTAATGTCCACCCTTGGATTAGATTCTAATCTAATGGCCACAGAAAGAAGCTTGTGGAGCAAGTTTGATTAACTTGGAGAACAAGGATCAATCCTTCACCCTTGGATGTAGATCCTCATCTAATGGTCATAGTGCCAAGCTTGCACTCCAAGCTTCTAAGCTTAACCCTTGGATTAGTATCCTCATTTAATGGTCACGGTGTCAAGCTTGCACTCCAAGCTTCTAAGCTTAACCCTTGGATTAGAATCCTATCTAAGGGTCACTAATTCTTTGTTTATTACAAGTTTAGGCCCAAATTAAATCCTTACAACAATTACATAATTGAAAGAAAACTACTAATAAGCCTAAACATTAAAACATTTCGCTAAAAATTCCTGGAAGCATTCCAACGCTAACTTGAAGCTCATTTTCCAACTATTTGCAGTCCGAACTGGGTTTTGGTGTCTTCATAGCTTTTGTAGCCCTTGAAGTATTCTTTAATTGGACACCACGAACGCCTCAATTGGACATGTGTAGCTCGAGTTATGATCGAAATACTGAAATAGGTCAGATGCAAAAATCAGCAACGAATTTTTATTAAGAACAATTAAAAGCCCAATTTACAAATAAGGTGCTTGGAGAGTTTTATTGACTTTGACTTTGACCATTGACGATTGACTTTGACTTGTTAACTTTGACTTGGTCAACTCTTCTTCAACCTAGGCTTCAATTCTTCTTTGCATTGCCCTTGTAATCCTCATGCTTAGAGATGGTCCTCAATCATATTCTTGGACACTCCTTGTACCTTGCATCATCCTTTGTAGTCGAATGTCCAAATCTCTTGTATAGGAAGGTGGAACAAATCTTTCTATAAGGGCTAGCTTCAAACCGTGCCATGAGTTGATGATAAGTCTCCTCATTCTTCTAATGTCTAGTTGCACTTGGTTCCACCAAACTAGCACATACCCCTCAAACTCAAGTGTAGCAAGGTTGAGCTTCATCTCATCACACAAAGTGGCATAACACAAGAAAGTTTGGTCTACCTTCATTGCCTAATCAAAGAACCTTTCGGCCCCTCCCTCCCCACTATTCTTGGGAAGTCTCACCTTTGAAAGACCTTCATCTCTTCTTGGATCATCTTAATAAAGTTGTCTCCTAGAGTCTCGACTATACCTCCTAAAATGGTATCCAACACCTCACTCCCTTCTCCTTTCATTCCCATGTCCACCAAACCCATACCCATCATCTCTATAATTGTCTTCACCATCACTCCCAATAGAAGCCTCATAACCTCTCCTATTGTTTTCTCTCCTTCTTCCATCTCTTCTCTCATTTTCTTTTCTTTCTCTCCTCAAATTTTTCTCCTTATTCCTAATTTATTCTTTCTCTGTATTCCTACTATTTTCTCCATTAGTCCTTCTCTCACCCTTCAACTTCTTCTCAAGTTGGCCTACCTTGATGCAAGTCCATGTAGCTAGAAGATGCTCCATGGATCTAACACCCTTTGTTTGCCCAATCTTCAATTCACCAAGTGATTTTCACTCAAGACCAAGAAAAGCTTGCGGAATATAGGCTAAGGTATGTAATGGTTTCGGTTTGTAACCAAGAAGAAGAAGAAGCAAAATGGAATGAGACTAGGAAGGAGATAGCGCCATGATCCAAGGAGATCAATAAGCTAGGTGATGAATCGCCACTTGAGTCATGGATCAAGATAAGATTCAAGGTTCTATGAAGAAACCCTAGGAGAGCACTCTCCCTTTCTCAAGACACAAGTCTTAGAAAAATTCTATTTCATTCAATTCAAAAGTACTTACAAAATGGAATTTGCCTAAGTTATAAGGAAACTTTGGTGCCTTGACCATGAGCCCTCCTTAACCTTAGGATCCTTGATGGATTGATCAAGTGATGGTAGGCACCCTTCACTTGATCAATTCAAGAAGGATCTAGAGTTAATGAAATCAAGAGGCTCAAAACTCTCCTAAGCATGTGATGATCATGGATTAATCAAGATGGAATTCTATGCCTTGGATTAGAAGTAAATCCAAAGGCTAGAATACCTTCTTAGATGAGAGTCAACATTTATAAACTTGACTTGAATTTGCACCTTGATTATGGAATAATCAAGTGGTGGAAATTCAAGTTAAGTTAGTGGTAATTCCACTAATTCTCTCTCCTAATCCACTCACTCTCTTTTAAGAGAGTGTATTACACTTGCTTAGTTGGTCATAAGACTTTTGAGCCCAATTCTAAGAGGCTTTGACCAATTAACCAAAAGTCAACATGTCCAAATGCAATTAGCAATGCTTGGCCGAAAATCACAATTCAAATGTAGGTCCAAGCTTACACAAAATTAAGCCTAAACTAATTACAAACTAATAAGAAGATTACAAGGCTTCTTTTGCCCAAATTGTTGACTTGGAGGAGTTGACCATTGACTTTGACTTTGAGCATGACTTGTTGACTTTGACTTGGTCAACTCTTCCTCAACTTGAGCTTCTAGTCTTCTTTGCATAGCCCTTGTTATCCTCATGTTTGGAGATGGTCCTCCATCATACCTTCTCTTCCCAACTAGAATTCAACCTACTCATCAACACATCCATCACCTTTAATGTTTTAGGTGACAAGTCATTATCAACACTAGGGGAGCTAACCATTGCTGCAAGAAAAGGTTAGTACACAAGAAAATATAAGGAAATAAAGGTACTCACGACTCACTAAGTGTATCCACTCATACTCGTGTTTCACACTTTAGTGGCTTTTTCTCTAATGAATCTCTCTTGCCTTTTTCCACTCTATTCTTGATTCTCACTTTGGAATTATTCTCTAATAAAAAATCAAGCCTTATCAAACTGTTGTGAAAGAGGAATAGCACCTAAGCTTGGCTTAAGAATTCCAAAGAGACAAATACTCAAAGATAAAACTAGGAGTCCAAGAAAGACAAGCAATAAAAAGCAGAAAATGAAAAAATGACTGCTCAAATGTGGAGGAAACTTTGATAAAGCATTGGCACATATATGGACAAAAAAATAACATGTATTTCTAGGTGAAATCAAGTCTAAACCAAGAGAAAAACCATATGCATCAAACTATACAACCAAGCAAAATCACGTAGCAATCAAAAATAGTGACGGAAGTGTCTACTATGATTAGCAATGGATTTCCACTATATTCTATTGTCCATTTTTTTTTCACTTTTCACTCAAACCTTTGTTGTTTTGAATCTTTTTAATTTTGTTTTGTGTGGTTCTCAATCACTTGATACTCTTTTTAAATCAATATTTTGTTTCTTTTCACTACTTTTTTTTTTTCTTTTTTTTTTTTTTTTTTTTCATTTTTTCTTCTAACACTTAAAACCCGTGTAAAATATGAAACCCAAAATCAAAGTGGTGCAATATGATCCAACATTCTCACGGTTATGGAGAAAGAAGAACAAGGACTAAACAAAACTACTAGAAAACAAATTAAACAATGAAACTTTCAAAGAAAATTACTCTAAAACAAAGAATCTTGTTATGGAAGCTAAAGCAACTATGGGTAAAACTTCAAGACAAGCATGCATAGCCATGGAAACCCACGGTTTGAAGAAGAAACAAAGAAAAAAAGCATGCTTAAACACAATGATGCAATCCTCAAGGAGAAGAGCATATAAGTTGCAAATCTTCATGCTTCAATGGAGGCTTGGACAAATGAAGAAGAATCTCAAGGCCTCAAGGAGAAAAAGAAATAGAAAGTGGAAGGAGTTTAGAGATGGAAGCGCCATGGCAAGTGCCAATAAGCTAGAGGTGGAACCACCACAATTGACAAGGAAGCCATTGATGAGATTCAAGGTTCTTCACAAGAACACAAGAGAGAACACTCTCAAGAATAAGCTCTTAGCTTAATTCAATATTCAGAAAATTTATCAAAAAGTGTTTGAATTACAAAGGAAATCTTATTTATACTATTAAGGTGGGGTGCTAGCTTGCTATGCAAGGAACTAATGTCCACCCTTGGATTAGATTCTAATATAATGGCCATGGAAGGAAGCTTGTGGTGCAAGTTTGATTAACTTGGAGAACAAGGATCAATCCTCCACCCTTGAATGTAGATCCTCATCTAATGGTCACGGTGCCAAGCTTGCACTCCAACCTTCTAAGCTTAGCCCTTGGATTAGTATCCTCATCTAATGGTCACTAATTCTTTTGTTTATTACAAGTTTAATACCCTACTTACAATTTACAAATACTAGAATAATTACAAGTCCTATTATAAGTTAAGAAGAAGTCTTGAGTTGACTCTTGACTTGAGAGTTGACTTTGACTTTGAAGTTGACTCTCCACTTCTTCTTGTATTTTCTTTTTCATTGCTCTTGTAATTCTTCTAGTGATGGATGGTTCTCCATCAAACCCTACTTCTTGAGTTGAACTTGTCCTCAAGTTATCTTCCTCTTCCCATACAACAAAAAGAGATAAATCACTAACATTGAAAGAATTGTTACAAGTATAAGTGTTAGGGAGGTCAAGTTTGTAAGCATTTGGTCCAAGTTTTTGGAGAACTTTGAATGGACCATCTCCTCTTGGCATAAGCTTGGATCCCCTTAGAGTAGGGAACCTATCTTTCCTTAGATGAAGCCAAACCAAATCTCCTTCTTGTAGCCTTGAGCCAAATAGCCTTAACCTTCACACTTTCCATTGCTAGCCCCTTTGAGCCTGAATAAACCCTTTCTTTCTTGGATACTTAAGCTCATTACAAGCCTAAATAAGTGAAAAACCAATTGTCCCTATCACTGGAACTTTGAGTGTATTGGTTTATTTACTTAGATGAGAGGTTTCAAGATTAAGTTTGGGGTTGAATTTTGGGGTGCATGTGTAGCTGTTGACTTGAGGACAAGTCAAAATTTTAAGTTTGGGGTTGAGGGATCACCTTGTATTGGTGGAATTTTTGTGCATTTTCTAGTTGTGTATAGTGCATTCTCTGTTTTCATGCATACCATACCAAATTTTTTTTGTTTTTCTTCTTGTGATATCAATGAGTGAGATTACTCAAGAAAAGCAAAGTGGCAAAAACAAAGAGAAAAACAAGAAACTGAAAAGAAAGAAAAAGGAAGAAACAAAACAAAATGACAAAAGTTATGATAAATGAGGTGTAGAAAGAAAAAGAGAACAAAAAGTAGAAAGAAAGCAAAAAGAAAGAAAACGAAGTAGCAGAAAATGCAGTTTAAAAGCAAAGGAATAAAGGATCAAAAGGAAAACAGAGTGGTCTCATAAGTTATTTATGTTACTCATTGTGAGTTTCTGTTTTGTTTTTGAAGTTTTCTTCTGTCCATCATGAGTTCATGCATAGCATATAGGTTTTAACTTTTACTCTTTGAGTTCCTATGAATATGTAGCCAGTAACCTTTCTTTTTAATCCACCTTTACCTAAGCCCCATTATAACCCTGAAAAGACCTTTTGAGTGTTCAATCTCTATTTTGAAGGCAGTGGAGATTTTAGAGCTATTGCAAGCCTATGGTAACTGACCTTCTAATTGGTAACATTGAGAGAAACACAAACCCAAAACACTTGAGAGCTTGAGGGCAAACACTTAACTGGAGAGGACTATGTGATATTGCTAAAGTACATTTTCTCATGCCAATCTATGTTTGTTGCCTATGCTTGATGAATTGTGCAGTGCTTGATAACATCTTGAGTGCATGTCCAACTTTCATAGATAAATTGAGTTGGCTTAAGGAGTTAAGAATTGCATAATGCATTTTCAGTGGTTGTTGAGCTTAGTGTTATACCATGTTTATTGACCCTTGTAATGATGGATTCTATGTTTGCTTGAGGACAAGCAAAGCTTTAAGTTTGGGGTTGTGATAAGTGCTAGATTATACATGTTTTTCCTAGGTATTTTCAGTCCATTTTCATCCATTTTCAATAGGTTTAGTTGTAGTTTAGGCAAGAAAACATTGAAAATACCATGTTTGCTTAGTATTAGTTCTTGAGTTAGCATTTTGTTAAGTTTTATAAGTTTTCTTGAGTTTTTAAGTCATCTTAATCATTCTTTTGTTGATTCTAGGTTCATTAAAGAGAAGATAGAAGCTTGGAATGAAAACTATGGACATAAGATGAAGATGCCATCAAGAAGAACAAGGATGTAAGCTCAAATCAAGATCAAAGTAAGCCAAATGGTGCATCTTCACCTGTCAAAATGTGCCAAGGCGCGCCAGGGTGGCGCGCTCATGCATTCCTTGCGGCCAAAACGTGCCAAGGCGCGCCAGGGTGGCGCGCTCATGCCCTCAGCTTCACGCAAAACGCGCCAGGGCGCGTTTCTCTTAAGTGGGTGGCGCATTTTCTCTGCTATAAAAGGGATTCTTGGGCGCGAAATGAGTAGGGACTTCACAATTCAGTTTTTCTTGTTGCTTCTCGTGCACGATTCTCTCATTTTTCTCTCTTCTTCACCTTTGTTCTTCATCCTTCTCCATCAAATCCTTGAAGATTCTTGAAGAATTGGAGCTTGTGGAAGCAAGATCTAAAGATTCATGGAGCTTCTCTCGGTTTTGACTTCTATTTTTGTTCTTTCTTTTTCTATTTCCATGTTAGGCTAGGTTTTAGGTTAGGGAAGGGGATTTCAATTCTAAAATTCTTGTAATGACTTCTATGTGAATTTAATTGTAATTTTGGATTAATTGATTGAGCTTTTCCTACTTAATTGCAATCTCTTGAGGTTTGATTCATGTAGTTCAAATAGTGATAGGAATATTAACTGTTTGAAATTGATTGAGCTATACCTTGAGTTTTTGTTTCTCATTTCAATTATGCCTTCGGAAGATTGATAATTGAATTAGGAGAGGAATTGCATCATTATAGCAGTGCATGAGTCTAGGGATAGAACTTGCATGTTATGAGACATTGTGAATTTATCTGTTTCGCTTCTTGAATGTATTTCTATTTTCACCTAAGGGATTAGAGATTATAGAAGTCATTCAAAGTGACTAAAAGACCTAGGAATAGGCTTAGTCTAAGGTATCACAAATTCTAGTCTCCAATTAATTGATTTCCATTGAATTGATATAGGAGTTGGCTACATGAAGGAAGGAATTGAATGAACCTATTCCCTAACTCATTTTATCATTTCTGAAATTTAAACATTTACTGCATTTCATTACTTGCTTTACAGTAGATTACTTCAGTCGTACATAATTACTTAGTTTTCTATATCAATGTTTACTTCAATGATTCGTTCTAATAGCAACACACGTTGAGCATTCGATACTTCACGATTAGTCTCTGTGGTTCGACATCCTTTTCTCACTATTTCTAAACTTTTGACGACGGGTACACTTGCCGAAAGATTGACACACACGTACATATTTCTAAAAGTCAACAAGTTTATGGCGCCGTTGCCAGGGACTATTGGTTGAATATCGATAGTCTTAACGTGTTTGCTAATTAGGATATTTGTTTTTATTTGTTGATTCATACTTGTTCTGTTTTTGTTTTGTATTGATTAATTTCATTCTTTTTGAGCTGTTTGGAATTCCCTGCATCTTTTTGACTTTGGTTTATGCGAAGAGTTAAGGAAACTAACTTCTTGTTTGAACCAGAAATTGAGAGATTTTGCAGGAGAAATCTGAAAGAGAATAAAAGCAATAAAGAAGAGACCATACCAGAAAATTCAACAGCAACTATGGATAACACAAGGCGGGTGACATTGGAAGAGCTGTATACGCCAAATGCAATGGGCTGCGGTTCCAGTATTGCACCACCAATTGTGGCAGCCAATAATTTTGAAATCAAACCTGCTCTTACACAGTTTGTCAGACAAGAGCAGTTTGGAGGTCTAGAGGAGGAAGATCCAAACCAGCATGTTCACAATTTCTTGCAGATTTGTGGAACTATAAAAATGAATGGAGTGCCGGATGATGCGATTCGGCTGAGATTATTTGAGTTCTCATTAAAAGGAGAAGCAAAGATGTGGTTGCAGAGTTTTCCACATGGATACTTCACTGCTTGGGAAGACTTGGTAAACACATTCTTGGCTCAATATTTTCCACCTGAGAAGTACAACTATTTCAGAGCTGAGATCTCTTGTTTCAAGCAAAAAGATGGAGAATCCATAAGTGAGGCATGGAGGAGATTCAAATCCTTGCTGAGAAGGTGTCCTCACCATGGTTTCTCTGATTTGCAGCAAGTCCACATCTTCTATAATGGACTGCGATCACATACCAGATTGCTAGTAGATGCCTCTGCTGGAGGTTCATTGAGGAAAAAGGATGCGCAAGAAGCAAGAGCAATCATTGAGACCATGGCTTCAAACAGATACGATGATCCTCCTAGTGATTTCTATGGGGAAAGGAGAGGAATGATGGATCTTGGAGCTAATGATGCACTGCTGGCTCAGAATAAGTTGATGACTCAGAAAATGGACCAAATAATGAAGCAACTGCAAGTGGTCCAGCTCAATGCAGTCCAGGCACCTCCAGTAAGTTGTGAATATTGTGGGGGAGGACATCCAATTGAATGTTGTGAAAGCTTAGGATCTACCGCTGAAGATCAAGCTCAAGTGAATTATATGGGAAATCCTCAAGGTAATCCTTATGCTAACACAAACAACTATAATCCTCACAATAGAAACCATCCAAATCTTTCCTATAGAAATAACAATTATCTGCAACCTAACCCTCCTCTTATGACCAAAACTTCAAACAAACCTTCAACCCTAATCCTAGACCACTTTTCAATCCAAATCCACCATATAATCAAAATTACAACCAGCATCAAAACCAAGCATCTTCATCTAATCAGTACGGTAACCAAAACCAACCACAAAACACACCTTTCAACCCAAACCAGTCTAAATTCCAACCCAACCAGCCAAGGAATGCTCCAGCAAGCTCTAACATGAATGTTCCTAGAGAAGGTTCTGCAAATCTGGAAAACATGTTCATGTCCTTTATGCAAAGGACTGAATCAATGTTCACAAACCAAGAAGCCTCAATTAGGAACCTTGAATCACAGATTGGCCAGTTGTCCAAGCAATTATCTGAAAGAAACCAAGGGAATCTGCCAAGTGATACTGTGGTAAACCCAAAGGAGCAGTGTAAAGCCATTACCACAAGGAGTGGTAAAGTGTTGGGGAAGGAAACTGCAGAATTGAAGGGTGATAAAGTGGAAAAAGAAGAAGATACTGCTGAGAAAGATAGACAGCCACCTATACTTGCAGTTCTCATGGAAAAGAAAGATTCACCAAGAAAGACGAAGAAGCAGATTTTAGAAGAAGCTGGCCAGCATGAACACATCTCAACTTACTGCAAGCTTCCATATCCTCAAAGGCTGAAGAAGGCAAATGATGATAAGCAGTTTGCCAAATTCTTCGATATCTTGAAGAGTTTGAGGATTAATATTCCATTTTCTGAAGCTTTGCAGAAGATGCCTTCATATGCTAAATTCATGAAGGAGATCCTATCTAATAAGAGGATGCTTTTGGATGATGAGACAGTAGCTATGACAGAGGAATGCAGTGCCATCATCCAGAGGAAACTGCCTCAAAAATTGAGAGATAGAGGCCCCTTCACCATCCCTTGCTCTATAGGGGAAGTACCAGTGGGGAAGGCATTAATTGACTTGGGAGCCAGCATAAACTTGATGCCTCTTTCTGTGCTACATAAATTGAACATTCAAGACATTCAGCCCACAATGATGACACTGCAATTAGTGGATAGATCCACCAAACGCCCCTATGGAGTAGTAGAAGATCTCTTGGTGAAGGTAGACAAATTCGTGTTCCCTGCTGATTTCGTGGTGCTGGATATGGAAGCCGATGAAGAAGTACCAATCATCCTAGGAAGACCATTCCTAGCCACCGGCAGAGTCTTAATTGATGTAGCACAAGGTGAACTCATCCTGAGAGTAGATGAAGAAAAGGTATCTTTTAATATATTTGATGCTATGAAATTTCCAGCTGATAAGTCCCAATGCATGATGATTAATGTGTTGGATCCTATAGCAGAAAATGTTTATGAAAATGAGATTTTTGACTTCATAAAAGAGGAGGAAGATTTTGATACTTCCAGTTTTGAAAATGAACAATATGAAGTTGAAGAATTCATTGCTGCTATGGAAACCAACACATCACCACCATCATGTATTGAAGCAGTGGATGAAACAGCTGAAATGGTTGATAAAACGAAAACTGCACCTAAGAGCAAACTTAAGCAACTGCCCTCTCATCTTAAATATGCTTTTCTTGAAGAGAATGACACCTTCCCGGTGATCATTAGCAATTTTTTGAATAAAAATGAAGAGGACAGTTTGCTTAAAGTTCTAAAAGAGTATAAATCTGCTATTGGGTGGCATATTTCTTATAAGTCCCTCATTTTGCATGCACAAAATCTTGCTTGAGGACAATTTCAAACCTGTGATACAACTTCAAAGACGTTTAAATCCTACTATGAAAGAGGTTGTACACAAGGAAGTCCTCAAACTACTTGATGCTGGCATTATTTATCCTATTTCGGATAGCTCTTGGGTAAGTCCAGTACAAGTAGTTCCCAAGAAAGGGGGCATGACTGTGATTGCGAATGAGAAAAATGAGTTGATCCCCACCAGGACAGTGACTGGGTGGAGGATGTGTATTGATTATAGAAGGTTAAATGATTCTACAAGGAAAGACCACTTCCCTTTACCTTTTATGGACCAAATGCTTGAAAGGCTAGCTGGTCATGCCTATTACTGTTTTCTGGATGGCTACTCTGGTTATAACCAGATTGTGGTAGATCCTAAGGATCAAGAGAAAACTGCTTTTACGTGTCCTTATGGAGTTTTTGCCTACCGAAGAATGCCATTTGGACTATGTAATGCACCAGCTACCTTTCAAAGATGCATGATGGCCATTTTTGGAGATATGGTTGAGAAATTCATTGAAATATTTATGGATGATTTTTCTGTCTTTGGTTCCACTTTCGTCAACTGTTTAGAAAATTTAGCTTTTGTACTGAAACGATGCCAAGAAACAAATTTGGTTTTGAATTGGGAAAAGTGCCATTTTATGGTTAAAGAAGGCATTGTTTTAGGACACAAAATATCTATGAATGGTATAGAAGTGGACAAGGCAGAAATAGAAGTGATAGAGAAACTGCCTCCACCAGTGAATGTGAAAGGGGTGAGGAGTTTCTTAGGTCATGCTGGTTTTTACAGAAGATTCATCCAAGATTTTTCAAAAATTTCTAAACCATTGTGTGACTTGCTTGTAAAGGAAGTGAGCTTTAATTTTGATGAAAACTGCTTGAAAGCCTTTGAGACTCTAAAAGATAAGCTAATAATAGCCCCTATCATCACTGCTCCAGATTGGAGTTTGCCTTTTGAATTAATGTGTGATGCTAGTGATTATGCAATAGGGGCAGTGTTAGGACAAAGGAAGGACAAACTTGTAAGAGTAATATACTATGCTAGCAGAGTGCTTGATAGTGCCTAAATCAATTATTCAACTACAGAAAAAGAACTGCTAGCCATAGTATTTGCTCTCAACAAGTTTAGGCCTTATCTCATTGGCTCAAAAATCATAGTGTACACTGACCATGCTGCATTGAAATACCTTCTAATGAAGCATGAGAGTAAACCAAGGTTGATCCGTTGGGTTCTCCTTCTGCAAGAGTTTGATATTGAAATAAGAGATAAAAAAGGCAGAGAGAACCTAGTGGCGGATCACCTTTCAAGGTTGCCTCATGCTGAAATAGAAGGTAGTGATATCCCTATAGTTGAAACCTTTCCTGATGAGACACTCTTTGCTGTTCATGATGCTCCTTGGTTCAGCGATATCGCGAACTTTAAGGTATCCAACTATATTCCCCCTGGCTTGTCCCATCAACAAAGAAAAAAACTGTTTTCTGATGCAAAATATTATGTGTGGGATGAGCCATTTCTGTTTAAGTGGGGTATAGATGGAATCCTTAGGAGATGCATACCTGAGGAAGAGGTCAACTCTGTCCTTTGGCACTGTCACAATTCCCCTAGTGGAGGTCATTTTAATGGGGAAAGGACAGCCAAAAAGGTTTTGCAATGTGGTTTATATTGGCCATCTATTTTTAAAGACGCAAAAGCTTTTGTGCAGTCCTGTGACAGATGCCAAAGAAGTGGAAATATTTCAAAAAGAGATGAGGGACCATTGAATAACATATTAGAGATAGAGGTATTTGATGTATGGGGGATGGACTTCATGGGACCATTTCCTCCCTCTTTCTCCCACACATACATCCTAGTAGCTGTAGACTATGTGTCCAAATGGGTGGAAGCCATTTCTACCTCAACCAATGACTCTAGGATTGTAGATACCTTTATTCATAGAAACATCTTTACTAGATTTGGTGTCCCTAGAGCTTTCATTACTGATGGTGGAAGCCATTTCTGCAATAAGCATATGGAGAGAGTCCTTAAGAGGTTGGGGGTGAAGCACAAGATTGCAACACCATATCACCCCCAAACCAGTGGGCAAGCTGAACTAGTAAATAGGGAGATTAAGAAGATTTTAGAGAGAACTGTAAATCTGTCCAGAAAAGATTGGTCTAAAAGACTAAATGATGCTCTTTGGGCATATAGGACAGCTTATAAGACTCCCATTGGCATGACACCATTTCAAATGGTCTATGGAAAGGCATGCCACTTGCCTGTAGAACAAGAGCACAAGGCATATTGGGCCTTGAAATACTTCAATTCTGACTCTCAATCAGGCCATGAGAAGAGACTATACCAACTCCATGAATTGGATGAACTCAGACTTCAAGCCTACGAAAATGCTAAGATTTACAAAGAAAGAACAAAAATATGGCATGATCGTAAGCTTAGAAGGAGAGAGTTTTACCTTGGACAACTGGTGCTACTTTATAATTCTAGACTAAGATTGTTTCCAGGAAAACTAAAATCTAGATGGTCTGGCCCATTTGCTGTCAAACAAGTATTTCCACATGGTGCAATTACTTTAGAAGACCTTGATAAGTCAAGAGAGTTCAAAGTAAACTGCCAAAGAGTCAAACCTTATCTAGGAGATACTTTTGAGAGGGGTAAGGTCTCTACTGAATTACATGACCCTCCTTGATAGGGTCAAGTTACATGTCAAGCTAATGACATTAAAGAAGCGCTTGGTGGGAGGCAACCCATCCAATTGAAAGAAGTTTTCTGTAACTTCTTGTTGTGATATACTTGTGAATAGTTTAAAAGTTAGAAAAGCAAAAAGAAAAGAGAATTTGATGATTAGAGTAGAAGTGTAAATACATGAGTGAGTATAATAAATCTGATTCTGTGTTAATAGATAAACAAGTAGATATATGAATAAACAATTGAAATTACATTGAATTGAGTGATAGAAATAAGAGAGGTGAGGTGTAATAGCATTAATGGGAAAGTTGTGAGATCTTAATGAATGCTCATGTTTGAGAGGTTCCTTGTGCAGAGACTAGATCAATTAGAGCCAAAATGATTTAGAATGCTTGCACAAGTTGAGTCAAGATGCAATATCACTAGTTCTCACCTTAGCCCACCTTAGCACATGAAGAATTGAACCAAAATGCAGAAAACTATGCCTTGGCGCTAGCAGAAGAGCCATTTGTAGCAGAAAAACGTGCCTTGGCGCCCTTGGGTGGCGCGTTTTGCATTTAGTTTCGGCAAAAACGCGCCCTGGCGCGTTCTCACTCAACAGGCTGGCGTGTTTTGCAATTTAGTTCGGCCAAAACGTGCCTTGGCGCCCTTGGGTGGCGCGCTCTGCAATTGTGTTCGGCCAAAACGCGCCTTGGCGCGTTTTTCATTTACAGGGTGGCGCGTTTTTCACATCTTGGCACAAATAAGATTGATGAGCTCGCGCCTTGGCACAAAGAGTGGCGCGTTCCTTTGTTCTTCCTTTTCTCCCCTTGTGCTTGAGGTTCCCAAAGAGTGCAATTCCACTTTCAATTCATTCTCACCTCCATCACTTCACTTTACAAGTAAATTTGACTTGAATTCTTCATCACTTTCACCTTAGTCTTCCAATTTTCATTGCTAATTTTCAAGAATCTTCACTTGGTTTGCTCAAATCCCATTCGGCCTAAGCAAGGTATGTTGTCCAATTCATTGATTTTAACTTGTTTCCTTCATTCTTTAAGCTTCAATTGCATGATTCACATGATTATTTGAGATGAGGGTTCAAAAAGAGGTAGTTCGAAACCCTAACCCCCTTTTGTGCGAATTGATTATGGCTCAATTAAATGTTGTTGCATGGCCTTGTTTTGATGATTGTTGATGAATAACATTGATTGCTTGTGAATGTATGGTGACAATTGTCTGGGAGATGCATGGTGTGAAGCATTTGAGAAGAAATATGATATGCTCATTCATGACTACGTAGTGTTTGTTAAAATGCTTTAATGAAATTTTGAGTATGTTCTATGTGCACAAACCTAGTAAGTATGACCATTTTGTAATCACTTGTGCATTCCCTTTGGCAATTCCCACTTAATTTCTTTTTGAACTACACTATAATTTTTAGGAAGATGCATGCTCTAGTTGGTGATAATTGTTAGTTAAGTACATGCATGTTTTTCTCATATATATTGTGGATTGTGTAGGTTCAATTGTGACAAATTATGTCTTCAAGCAATAGACCAGCTGGTTCTTCATATCCAAGGCAACCAAGAACTAAACATAGAGCTACCAAAGGACAAGGCCAAGAGAAGAAGAAAACCACCAAGAAAGTCAAAGCTACTCCTGAAATTCAAGAATATGATACTCATAGATTCAAATCACAGGAGCATGCAGAGACCTTTGCCTCCCATTTTATGGCACGTGCAGTGCTAGTGGAGCGGAAATTCAACATGAACCCGAGCCTATACATTGATGAAAGCAATGGGGATGCTTCTCAACGTGCTAGTTATAAAGAAGTTTGCAATGAAATTTCTGGAAGGAAGTGGACTGGACTAACCAACATTGCATACCCGGCATATCAAGAGTTAGTGCTAGAGTTCTACGCCAATATAACAAGTGATGATGAAGAAGAGCGCTATGCATCCTATGTCCGGGGAAAGCAGATTTCTTTCTCACCTCAAGCCATCAACCGACTCTTATTAATTCCTTTCTCAGAAGGAAGGAATTGTATCTTCCAGTATAGAACCGATAGCAAAGCCGAACCAAGCAAGATAGATCAGTTATTATGTGAAGGTAAGGGAGCTTGGAAGGATAGTCTATTGCGCAACAACGGAGTTACTCAGGTTAAAGCTTCATCATTATGTTTCAAGGCAAGAATTTGGTGGGCTTTTATCTTTGGGATTTTACTGCCAATCCAGCACAGATCTTCCATCACAAAGAAGAGGATTTGGTGCTTATACACAATAATGAAGGGTGAGTATCTAAACGCAGGCCTGACCATAGCCAATGAGATTCACACAATGCACTTGCAAAGACAGGGATCCCTGCCTTATGCAAGCATCATCACTCAGCTGTGTATTGAGGCTGGAGTTTCAACTGAGGGTTTGATCCTTATGAGACCGGGAGCCATATTAGAGGTGAGTTTCATCAAAGGAGAGTCCAGGAAATCCAAAGCCACACCAGAAGCACCGTCCACTTCTAGAGCCACTCCAAAGTCCAAAGGTAAAGCTCCATTGGTAGAAGCTCCATTTCCGCTGCGCGATCCACAAAAGATATTGAGGCATCTGAGGGTAGTTCAAGAAAATCTGAGAAGGATTCACGAATCCAATAAGACTTGCATTGCACCTAAGCCCCTCATGAGAAGTTTAGCTGCCCAAATGAATATGCCAGTAGAGAAGTTGACGCCATTCAAACCACTCAGCAGTGAAATGATTGAAGACTTGATGAGGTTTGAAGAGTTTTCTGAGGATTTTGGAAGTGAAGTACCGAATGAGGGACAAAATGATGATGGTGAAGAGGTTGATGGTGGCCATAACGAAGATGTAGAGGAGAGCATTGAGGAGAGTGAAGATGCAGAGGAGAGTGAAGAGGCAGAGGAGAGTATTGAGGAGACTGAGGATGAAGAAGATGAGTCAGAAGATGAGGACTGATGTCTCACTTCAATATTTCTGTTTAAGTTTAAGTTTTTGGTTAATGTAGCTTAACTAGACTATTTTACTGTCTCTTTAGTTCATGGTATTGTATTTGACTTTTATTTGACTTTTATTTGAATGGAATTTGACTGTTAGTTTGTTGTCTGGTTAGTTTTGTTTTGTTTTTGTGAATTGTTAGATGCTAGAGCACTGCTGGAGAAACATGGAATTACTGGCACTTGGTACAGAAACCTTGAGCATTTTGGCTAAGTCTTCAACAGGGAACATTCTTATACTCTTTTGTTTTAACTGTTAATTCATGTTTGTTTAGAGTATATGCCCTGTTTTGTTGCACCATCTTATGAAGGTTAATTACATTAGTATAATATTGACTCTGTAGTCCAGTAGAATGAACTGTGTAATTTTTGGCACTTAGGTTCAATTTGAGGTTCTATGACAAAGTTGCATGTTTCTCAAATGTTTGAAGAGTCATTGTATGAGAATTTGAGCATGACAATTTTATAGGTTGTAACATGATTAGTGGACTTAGCAATGTTATGCAATGATTAATCCTGGATAAGAATTTGGGCCTCCAACATGATTTATTCTTGAGTGTTCTATTTTACCATGTGATGTGTTTGTTCCAGAACTTGCTTTAACTCTTGGTCAAAATTGCATACATTAAGATTTGGACACAAATGATAAAGGCAATTTTTCTTCTTGTAGCCTTGAGCCAAATAGCCTTAACCTTCACACTTTCCATTGCTAGCCCCTTTGAGCCTGAATAAACCCTTTCTTTCTTGGATACTTAAGCTCATTACAAGCCTAAATAATTGAAAAACCAATTGTCCCTATCACTGGAACTTTGAGTGTATTGGTTTATTTACTTAGATGAGAGGTTTCAAGATTAAGTTTGGGGTTGAATTTTGGGGTGCATGTGTAGCTGTTGACTTGAGGACAAGTCAAAATTTTAAGTTTGGGGTTGAGGGATCACCTTGTATTGGTGGAATTTTTGTGCATTTTCTAGTTGTGTATAGTGCATTCTCTGTTTTCATGCATACCATACCAAATTTTTTTTGTTTTTCTTCTTATGATATCAATGAGTGAGATTACTCAAGAAAAGCAAAGTGGCAAAAACAAAGAGAAAAACAAGAAACTGAAAAAAAAGAAAAAGGAAGAAACAGAACAAAATGACAAAAGTTATGATAAATTAGGTGTAGAAAGAAAAATAGAACAAAAAGTAGAAAGAAAGCAAAAAGTAAGAAAACGAAGCAGCAGAAAATGCAGTTTAAAAGCAAAGGAATAAAGGATCAAAAGGAAAACAGAGTGGTCTCATAAGTTGTTTATGTTACTCATTGTGAGTTTCTATTTTGTTTTTGAAGTTTTCTTCTGTCCATCATGAGTTCATGCATAGCATATAGGTTTTAACTTTTACTCTTTGAGTTCCTGTGAATATGTAGCCAGTAACCTTTCTTTTTAATCCGCCTTTACCTAAGCCCCATTACAACCCTGAAAAGACCTTTTGAGTGTTTAATCTCTATTTGAAGGCAGTGGAGATTTTAGAGCTATTGCAAGCCTATGGTAACTGACCTTCTAATTGGTAACATTGAGAGAAACACAAACCCAAAACACTTGAGAGCTTGAGGGCAAACACTTAACTGGAGAGGACTATGTGATATTGCTAAAGTACATTTTCTCATGCCAATCTATGTTTGTTGCCTATGCTTGATGAATTGTGCAGTGCTTGATAACATCTTGAGTGCATGTCCAACTTTCATAGATAAATTGAGTTGGCTTAAGGAGTTAAGAATTGCATAATGCATTTTCAGTGGCTGTTGAGTTTAGTGTTATACCATGTTTATTGACCCTTGTAATGATGGATTCTATGTTTGCTTGAGGACAAGCAAAGCTTTAAGTTTGGGGTTGTGATAAGTGCTAGATTATACATGTTTTTCCTAGGTATTTTCAGTCCATTTTCATCCATTTTCAATAGGTTTAGTTGTAGTTTAGGCAAGAAAACATTGAAAATACCATGTTTGCTTAGTATTAGTTCTTGAGTTAGCATTTTGTTAAGTTTTATAAGTTTTCTTGAGTTTTTAAGTCATCTTAATCATTCTTTTGTTGATTCTAGGTTCATTAAAGAGAAGATAGAAGCTTGGAATGAAAACTATGGACATAAGATGAAGATGCCATCAAGAAGAACAAGGATGTAAGCTCAAATCAAGATCAAAGTAAGCCAAATGGTGCATCTTCACCTGTCAAAACGTGCCAAGGCGCGCCAGGGTGGCACGCTCATGCATTCCTTGCGGCCAAAACGTGCCAAAGGCGCGCCGGGTGGCGCGCTCATGCATTCCTTGCGGCCAAAACGTGCCAAAAGCGCACCGGGGTGGCGCGCTCATGCCTCAAACTTCCTCAAACGCGCCAGGGCGCGTTTCTCTTAAGTGGGTGGCGCATTTTCTCTACTATAAAAGGGATTCTTGGGCGCGAAATGAGTAGGGACTTCACAATTCAGTTTTTCTTGTTGCTTCTCGTGCACGATTCTCTCATTTTTCTCTCTTCTCCACCTTTGTTCTTCATCCTTCTCCATCAAATCCTTGAAGATTCTTGAAGAATTGGAGCTTGTGGAAGCAAGATCTAAAGATTCATAGAGCTTCTCTCGGTTTTGATTTCTATTTTTGTTCTTTCTTTTTCTATTTCCATGTTAGGCTAGGTTTTAGGTTAGGGAAGGGGATTTCAATTCTAAAATTCTTGTAATGACTTCTATGTGAATTTAATTGTAATTTCTGATTAATTGATTGAGCTTTTCCTACTTAATTGCAATTTCTTGAGGTTTGATTCATGTATTTCAAATAGTGATAGGAATATTAACTGTTTGAAATTGATTGAGCTATACCTTGAGTTTTTGTTTCTCATTTCAATTATGCCTACGGAAGATTGATAATTGAATTAGGAGAGGAATTGCATCATTATAGCAGTGCATGAGTCTAGGGATAGAACTTGCATGTTATGAGACATTGTGAATTTATCTGTTTCGCTTCTTGAATGTATTTCTATTTTCACCTAAGGGATTAGAGATTATAGAAGTCATTCAAAGTGACTAAAAGACCTAGGAATAGGCTTAGTCTAAGGTATCACAAATTCTAGTCTCCAATTAATTGATTTCCATTGAATTGATATAGGAGTTGGCTACATGAAGGAAGGAATTGAATGAACCTATTCCCTAACTCATTTTATGATGGAGGACCATCTCCAAAAGCCCAACCAAACTCTCCAATCTTACTTTTCAATTTTGGGCTTCTAATAAAATTCGCTGCTGATTTTTGCATCTGACCTGTTTCAGTATTTCGATCATAACTCGAGCTACACAAGTCCAATGGAGGCGTTCTTGGTGTCAAATTAAAGAAGACTTCAAGGGATACAAAAGCTATGAAGACACCAAAACCCAGTTCGAACTGAAACTAGTTGGAAAATGAGCTTGAAGTTAGCGTTGGAATGCTTCCAGGAATTTTCAGCGAAATGTTTTAATGTTTAGGCTTATAAGTAGTTTTCTTTCAATTATGTAATTGTTTTAAGGATTTAAATTGAGCCTAAACTTGTAACAAACAAATAATTAGTGACCCTTAGATAGGATTCTAATCCAAGGGTTAAGCTTAGAAGCTTGGAGTGCAAGCTTGGTACCATGACCATTAGATGAGGATACTAATCCAAGGGCTAAGCTTAGAAGCTTGGAGTGCAAGCTTGATGCCATAACCGTTGGATGAGGATCTACATCCAAGGGTGGAGGATTGATCCTTGTCCTCCAAGCTAATCAAGCTTCCACCACAAGCTTCCCTTCATAGCCATTAGATTAGAATCTAATCCAAGGGTGGACATTAGTTCCTTCCTTAGCAAGCTAAGCACCACACCTTAGTAGTATAAATAGGATTTCTTTTGTAATTCAAACACTTTTGATAAAATTTCTGAATATTGAATTAAGCTAAGAGCTTATTCTTTGAGAGTATTCTCTCTTGTGTTCTTGTGAAGAACCTTGAATCTCATCAATGGTTTCCTTGTCCATTGTGGCGGTTCCACCTCTAGCTTATTGGCACTTGCCATGGCGCTTCCATCTCTAAACTCCTTCCGTTTTCTATTTCTTTTTCTCCTTGAGGCCTTAAGCTTCTTCTTCATTTGTCCAAGCCTCCATTGAAGCATGAAGATCCGCAACTTATATGCTATTCTCCTTGAGGATTGCATCAAATTTGGTATCTAGAGCTTGTTCTACTTCAATTGGAGCATCCTATCCGGTTTGAATTTTCCTTACTTTGAGTTTGCGTTTTCTCTTCAATTTTTTTGTGTTAATTTCGTGTTGTATGAACTTGTTTGAGTTCTTCACATGTTCCTTGAGTTGTCTTCATCTTGAATTGAGTTTTCATGTTAAAAATTCCTAGATCTAAAATTCCTATCAATTCCTTGTGTTTTCACCGTTTAATTTTCTTTCTAAGCTTGTTCTAGTAATTTTTCACATGTGTTCTTGCTTTTGCTTCATATGAACCGTGCCAAATCCATTCTATTTCGTGAATTACTGATTTGAATGTGTTTGAGGTGCTGTTCATACGTTTTTAGTGCTAAGAATTGTGCATTACAAGTTCAAGTAGCTTTCACCATGCTTAATCTTGCTTACTAGTAATTTTAGACTTAATTTTGCCTTAGTCTTAGGTTTTTCTCAATTCGGTCCAGCAAAAGAAAGTCAAGAAAAAGAAGTACAAAGTCAAAGGAAAAAGAAAATCAAAAGAAAGATTACAAGAAAAAGAATCACAAGAAAAATCAAAGAGAAGAGAAAACTAGAAAAGTGAAACTAGTGGAAAATTCAAGTGAATAGAAAAAGAGCAAATGAAAAGTGAATTTAGTGAAATTAAAGCCTAATTGTGCAGTGCAGTACCTTGACTAATTGAGCCTCTAAACACTCCCAAAATTAGTGGTTCAAAGGACTTAGAGTACTAGAGACACTTAGGACTAAGCATTATCACCAAAACTTGAGTTTAGATTGCTAGTAGCCTAGATTCTTGAACTTGTGGTGTGTGATGTGCTTGGTAACTTGAAACTCTGTTTTTCCCCTGTATTTTTGAGCATATTACTTGGCTGTACAGTGGTGAAAACTGCACCTAATCACTTAAAATCACTTCACAAAAATTCACTTGAAACTTGCCATGGCGCTTCCATTTCTCTTCTAATCCGTTTTTCTCCATTTCTTTTCTCCTTGAGGCGCAAGCTTCTTCTTCCTAAACACCTAAGTCTCCATTGAAGCATGAAGATCCGTGACTTCTATGCTATTCTCCTTGAGGATTGCATCATTTTATCATTTCTGAAATTTAAACATTTACTGCATTTCATTACTTGCTTTACAGTAGATTACTTCAGTCGTACATAATTACTTAGTTTTCTATATCAATGTTTACTTCAATGATTCTTTCTAATAGCAACACACGTTGAGCATTCGATACTTCACGATTAGTCTCTGTGTTTCGACATCCTTTTCTCACTATTTCTAAACTTTTGACGACCGGTACACTTGCCGAAAGATTGACACACACGTACATATTTCTAAAAGTCAACGAAGCATAGCCTTATAAGTACCTTGGCCAAAACTCATGTAAGGGACTTTTGATGAATTTGAATACAAAGAGCTTTAAGCCTGTTCCCTTAGGGAAAATCCTTGAATCTTATCAATGACATCTTGCTTCCATTGTGGCTGTTCCTCCTAGGCTTATTAGAGTATCTCCATGGCGCCACCCTTCCATCTCTTACCTATTCCGCTTTGCTTTGATTTCTTAAACACTAAATGTAACACCCCCTTGTAACATCCCCTCTTATTTATTTACTTATCTTAATTAGTAATTTAAAGTGGTTAATGATATAGTAGATAAAAGAGAGATTTAGAAAACAACGCTTTTATTACATAGGTTTTAAAGTTCATTACAACCAGATTACATAACTTTGTCCTATTATTATATTACATTTACTTCTACATGCAAAACATAGTAAGCATCTTCATCAAGATAGTAGTAACAACCATTGCGAAACAGTGACAACTTCTCAATCCTGCAAATCTGTAAAAATAGAATTGCAAGGGTGAGCTTTCCTTAATCCTCAAATAATTTTAATTATAGTAAAACTTTTGAAAATAAGGAAAAATATTCATAAAACCAATATTCTTTAATATTCTTCAATTTCTTTAAAAATAGTAATTTATTTATATAAAACCTGTGTCCAAACCATTAATTCAATTCACAAGGTAAAACCACCAATCAACCATAAAACGAATCAGTAATTTATCACAATAATCATGTATTCAATCAAAACACATAATCACTATTGCATGCTCTTATTCCTATATGATGCATGTATCCTCACGATGTACTTTCCCTATTTACTCAACATGCAATGTGGCGCCATCCACGAAAATAGCCTGGGCATCGGTCCTCACATCCTCCGGACCCACCGATGGTAGACACTCAAGTAATTGTCGAGTTCCCTCGGTGTCCGGACCTCCCCCGCAACATGTGATCATCATGAGCGGGGCAATTTCCCCACCAAGAGAACCCCTCTAGTCCACGGTATTCCACTCACACGGACGGGGAATCCGTAACTTACGGACTTGGTCTACTACTATCCAGTCATCATGCAACATGCTCTAGGACCTTGAATTGTATAATGACCTTCATCATATCTCAAATATCGACCTTTCCACCAGGTCATCTTTATCTCACCTCATTCTAAGCATTGCCCATTCACCAAGCAATCTTAGAATGTTGCCTCTCCACTAGGCATTTCAAATCGGTCATTAAGCAATTCAAGTCCATATGCAACCATGCATGTCACCACTTATTCATATCCAACTCAAAACCAGACATATTTTGATATGAAATCAACACCAAGAAACACTAATAAACACCAATAAATCGAGAACCAAGAAACAAGAAACACCAAGAATTATCAAGGAAACATCGAGAACCAATAAGCAGTACCACACTTTTCCTCGTAACAAGAATAATTCTGTTCTGATGTGGAAGATCGGACAAAACCGCAACCACAGAGCATACTAAGAATTATCTTCACACCTTAGTATCAGAAAAACTAAAGAAATATAATGAAAGTAACAACAAAACAAAGAATAGAAGAGTAGGATAAGGACAGCTCCCCTTACAGGTTTCTCCCAGCTTCCTATACTCTTCCTCTACTTACTTGCTCCTTTCTTAGAGATATTTCTTCCTAAGAGAGAGCTTGAGAGAATATAGAAATGTTCTTTGGTTTGTTTTCTCATCTGAAACCCCTAGGCCCTATTTATAGAATTTCCAAAGCACTATTTGCTACAGTGATTTGATAATTTTACCCTCTTCTGATGATTTGACCATTTTACCCACCTACGAGTGATTTGACCATTTTACCCTAGCTACGATAACAATATTTCTACGATTTTGCTACGGTAACACTATTTCTACGGTAATTTGACACTTCTAGCCTTGCTACGATGTGTCGGTACTACTATTTAGCTACGGTGATTTGACACTTCTACCCTTGCTACGGTGTGTCGGTATTACTATTTCTACAGTGATTTGACCCTTCTACCCTTGCTACAGTGTGTCGGTATTACTATTTCTACAGTGATTTGACCCTTCTACCCTTGCTACAGTGTTATACAGTATAGCTACAGTACATCTACAGTATATTGCTACAGTATCTCTACGTATATCTACAGTATATTGCTACAGTAATTTTTGGATTTTTCAAAAAAATTTATAATTTTAAACTTCTTCAAATCATATTTAAATTTCTTGAATGTTACAATACTCCCACCCTTTTAAAAAATTTCGTCCTCGAAATTTACCTTTATCGGAATAATTCAGGATAGCTGCTTTTCACTTGATCTTCCAATTCCCATGTAACTTCCTCACTTGTTCCGTTTTTCCAAATAACCTTGACCAAGGGAATTTCTCTTCCTCTCAGGATCTTGATCCTCTTATCCTCGATCCTTACAGGTAGTGTTTCAAACGTGAGGTTTTCCTTTACTTGAACATCGTCAAGTTCCACCACATGTGAAGGATCATGGATATACTTTTTCAATTGGGATACATGAAAGACATTATGAAGATTTGACAGAGTAGGTGGTAATGCAATTTGATAGGCTACGGGTCCAACCTTTTTGAGAATTTGGAAAGGTCCTATGAAACGAGGTGTGAGTTTGCGGGATTTGAGAGCCCTGCCAACTCCAGTCCAAGGTGTTACTTTTAAGAATACATGATCCCCTTCCTCGAACTCAGTCCTTTCTTCGATTATCATAGTAGCATTTTTGCCTATTTTGTCTTTGCTCTCATCTTCTCTTGAATTAGTTTAATCTTTTCAGTAGTTTGTTGTATTATTTCAGGTCCTAAGGTTATGTGATCTTAAATCTACCCGAAGATAGAGGTGTCCTACATCTTCTTCCATATAATGCCTCATATGGGGCCATTTCAATTGAAGAGTGGTAACTATTATTATATGTGAATTCTATTAAGGGTAGATGGTTATCCCAATTTCCTTTATATTCCAAAATACATGCTCTTAATAAATCTTCTAGGGATTGAATAGTTCTTTCGGTTTGTCCATCTGTTTGAGGGTGATAGGCGAGAACTTAGTTTTAGCCTTGTTCCTAATGCTTCTGCAAACTTTCCCAAAATCTAGAAGTGAATCTAGGATCTCTATCTGAAACTATGCTTGTGGGTACACCATGTAATCGTACTATTTCACTTATATATAAATTGGCTAGTTTTTCTAATGAATACCTTACATTAATTGGGATAAAATGAGCGGATTTGGTTAACCTATCTATTATTACCCAAATAGAATCTGTTCCTTTTGAAGTTCTTGGTAATCCTACTACAAAATCCATAGAGATACTATCCCACTTCCATTGCGGTATTTCTAAGGGTTGCGCATTCTGAAGGTTTTTGGTGTTCGATTTTAGCCTTTTGACATACCAAGCATGCATATACAAATTCGTTCACTTCTTTCTTCATTTTAGGCCACCAAAACAGGGTCTTGGTCCTTATACATCTTGGTGGCACCGGGGTGAATACTAAGCTTACTTTTATGTCCTTCCTCTAAGATTACCTTCTTAAGTTCCAATATATTAGGTATGCATATTCTATTTTGAAATCTTAAAATTCCATCAACTCCAATATTGAAGTTACTATTTTCTCCTTTTCTTATGGCTTCAATCGATTATTAAGAAAAGGATCCATTTCTTGTTTAAATGTCTTATTTCATTCATAAATTCATTAGTTATTCTTAAGGCTCCTAACTTAATACTAACAGGAGTAAACTCACATGCAAGGTTGAAGTTCCTAAATTGATCTATTAAATCCATCTCTTTGACCATTAAACTTGATATTGCTATGGTCTTTCTACTTAATGCATCAAATTACTACATTTGCTTTGCCTGGATGGTACTTAAGATCAAAATCATAATCTTTTAAAAATTCCATCCACCTTCTTTGTCTCATGTTTAACTCCTTTTGGCTAAATAAATACTTAAGGCTTTTGTGATCACTAAATACCTCAAATCTTGTTCCAAAAAGATAGTGTCGCCATATTTTAAGCGTAAATACTACTGCAGCTAGTTCTAGGTCATGGGTTGGGTAGTTCCTTTCATGGTTTTTCAATTGTCTTGATGCATAGGCTACCACTTTTCCTCCTTGCATTAGCACTCCTCCTAAACCTAGTTTAGAGGCATCACAATATACTTCAAACGATTGATTGGGTTTGGTAGGGTCAAAACAGGATGATAGTTAGTTTTTTCTTAAGGGTTTGGAAACTTTGTTCCACATCATTATTCCATACAAAAGCTTGGCCTTTTCTAGTTAAGGTTGTGAGAGGCAAAGCTATCTTGGAGAAATCTTTTATAAATCTTCTATAATATCCAGCTAATCCTAGAAAACTCTTTATTTAAACATTTTTTGGTCTTTCCCATTTTAGAACTAACGTCTACTTTATGTGGATCTACTTTGCAATTCCTCCTTGTGATATTACATGTCCTAGGAAACTAACTTCTTCTAACCAAAATTCACATTTGGACCATTTTGCGTATAACTGTTGATCTTTCAAGATTTGTAATACCACTCTAAGATGTTTAGCATGTTCCTCTTTGGTTCTTGAGTATACCAAAATGTCATCTATAAATACTACCACAAATTTATCCAAATATAGTTGAAAAATCCTATTCATGTAATCCATAAATACTGCGGGTGCATTAGTTACACCAAAGGGCATAACCATGTACTCATAGTGTCCATATCGGTACTAAAGGCGGTTTTAGGGATATCTTCACTTTTATCCTTATTTGGTGGTATCCGGACCTTAGATCAATCTTACTAAATACACAAGCTCCTACTAGTTGGTCCATAAGATCATCTATCCTTGGTAAGGGTACTTATTCTTAATGGTTACCTTATTTAGTTGTCTATAATCTACACATAGTCTCATAGTTCCGTCCTTCTTCTTTACTAGAAGTACGGGTGCTCCCAATTGATATACTAGGTCTAATAAACTTGTTTCTTCAATAGTTCTTCTATTTGTTTCTTTAGCTCCACTAATTCTAAGGGTGACATCCTATAGGGTGCAATAGAAATTGGTCCGTCCGGGTATCGAGTCTATAGAAAATTCAACTTCCTTTGAGGTGGTAGTTGGTTTTCCTCTTCGAAAATACTTCGAGAGAAATCTGTACTACAAGTATATCATCGAAGGTGACCTTTTGTTCCACTTCTAGGTTAGAAAGGATCATATATACCTAATTGTGTTTCTTCATGTCCTATTTCACTTGGTTGGTAGAAATTATCTCAATATCCTTTCTTACTTGATTAGAAAAAAGATTAAGGTTTTATTAAAAGCAGTCTATCGGGACATAGTTGGAAGATAACTAGTCCATTCCAAGGATAATATTAATTTGGTTTAAAGGTAAGCAAACTAGGTTAACTATGAAGGTTTTGTTACTTAGTTTTATAGGACAATCTAAATAGATATGGGTGGTTGTAACAAACTTATGGGTAGAGGTAGTTATTATTAATGTCTAGAAAAATAGTGGAAGTTGTAACCTTTTAGCACAATCTATAGATATAAAGGAATGAATGGCACCAGAGTCAGATAGTACAAGTAAAGAAATTCCACGTACGTACCTTGTACTAGATCATTGATATTTGAGACCTTAACTCCATCAAGGGTGAATATTCTTGCTACAACCTTTGATTTCCCTAGTTGATATTGTTGGTGCCTCTTTAAAACTATTGGTCATGCTATACAAAACTTAGTCTTCTCAAGTCAAGGTGGTTAATCCTTTAACATTAGGTAATCTTCCTAAGCGTATCAATTTTAATTCCTCCTTGGGTTAGTACTTATTCCTCCTTTAACTAAACTCTTTCTTCCTTAAAAATACTAGTTCCTTTCTCGGATTTTGAATCCTTCTAGCTTCTCTAAGGTTTCTTTAACTATCAAAATGCATCAACCATTATTGTATCATCCTAGTATATCTTCTAAATGAATCTTAGTGTTGTCAAAAGGTTTGTATTAGGATAAGAGCTAGGTAGTTACTAATCATTTCCAATAAAGTTATCTTAAGGACTTTTAACTTTTGGTGATATTCTTAGGTTTTTCTAATCCTTAGTACGACTTCTCCTTTGAAGGGATCATTTCCTAAAATTGGCTTCCTTTAGGATTCACTTTCGATCCTCTTTATTTGATTTGCTACTTTTTAAGGAGAACTTCATATATTAATCTTAGTCCTAAAAATTTCTATCTTTTTCTCTTGTAAGGGAGTTCTCTTTTATGGAAAATACCCTTAAAAGGGTAATTTTCTCCTTAAATCTTTAGTCTTAGTTGGTAGGAACATCCTTTATAAGTTCAACAACAACTCCCTTTCCTAAACTCTTCGTTTTTCTTCTTAGCCTACTCTGCTTATCTTAGGTAAGAACTTATAGGGCTTTAACTACAATTCTATAACTTCTTTCAACCACTACTTTCTATTCCTAATAGATTAAACTACATCTAATCCTAGGCAGTGTCACTATCCCTAAAACTAATTTTTCATTGATTGAACCAATAAGCAATCAAGTAAACACTAACTAATCAATTCACTCATTAAAAGCACACCAAATAATCAAACAAGCACACAAAGCACACAAGCAAACAATCATTCACACAACAAAACATAGTAGACACATAACTCACAAGTCGAACTGGTTCGACCTGCTCTGATACCACTAATGTAACACCCCCTTGTAACATCCCCTCTTATTTATTTACTTATCTTAATTAGTAATTTAAAGTGGTTAATGATATAGTAGATAAAAGAGAGATTTAGAAAACAACGCTTTTATTACATAGGTTTTAAAGTTCATTACAACCAGATTACATAACTTTGTCCTATTATTATATTACATTTACTTCTACATGCAAAACATAGTAAGCATCTTCATCAAGATAGTAGTAACAACCATTGCGAAACAGTGACAACTTCTCAATCCTGCAAATCTGTAAAAATAGAATTGCAAGGGTGAGCTTTCCTTAATCCTCAAATAATTTTAATTATAGTAAAACTTTTGAAAATAAGGAAAAATATTCATAAAACCAATATTCTTTAATATTCTTCAATTTCTTTAAAAATAGTAATTTATTTATATAAAACCTGTGTCCAAACCATTAATTCAATTCACAAGGTAAAACCACCAATCAACCATAAAACGAATCAGTAATTTATCACAATAATCATGTATTCAATCAAAACACATAATCACTATTGCATGCTCTTATTCCTATATGATGCATGTATCCTCACGATGTACTTTCCCTATTTACTCAACATGCAATGTGGCGCCATCCACTGAAAATAGCCTGGGGCATCGGTCCTCACATCCTCCGGACCCACCAATTGGTAGACACTCCGTAATTGTCGAGTTCCCTCGGTGTCCCAGCGGGACCTCCCCCGCAACATGTGATCATCATGAGCGGGGCAATTTCCCCACCAAGAGAACCCCTCTAGTCCACGGTATTCCACTCACACGAGACGGGAATCCGTAACTTACGGACTTGGTCTACTACTATCCGATCATCATGCAACATGCTCTAGGACCTTGAATTGTATAATGACCTTCATCATATCTCAAATATCGACCTTTCCACCAGGTCATCTTTATCTCACCTCATTCTAAGCATTGCCCATTCACCAAGCAATCTTAGAATGTTGCCTCTCCACTAGGCATTTCAAATCGGTCATTAAGCAATTCAAGTCCATATGCAACCATGCATGTCACCACTTATTCATATCCAACTCAAAACCAGACATATTTTGATATGAAATCAACACCAAGAAACACCAATAAACACCAATAAATCGAGAACCAAGAAACAAGAAACACCAAGAATTATCAAGGAAACATCGAGAACCAATAAGCGGTACCACACTTTTCCTCGTAACAAGAATAATTCTCGTTTCGATGTGGAAGATCGGACAAAACCGCAACCACGAGCATACTAAGAATTATCTTCACACCTTAGTATCCGAAAAACTAAAGAAATATAATGAAAGTAACAACAAAACAAAGAATAGAAGAGTAGGATAAGGACGGCTCCCCTTACGGGTTTCTCCCGACTTCCTATACTCTTCCTCTACTTACTTGCTCCTTTCTTAGAGATATTTCTTCCTAAGAGAAAACTTGAGAGAATATAGAAATGTTCTTTGGTTTGTTTTCTCATCTGAAACCCCTAGGCCCTATTTATAGAATTTCCAAAGCACTATTTGCTACGGTGATTTGATAATTTTACCCCCTTTCTGATGATTTGACCATTTTACCCTGCTACGGTGATTTGACCATTTTACCCCTGCTTCGGTAACAATATTTCTACAGTATTTTGCTACGGTAACACTATTTCTACAGTAATTTGACACTTCTAGCCTTGCTACAGTGTGTCGGTACTACTATTTAGCTACAGTGATTTGACACTTCTACCCTTGCTACAGTGTGTCGGTATTACTATTTCTACAGTGATTTGACCCTTCTACCCTTGCTACAGTGTGTCGGTATTACTATTTCTACAGTGATTTGACCCTTCTACCCTTGCTACAGTGTTATACAGTATAGCTACAGTACATCTACAGTATATTGCTACAGTATCTCTACGTATATCTACAGTATATTGCTACAGTAATTTTTGGATTTTTCAAAAAAATTTATAATTTTAAACTTCTTCAAATCATATTTAAATTTCTTGAATGTTACACTAAACCCCTAAAAAGCTTCATGACCGAGGCACTTGTCTTGGTTCTTCTTGATGAGCACGGTTTGAAGACTAGATTTGGGCAACATTAAAGCTTCTTTGGATCACCCCCAAGGAGGTCTACTCAAATCGCCACATGGAGAATGCACCATGATAAGACTCAAACAAGGTTTACTCAAGAAACCTAGAGGAGAACTTTCTCTCTCAAAAGCAATATGCTTCTTTCTAAATTCATCCAAAGTGTGCTACATTTAAAAAATTTCCTATTTATACCTAAGGAGTTGGCGCCAAGCTTGGTTAGCAAGGATCACATGCTAACCCTTGGATTATGGATTTGATCAATGCATGGGAAGCCTTGAGATGCACTTCACACGGATCAAGGTTCATAACCTTAGGATTACGAAGTGATCACATGGCCACGGTTGAGTTAAGAAGAGGCAAGAACCATGTGTCTTAAGTTTGAATTCCATCCCTTTGATTAGATCTAAATCAAGAGGTTGAAATTCACTCTTAAGTGGCAAGAGACATGTGACTCAAGTTTGAATTTCCACCACTTGTGATGCAATCCTCAAGGAGAATAGCTTCATGTGCTCAGATCTTCATGCCTCAATGGAGGCTTGGAAGAAAATGAAGAAGAAGCTCACGGTGTGAGGAAGAAGAAGCGGAATCAAAGGTGAAAAGAAAATAGAAAACGGATTGAGTTTAGAGATGGAAGCGCCATGGCAAGTGCCAATAAGCTAGAGGTGGAACCGCCACAATGGACAAGGAAGCCATTGATGAGATTCAAGGTTCTTCACAAGAAAACAAGAGAGAATACTCTCAAAGAATAAGCTCTTAGCTTAATTCAATATTCAAAAATTTTATCAAAAGTTTGTTGGACTTAAAGCTTGAAGGTGCTTTGGTGTCTCTCTTGGTGTTTTGTTTTTGATGCTATGTAATTTTGGTTTTCTTAGATAAAATGTAATTAGGAGTTTCCTATGTATTAATTGTTTAGTTTAGGCATGTATATGGTTGTTCTTTGTTTGAATGCCCTGGAGAGCTTGGCAATCTTGTGTGATTTCTCATGTGTCAAATGTTTGATTTCCCTCTCTAAAATATTTTGAAAATGTCTTTGATAACCAACTGAAGTAATAGATTACCAACAGCAGGTAATCAACTACCAACAGTAGGTAACAGAGTGTGGGAATGCATTTGCCACTGGAGTAATCGATTACCCCCTCGGGTTAATCGATTACCATGAGCCAAAATCACCTAGGAAATCCTTGCTCACTGGCTTAATCGATTACCAGCTTCTGGCAGTTGATTACCCCTATCAGAAAGTCATTAAGTTGCCTAAATTGAGTTTTTAATTGAACCTATAAATACTCTTATTTCGAAAATCAATAACACTTCTTGGAATACAAGTTTTAGAAAAGTTCATACACTTTCATATTCTCTTTAAACTGAGTTCATCATCTTCTCCAAGAAACCCGCAAAGAACTTCAAGAGTTCATCAACAAGTTTTCATAAAAAGGCAAACTTGATTCTTATTTCTAATTAGGTGGCATTCATAGAGTTGTTATTTTGTGATCAGATCTACACTACAGGTGTTCTCTAAAGTGATCTTTTGTTTACCCATTTTGATTTTTGGGTTATTACTCTAGGAGAGAGGTCTCTCTGGATAGAGTAAGGATATTTGAGAAGTGTTTTCTCAAAGGTTTGATCTTGAGTGTGCCAAGGTCAGGGAAGAACTGCTCCTTGGGTCAAAGGACAGGTTTTTGGGTGTTTTGATTTCGTTTTTTTGTTGCTTGTTGCAGAGTGAATGTAAAAGAACACAAAAGGGATCATTTGATAGTGGAAGACTAATCGCAACAGTTGTTGGGTTGGGACTGGATGTAGGCAGTGGACCGAACCAGTATAAATCAATGTGCACTCTTCTTCTTCCTTATACTCTTTACTGTTTACCTTATATTGTTGTTATCACTGTTCAATTTCTGCAATTTGTTCGATAATTAACTCGGTAATTGACTCGGTAATCAACTAAAACTGGAACAGTTAGATACTGACATTGATTACATTGTATATTGATTACTAACGTGTTTCTGATTATTCCTTTTGGTATTTCCACTGTGTATCTTTGATATTCCCTTTTTATCTGTCTCATCTATTGATAGGTAATCAAGAATAGTTTTGTTTGAATTAAAAAGAATTAGAAACTCACGAAATTGGGCTATAGTGGAACTAGAATCTATTCACCCCCCCTCTAGATTCACCCGTAGGGACCATCAATTGGTACCAAAGCTTTATCTAGTAGGGTGCTCTAGATTTTGATCCATAGTTCCTTAGAATAGTCGGTAATCAATTACCATTCGCTGAAGGTGCCTCTAGTAACAGACCTCCTCTGTTTTGTGGTGATAACTACCATTTTTGGAAAGTGAGGATGAAAATCTTTATGGAGTCTGTACATAGAAGCATTTGGCAAGCGGTTGTGACTGATTTCAAGGTCCCCACATACATAGAAAATGGGAATGAGATTGAAAAACCATTTGAGAGGTGGGAACAAGAGGAAATTAGGAGAGCTGAAAATGATGCAAAAGCTTTAAATATTATACACTCTGCTTTGAACTCAGATGAATTTTTCAGAATTTCAGCTTGCAACACAGCCAAAGAAGCTTGGGATCTAATAAGGGTCACACACGAAGGAACCGCTGAAGTACGAAGGGCAAAGAAGAATACCTTGATCCAAGAGTACGAGACTTTCAGAATGGCACAAGGTGAGTCCGTGATGGATATGCAGAAACGTTTCACACACATTGTGAACCATCTCAAAGGACTTGGTAAGATCTTCGTTGAGGAAGAAGTCAATGTGAAGGTGCTGAAATCCTTGAGCAGAAAATGGCAACCAACTGTCACAGCAATCACTGAATCAAAGAACTTAGCCTTGATGACAAGTGCAGAGTTATTTGGTAAGTTGAGGGAGTATGAAATGGATATGTCCCGTATTGCTGATGAGGAACGGAAAGATAAGAAAGCCAAAGGTCTAGCACTCAAGATGGAAGACACAGCTAGTGAGAGCGATGCGTCAAGCTGTGGTAGTGAGTCTGAACAGGAAAATATGAATCTCATGGTAAGGAAATTCAAAAAGTTCATGAAGAGGAACAACGATAAAAGGAGATTCAACAATTCCAGAAAAGGCTTCAAGAGGTATGATGATTCGTCTTCAAAGGTCACGTGTTATGAGTGTGGAAAGGTAGGTCACTAAAAATCGGAGTGCCCCAACATGAAGAAAAGTAACAGCAGTGAGCCTAGAAGAGTAGAACATGAGGAACGGTCCAAGAAGGACAGATTTCGCAAGAAAAAGGCCTACATTGCGTGGGAAGAGAATGATTCCTCAACCTCTAGTGGGAGTGATAATGAAGAAGCAAATTTGTGTCTCATGGCTAATCCAACATCCGATGATGAGGTAAGTGATTCCAATTCATCTACTTTTGACTATGATGAGTTGAAAACTTAAGGCAATGCCTTCAAAGTTTTCAAAATTATTGCCAAAAGGATACAAAACGAAAAAGATTTGAAAATCAAGTCTCTTAGGAGTGATCATGAAGGTGAATTTGAAAATGAATCTTTTGAAAAAATTTTGTGAAAAATATGGAATCGATCACAACTTTTCTGCTCCAAGAATTCCCAACAAAACGGGGTTGTTGAGAGGAAAAATAGATCTTTAATAGAACTAGCTATAGCTATGTTAAGTGAGAATGCTCTGCTTGCTATGTTCTAAACAGAATTTTGATTCGTCCTATTTTAAAGAAAACCCCCTATGAACTCTATAAGGACAAGAAGCCCAATATCTCTCATTTTAGGGTATTCGGGTGCAAGTGTTTTGTTCTGAATAATGGCAAAGAGCCTCTTGGTAAGTTTGACGCCAAGGCGGATGAGGGTGTGTTTATTGGGTATTCATCAACTGGTAAAGCATACAGAGTTTTCAATAAAAGGAGAATGTGCATTGAGGAATCTGTGCATGTAAAGTTTGATGAATCTAACAATCCCCAAAAGGGAAGTGTTTTTGTTGATGATGATGAGAATACAGGTGAAGACAACAGTAGCAAACCACAAGTACAGCAAGATCCACCAACCATTTCTCATGATCTGCCAAGAGAATGGAGGAAACCAAGGAATCTTTCTCTTGACAACATCATTGGTGACATCCACAAGGGAGTATCCACTGGATCCTCCTAAAATATGTTATGTGATGATTATGCTTTTGTATCTCAATTTGAACCCTCTTGTGTTGATGATGCTATAAATGATGAATTTTGGATGAATGCTATGCATGAGGAGTTAAATCAATTTAAAAGGAATAACGTTTGGGAGTTAGTACCTTTTAATAGAGATATGAATCTAATTGGAACAAAATGGGTGTTTAAGAATAAGCTAGATGAGAATGGAATTGTGGTTAGGAATAAGGCAAGACTAGTAGCTAAGGGTTATAATCAACAAGAAGGAATAGATTTTGATGAAACATATGCCCCTTTTGCTAGATTAGAAGCTGTAAGAGTAGTACTTGCTTTTGCCTGCATTAAATGATTTTAAGTCATTTTGAGATGGATGTTAAAAGTGCATTCTTAAATGGCTACATCAACGAGGAAGTCTTTGTTTCACAACCTCCTGGTTTCACCGACTTGATTACCCCGAGCATGTGTACAAGCTAAAGAAGGCCCTCTATGGTCTGAAGCAAGCCCCCAGACAATGGTATGAAAGGTTAAGTAAATTTCTTTTGTCCAAAGGGTTCAACAGAGGTAATGTTGACAAAACCCTTTTCATTAGGAGGAAGTCTAAACAGAATTTTTGGATCAACTAATCAATCTCTGTGTAAAGAATTTGTGGCTAGCATGCAGGGTGAGTTTAACATGTCTATGATGGGAGAACTCAAATTCTTCCTAGGACTGCAAGTCAAGCAACTGAAAGAAGGAATCTTTATACATCAAGAGAAGTACACTAAAGAATTGCTGAAGAAATTCGACATGGAGAGTTGTAAGATCTCTAATATCCCTATGTCAACTAATCTCTTTTTAGATAATGATGCTTTACGACGGGAGTGGACCAAACAAAGTACGAGGGATCATTGGATCACTCTTGTATCTCACAAATGAGCAGACTGATATAATGTTCAGTGTTTGTGTTTGTGCGCGATTTCAATCTGTACCAAAACAATCACACATGACTGTTGTGAAGAAAATTCTGAAGTACCTCAAAGGAACAACGAACTGTGGTTTGTGGTATCCCAAAGGTACGTCCCCTACCCTAGTCGGTTTTAGTGATTCAGATTTTGCAGGTTGCAAAATAGATAGAAAGAGCACGAGTGGTGTATGTCACTTGTTTGGAGAAAGCTTAGTCTCATTGTACAGCAAGAAACAAGCATGTGTTGCTCTATCAACAGCAGAAGCAGAGTATGTGGCTGCGGGTAGCTGTTGTGCTCAAACCATTTGGTTGAAGCAACAACTTGAGAATTTTGGACTAAAGCTTGATCACATTCCTATCAAGTGTGACAATACAAGTGCAATCAGTATCACGAAGAACCCGATTTTGCACTCAAGAACAAAGCATATTGAGGTGCGTCATCATTTCATAAGGGATCATGTTGAGAAAGGTGACTGTGAAGTGGAGTTCATTGTAACGGAGAACCAACTCACGGATATCTTCACAAAGCCCCTACCTAAGGAGAGATTCTTCAAACTTAGAACCAATCTTGGTATACTAAGTGAGGAACATCTCTCATGAATTCTCTAAGCATGGTAAGTTGGATCATTCATGGTGCTCCAACAAGGTATGAGTTCATTACATTACATAGTCATGACCAATACACTTTCAAAACATGTAAAATCAAGTGTTTTCAACCTTTCTGATATAGATAATCGATTACCACGATGTCAAAACTTGTTTTTCCAGAAATTGGGCCTCTGGAGTAATCGATTACCATGCTTGGTTAATCGATTACCTCGACCCCTGTTTTCAACCTTTTTTTTTGGATTACTCTCTGGAGTAATCGATTACCACTCATGGGTAATCGATTACCTCTGCTACTGAGAGTGTTTTTCAAAGTTCTTTTTGGAATTGGGCTTAATCGATTACATTTTCTTAGAGTCCAATACTTTGTTTATTGAATCTAACATTAATTGTGGTGTCTTTATAAGTGCTTTTCAGGAATTGGGTTTCACTCTCTCACATCACAAACCCTAGAAACCCCTTCTCTCTCTAGAAAACCCCTTTTATGTACTTCATCTTCTCCACCACCATCAACCATGGAAGAACAAAGGAAAGGCAAACGGATCAAGCATGTGGGTCACAAACCCAAGCCATGGACTTCGCCCCATTCGAAGAAGGGTGAATCCTCTTCCAAGAGGAAGAATCCCACACCTCCGGAAGAAGCTGTGGAGCGCCCTATCAACCCGTGGTTCACTTCAACTGCACAAGAATCACGCTTTTATGGAGATTTCGCCAACAAGGAACTCGTTCCGGCGAAGATTTTGGACCTCCGATGGCTGGATGCACAAGGGTTCACATTTCACTCTCTGCTTCATGATTAGAACCTTGAGAAATTTGTTGGTCTGAAGGGTTTCATATACCCCGATCTGGTGAGAGTTTTCTACTCCAACCTCCGACCACACCAAGCCGCCGGAACGGTAATTTCTGAGGTAAAGGGCAAACCCATGATTCTTACTCGTGATATATTTTTCCGTTTTGCTGGATTTAATGATGAAGGTATTCGACCTACGATTGAGCACTTGCAAGCACAAGGAATTGAGCTTCACAAGGACTCTTTCTTCATGAGCCTGCTCAAAAATCCTGAAATATAGGAAGCTGAAAAGGCTGCAAGGAAGGAGCGTGGGAAGAAGATAACTTACAACACCGGCGGGCTGAACGCCGATGATCGTCTTCTTCACTACACAATTTGCTGGATTCTGGCTGCAAGAGGAGCCAATCATGCTCAGATCAATGAGGAGGATATGGTAATGATGGCAGCGTTGAAAAATGGCATTCAAGTTGATTGGGCACATGTTGTGATGGACAACATGCTCAAGACGAGAAGGCTATTTGATAACAAATGCCCCTATTTTCTGTTTATTTCACGTTTGCTTGAGCATTTTCAGGTTGATACCACAAATGAGAACAGAGATTTGGTGAAGGACATTCACATCATTGGAGACAAAGCATTGAAAATGATGCGTTTGACAAAGATTGATGTTGGATGGGTGCCAAGGGAAAAAGCACAATAACAACAACAAACAGAAGCTGCAACCAATCCACCGTCTGATGATGATGATTCAGCGACTGGGGAGTACATCCCTAAATCCCGTTTTGAATCAATTGTCATTGATCGGATGGATGAGCTGGAAGCTACCACCGCCAAAAGATTGGACGAGATGGAGGCTGCAAACAATGCCCGCTTCTTGGATCTCAGGAGTCTGAGTCCCTTCATACTCACTTTGATACTCTCTAGTATTCCCTTCTTTTCACTTCTCTCTTTTGCTTATTGATATACCAAATAGGGGGAGAATGTCTATAGGTTATCCTAGATAGGGGGAGTATTGAGTAGCATTTGATTTGGGAGTATTGAGTAGCATTTGATTTGTGCTTAATTGATCATATTTCTGGCGTTGTTGGGTAGAAATGTGTTAGACTCTGCTCTGTTTGAACTATTAATCTCTATCCAACATTTGTTCTGAACAATTTGAATATTTGGATTTGGACAATTCGATTTGGTTATAATATTTTGTTTTGTTACTCGCGTTATGTTTTATATTCCGATTTTGTTATTTTTAAACTTTTCTGGTCTTGGTCTATGATTGTGAATTGAATCATGTCTTATATTTCTGTATGGATGACTCTATTTGCTGATTGATAGTATAATTCTCTGATTAAAATAGATTGTGCAGTGAATCTGCAATGCATATATTGCGTATTTGGAAATCTCTAACAATTACAGGATTCTTAGAAGATCAACACACATCCTAAACTTCAAGGAAAACCTTGGTTGAGATTTGTTACATCAAAACCAAAAAGGGGGAGATTGTTGGACTTAAAGCTTGAAGGTGCTTTGGTGTCTCTCTTGGTGTTTTGTTTTTGATGCTATGTAATTTTGGTTTTCTTACATCCAATGTAGTTAGGAGTTTCCTATGTATTGATTGTTTAGTTTAGGCATGTATGTGGTTGTTCTTTGTTTGAATGCCCTGGAGAGCTTGGCAATCTTGTGTGATTTCTCATGTGTCAAATGTTTGATTTCCCTCTCTAAAATATTTTGAAAATGTCTTTGATAACCAACTGAGGTAATAGATTACCAACAGAAGGTAGTTAACTACCAACAACAGGTAATCAACTACCAACAGTAGGTAATAGAGTGTGGGAATGCATTTGCCACTAGAGTACTCGATTACCCCCTCAGGTTAATCGATTACCATGGGCCAAAATCACCTAGGAAATCCTTGCTCGCTGGCTTAATCGATTACCAGCTTCTGGCAGTCGATTACCCCTATCAGAAAGTCATTAAGTTGCCTAAATTGGGTTTTTAATTGAACCTATAAATACTCTTATTTCAAAAATCAATAACACTTCTTGGAATACAAGTTTTAGAAAAGTTCATACACTTTCATATTCTCTTTAAACTGAGTTCATCATCTTCTCCAAGAAACTCATAAAGAACTTCAAGAGTTCATCAACAAGTTTTCATAAAAAGGCAAACTTGATTCTTATTTCTGACTGGGTGGCATTCATAGAGTTGTTATTTTGTGATCAGATCTACACTCCAGGTGTTCTCTAAACTGATCTTTTGTTTACCCATTTTGATTTCTGGGTTATTACTCTAGGAGAGAGGTTTCTCTGGATAAAGTAAGGATATTTGAGAAGTGTTTGCTCAAAGGTTTGGTCTTGGGTGTGCCAAGGTCAGGGAAGAACTATTCCTTGGGTCAAAGGATAGGTTTTTGGGTGTTTTGATTTCGTTTTTGTGTTGCTTGTTGCAGAGTGAATGTAAAAGAACACAAAAGGGATCATTTGATAGTGGAAGACCGATCGCAATAGTTGTTGGGTTGGGACTGGATGTAGGCAGTGGGCCGAACCAGTATAAATCACTGTGCACTCTTCTTCTTCCTTATACTCTTTACCGTTTACCTTACATTGTTGTTATCAATATTTAATTTCTGCAATTTGTTCGGTAATTAGCTCGGTAATTGACTCAGTAATTAACTAAAACTGAAACAGTTAGATACTGACATTAATTACGTTGTATATTGATTACTAACGTGTTTCTGATTATTCCTTTTGGTATTTCTGCTGTGTATCTTTGATATTTCCTGTTTATCTGTCTCATCTATTGATAGGTAATCAAGAATAGTTTTGTTTGAATTAAAAGGAATTAGAAACTCGCGAAATTGGGCCATAGTGGAACTAGAATCTATTCACCCCCCCTCTAGATTCACCCGTAGGGACCATCAAAGTTCTTTACAAATATGAAAATGGCCTACTTATACTAAGAGAATTGGTTCCAAGCTTGCTATGCAAGGAACTAATGTCCACCCTTGGATTAGATTCTAATCTAATGGCCACGGAAGGAAGCTTATGGTGCAAGTTTGATTAACTTGGAGAACAAGGATCGATTCTCCATCCTTGGATGTAGATCCTCATCCAATGGTCACGGCGCCAAACTTGCACTCCAAGCTTCTATGCTTAACCCTTGGATTAGAATCCTATCAAAGGGTCACTAATTCTTTGTTTATTACAAGTTTAGGCCCAAATTAAATCCTTAAAACAATTACATAATTGAAAGAAAACTACTAATAAGCCTAAACATTAAAACATTTCGCTGAAAATTCCTGGAAGCATTTCAATGCTAACTTCAAGCTCATTTTCCAACTAGTTGCAGTTCGAACTGGGTTTTGGTGTCTTCATAGCTTTTGTAGCCCTTGAAGTCTTCTTTAATTTGAGTTTTGTAGCGTGAGTTATGGTCGGAATACTGAACCTTGGTTAGACAGAAAAACATTGTGAATTTATTAAAAGCCCAATTTATTAAAGATTAAGGTTTGGAGAGTTTGTTAGGCTTTTGGAGATGGATGGTCCTCCATCAGAAACCCCTCTAGGGTTTCCATTAAATGATCATTGAAGAAGCTAGATCAGGAACTTCAATGCTTTGTTAGAAAATTCTCTAAAGAGGCCTCTATCATATATTCTTTGTACCTCTAAGAATTAGCCTTTGAGAAACCTTTCTCAAATCAAATTTACTCTATTCTAGAGAGACCTGTCTCTTATAGTAATTCAAATCTCTAAAATGAAAATACAAAAGATCAGAAAAGAATACACCTGGTTGTGCAAGGCCTGATCAAGGTTAAACTTTGAATCTTCAGTCAGTCATCATGTTCTCATTCTCACAATGTCATTTCAAATCTTTTTCAAAAATTTTCTTGATGAATTTCTTGGAGAAAAGAAATGAATTCAAAATACTTAGATTTGAAAGTGTAAGAAAACTATTTTCGCTTATCCAAGATCAAAAAGAATCTCTTAGAATCTCTAAAAGTTGATTTTCAGAAAACTATTTAAAGCAAAACAGATGGCAGCAATGGAAGCAAAACTCATTTTGGCAGTTGAGAACAAGTATCAGATGTGGGTAATCGATTACTAGACAGTGGTAATCAATTATCCCAGTGGATTAACTTCTAACTTATGAAATGGGACTTGTGGTAATCGATTACAGGTTGCTGGTAATCGATTACTCCAGAACAAAATTGTATTCCCACTATGCCTAAATTGTTGGTAATCGACTACCACAAAATGGTAATCTATTACCTCAGTTTTTTGCACAAAATAAAAATTAGAGGTAATCTACTACTTCAGTTAGTAATTGATTACTTCAGTTTTTCTTTCCTTTCAAAAGGGAATCAACCAATTTTGAAACTCTTTGAGCAAATCACTAAGCTAGTTTTTAATTCACCGTGACTTTCAAGATTAATCAATCACATAAACATGCCTAAGCTAGAACATACAATACATGAAAAAATCTAATTACAAACCATCTAAGAAAACCAAGATTACATAAGAATATCAAAATCAAAACACCTAAAGAGACTGAACTCAGCTTCTTCAAGCTTCAAGTCCAACACTAACTACCTAGGATTTTCGGTTAGCTTAGCCTAACAATGATTAGCCTGGTTAATTAGAGTTAGCCTAGGACCTAACCATGATTAGGAGTAGCATGGAGGCCAAGCAAGGCTAGCCTATAAAGCCTTTGGCTAAAACTTATGTAAGGGCCTTTGACGAAATTTTTAATGAATGAGCTTTAAGCTTTTGAGAGAATAGTCTCTTGTTCCCTCAGGGAAAATCCTTGAATCTTATCAATGGCATCTTGCTTCCATTGTGGCAGTTCCTCCTAGGCTTATGGGAGCTTCATCTTAGCGCCACCCTTTCATCTCTTACCTATTCATTCCTTTGCTTTGATTTCTTAAACATTAAAACACCTAACAAAAACTTCATGGTTGAGACCTTGTCTTGGTTCCTTCCATGGTGATCCCGGTTGAAGACTAGATTTAGGCAACATTGGAGCCTCTTTGGATCAACCCCCAAGGTGGCCTCTATCATGATCTTTTGTATTTAAAATAAAACATTCACATCAAAAAGGATGGAGATATAATATGTGGGATCTTCTTCCTTTCCATAATTCATAAGGAGTTTTATTTAATATGGGTCTTATCAATATTTTATTTTGTAAATAAGAGGAGGTATTTATTATTTCTGCCCAAAAATATTTTGGAAGTGAACTTTCATGTAGAAGAGTTCTGGCCATTTCTTGTAAATTTCTATTTTTCCTTTCCACGACTCCATTCTGTTGTGGAGTTCTTGGAGACGAAAAATTGTGAAATATGACATTTTCAATACAGAAGGCCTTGAACTCAGAATTTTCAAATTCAGTCCCATGATCACTTGTCAAAGATAAAATATATAGTCCTTTTTCATTTTGAACACGTTTATAGAATATTTCAAACACATTGAAGGACTCGTGTTTATGAGTTAGGAAGTATACCCACGTAAATCTAGAGTAGTCATCTACAATGACAAATCCATATCTCTTGCCTCCAAGACTTTGCGTCTGGGTAAGACCAAAGAGATCAATGTGTAACAACTCTAGTGGTCTTGTCGTAAAAATAACATCTTTAGATTTAAAAAAAGATTTGGGTTGTTTCCCATGCTGACAAAGTTCACACAAAAGATTAGATTTCCATGAGATATTTGGCAGTCCTTTGACAAGATTTTTCTTTGAAATTTTTGAAATGTACTTAAGACTTAAATGTCCATGCTTTTTATGCTAGATTTCTCTTATCGTTTGCTGAAAGTAGACATGTTATATTTTGATCACTAAGGTCAGAAAGACAGACCTCGTAGAGAATGCTCTTTCTTTTACCCTTAAGCATAATGGATTTATCATTATTTTTTACTATACACTCATCAGAATTAAATGACACTTCATATCCACTGTCACAAAATTGACTTATGCTAAGTAGATTGAAGTTCAACCCTTTAACATATGACACATTTTGTATGAGTGGATTGGGTGTCTTACCAATAGTCTCAATCCCAAGAATCTTACCTTTTCTAGACCCAAGGAGACAGGACCATTTACTTAGTCTAAGGTCTTGGAACATAGACAGGTTCCCTGTCATGTTTCACGAGTATCCATTGTCCAAACACTAGCTTGAATCCCTCTTTCTTTCGCTTAAGGATATCTGCAAACAGAACAATGAGTGATTTTGGTACCCAAATTCTTTTGGGTCCTGCATTGTCAGTTGAGGGTTTCTTTTTATTAAAAGTCTTTGGATGACTTTTATATACATTCAGAACCCTATTATAATTTCCATGCATTCTCTTACGTATAGACGGAGTAGTTGATGACTTCTTTTCATCTGTACTAGGATTATAACCTAGTCCACTCTTATCAAAAGAAGGTCTTCCGTAAGTTAAAAAAAAATTCAGTTTGGAAGAACTAGATGTGAACTTGGTTAAATCTTTTCTTAAAGAATCATTCTCTTCTTTTATTCTTTTAATTTCAAAGAGAAATTATTTCTTTTCAAACTCAGACTGAGAAGATGATTCGTCTGATGTTCCTTTTTGCGACAGACTTTTAGTTATAGCTTTCAGTCTTAAGATCTCTTCCACAACCATTTTTAGCTTGGATTTGCATGTCTTATATTCTTGAGCTATAAAATGGGAGTTGGTCAAAAAAACATCATAGGATATATCTTCATCATCTGAGTCTGAATCAGAAGATGATGAATGAGATTTGTTCAGAGTTTTTACCTCAGATTTTGGTGTGTCTCCTGATGTAGGAACATCTAGCCTAAGAAGATTTACTAGAAGCATGCAAGGGAAAAACTTGAAGAGGAAGTGGAAAAGCTCCAAGAACAAAAGGCTTGTAGTATAGGACTATGTTTGCCACTCCTTTCTTGTGCTTGATGATGTAGGGAAATGTTTCCACAAATTCCATCCACCTTGCATGCTTTTTATTGAGTTTTCCTTGTGACCTTAGGTGCTTCAATGCTTCATGGTTGGTGTGGACAATGAACTCCTTGGGAAGGAGATAATGTTGCCAAGCTTGCAAGGCCTTCACCAAAGCATATAGCTCCTTGTCATATGTTAAGTAATTGAGTTGAGCTCCTTTTAGCTTCTCACTAAAATAGGCTATTGGATGATTTTCTTGCTTCAAAACAGCACCTATTCCAAGGTTAGAAGCATCACATTCAAGTTCAAAAGATAAATCAAAGTTAGGCATAGCTAAGATAGGAACATTGGTAAGTTTTTCTTTCAAAAGATTAAAAGCTTCCTCTTCTTGCTTTGGCCCCTACTCAAAAGGTACTTCCTTCTTCACAAGCTCATTAAGAGGAGATGCAATGGTGTTAAAGTCCTTCATAAATCTCCTATAAAAGCTTGCAAGTCCATGGAAGCTCCTTACCTCCTTAACACTAGTAGGCCGTGGCCAATTAAGTATAGCTTTTACCTTGCCTTTATCTACTTGCACACCCTTGGAACTTACCACAAAACCGAGGAACACCACTTGGTCCATGGCAAATGTGCATTTGTCTTTATTAGCATAAAGCTTCTCCTTCCTTAGTACTTTCAAAACAAATCTCAAATGCATTAGATGATTAAGGAAAGATTGGCTATATATAAGAATATCATCAAAATATACCACCACAAACTTTCCTAAAAATTCTCTAAGCACATGATTCATTAGCCTCAAAAAAGTACTAGGGGCATTGGAGAGGCCAAAGGACATGACCAACCATTCATAAAGCCCAAACTTGGTCTTAAATGCAGTTTTCCATTCATCACCATTCTTCATCCTTATTTGATGGTAACCGCTTTTAAGATCAATCTTAAAAAAGATGGTTCAGCCATGAAGTTCATCTAGCAAGTCATCAAGCCTAGGTATGGGGTGCCTATATCTAATTGTGATGTTACTTATGGCTCTACAATCCGTGCACATTCTCCATGTGCCCTCCTTCTTAGGAACTAAGATAATTGAAGAAGCACAAGGAGATAGACTCTCTTTAACCCATCCCTTGCTAACTAGGTCTTGTACTTGCCTTTCTATCTTATGAGTTTCTTGGGGAGTGGTCCTATAGGTAGGCCTATTTGGGAGAGGTGCATCGGGTATCAAATCTATTTGGTGTTCTATGCCTATCAAGGGGGGTAGGCCGTGAGGAATGTCACTAGGAAAGACATCCTTATACTCATCCAACAATGCATCTAAGCTCACTTGATCACCAACAAAGTTTGCATTCAAAAAACAAGGTGAAGGCAAGCATAGAAACATGGACTTTATTGCTAAGAATTCTCTCCTAATTTCAATCCTATTTACCAAAAGACTTTCCTTAGACTCACTAGCTCTTCCTTTGAGCTTTCTATCACTATTAGGGTCACCCTTTTTGGCTTTACCTAGCCTAGGTTTCACTTGATTTTCTGCAATGGCATTTGCTGTAATTTTTCTTGAACTCTCGGCCAAAGCTCCCTTCACACTAGACTTAGGTGATTTTTCATTTCCTTTAAGCTCACGGGTTTTCCTTTCACTTTCTCTTTTGATTTTCATTTTTATTTGATCTTCACACACTTCTCTAGGAGTTAAAGGTTTTAAACTAATTTTTCTACCTCCATGAGAAAACACATATGTATTAGACAAACCATCATGAAGTGCATGTTTATCAAATTGCCATGGCCTTCCTAACAAGATATGAGATGCTTCCATAGGCACAATATCGCACAAAACTTCATCATTATATCTACCTATTGTGAAAGCTATCAAAACTTGTTTATTCACTACTAATTCTCCTTGTTCACTTAGCCATTGCAACTTGTACGGTTTAACATGTGGAGTTGTCTTAAGATCAAGTTTTTCTATAAGCCTAGTGCTAACCACATTAGTGCAACTACCACTATCTATGATTAAGGAGAATACCTTGTCGCCTATAGTGCACCTTGTGTGAAATATGTTCTCCCTTTGTGTATCATCAAGGTCTATACATGCGCTGCCAAGCATCCTCCTAACCATCAAGAGGTCTCCATCTTCCGGTTGCTCCATGCTTGAGTGGTCACTAGCACTAGCTTCCTCCTCACTTGAAGATTGAGTGGTTCCCTCACTTGTGATCTCACCATCCACTCTAATCACCATGGTCTTCTTGTTGGATCATTGTGAGGCAATGTGTCCATGACCTAGACATTTAAAACATTTAATGTTAGAAGACTTAGAGTTAGGTTTAGAAAGCTCTTTACCCTTAGTGTCATCTCGGTTGGACTTGTAGAAGGGCTTAGAGGTTCCCTCCTTCTTTTGCCTATCTTTCCAACTTGAAGAACCATTGTTGTATGCCTTCTTGAAAGTGCCTTTCCTTTTAATTTGGCCCTCAATCCTCTCGGCCTTGTGTATGGCATCTTCCAAGGTCCTATAATTTTGGAGCTCTAAGACATCTTGAATCTCCCTATTTAGCCTATTGGTGAACCTAGCTATGGTGGCCTCCTTGTCCTCTTGGTAATCCGCCCTCAAGAGTGTGAGCTTCAAGTCCTTATAGTACTCTTTTACACTCCTCCCTCCTTGAGTTAGTCTTTGGAGCCTCACATGTAGATCTCTTGTATAGGAGCTAGGCACAAACCTTCCCTTTATAGCATCCTTGAGTTGGGTCCAAGAGGTGATGTGTGGCCTTCTCCTCTTCTCGGCATCTACTAGCACTTGGTTCCACCAAACCAATGCATAGCCTTCAAACTCCAATATGGCCATGTTGAGTCTCTTCTCCTCACTCAAGCTAGGGTAACAAGAATAGACTTGATCTACCTTCATCACCCAATCTAAGTAGGTCTCGGCATCACCATCTCCAAGGAATTTAGGCAAGGTTATTTTCGTGTTTCCCTCCCAAGCTCTAGGTTCATCTTCTCCATAGTTTCTCCTAGGGGTATGATTATGTCTTCTAGGTTGAGGTCCCATCCTTCCTCTCCTTGCATTCCCATTGTTCCTAAAGGGCTCATCCTCATCATAGTTGTTACCCCAATCACTCTCCCTAAGTGTATCGTAGTCTCCTCTAGGGTTCCCTTCTTCACTACCACTTCCTCTATATCTATTCCTCCTACTCCTAGGTACTTCATCACTCTCTTCTCCTCGGCTATCCCTATTTTCAGCACCTCCACTATGGTGATTCCTACGGTTCCCACTAGTCTCTCCAAGGATTCTCTTCTCCAACTCCTTTCTTATCTTCCTTTCCTCCTTCAATCGCCTCTCTTGATCAAACCTCTCATCCAAGCTATCATTTAGCATGGACTTCATCATGTCTACCATTCTTTTAGATCTCGGTGATAGTTCATTTCCCACACTAGGAGAGGTGTCCATGGCTGCACAAGAAAAGGTTAAATAACAAATACAAGTATATAGAAGATCCTTGTCACTCATTAAGTGTATCACTCTAGTAGTGTTGGACTTAAAGCTTGAAGTTGCTTTGGTGTCTCTCTTGGTGTTTTGTTTTTGATGCTATGTAATTTTGGTTTTCTTAGATGAAATGTAATTAGGAGTTTCCTATGTATTGATTGTTTAGTTTAGGCATGTATATGGTTGTTCTTTGTTTGAATGCCCTAGAGAGCTTGGCAATCTTATGTGATTTCTCATGTGTCAAATGTTTGATTTCCCTCTCTAAAATATTTTGAAAATGTCTTTGGTAACCAACTGAGGTAATAGATTACCAACAAAAGGTAGTTAACTACCAACAGCAGGTAATCAACTACCAACAGTAGGTAACAGAGTATGGGAATGCATTTGTCACTAGAGTAATCGATTACCCCCTCGGGTTAATCGATTACCATGGGCCAAAATCACCTAGGAAATCCTTGCTCACTGGTTTAATCGATTACCAACTTCTGGCAGTCGATTACCCCTATCAAAAAGTCATTAAGTTGCCTAAATTGAGTTTTTAATTGAACCTATAAATACTCTTATTTCGAAAATCAATAACACTTCTTGGAATACAAGTTTTAGAAAAGTTCATACACTTTCATATTCTCTCTAAACTGAGTTCATCATCTTCTCCAAGAAACCCATAAAGAACTTCAAGAGTTCATCAACAAGTTTTCATAAAAAGGCAAACTTGATTCTTATTTCTGACTGGGTGGCATTCATAGAGTTGTTATTTTGTGATCAGATCTACACTTCAGGTGTTCTCTAAATTGATCTTTTGTTTACCCATTTTGATTTTTGGGTTATTACTCTAGGAGAGAGGTCTCTCTGGATAGAGTAAGGATATTTGAGAAGTGTTTTCTCAAAGGTTTGATCTTGGGTGTGCCAAGGTCAGGGAAGAACTATTCCTTGGGTCAAAGGACAGGTTTTTGGGTGTTTTGATTTCGTTTTTGTGTTGCTTGTTGCAGAGTGAATGTAAAAGAACACAAAAGGGATCATTTGATAGTGGAAATCCGATCGCAATAGTTGTTGGGTTGGGACTGGATGTAGGCAGTGGGCCGAACCAGTATAAATCACTGTGCACTCTTCTTCTTCCTTATACTCTTTACCGTTTACCTTACATGGTTGTTATCACTATTTAATTTCTGCAATTTGTTCGGTAATTAGCTCGGTAATTGACTCGGTAATCAACTAAAACTGAAACAGTTAGATACTGACATTGATTACGCTGTATATTGATTACTAACGTGTTTCTGATTATTCCTTTTGGTATTTCTGCTATGTATCTTTGATATTTCCTGTTTATCTGTCTCATCTATTGATAGGTAATCAAGAATAGTTTTGTTTGAATTAAAAAGAATTAGAAACTCGCGAAATTGGGCTATAGTGGAACTAGAATCTATTCACCCCCCCTCTAGATTCACCCGTAGGGACCATCAAGTAGCACTCGTGTATCACTCTTAGAAGGCTCTTTCTTTAATGTATCTCTCTTAATTCTCAACCAAAGTTTCTAATTAAACCCCTAATCAATTACCTAGGAATATTTCCTTGTGAAAGAGGCACAATTCTCGGTTAATGATAGAGGCATCCTTAGAGAGATTCCAAAGAGTCCTTGAAGTTCCCGATCTAGCTTCTTCAACTATCTTCAAACAAGCTTCAATGGAAGCTTTTGGTCAAGCTCCCATGGAGATAACAAGAGAAACAAAAATAGAAAATGGAATGGGGAAGAGAAATGGCTTAGAAAGGCGTCATGACATGGCCAATAAGCCTAGGAGGAACCGACACAATGGAGATGAGTATCCATTGATAAAATTCAAGAAACCTTCCTAAGGAAGACAAGAGACTTATCTCTCACAAAACTCAAAGTTTTATTCAATTGGTCAAAAATTCTTTACAAATTTCGTTTTGGGCCTTTTATAGACATATGAAGACTTGAAGAGGAAGCTAAACAACATTAGAGTACTCTACAAGTCAATGAATAAGAGCCACAAGTTCAATGGTTCAAGTACATGTCACTTTCAAGGGTGTTTCATGTCACTTTCAAAGGTTACATGTCACTCTCAAAGGTTACATGTCACTTCCACTTGATTCTCATCCATTGGATGAGTGCATCTAATCAAAGGTTGAGATTTGCTATTGGATTAGGCGTGGATCCTAATCCAAGTGAAAATCTCTTTGAACCAAATCCACTTAGATTCACAATTTGAAATTCAAACTTAAATCAAATTAAATTTAAATTTCAAATGTGAATTTAATATGAACTTGAACTTAAATTCATTCACTCATATTAAGCTTCCCTCTTTAAGCTTACTAGCCTTTTAAGCACAACGTTAAGCAAACACTTAAAAGAAAAATACACTTTTGGCCAAAAACTTATAAGGCCATCAAAATTATTTATACTTCAATTACAAAAGTCAAATTCTAACTAAGGTATCTTGATTGAGTGTGTGCTTGGACTTGGAGCTTCTAGTAATTCTTCTACTTGAGTGATTTTCCTTAGATGTACCTACACAGTTAAGCTTAAGAATTTCGCGGGAGACAAAACTCAAGCACAAAACCAAGGATTCCAAGTAAAAGGCAAGCAATAAAAGGCACAAATTAGAAGTGAATAAGCTACTCAAATCAAGGAATGGATGTGATATGACATAGGTATAAAACTGGACAGCAAGGGGTTCAAAACTTGCTGGACCTAATCACTGAGCAAGACAAATTTATCAAGCACTCAAAACTCAAGATTGCTTAGTCATTCAATTTGAGACCGAATTTAGTAGGCAAAGTAGGTAAAAATTTTGTAAAGTAAGGAATCAATTTAAGTGCAGTAAAATGTCAATTGCAGCCACAAGTATTAAACTGGAAAGTTTCACACAAAATAGAGTTCACAAAAATTTGCCAAGAACAATGCACACCTCAAGCTCAAGTAATCCAAGTTACTAGCATTTAAGCTCAATTTTAGTGATGTGTACTTAGTCCTAGGTGTTTTTAATTTGTCCCATGTAACTTGAAACTCAATTTTGTAAGTGTCTTGAAGGCTCTAAGGTCACGGTACTGCACCTCAAATTTCACTCAAATTCATTTGATACATATTTTTCACTAGTTTCCTCTTGAAGCTCTTTTCTTCTTGTTTCTTTTCTCTTAAATTTTCTTCTTTGAATTTTCTTCTAATATTTTGTTTCTTTTGTTTCTTTTCTTGACTTTTCTTTGTCCTTTTCTCTTGACTTCACTACTGGACAGCAACTTCAGTACTAGTTGTAAGTACTTTACTAAGCCTAAAATTACTAAAACAAGGATAAGCAAGATAGTAGCTTCTTGAACTCAAATTTTGCACAAGGTACTTAGCATGTAACATGTGAACAAATATTAGCATGAACCAAAACAGAGTTTGACGTATAAAATCAGGGGAATACACGTCTCATACAGCAAGGAAACATGTGGAACACATATCACAAGTCCAAGATACAAAGCTTAGCATGTAGGATAGCAAATTCATGAACCGATGTAAGGCCTGTGTGCTAGCATGTGGTGCTACGGTGCATAATTTGAGATCTAACGCATATGACATGTTTTTTAACATCATTTTCCAGATTTGACACATAAGAACATGAACTAAACGAATCAAAACATGAACAAGATGAATTGACACAATTTCACCGAACAAAAAAAGACCTAAACAAGAAATTGAAAAAACTACTAGACAATTAAGAAATTCTAATGATAGATCCTAAGCACACTAAGAGCATTAGATGAAGAACTCAAGAAAATTCAAAGTGACCGAATGAACTTACTAACATAAGGAGTAGAGATCCAATCTTGAAGAAGAACTACCTCTAGATACCACTTTATATGAGCTTGCTTGAGAAGAAGCTCAAATTTGGCCCAATCTTCATCTTTAATTGGAAGCTCCACGGAAATGCATCAATGGCAGAAGCATACATGACTCAAGACTCAAGGACTTAGAAGAAATATGAAAGTGGATAACATTTAGAAGGTGAAGGCGCCATGCAAGAGCAATAAGCCTAAGGGAGAATCGCCACAAGGAAGAGTTTCCATTGATAAGATTCAAGGTTTGAGAAGAAACCTTAGAGAGAAATCCACTCTCAAGAATTAGCACTTGCTAAATTCAATCCATTCAAAAATTGATCAAAAGTCCTTACACTTCAATTTTTCTACTATTTATACTAATCCTTGGCGCCAAACATAAGGAGAACCGGTTAGGTTGCTAACCCTTGGATCAAGGGAAGATCAATGCATGGCAAGCCCCTAGGAGCACCTCACACGAATCCTCACCTTAACCCTTGGATTAACAAGTTAATCTAACACCACGGTGAAGCTAGGAGGAAGGCATGTGACTAGTAATCCAAGTTTAATTCTCCACCTCTTGATTAGATCTAAATCATGTGAAGGAAATTCAAACTTGAGTGGTGGGAAACATGTGACTCAAATTTGAATTAAGACCACATGATGAGATCTTGATCAAGAGTCAAGAATCACTCTTGCATTGGTGCCAATCATGCTTGACCGAAAATTCAAACTTAGCCCTTGATTGAGATCTAATCTAAGGGTTAAGTTTGAATTAGAGTTAGTGGAATTGCCACTAACTTTCCCTCCAATTTCTCTCCACTCTCTCCAAGGAAAATGGTGCACACTCTCTCTCAAAATGTTAAGGAAAATCGGTGCATGCTTCCTATGCTAGGCCGTGAGCTTCAAGCTCCTAACATCGGCCAATTTGAATTATTTAATTGTCTTAAAAATAAAGAAATTACAAAATTTCAAGAAAATTACAAGGTCTCAAAATAAGAGACAAGTCTTCGTATTGAGTTGACTTTGACTTAGTAAACTCTTCTTGGACTTGTGCTTCCATCTTCTTGAGCATTGACCTTGTGATTCTTCTTTAACTTTCTCCATTGACTTCTAGAAGGGATGGTCCTCCATCAGAGCACCTTATCATCTCCTACCATTAGATAGATTTTAGTTGTTTCCTCTTTACTGAAATCATCTAAGCTCTCTTTGTCAAGGTCCTCCCAGGTGACAAGACTTTTCTTCTTGTTGTCCTTCTTGGAAATCCAACTTCTTTTTAGCTTAGGGCAATCCATCTTTATATGCCCTGGTTTTCTACACTCATAGCAGACTACCTCAGATCCTTCTTCCTTATTGGAAGGTTTATCGGGAAACCATCTATTTTTTTGTTTGAAGAATCTTTTACCACATCCTTTCTTCATCGTCATTCTTTTGAATCTTCTAGCCATTAAGGAGATCTCGTCATCAAAAGATTCTTCATAATCATCTGATTCAGTTGTTTCAGCTTTAAGGACCTTTTTTTGCTTCTTATTCTTCTTGCTTGGTTCTTCCTTGGGATTATCATCAATGGATGGTAGAGAAATAGGCTCTTGAACTTTGATTTTATCCCTTTTACATAGATGAACTTCATGCACTCTTAGTGCAGCAATGAGTTCATCAAGTGTTAAGGTTTTCATGTCTCTACCAACTGATATTGCAGTGGACATGGCTTCCCATGGGGCAGAAAGACTATCTAAGATTTTCATGTTGTTTTGGGCACTTGTGAATGTGGTTCCCAAGGTAGTTAACTAATTCAGAATGGTTTGGAATCTTCCAAACATTCCATCTATAGTTTCTCCTTTTTGCATGGAGAACATTTCATATTCTCTCTAAAGAGTGGTAGTTTTTCTGAGTCTGACATCCTTAGTTCCTTCATGAGAGACTTTCAATGCATCTTAGAGCTCTTTGGCAGTTTTATAGGCACAAAATATGTTATATTCATTCCTTGATAGAGCACACGTTATGGCATAACGTGCTTTGCTATTGAACTCCATTATAAAATATTCTTCATCACCTCATTCAGATTCTGGTTTAGTTAGGGGAATGTGTCCTTTAGTGATTATCCTCCAAAGTCTATATTGGGTAGATTTGATGTACATCTCTATTCTATCCGCCAAGTAAGGATAGTCGTCTCTAGAGAAAGCTGGAGGTTTGTTCATGGAGGATCCTTCTGCAATGAGCATCGTTTGGGAGTTCGCCATCCCGAATTTTTTCCTTTAGCAGTTGTTAGGCGCTTAACCCTTAGAGGCTGGGCTCTGATGACAAACTGTAAAATACAAAAACACAAGAAGGGAAGTTGAATTGTGTAAATTAATAAAATCATTTATAGACGATGCATTTTGCGACTGCAATTTAAAACTTTGGACAGACGCGAAATAATTTTCTTTTGAAAAATTGATTTTCATGAAAACTTTTGTTTAAGTTATTATCCCGTATTAAACAAAGATGTCGTCATGCAAGGCAAATGGCAATATTGAAGAAGATAAATGACTAAAAACTAGCAAAATGTACTTCTACATTAAATAGAGTTTTCAATTTCAATTTTATTTTTCTTTCATTTTTAAATATATATATATATATATATATATATATATATATATATTTGGGGGAAGGGGTGATACATTGTTAATTTTTTTTCTCTGCATTTAATACATCACATTACGACATTATTAATGGTCAATTAGCATGATTTAGTACATTTATGAGTTTGGGCTCAATTGGGCCTTAAGTGTTTATTTTTGTTCTAATTCGCTGAAAATTCCAGATTTGACAAGGTTCACTAAAACGAGCATAAATCTCACCACATAACTCTATTTGTGCTCCATTATATGTCAAATGAAAGAGGAATAACAGAGCTACAAAAGTCATGAAGACATGAAGAGCCAATTCGTACCACATCTAGGGTGAAAATTGGCTTGAAAGTGACGCACGAAACTGGTGCGGAAATTCAAGCGCGAAGAATTAGTGTAGGCCCTTTTTTAAATCAATGTGATTGGTCCATTTTGTAGAGTTGTAATTGAGCTACAAATTGGGGTGTTCAGCTACTTAAAAATCATGTGTCTTGCACATGATTTACTCCCTATATAACACCCCAAACTCAAAAATCTGATGCACACTTTTTACCTTTCAATCAATTTCAATTTTCAGCATTGCTCTTTTCCCTTCAAGTCGCTCTGCTAGAGTTTTCTGGTTTGCCATTTCAATTCTCATTTTCTCATCCTTCTTGCAATTTAACTATTCTGTTATGAAAATCCCATTCATGCTTAGTCTAATTTCAATTATGCGCAGCTAATTTCATCAACCAATTCGATCTCAATAGGATCTCTAATTTCCTTAGGTTATCTGTTTCAATTGCATGAGCACTCGTTTTAGATTCTATAATTTTGATTTCATTATGTTGATTAATATTTTGGATTGAGATTATTGATTCTATCGTTGTTGATTGATAATGAATGCAGAGAACTAATTATATGATTCAAAACCAAGTTGTGTGCTCTCATGCGATCGTGTGAGTTTAAAGGTCACCAAGTGTTCGATGATAATTCTTTAAGATCTTAGAGCGTTAGTTCAGTGTTGGCATGGAAAGATCTCGGTTTCAATGCACTACATAGATGAGTACCCGTTTTAGTTGAACTGATGAGGGAAATTAGGATCTGACAGAGATCGGATTGGTGGTTTTTAATAATTTATTAATTGCTTTTTAATTGTTGTTTAATTTCAGTCATTGATTACTTATTATTGTTTAATTACCTTTAATTTTTCCTCTGCACAAATAAAAAAACCCCCAAAATTGCATGTAAAATTTTGGCTACAGAGAAATAACAAAGTAATTCGTAGGAAAACGATCCAAGTCCACTATTACTGCAAAGTAGTAGCTAGACTTTGGTATTATTTGACGAACGTTCGGCGCGTATGTCAAATTTGGCGTCATTGCCGGGATTGCTTTGCTAATTCTCATTGTTTATATGCATTTTTTTATTTTTATTTTTTTTTATTATTAGACTTAGGTTAGGTTAGTTTACATTCAATAAGTTTTGCAGTATACTGATCTCATGATATGTTTTGCACTTGTTTGACCTGTTATATCCTATTTGGTTATCTGATTTTGGATTTTTAGATCTGTTTGGTCATTCTAATTAAATTTCTTGAAGTAATTTGGCCTTCTGAGCAAACCTTTCACCCCAATAGGGTGAAAAATTGCATTACTTTTACGAAATTCCTTCCAGATTTTTCTGTTTTGCAATTATTTCGATCCCGTGGGAACATAACGGGTATTTTTGAATTATTGAACTAATTCCGTTGATTTTGAAATTTTGTAGGGTCGTAGTTTTTGAGTAATTGGGTATAACCCCGTGCTATGCACGGGGCACCATCCTATTGAGGCCAAATTTCATCGTTTAGACCCTCTTTTCAATTTTTTAAAATTTTACACTGCATTTTTGGGGTCTCAGGATGGTTTAGAATTGACCTGTGGCAGTCTTATAAATTCTAAAAATCATTTGATACTTTTTTGGAAGTTTATTTTGGTCATCTGGTGTGTGTTGACAGTGATATCCTGCTGAGTGTTATTAGTTAATGTTGTTTATGCTGATTTGTGTTGTATATTGTTGTTTTTGTGGCTATTGTTGAATCTGATGCACTATAAGTATAGGTGCTAATTTGCATTCATTTAGGCTAATATGGATAATAGGACTATTAGGGAACTATTGCAGCAGGAGGGGAGTTTCAGCGATCCAACTTTTGTAGAAGCAGGAGTTTTTCGTACCATACCTCAGCAGCAGTACAACCCATATTCCAGCTCCTACAATCCTGGATGGAGAGATCAGATTTATCAGAGTTCACTTAATTATTCCACTTTCCATCTACCACAAAATTGGAAGCAAAATTCCAACCATCATATATCAGCTTTTCAACAATATCCTACACAGTCACTAGCCCAGCCACAAGGTGGTCCTTCTTTGGAAGAATTTGTCAAGCAGATGGTCACCAACAACTTGCAATTTCAACAAATAACTGAGACTAACCTTCAGAGTATCCAAACTCATATTGGGCAGTTATCTAATGCAATTAGTCAGAAACAACCTCAAGCATCCATCAGTCTACCCTCATAAGCAATTTCCAATTTGAATGATAATGGTAAGAATGTGAGTGATATTACTTTGAGGTCTGGTAAGCAAATGGTGGAACCTAATGCACAACCAGAAAATACAATTACCATGGAGGTTGTAGCTAAAGAGAAAGAGTTGCAAGAACAAGATTTAAAGGAACAAGACATGGAAGAAAGAGTGACAGATAAACAAGAAAAGGAAACATGTGATGATTTAATTGTTTATACTAATCCTTCATTTGTTTATGTTGATTCTCTTTTGATAGGTGATATAGGAGTGAGTCCTAAGGAAGGAATTCAAGATAACAACTTTTTCTGTGAAGATGTTTTTATAGAAAAGAAAGAACTTAAAGCACACAGTGAAGCTGTTTGTGACCCTCCTCTTTACAAAAATCCTCATGTCTTGGTACCTAGTGGAGAATTGTCCATAAAGTTTCCTTGGAGCAAACAATGTGGAAAGAGTGAAGCATCTAGGAAATTAAAGCAACCACTAGGGAAGATTTCTTTATCATTTGATACTCTTTATAATTACAATGTGAACAACACTAAATGTTTCACTTTAGACTCTTATGGAATTAAATCTTGGACTATCATTGAGTTTGCTGATTTGAACCTTTTAGTTGTTCCTAATGGCTTTTGTTCTCATGATGTTACATATTCTTATAGGTCGTTAGAGAAGTTCACAATGGAAAGCCAAGTGCAAGCTTCTACTATTATTGGCGAACCAATGTCTAAACACATTATAGATGGAGTAGAGAATAATCGTGCTACCTTGAAACACTCTAATTCTTTACTCTCTCTTTTAAATTATGTTATTGATGTTAGAGTTCATTATTCCATGTTCTTTGATTTGACAATAAGTGAAACATGTGAATTGTTCAATTTAAATGCTTAGATTAAAATGAAAAAATGGAGAATTATGATTATGGCATTCAACTTATTCTTACCACGACCATGCACTGATTATAACACAAAAACATACTTACACCCTGAATCATTTGCACAGATAAAGAATGACTTACATATTATTGTAGATGATTTTGTGATATTTGACCCAGGTGAGTATTTGTTTCTTGTAGTAGGTACCAAGGACAGATTCATGGTGAACGAGCAGCGCTTAAAGCACTATCATGAGAGCCTCATCGAGTAGCCCGTAGAGTAGGAGATTGTTACACTTGCAAAAGCACTGCCGCTTTGAGTGGCCGAGGGAGTTTTTCTCTTCTCCCTCCACTCTTTTCCGTTTTATTTTCATTCATTTCCTATCTATCCACCTTCTGTAATTAGGAAGTAATTAGGAGTAAATAAATACAACTTTCATACTTCTTTATAGTTAATTTTTTATACTTGGAGATTTTGTGATTCTAGTCTAACTATTATTATATTTGCATTATGGTGTATATGTTGAGAATCTGAATTGAAATCTGAGTTGAGTTGATTTTCAAATTATTTTATGGTGTTGATATAACCCTCTAATGGATTGTGGATTAGTCTGTATGAATTCGTTTTGTATTGTCTCTGATAAGTACTTGACAATTTGACCCTGTGAGTTTTTGGGCCTGTTTTGAATGGATTCATATGCATGTCATTCCCTTTCTTTCAATGTGATATATGTCATTTGTGGAAGCTATTTTTCAGAGCTTACTTTCATTCTTTTCAAAGCTGCATTTTATCACTTAATGCATGGTCATGATTGAGGCATTCATTTCTTCTTCCCCACTTGACTAGAAAAGTCTACCTTGCATTTTATCCCTTGCTAACCCCTTTGTGCCTGAAACCTTTTCTTTCCATACCTGCATTACAAGCCTTACGAGTAAAACAATGTTGTCCTAATTTCACAAATATTGAGTTATTGTTCATCTTGTAGTTTTGTGAAGCGGATAAGTGTGGGGGTGTCTGCTCGGGACGTGCAGAAAGATAAGTGTGGGGGTGAAATATTGTATTTGGGTCCAAGTTGTAGATCTGGTACATTTTGGTTGCTCTTTGACTAACACACTTGTGTAATTTTTATCTCAGTGCTATGTCTGATACAGTGAAAAAAAAAAGAAAAAAATAATAAATACCAAAAGTGGTATTCAAAAAAACAAAGAAAGAAAAAATATAAATTATAGAAAAAAAAAAGAAAAGAAAAAAGAAATAAAAGCAAAATAGCAAAAACTTTGTTATGAATAAGTGTGCATAATTGAGTTGAGTATTTGAGTAGTTGTTGAAATAACAACTTTGCAGATTTATTTTGTAATTTTGATATCTTATGTAATTTGTTGATGTTATTTTCAATATCTGTGAAATAGTAGTCACTTGACCAAATTTATCAAACCTTTATTCTTGGTCTCATTACATTCTTTGCAAGCCCTCTTAAATCATGCATGATTGTGATTATTAGTGGTAGAGAGGTAGAATAATTGCAAGTCTATGATAAAATAATATTAATTTTAATAGTTTGAGAATAAACATTTACCTGAGACACCTGAGAGTCAGAGTGATACAATTTTAATGAGATTGTTGACTTGCACAATTGATTCAGTACTTGATTGATTCAATATATATTTAACATTTTACAATCATTCGTATTTTAGTCGTATTTAAAAGTTCATTTTATAGGAATTATTGATACATATCTTCTTTGTAAATATAGAACTAAATCTTATTTTGAACAAGTATAAAGTAATAATATTAACTGTTTTGGGAATTAGATTCGTGACTCAGCCTCAGAAAATGCGTTTGTTTGAGAAAAAAAGTCGTTAAGAAATAAGATAAGTTGCGAAATAAGCCCAAGAGATGATCAAATGCAGTGACCATGACCCTGCATATGTATTCTTTGGTGTTTTCCGCGTCACACTACAAGATATAAAGATTCCAATCCTTTACGATTGGAATTTTTAATGATATATATAAATATATTTGAGTGGTTGATTATCCATTAATGACGTAGGATATTAATTTAACCAATTCATTAATTTTTATGTTTATAATTAATTAGATAGTTGAATTGCATGTAATTATTAGATAAATGAATTGAATTGATTGTAACTACTATAATGAAAAATGATAGCATCACTTTCTTAAATATTTTTTATTGATCAAAATTATTTCAAAATTATAATTTTGTGTGAGACTTAGTTTTCATTATTTTCTATTATTTTGAACCTCACACTCATTAAAATATATGTAAAGTCAGTGTTTAAAATTAGGTGGTGTTAAGTGTGTTGTCTTTCTTTCGGTATAAACGCGATAGGTAGTAGGTATTTGCAGAGATTTTGATAGTTAGATGAATAATAATAAAAATAATCATGATAAAGTAGTATTTTACTTTATAGAAATAAAATTTAATAATAAATTCATATTTAAATTAATGATAAATGTAATAGGGTAATTATGTAATTTTATACTTAAATTAATCATTTTAATATATATTAAATACCATTAAAAGACTATTTGAGCTCCAATAAAAAAGTATTTTACAACAAATATATAACATTCGTCCAACTAGAGTCATTCTTAGATGATCAATCTACCCTCAACATAGTATCCTTTAAAGTATTTACTTCAGAAAAAATAAAACATTTAATATTGGTGCCTCGTGTCCATCATATGAACGATAATGACGTCAACTGTATAGACAGCTACATAATGTTCACATTTTTTTTTTGGTGGGCTACGTATAATGTTTACATTAACACGTAAATACACCGGAAAATCAGAACGAAATACGTTAAGCAAAAATATCAAACTTGTTATACATATTTAATTATAAATACTTGTTAATTTTTCCTTTCTCGTTCCATTTCTCGTTCCATTCCTGCACGTGATCATGAATTTCATTTGTGTATATGTGTGAACAAAATTAATGCAGTAGTCTGCACATTTATCGTTGTCATAAGAAGTCCCAACTCACTAGGGTAGTCGTTACTTAAAAACACACGGAAACATTTGAAGGATATTACTATTGTGTGTTGAAATTTCAACCATCTCATCTACGTATGCAATTCCTATTCCTCCTACTATCCTCCTATGCTTCACCAGGGGGCCAGCCATATTGCAAAAGCACTTAACATATGGGCCCCTCCATCATTAAAATAAAAATAATAATGATCAACGTCACTGTGTGGCCTTAAAGTGCTAGACGACATCACGCCTATTCCCTATAATCCAAGTAAAAAAAAAGTGCAATACGACACATTTGGACACAGTCCACTCCCAACCAATCACATGTCGACAACACAACAAAACGAAACTACTTCACCTCTCCCAAACCAGAAACCAAAAACCACTTGTCACCGAACCCCAAATTCGGATAAATTTTAACCTCTTACATATTAGGTTAGATTGAACTTTTGTCTACCGAAGATTCTTAATTTGTGATTTTGGTATTTTTTAATTTAAATTTTATAAATGTTAGTGCTTTATTTCAAAAATACATTTTTATTATTTCATTTGTAAATTTCTAATTTTAGTCTATTTTTAAAAAATATACAATTTTTATCAAATATTAATTTGATCTAATTAACGTTAATTTTAATATAAAAATAATATATTAAATATTATTTATCATGTATTCAATCTAATGCTATATTATAATTAACATTGAAATATAAATAAATGACAAAATAACTATTTAGCAATTATACTAAAATCAAATAATTTTGACAATTATAAAAATTAAATCACATGATTAAAAATAGAAAACCTTATACCGCAGTTTTAAAAATTGAAAGGCTGAAATTAAATAATTAAAAATATGAAAACAAAATCATAAATTGAAAATTATAAGAAGTGGAATTTAAAGAGAGTAAATATTATTTTTTTTGTCTTTCTAAAATTTAAAAAGTTTATTTCTAATTTCTCTAAATGTTTTTGTCTTGTTTTATCTAATTTAAAAATGTATTGCCTTTAATAATTAAAATAGACTAGATAAAACTTTATAATAGTTAAAAAACATTCTCTAAAGTACTTCAAGCACTAAATCTGATACATTTTAAATTATAAAGATTAAAATGGTATAAAATATTTTAGTCAGACTACATCAATATATTTCAAATTTTACTATCAACCAAAATATAATTTTCCAATTAGTATATTATCTATAACCTTTTATGGATATACATATAAGGGATATCATATTATACAATACAATGCCAACATAGCATACTTACCTCACGTGCTTTCCCAAGACACACCGCTATACTTGTCCAGAAGAAGAAAGACTCATGAACTAACATTCCCACACGCTCGCTTCACCAAATTTGCCAGCCTTTTAATCTCACTTCTTGTGTTGTTTTGCTCCTTTTTCCTTGTTTGGGAACTGGGGTTTTCTTTGGTGAAAAAGGCACAAGAACTTATCGGTTAAGTGGCTAGGGATAATATATATAATATTTTAAAGAGAACATAAAAGAAACTAAGATGGGAAGGGGTAGGGTACAACTGAAGAGGATAGAGAACAAGATCAATCGGCAGGTAACTTTCTCTAAAAGGAGAGGTGGGTTGCTCAAGAAAGCTCATGAGATCTCTGTTCTCTGTGATGCTGAGGTTGCTTTGATTGTTTTCTCTCACAAAGGAAAGCTCTTTGAGTATGCCACTGATTCATGGTAATGCAAATATACCCTATATTGTTATATTATATTAAATATGCATATAAATCTTATTATATATACTTTATATATATGGATCTATGTTAGACAAATATATTATATGTGTTGGTCGTCCAGGTGATGCAAATATGTGCAGTACTGTTTTCCACTAACTCAGGAATTATTTAAGTACTGTTTTATTCTTAGTTTTCCTTTTTTCTTTTCTTTTGGTCATCATGAGAAGGGTTTTAGTTTGAGTTGGAAAACATGTATAAAAAGATATTTCATTCACCTTTTAAATTATTTTCTTAATTTTTTTTTTGTTCATCATTCATATTGGTTATAGATCGACAACAAATATAACTATTCATCCACTTCTTAGAGAAAGAAGATGTTTTTGCGAAGAAGATTGTTTGCTCTACATCTCGAGCAAAATATACAGTTACTCTTATCTAAGAATTTGTGAAAGTGCAAAACATTTTCCTAATGAAAGATTCTACCTGTGTAGAGTGCGCAGTTAACCTGTGTAAATGCCCTAATTTGTCTTTTGCCTCTAATTTTGTTGAATTCTTAGAAGAGGTGATGAATCTCTTGCATACCATGAGGAGGTTGTGCAAGTCTTTGTTTACGTCATATTTGTCATGTCCTTTCAGCTCAGCACCTCTAGAAAAATATGCTAGAACCTTTTTTCGTTTTTCTTTTCTTTTTTATTTGGATTCTGTACCTCCTCTCTTCAATTCTTTTGAATTATGAAAACTCAAAAGCAACACGATCTGACATTCTTGTTGTTTAAGGGATTACTTTTCGTGATGGGTGCAGACTCCTAGATAAATCATGTTTGCACTCTGCAGTAAATTGAAGAAATTCGTTAATTTCAAAATTTTTTGTAAACTTATATTTACATGAACTATGTCAATTATAATTGAGTTATCATACAACATATACGCTATGAATATGATTCAGCAACACACAGTTATATGTTGCTATTTAAATTAGAAATATGTGATGCATAATATATTCATATCTTTTAAGTTAATAACACTGATTTGAACTATAATGATTGAACAGCATGGAAAAGATACTGGAACGTCATGAAAGGTATGCCTATGCAGAGAGGCAGCTAGTAGCAAATGATTCTGAGACACAGGTTTGTCATGAAAAATACACACATCCAAACACAAACATATGATTTCTCACTAATTTGCATTGAAATTCTACATTTATTATTGATTCTTGAGCAAACTGATACGAGTTGAGTCTAGGCTGTTGGAGCAAAGAAAAGTAAACTAACAAATACATACATTAATGCGCGCGCATATATATATATATATATATATATATAATCATAAAATGCTTCATAGTATAATTTTGCTTCTGTAGTCCAATTAGAAAAAAAAAGTATATATTGTACATTAACTGATGCTTGTACGGTTATAAATTTGATTTCAGTTGAAATATTTAAGTTAGTAAATCATAATTAAAACTTATCTTATGATGTACCATTAAAAAATTGTCTATGAAATAGGACCGGTTGTTGAATGTAGATGTTAAGAGTCAGTTAACTTACAATTTCAATTTTTTTGTACAATAGAAATTTAACTAATCAAATAGTTAAATTTAACATTCTAATTAGTTAGGTTAAATTTGTAAAATTTCATATTATCTTAAAATTATTTAATAATTTTCACATTATTTTATTTTAAAACATAAATGATATTATAAAAATATATAACAACAAACATGTATAGAAAATTCTAGATGATATAAATTTCACTTGCATAATCATTTATAGAATAACATATAATTCAACTATTGAATGAATTAAAAATTTTAATTTCTGCTAAAACTTATTGAAAGGATAACTTAATATTATATAATATACATATATATATATATATATATATATATGTATATATATATATATAGATAAATAGATACAATAGATACACAGATAGAAGGCGCGTGTTTGTGTATAAATTATAATATGTATTAGAATCTTGTAAGAGTGACGCAATCAAGAAAACTGATATTTAAGTATCAGTACCTGACCATACTACCTATTAAACGAGACAGTTTGTCATGAAATATACACACATGACATATCCATGTACAAGCGTATAATTCCCATCTGCATTTCTATTTTGCATTAAAGTTCTCCAACAAGAATTGATATGTGCAAACAGACACAAATTGGGCCCAAGTCGTATGTACTAAGAATATTAAGCCATACATATACTATTAGAATTTTGTAAAAGTGATGCAATCAAAACCAATATTTAAATATCATGAGTACCACAGACAATAACATATTGAACCGAACTAATAAGCACCAGCTTCATACATTTACAATATTGTGCAGGGTAACTGGACCGTTGAGTATACTAGACTGAAAGCAAAGATTGATCTTTTACAGAGAAACCACAGGTGCATATGTACCAATATCTATATCTACACGAATGCATTAATTTTCATTTGATCACTCACTCTTATAGGTGTCACAGACTGACTGCTCAATTTAACATGTATATGTATATATAATGTGAAACCCTCTTCCCAGGCATTATATGGGAGAAGATTTAGCTTCAATGAGCCTTAAAGAGCTTCAGAATTTGGAGCAGCAGTTAGATACTGCTCTTAAAAACATCCGATCAAGGAGGGTATGTATTTTTACTTCACTTCCCATTTTTGGGAAAAAAAAAATTCTTATTTATCTGTTGCTTGCTCTCAAGGTTCAAAATCATATTAATTGTTCTTTTATCAATTTGTATATCCTTATTTATCTATCTTATCTTTAGTTAATTTGTACTTATATTTATTGTGAAGGTTAAAGAGTGAGAGGAGTAAAATATGAAACTCAAAAACTATTTTTTATAATCAATAGAATTATTTTGTTTCTTAATTTTGTGAAATAACATTAAAGAACATTTGGAGTAATACATAACCCAAATGTGTTAATTAATTTCCAGCACTTATATCATTGTTTTGTTTAAATTAATAGAATGATCTCCTCTACGAGTCAATTTCTGAGCTTCAGAAAAAGGTACGATAACTCCAAGTTAATTTATCCTGTCTTTGTGCTTTTAGATCTGAAATTTAAGTAAGATAATTATAGTACTACCGGGAACAAGAAATGACCGAGTGTCCCTCTAGATAAAGAAATTGATACGGAGATTTGTGCACTCATTATTTTCTCTGTATGACAGGAGAAAAGAATTCAAGAGCAGAATAACACTCTTGCAAAGAAGGTGATTGAACTAACTTTGCAACATTTTTTTTCAACTAACTGAACTACATTTTATCAAAAGAATCAATGCTTATTTAATCCATTTAAATGCTTGTTGACACTGTTACACGAGTGTGAGATTCGTTTGATTATTTTGTTACTTTTGTTGCCAGTTGTTACATTCTAAATGAACTAGTAATAAATATAATTCATTTTACAGTTTCTAATAATATGACCCAAATAATATATATATATAAATATATATATATATATATATATATATATATATATAGAGAGAGAGAGAGAGAGAGATGAGTGTGAAATTATCTTTATCTTTTAAATCGATTTCCAGAGATTTAATTAGGACTGTTAAGCCCATAACTCACCATCTATGACCCGCTCTTCTGCTTTTTATTTTTAGTCAAAATAGACGTAACAGATAGGATCTTAGTTAAATTGTTGAATACTGAAATTATTTCTATCCCAGATAAGTTAACATAAAACTAATCGTGCATGATATTTATATGAGTGAATTATATAAACGTCCCGTGCGATATGTAATATGTATAAAATTCAATTTACCTAGCTATATATAAACCCACATAACATCGTATAGTTAAACAGATGATTTTACCTTTTAAACATGTGTTGGGATGGATCAATTCTTCAAAATAGATTTCTGTATTTGAAGAATTAGTCGTCGGCAATCATTTTAATAAATTCTAGTTCACAGAAAAAGAATAATGTAACAGAATAATTTTCTATATTTGTCTATTTGATCGAATTGCTTTTAGCCCTAGTTGTATGCTTCATAAATAGTATTAATCATTTTCTTTTCTGTATCACCAAAAACTATGCATGATTCATGATCACATTCAAATTTTCAAAATTAAACATATTTGAACTGAAATTTTCAACAATATATTTTCATACACCTACCTTGAATGAAAGTTTTAATTGTAGAATCATATTTAGTATTTGTTTAAACTCACATTATGGTGCAATTGCTAGTAAAACTAGTGCACCTCCATCAAATCTTATTCTTGTTGCCTCAATTTTATATATTTTGATCACCAATCTGTAACTAACTGGAAGTGATACCGAACTTACGAATATTGGGAGCTCTATGAAATTAGTATAAGCATATTATACTCAATGATAGGACATTGTGTATATATCATAACTATATGTGATATGATATTAGATCAAGGAGAAAGAACAGGCTGTAGCACAGCAGGCTGCCCAATGGGAACAACCAAACTACAGGGTTGATACATCTTTCATGCCACAACCTCAACCTCTTCCCGGTTTGAACATAGGGTAGGCTAACCTTTCTATGATATGATTATAATTTCAAATCTTCATTATCTTTCTAAATTTTGTAAGAAATTTTACACCTTCATTTATTCTTGAATACTCTAGCTGGCAAATTCTTCATCATGTGTAATTTTGTTGTGTAGTGGTAACAATTACAATCAGGAAGCACCAGAACTTGGAAGGAACGGTCTTGACCTGACCCTGGAACCACTGTATTCTTGCCACCTTGGATGCTTCTAAAAACTTTGTTTCCTCTTAGGTGGATATTATGTAATATTATATATAATTGCTGGCTTATGTGACAACTATAAGTAGTATATTTGAATGCTTTACATATATGTATTTGGGTCAAGGTATTTCCCTAAGGACATTGTTTGAATTGCTTTTGTTATGAACATATTGGATTTTGTTTATGGAATATGTTGATTATATCTATTGTTTTCCTTACATATATAGAAGATCACAGTAATTATTAGAACATTTATTATATGGAATGCGTTGAAACTTTACTAATATTATCTACATGAAAAAACACATACTCACAATATTCATATTCCATTTAATATGATGTACAAGAAAAACAACTCATCATAAAATTCATATTCCATTCAATCTTTTATACATTTTTTAACAATCCGTTTCCTACAATTGATCCGATCTTATCCTTTTTTGCTATGTAATTTTTTCTGTTATATAATAAATTAGAAATAGAATACGCATACTTCCTATGCAATAATTGCAATAATTTTTTTACTTTTGACTACAACAATTATTAATTATTTTTAACATTCTTGTCAAAGGTTTATGGACAAATATTAAGCAATGCCCTGAAGACATTAGTTAAAAAATAACAGTCCTTCTAATGGTAAGGATAAATATGGATAAAGTAGGATGTAATATAATGTTTAATGCATAATAGGAGATGATTTGATTATCTTAATACTTATTTTATCTTATTAATTTAATGTAGTTCTTATTCTAATGAATGAACCGGGTTAAAAAGTAATAGGATAGGATAATATCTCTCATCTTCTCTATTATCATCTCACCGTTATTATTGTCAACATTATCGTTATTATAACCTTCTCATCATCATTATTAAGATCACTATCACTATTATGATCACTATCACTATTATGATCGTTATTGTCACCATAATAATCATTATTTTCACGATTACTATTTTCAACATTATTGTTATTATTATCTTTGTCATTGTAAATACCACCATTATCATTGTTATCACCATCCCTGTTATAACCACAATAATCAATATTATTGTCACAAGTTTTCCATGTCATTACCTTCTCATTATTATTGACATCATTACTATCACCACCATTAGTGTCGCCACTACCACTACCCTTATTGTCATCAAATCCGTTGCCGCCAAGGTTGTCAGACTCTAGAGTTACGGTAGACTCGTGACAGTAGTCGACTCGTAAGAGTCTAATTTTTTTAAAAAAATTGAAAGAGTCTCCCCTAAAAAGTGAAATTTTCAATAAACCTGTTACCTGTTTTGTTTTTCAATCGATACACATCAAGTTCATCAAATTCATCAACACATCAATAAAACATTTCATCAAGTTTATCAAATTCATTAAGTTACAAATTACAAATACAAACATAAGTAATAAATTATCAAATATCCATGTCTAATCCTCTCATGACATCATCTTGAAGATTATCTTCTACATCATCATTATCTTCATCTTCATCACCATCATTATCTTCATCTTCCATAAAAACCATATTATCTAAATTAAAATCATCTACAATTGGATCACTTAAACCTCTTCCTCCAACATCTCCCACCAATTCAATAGTAAAATTGCCACCATCATGATGCTCAACTTCTGTGGTATCTACCTCTTCAGTTATCCATTCATTATCAGACTCAATTTCATCAAATGGAAGGGCAATACTTTTTCTATTTTGTTGTTTACTTTTCAACTTCAAATTATACATCACATAAATTAAGTCATTCATTTTCTTTTGGTATAGACGATTTCTTCGCTTTGTATGAACCTATAATTAATAATAACAATTTTAATTAGCGTCATCTATGTAACCAAATAATAACTAAAATTTAATAATATAATTATAGCTATAATTAATAAATTTTACTTACCATCTCAAATGAGCTCCAATTACGTTCACACCCAGGAGAACTATAAGTTAAGCTCAAGATACGAATAGCAAATCTTTTCAACTCTAGAGTGTCATCCCCAAACATCTCCCACCATTCTCCAGGTTGCATGGCCTTCCTAGAGTCTTTTGCATCTTCCATTAAGAAAAGTCCTTTAGCAAAATGAAACTCCACAAGCTGTAAATTAATTTTTTTTGGGAAAGAAGTGCAACAGTGAATGTTGGGAAAGGCCAAAGTGAAAATGCACTATTTTTTTAAAAATATAATTATGTTCCAAAATTTGTCAGTTTTTATGATTTAGAAATGGTAGCAACACTTATACAGTTATATTCCTCCTAACTAGAAGTTAAAATATAGAGCGATAATAATCAGCTAATTAAGAAAGATAAGTAAATTATTACTATAAACTCTTATGGCATCATATAAATAAACAAACCAGGATTTCAATTTTAATATTAATATAAAAGATTAATCGTGATAAAGGCCAAATGCATAGAAAGATACATTGGACTTGTGGCAAAGTTATCAGGATAGTGGGTAAGACTTAACAAAATGACCACTAAGTTGAAAATTATCAAATAAACATTATAATATGCTCATGAATACTCAAATAGAATATATATAAAATTGAAGACATGTTCATCATATGTAAATATATAACAGAATGGTGGAAGTTGCATGTCAGGAAAAAAAGTAAACATTGAGAATTGTTGCATAGGGTGGAGGTAGACAGAAAGATGTGAACAATGAGTGAGTAACAGAGTGGTTAGAAACAGTGCATGGTTGAGATTAAGTACCTAGGGATGTGGAAATTATATCTAATCAATCTTTAGTGTAATGAAGAACATTCCTAAGTTTATTATTGTGAATGGCAACCCAAAGAACAACCCAGAAAAATTATTGTGCACCAAACAACCAAGAACAACAACAATTAACATGAACAGAGCACTGGGCATAACGAAGAGCAACAAACAACCAAGAACAGAGCACTGGGTACAACCAAGAGCATCAGTTGAACAATTCATCCAGCAAGCAAGCAAGTTGAATTGAACAATACCACGACAACACGACTGCACAGTGACGACGAGTACACCAAAGGGAAAAATCAGTAGATGAAATGCACTTACCGAAGGATGCTTGAGACGACTCAAGAGGAAGATGAACACCGGTGCACCACCACGACAACACGATTGCACAGTGATGACGAGTAAACCAAAGGGAAAAATCAGTACATGAAATGCACTTACGAAAGGATGCTCGAGACGACTCAAGAGGAAGATGAAATGCACTTACGGGAAGGGCAAAATCCCTAACTCAAAAGGAAACTAAAACACACTGTTTTGTGCCTTCTCTAACTCGCTTGACTCGGTCCGACTCGCGAGTTTACTCCGAGTCACCGAGTTAACTCACGAGTTAGTACAAGTTTATGCCAAAAACGAGTTTGAGACTAAGTTGACTCGCTGGATGTGCAAACTTGTAAACTCTTAAGAGTTTAAGAGTCAAACTCTAGAGTTTGACAACCATGGTTGCCACTAGTATTATTATCATATTCATGCTAAATAGTAATACTATTTACATATATCATTTGCATATGGTCATGTGGCAAATTAAAAGAGTGGACAAAAGAAAAAATGAGAAAGATAATAATCAAATTAAGCTAGAAATAACTATTTTGCATTCTTTTCAAAAAGTGTCAGACTCCAATTTTTTTTTTCAGAAAAAAATTAAAAAACATTTATTTTATTTTCTTTTAATAGTCTCAAGTTAATAAAAATCTTTTTGATGTTAAAACATTTGAAGATGAAAGTGCTTCCTATTCTGTTATTTTTTTTAGAAAAAACAATTCTCTTTCTCTTTTAATTTTGTTTAAGATATATTATTTTGTACTCTTTAGCTAATTTAGCAAATTTAATATCAAACATAAATGAGCTAAATTAATGCAGTGTAGTTGGTAGCTTATGTCTTGTTTCGAGGGAAGGAATCCACAAGAAAAACCTGAGAAACAGTTTGAAATACATAGATTGTAGATATAATTGATTTATATATATATATATATATATATATATATATATATATATATATATATATATATTAATTTATAGACGGGATGTTACTCCATTCAAAGCCAAATAACAAATGCATACAAACCCAAATGGATGGTACATAGTAAAACTGGCAGTAACTTCAAGTTTTGTGTATGCGCAGTACTCTTGAACCAGGATATATATCTCTTGATCGTATCATGTAATAATTTTAAAATGAACAATTAAATACGATCCTTTCTTTATCCATTATCTCTGACTTTAAAATAAAAGTATAATATTCTCTCTAAAATCGAATAAAAAACTATAATATTAAACTAAAATTTCAGATTAAGAAACTTATTTAAATGTTAGATATAAATCTTTTTTCTATATATCTTACTTCTATTTATATACAAATAAGTTAATTCTCCAATTATATTTTTTATCCAAATTTCAATGATCTTACATTTACTATAAATAATATATATATATATATATATATATATATATATATATTAAAGTTAATATAATATAGAGAATATTTTATATTTGGCTAATCTAATTAATTAAGTAATTGAAAGAAGTTGTCGTTGTTTACTGTCTAATTAAATAAGTGATTGAATGAGTAGTTAAATTATGTTTATTATAATATCTTATTTTCAAACTTCCAAAAATTATCTTAAAATTATTGAAAAATTAAAATCAATTATGTCTAATAATAGAATAATTATGTTTGATGTATTATTCTTTGCATTGGTATCTAATTTTTAATTATTATTTTTATATTAGTGAAGATCGGAAATATATGTCAGAAAATTTATAGTAATTTACACATTATATTCAACGACTAAGCTAAACACGCTTTCTATCCAATTATTATTTGATCAATTTTGATAAGGACCACAGTTAATTATTTGATTATTTTTCAACATTAACTATATTCATAAATCAAGGACACGAAATTGATTGATACGTTGCTTGCGACGGATTTTTCTGAAGTTTGGCATAGTTAGTGACATATTGTTGGTTATCAATATCAATTTAATTACTTCAATTTAATGGTCAAATATGATAGAATATGATGAGAATCGGTTGGAGTAAGGTCGACATATTTAATATAATATTAAATAATAAATTGGATAATATTTTATTAGTGTTTAATATCAATTCATTAATAATTGAATATGATATAAATAACCAGTAAATAATAAATTTACTTAAAAATCAACTTGGGTTAAATTTTAGTTAAAAATTTACATTTATAATTAAATTATGTTGATTAATAAAATAAAATTATATTTTATTATTTTTGAAATTTAAATAATGCTAAAACTTAATTAAAATTGTAATTTTAATTAAATAATATTTATTATAATTTAATTAATTTTTATGTAACTTTTGTGATATATTAATTTTTGTAATAATAATATCTTAAATTAATGAATAATGTATGTAAAATTTAATTCATGATTTAAAAAATATAGTAAATTTATTTTTCTTTTTTGCGTTGAAGATTAATTTAATTGTGAATTTAAATATTAAAATTTTTAAATAATAATTATTTAAATAAGAAAATACGAGTCAATGTGAAATTCACACGTCAGATGCTTTAATTCACCGCACCACTAAGCCCATCTCATGCGTGCAATTGAGCTGCTTCGCCGCAAAGCATACCGGCATTCTTCCTTTTTGTTACGACCCTCTCCACAGACCCAACTTCATTTTCATATTTTCTTCGCATCGAACAGCAAGTGCAAGCATCGGCTCATCTTTTTCTTCCTTTCACCAAACGGTGAAGATTGGCGAAGCAACATTAAGAGCAGAGTTTCATCACAGCCAGGACCACCGTAAAGGCTTGTTGATGTATGGAAGAGGTCATGTTAGGATGGATTAATGAGAAACGTGGGTAGTGAGCAATGAAAGTTCACATCCGACTTAGTAAGGGTAAGAGCCAAAAGCTAAATTACAAAGTTTGAGACTTACGTAGGAAGCCTTTAATCGAGTAGAAATGTCTTAAGGGTACTTCATATTATTGATGACAGTGACACCAGTGCAAAAATTACATTTTATGTCAGTTTTAAAACGGTTTTTTAGTTAAAGACCTGTTGTGTTTAATAGGAGAGATTAAGAATAAGGATTTTTTATTGCGGTTATTAATCTGATGTTAAAAATATATTTCACATCAATTATTTAAAAATAATCGTGCTCATATGTGGCATTTTTCATGCCGGTTCTGTCATATAACCGACGTATAGTATCTTGTAAAAAAAAATTCATTTTAAACATTTCACGTCGTGAAATGAGTTATTTCTTTAAAAGAACCTGCACGACAGTCAGCAAATCATTTATAAGTGAATAACCTGTAAAAAAAATAAAGGATTAGACTTTAGAATGCAAGTGGAACATCCTTACGTCATTGGAGAATGTATCCTGTTGCAGCTATACAAAAGACACCAGCAAGCACTCCTGCAGTATTTGAAAGTCTTAGGAAAAATATGTGCGAGACAATCTTCATTCTCACAGTATAGTGTGGTCCAATGTCTTGGTGATTGGAATATAGACCCGATTGTGAGAATGAATTTAACAGATTATAATTTACGGTAGGTAACTTTACTCATGCATTTGAAAGTTTACGGTGCGAGAGAGAGAATTTTATAATTTATATTTATAATTAAATTATGTGGATTAATAAAATAAAATATAATTTTATTTTATTAATCCACATAATTTAATTATAAATATAAATTATAAAATTCTCTCTCTCGCACCGTAAACTTTCAAATGCATGAGTTATATTTTATTAGTTTTGAAAATTAAATAATGTTAAAACTTAATTAAAATTGTAATGGTAATTAAATTATATGTATTATAATTTAATTAATTTTTATATAACTTTTGTGATATATTAATTTTTATAATAATAAATTCTTAAATCAATGAATAATGTATGTAAAATTTAATTTATGATTTAAATAATAAAGTAAATTTCTTTTTCTTTTTTGCGTTGAAGATTAATTTAATTGTGAATTTAAATATTAAAATTTTTAAACAATAATTATTTAAATAAAAAAAATACAAGCCAAAGTGAAATTCAAACGTGAAATGCATCTTTAATTCACCGCACCACTAAGCCCACGTGCATTTGTTAGGGACCCACAATTAAAAAAAAAAAAAAAGAGAGAAGGGAGAATTTTATTGATTAGGACAAAAGAATAAAAGAAAATTAGGAGAGAAAGCTCTCCTTCAAAGGTTTCTTCTTTATAAAGGATTTCTCCTTTCACAAAGAGGTAAAGTTCAATTTACAAATGATTAAGTCTCCCCTTCCTTCTATCATTCTTCCCTAAAACTAAAAATAGTAAAACATTTCCTTAAGTTATTTTCCCCATTTACTGGAACATAATAGTATCTATGGTTGTTCAACTTAAAAAAAAATCTATGACCTCTGCCTTTGAGCTTGCATCAAGTGGCTTTGGTGGTGGTGAAGGGAGAGCTAGATTCTATAAAATTTCATTCTCTGTTGATACTATTTTAAAATTTCGTCCCCACTGCTTCAACAATTTTAATAAGGACAGTGATTGGTTGACCCATTTGCTTAAGACCCAAATTTTTTTGGCAATTGGAGGGTCCTTTAACCCATACTTGATCATTGTACATGGTTCTTCCCTATCTCAATGCTTATGTTGACACCAAGATAAAGCCTTGATGTAACCAGATTCTTCTACAGTTCCTCAATTGCTACCATAGATGAATCTGGATTTTTAGAACAGTGGGCAATTCAAGAATGATTTCTGGACCTTTCTGTTGTTCATTTTTCAACTCTGAAATACTAACCTTGCATGAATGATAGTGCAGTCCACAAGAATTTGGTGATCTTTCCCCGAAGTTTCTTCCAAACCTTCTTATCAAAGCATTTGAGAATTCTTTCCAAGAGGGGTTCTTGGATTTTAGACGCCAGTTTTGACACATACTAATAAATGCTAGCCTTAACTTTTCAGAGGGTTTAACTTGCTGCACCTCATAGAATTTTGCAGCTCTAGCAAGCCACCCCAATGGATCATGACTGTCAAAGGTGGGTAGTTCTACTTTCTTAACACAAGAATGCAGATGCACATTCTTATCTTGGTTAGTTTCACTGGTTTCCTCCTCTTCCCTCAAAGTCTTGTTGGCCTTATTCACAAAATGGTCTCCTTCCACAGAATGTGTTTTCTTGTTGCACCGCTGTATCAGTAAGTATTTTATGAAATCCAAATAAGTCTTTATCTCTGCCAATCTCTCAGTGTTCACTAATAGTTTTTTCTACCACCGCCATCCAATTCTCCATTCTTGATTGTGATCTTGAATTCTTTGATCCGGCAGATCAGACCAATTTGTTAGGAACCCACAATTGAAAAGAGGGAGAAGAGAGAATTTTATTGATTAGGACAAAAGAACAAAATAAAAAAAAAATAGGAGAGAAAGCTCTCCTCCAAGGGTTTCCTCTTCACAAAGGATTTCTCCTTTCACAAAGAACCAAAGCTCAATTTATAAATGATCAAGTCTCCCCTTCTGATGGAGGACCATCTCCAAAAGCTCAACAAACTCTTCAACCTTACTTTTTAATAAATTGAGCTTCTAATAAAATTCGCTATGTTTTTTGACTGTCTAACAAGGTTTAGTATTCGGATCATAACTTGGGCTACACAACTCCAATTTATCTGTTATTGTTGTCTTTTTAAAGCTGACTTGAAGGGCTACAAAAGCTATGAAGACACAAAAGCCCAGTTCTAACTGCATCTAGGATGAAATTGGGTTTGAAAGTAACGTTTGGATACTACCAGGATGTTCTAGCGGGCTGCTGACCAGGTTCAGTATTTCGAGCATAATGTGAGCTAAAAAACTCCAATTAATTTCGTCTTGGTGGCATTTGAAAGCTGACTTAAAGGGCTACAAAAGCTATGAAGACACCAAAGCCTAGTTCGGATTGAATCTGGGAGGAAATGAAGCTTGAAGTTAACGCTGGAATGCTACCCGGATTTTCGAGCGAGTTGTTTAATTGTTTAGGCCTATTAGTTTCTTTCAATTATGTATTTGTTTTAAGACTTGGATTTGGGCCTTGTAATTGTGAAGTGTGCTCAGCCTAGGGTGTCTCTCATCTCACCATTGATCACTCATTTCATCCTAGGGTGGAGAACATTTCAGATTTCTAACCTTAGGCCCATTGCACTTTCATTTAAGTTGGTCAACATTTCTATTGTACTCACTTTGGTCATTTATGAAAAGAGAATTTCTAAGACTAAAGTCTTGAGAAAAAGAGAGAGCTCTCCTAGGGTTTCTTCCAAGAACCTTGAATCTTATCATGGATCCATGATCCAAGTGGCGATTCTCCAACCAAGCTTATTGGGTGCTTCATCCATGGCGCTTACCACACTTCTTCCTTCTTCCATTTTTGATTTCTTTCTTCCCCCTTTTGTGTTGACCATGAGCTATCACAGCTATATATTGAGTTATTCCGCTGTTTAAGAGTGATTGAACATTGGTGAATGAAGATTGGGGCACCCCTTTGCTTATTCATGAAGATCCCTTACAAGTTCCTCATGGGTTTGCATCAAATTTGGTATCAGAGCTTGTTCTTCACCTAGTTGTTCTTCATTTGTGGTATTGAGTCTAGCTCCTATCTTTTTTATTCCAATTTTTGATTCAATTGAATTTTTATTTGAGTTTTGTTGTGTGTCTTGGCTGTTCAATACATAGATGAGATGTTCTGACACTCATGGTTGATCATACATGGCTTAGTTTACATGCTAGACACATTCTAGTTGATAGCCCCCATGTGTTTGATGAATTTTCTCAATGTGTATTTTGTGTCATCCTTGCTGGAAATTGAATGCCCTGCATTATATTTTGCTTAATTAGTGCTTATATGTCTCATTACTATGTGCATTGCTCATTATAAGTTCAAGTTACCACTACCATGCATTATCTTTCTTGTTAGCAAAGTTTGACTTGACTTGCTTGAGTATTTGAGCCTATACTTGGACTGTCCAGCAAAGAATAGCCAAAAGATAGAAAAACAAAAAGAAAAGAAAAGAGAGAAGTTTGAGAGAGGAAAATAAAGGAAAGGAGCAAGAGAAAATACTCAAAAGAAAGAGTCAAAAGAAAATTCAAGAAAAGAAAAATATAAGAAAATAGAGATTGAAGAAAATTAGAGTGAAAATTGAGTAACTCTTGTAGTAGAAAAATTTTCAGAAAAATTGAGTGTAGTACCTTAGTGAATTAGGTCATTAAACACCCACAAATTTAGTGTCCAAGCTTAATTAGGAAACATTATTCATTCGGGGTGATCCAAAGAAGCTCCAATGTTGCCCAAATCTAGTCTTCAACCACCATCATCATGAAGAAGCCAATGCAAGTGCCTTGGCCATGAAGCTTTTTTGTGTTTTAGTGTTTAACAAATCAAAGCAAAGAGGAATAGGTAAGAGATGGAAGGGTGGCGCCATGGAGGAACTCCAATAAGCCTAGGACGATTCGCCACAATGGAAACAAGATGCCATTGATAAGATTCAAGGATTTTCCTTAAGGGAACAAGAGAACATTTCTCTCAAAAGCTTAAAGCTTCTTTCATTCAAAATTTGCCAAAGATCTTTACAATGGTTTGGCCAAGGGTATTTATAAGCCACCCTAGCTTGGCCTCCAAGGCACCTAAACTATGATTAAAACTAAGCTAATCCTAGTTAATATCTAAGCCAAACCGAAATCCTACTTAACTATCAAGTAACCAAGTGGGTTAGTTGGTAGTTAGCTTTCACATGGCCTTACATGGGTGCACATGGTTTGGCCAAGGGTATTTATAAGCCACCCTAGCTTGGTTTCCAAGGCACCTAAACTATGATTAAAACTAAGCTAATCCTAGTTAATATCTAAGCCAAACCGAAATCCTACTTAACTATCAAGTAACCAAGTGGGTTAGTTGGTAGTTAGCTTTCACATGGCCTTACATGGGTGCACATGGGTTTGTCTCCCCCTAGTATCCATGTGGTTAGCCATGTCATCAATCCTAATCACTTCCTAATCAAGGGTGGAGATCCTTGATTAAGTGTTGGCATGGATTCAATGCTTAATCAAGGTTTCCTCCCTAATTAGCAAGTGTTTCAAGGTTCACACAATTTTGTAGCCGAAAATATTTTTAGCCGATTTTAAAAACTTGTGTGACCTTGACTTAGGAATGCATGACATGCTTTAGGCTTTATGAAACCCATGGGCTTTGGGCTTTGGACCCTTAAGCCATACCCTAGAGCTATTACAATAAAACCTAATCTTGTCCCATACAAGTTTACAAAGATTTTACAAGATTTTTGTCCTAAGCTAGAGTACAAATCTTGGAGTTTTTCCACTTCCTCTTTAAGTTTCATTCTCTTACTTCTAGTACTCCTTCTTGTCCTAGATGTGCCTACATCATTAGTAGTAGTGAAGAAATATTTAATTCACTTGTTTTAAAGTAATTACCAATAAAACTTGAGTTTAACCGAGTTGAGATTAGGTAGTAAGACAATTTAACATCAAGAAGTTCCAAATCAATATTGCTATCAATTTCTCTGTTTGATAATAATCAGTAGTAGTGAAGAAATATTTAATTCACTTGTCTTTAAAATAATTACCAATAAGACTTGAGTTTAATCGAGTTGAGAGTAGATAGTAAGACATTTTAACATCAACAATCCAAATAACAAACATTTTTATCTTAGACACCATTAAGCAGCCAATTATAGAACCACTTGATGTAAAACAATGGGGCAATGTAGTGAACAAATCCTACAAGTTTCATGCAAGCCAAACTAGCATTACGTGCCCAGTTTGATGGGTATCCACATCTCCATAAGTTAAAAGGTTATTGATATACTTGATCTACAGATAAAAGAAAAAACACCAAATTATGTATTACAGGTATAAGCATTATTATTCCACTCTTGCTCACAAAGATTTGAGTTATTATATGTAGCAGCACCAAGGACGAGTATATTCTATAAAGTTAGAAGGAATTCAAGAATTCTAGAAAAAAAAAATTATAAACGTGATCACCTGATTATAATACGTAGGCATTAGTTTAATAGAATGAATGTCCCCCGATTGTGGCAGATGTGGGAGATTATTAAAGCCTAAACAAGTGCTCTTGATAAAATTAACTTCCAAGGAATAATTGTTATATGTTCTTTTGATACATTGCCCCTAAGTATGAGCTTTTTTTTTTCTGGCTCAAGATCTGGCTCTTCTTTTGGTGAGCTATATGCTTGGAAGTGTCATACAGAAGGAAAAAGATATGAGAATGAAATTGTTTAGAAGGACATACAAAGTTACTTATTCACACGAAAAAATTGCTCACACAATCCATGTTACACAACAAAAAAGTTGTAAAACACAATAGTAAAATAACCCAATGATTAATAAAAAATAACAGATTAGAGAAAAATCACAATTGGCAAAAATTAATTTTGGGAAAAAATCAAAATGTACTCAGGTTTGGGGCTTGACCAAGGTAAGGGAGGAACAAGAAAAACAACAAAGCTCCACCAAGGCCACAATGCATTGGTACGATGACGCAAATCTCCAATGACAATGACAACGATGGATTCAAACACGATGATAGATGTAACACCCCCCTTTTATTTACTTATTTTACTTATTTTTAATTAGTAATTTAAAGTGGTTAATGATGTAGTAAATAAAAGAGAGATTTAGGAAACAACACTTTCATTACATAAGATTTAAAGTTCATTACAAATAGATTTCATAACTTTGTCCTTTTATTATTTTACATAACTACCTTTCTACTACCTTAGAACATCTACCCAACACTTCTACACGCAAAACATAGCAAGCACCTTCACACAAGATAGTAGCAACAACCAGTGACAACTTCTTAACCCTGCAAATCTGCTCCCCCGAACGTTGTTCGAGATCTTCACAGGTATTAAAAACACAAAGTGCAAGGGTGAGCTTTCCTTAACCATAATTATAAAAAATTGATTGAAGTTCAAGGAAAATCTTTTCTTTTATAAATTTAGAAATTTCACCGAAAATATCATTTTTAGAATAATATTTCCATACATATCTATGATCATCAAAATATCAATCACATAGTAAGGCAATCAACACCAAATCAAACAAACCATCAATCACAATCAATGATTCAGGCATGAATTCCATTCAATCAAACACACAATCACTAATGTATGCTCCTAAGCCTACATGATGCATGCACCTTCACCATGCATTTTCACTCTTCACTCGAAATGCAATGTGGCGCCTCCACTCGAAAATAGCACTGGGCATCTGATTCTCACTCTCAATCGACCCACCAGAGGTAGACACTTTCCGTAATTGTCGAGTTCCCTTAGTGTCCTAAGGACCTCCCCCGCAACATGTGATCATCATGAGCGGGGGCAATTTCCCCACCAAGAAAACCCTCTAGTCCACGGTATTCCACTCACACGACGGAATCCGTAACTTACGGACTTGGTCTACTACTATCCAATCATCATGCAACATGCTCTAGGACCTTGAATTGTATAATGACCTTTATCACATTTTAAATCTTGACCTCTTTACTAGGTCATATTCATTTCAAAACCTTCTAAGCATTGCCTATTCACCAAGCAATCTTAGAATATTGCCTCTCCACTAGGCATTTCAAATCGGTCATTAAGAAATTCAAGTCCATCACCAATTTCATGCAACCATGCATGTCACCACTTATTCATATCCAACTCAAAAACCGGACATATTTCGATATGAAATCAACACCAAGAAACACCAATAAACACCAATAAATCAAGAAACCAAGAAACAAGAAACACCAAGAATTATCAAGGAAACATCAAGAACCAATAACCAAGCACCACACTTTTCCTCGTAACAAGAATAATTCTCGTTTCGATGTGGAAGATCGGACAAAACCGCAAACCACAAAGCATACTAAGAATTATCTTCGCACCTTAAGATCCGAAAAACTAAAGAAATATAATGAAAGTAACAAAAAACAAAAGAATAGAAGAGTAGGATAAGACATACTCTCCTTACCGGTTTCTCCCAACTTCCTATACTCTTCCTCTACTTACTTGCTCTTCTTTTAGAGATATTTCTTCCTAAGAGAGAGCTTCGAGAGAATATAGAAATGTTCTTTTTTGTTTTCTCATCCAAATCCCTGCCTATTTATAAATTAAAGTTTATTTTCTTGACATAATATTCTACGAATATAGAATATTCTACGTAATATTCCATGAGAATATTCCACGAATATTCCACAGAATATTCCTCTAATATTCCACAGATATTCTACTACGAATTTTACTATTTACCTCAGTGATTTTACTATTTACCTCAGTGATTTTATTATTTACTACAGTGATTTTACTATTTACCACAGTAATTTTATCACAGTAAATTTACTATTTACCACAGTAATTTTATCACAGTAAATTTACTATTTACTACAGTAATTTTACTATTTACCACAGTAATTTTATTATTTACCACAGTAATTTACTATTTGCACAATAATTAACTATTTGCACAGTAATTAACTATTTACTACAGTAATTAACTATTTGCACAGTAATTTACTATTTATACAGTAATTTACTATTTACTACAGTAATTTCAAAAATTCATAATTTTTAATTTTTATATTTCTCTCTGTTATAAAAACCTCTCTTAAACTATATTTAAATTTTTGTGATGTTACAATAGAGGCCTCTTTAGAAATGATCCAAAGAGTCCTTAAAGTTCCTAATCTATCTTCTTCAACTATCTTCAAACAAGCTTCAATGGAAGCTTTCGGTCAAGCTCCCATGGAGATAACAAGAGAAACAAAATAAGAAAATGGAATGGGGAAGAGAAATGGTTTAGAAAGGCGACATGGCATGGACAATAAGCCTAGAAGGAACCACCACAATGGAGATGAGGATCCATTGATAAGATTCAAAATACCTTCCTAAGGAAGACAAGAGACTTATCTCTCACAAAACTCAAAGTTTTATTCAATTGATCAAAAGTTCTCATACAATTTCGTTTTTGGCTTCTTATAGGCTTAGGAAAACTTGAAAAGGAAGCTAAACTACATTAGAGTATTCTACAAGTCAATGAAGAAGAGACACAAGTTCAACGGTTCAAGTACATGTCACTTTCAAGAGTGTTTCATGTCACTTTCAAAGGTTACATGTCACTGTTAAATGTTACATGTCACTTTCCACTTGATTCTCATCCATTGGATGAATACATCTAATTAAGGGTTGAGATTTGCTCTTGGATTAGGTATGAATCCTAATCCAAGTGAAAATCTATTTGAACCAAATCCACTTGGATTCACAATTTCAAATTCAAACTTAAATTAAATCAAATTATATTTAAATTTCAAATGTGAATTTAATATGAACTTAAACTTAAATTCATTCACTCCTATTAAGCTTCCCTCTTTAAGCTTACTAGCCTTTTAAGCACAACGTTAAGAAAACACTTAAAAGAAAAATACACTTTTGGTCGAAAACTTACAAGGCCATCAAAATTATTTACACTTCAATTACAAAAATCAAATCCTAAGCTAAGGTAACTTGGAGCTTCTAATAATTCTTCTAGTTGAGTGATTTTCCTTAGATGTTCCTACATCAAACCCTCCTTCTTATTTGCAACTTGTCCCCAAGTTGGCTTGATCTTCTGTTATGTCCTCTAAGGAATTTCATCAACGAACTCTTACTCCTAAATTGAGTCCTCTTTACCTACAACAAATAACCACTAGGATCAAATGTCACAATGTCATCATTAATAATGGATAAATCATTCTTGATAGCATTTGATGCAAGTGATTTATTATGTTGGTATTCTTGCATTCTATAGTGAGTACATGATGGTAAAAACAATTGAAATTCTATAAATCTCCACCTATTCAACTTAATATTAGCATCTAGTTTGAGCAAATTACAAATTTCACTCACTTCCAAATCATAGAACAATAACATGTATTTTTTCTCAATATTTTAAAAATATTAATTAAAGAATAAAAGGAAAATTTCGAATACTCATTTGGGATATAACTGAAACTATTAGGAGTTTTTACTCATTTCCCCACTTGTGTAGACACTTACTTCTTATTCAACATTCCTTCGTTAAGTGTGTAACTTTGTGGGGTACCCTTATTCTTAAACTCTTCCATCAACCTAAGAATGCGTTCAACATCATGAAAACAAAGGTTAATAGGAACAATTAATAATTCCAAATTACCAAATTCAAGAATTGTCCAAGGCCTAATGCCAGAATAATCACGGGTATAACATGCAAAATCATATTTATTGGAAGTAAAAAGAATAGTATGTGGTAAAGAAACTTTCTCAAAGGGAAGTTCAAACTCTATGGGTACTTCCTTTTCTTCAAAATCTTTGTTCCAAGACTCCATTAGGAACAACTCTTCTCTTGGCACCAAAACAAAAGGTTGTTTGTAAAGTTGGTCACAAGAAACTTCACAAAGGTCTTTAAATGTCTTTCCTTCTATATCTTTACACAAGAGAATTTCAATTTCTTCTTGATAGTCATATTTTGGAACCATACCTATATTATTTTCCAAATAAGAATAAAAAAAATCAAATAAAGGGTTAGTATAACTAAGTAAAATATCACTTTTCTCCTTCATTTTTTTTTCCATCAACTCTAATTCTTTAATTTCTTTTGCTCTCAATTCTTTTTCTCTCAATTCTTTTTTTCTCCTCTCTTTTTCCCTTCTCGCATACTTGGCATAATTCCTTTCATTTTCTTCTAACAACCTTCTCTGTTTTCTTTCTCTCATTTACCTCTTAAAGTCATAATAATCTCTATCACTTTTTTCACTCCCTCTTCTACTCCTCCTATCACCCTCCTTCTTACTATGTCTCTCCCTCTCATGTGTTTCCATTATTTGATTTATCCCCTCTTGCACACTCTCCCTCAAACTCACTTGCATTTGGTTTATTTTCTCCATCATTCTCTCCATGAACATTTGAGTTCTAGGTGAGTACTCATTCCCAACACTTGGAGAACTTGTCATTACTGCAAAAAATGGTTGGTACACAAGAAATATAAAGCAAATAAAAGAACCTTACCACTCTCTAAGTGTTTCTGCTCAAACTTGTGTTTCACTCTAATGACACTCTTTTGCCTTTTTCCTCTCTAATCTCTTGGTTCTCACTTAGGAATTATTCTCTAATCAATTACCAAGTTCTTATCATACCATTGTGAAAGAGGAACAGAACCCAATCTAGGCTTAAGAATTCCAAAGAGACAAATACTCAAAGACAAAACTAGGAGTTCAAGGAAGACAAGTAATAAAAACTCAAAATAAAAGAAATGGCTACTCAAATATTGAAGAAACTTTGATGAGATATAGGCACATACTTGGACAGAAAAACAACATATATTTGCAAGGGATAACAAGTTCAAACCGAGAGAAACACCATAAACCAAATTGTACAGCTATTCAACAAATCACGTAGCAACCAAATTGGCAACAAAATTTAGCGACCGATTTTTAGCTACTTATGATTAGCAACCGAAATGAAAATGTTATATAAATTTGTTTAGCCTTCAAAAATTCAATTCAATTGCTATACAAGCCTCATATTACAGTGCTTCAACAAATCACAACAAGTGCAGTGTCATCATAAAATTGAAAAATACACCCAAACCATTACTACACACTCAAGTCCAAAACAAGGTTACTAGAAATTCAACTTGGGTGATGTGTGCTCAAAACAAGGTCCAAGGGTGTGTCTAATGATAAATCCTTTCACTTTTTCAATTGATCTCTTGCTGTTCTCATTCTTTTATTTTTGCTTCTGTATGGTCTTCATTTAATTGATACTCTTTTTGAACCCATACACTTTTCTTTTCACTACGCTTCACAAAGACCATCTGATGCAAACCCATGAAGGCAATGACATGGTCTCCACGGATTCAACACCTTGTGATGCCGATCTTCATTCACCAAGTGATCATCACTTAACAATCAAGAGACTAGGTGCGGAATTAGGCTATATAATAGGATGATGTTTCAGTTTGGAACCAAAGAAGAAGAAATAAAAAATGGATGTAGAATTAGAAAGATGGTAGCGCCATGATTGAATGAATCAATAAGCTAAGTAGAGGAATCGCCACTTGGATCATGAATCCATGATAAGATTCAAGGTTCTTGGAAGAAACCCTAGGAGAGCTCTCTCCTTTTCTCAAGACTTTAGTCTTAGAAATTCTCTTTTCATAAATGACCAAAGTGATTACAAAATGGAAATTACCTAAGTTATAAGACCCCTTGTGTGTGGTTGGCCTTGAGTCATCCTAGCCACTTGATCCTTGATGGATTGATCAAGTGATGCTAAACACCCCTCACTTGATCAATTCAAGAGGATCTAGAGTTAATGAAATCAAGAAGCTCACAACTCATCTAAGTTTGTGATGATCATGGATTAATTAAGATGGAATTCTATGCCTTGGATTAGAAGTAAATCCTAAGGCTAGAATCCCTTCTTAGATGAGAGTCAACAATTTAGAACTTGACTTAAATTTACACCTTTGATTATGGGATAATCAAGTGGTGGAAATTTAAATGAAGTTAGTGGCAATTCCACTAATTCTCTCTCCTAATCCATCCACTGTCTTTTAAGAGAGTGTATTACACTTGCTTAGTTGGGCCATAAGACACTTAAACCCATCTTAAGAGACTTTGACCAACAGAAATAGAAGTCAACATGTTCATAAAAGGAGCTTGGCCGAAATTCATAAACAAACATAGGTCCAAGCTTTACACAAATTAAAGCTAAACTAATTACAAAATACTTACAAAATTACAAGGCTTCATTTGCCCAATTTGTTGACTTTCAAGAGTTGACCTTTGACTTTGACTTTGACTTGTTGACTTTGACTTGGTCAACTCTTCTTCAACTTGAACTTCTATTTAACTTTGCATTTCTCTTGTAATTCTCATGCTTGGGAGATGGTCCTCCATCAATCCCTCCTTCTTGTGGCCAACTTGTCCTCAAGTGGCCTTAGCTTATTACCTACAAAACCATTTTACCCGGATCAAAGATCAAACAAACTCTTTTATGTTTAACATTTAATATCAAGATGGTTTGCCCACTAATATCAATATCAAAATGTAAAGAAGTAAAGGAAATCAAGTGATTGTCTATGCATAAACCGAAACTCCAAGGAGATTCTATTTCCTCCTTTAGAAGTATAGATATTAGTTCTTCAATCCTTGTGGAATCATGTTTGAAACTCTTGTTTAAAAGTCTTCTTTTAGGTGTAGAAGCTTGTGATGTTTCCTCCTTCTTGGATTCATTCTTCCACCTAAAAGGGCAACCATTAACAGAATCAATCAAGAACCTCAACTTAACATTTCCAAACATTTCCCAATACCTATTTAGAGAACCTATTGTGTCACAAATTGTGTTGTGCAAATTAGAAATAATAGGTGAAGTAAGAGGCAAAGAAGTATCACTTTTTGAAAATGCATAAGCTCTAAGTACCCCTTTTCCTCTACCTAGGTCACTCCATGGTTCCTCTATGTACAACTTCTCACTTGGTCCTAGAATACAAAATTTCTTGGGAGTGAATCCTTTAGCTATCACACAAGGCGTCTTTGGTGTTTCACTATATGTGGAAGTTTGTAATGTGCCCTCCTTCTTTACTTTATTCATCAACCTATATGAACAATTAATATCATGAGAGTAAAAAGTAGTAGGTACAATTAAAAATTCCACATTTCTAAATTCATTGATTGTCCAAGGCTCAATGTCTCTCAAGGGTGGCAACCCATGTTGAATGTCCTTGGGAAACACATCCTTGAACTTCTCCTTGAGTGAATCTAAATGTTGTTGCTTACCTACAATGTTAGTGCTCAACACAATAGGATTAGGTAAATAAAGAAATATGTTTTTCCTAGCTAGGAATTCTCTCCTCAACTCACATTTCCCAATAAGTAAACTCTCATTAAGATCTACCTTACATGAACTCTCGGTTTGTCTATGCTTAAGGGAGGTTTCTCTTTTGTTTTTCAACTTAGAATCACTAGTGGCATGCTTGGTAATTAATCTTGAACTCTCGGCCAAGGATGGTTATCTAGGTGTTTTGGTTTCCTTTCCTTTCTTTTTGGTAGAGCTCTCGGCCAAAGGGTGTTTGGCACCTAAGTTCTCCTCTTTTTCCAACTTTTTCTCACTTTCCCTCTTTATTTGATCCTCACACACTTCCTTAGGTGACAAAGGCTTTAGGGTGACCTTCTTGCTCATATGAGAAAAGATATAGGTGTTCGAAATGTTGGACTTGAAGCTTGAAGAATGTTGTTGTGTCTCTCTTATGTGTTTTGGTTTTGATGAATGTATATTCGGTTTTCCATAGATGAAGTGTAAGTAGGATATATCTATGTATTGATTGTTGAGTATAGGCATATATGTGTTGAGTTCTTTGTGTTGAGGCCCCAGAGATGTTTTAAACTTGTGTATGGTTGATCAAGTGACTAATGTTTGATTTCCAATTGTGAAAAACAGCTTTGAAAATTCTGGAAATCCATTTTTCACTGATGTAATCGATTACAGGCTTGATGTAATCGATTACATTGATCTTCCCCTCTGGTGTAATCGATTACATGGGTAATGTAATCGATTACATGCTTTTGGCCCTCTGGTGTAATCGATTACATCATTATTGTAATCGATTACATGGCCTGGGAATACTGATGTAATCGATTACATCTCGTTGTAATCGATTACATGCCTGGAAAATTCAAATTGGAGGGTTCTAACGGCTAGTGTAATCGATTACATTCATTTGGGATCAATTACATTGACCGTTGTAGCTCAGTTTTGCACGTTTTCTCCCTCCAAATTTGTTCTATAAGTATAATCTTGATGAAACATATGAAGGTGCTGAAAACCAAACCATTTGCAACTACTTCTACACTTTCATATGCTCTAAACTAAGAGTTCATCAAGGTTTTCAAAGTCCAAGGGGAAACTTGTTTCATATCTGTGTTGGGTGGATTTCATAGAGCTCATTTGTGATCAGATTCTGCACTTGAGGTGTATTCTTTACTGATCTTTGTATTTTCCAATTCTGAGTTGTTGCTCTAGGAGAGAGGTCTCTCTAGATAGAGCATTATGTTTGAGAAGTGATTCTCAAAGTTTTGATCTTGGAGGTGCCAAGGTCTGGGAAGTTCTGTTCTTCAGGTTGAAGAATAGTTTTGGGTGTTTTGATTTCTGTTTGTATTGCTTGTTGCAGAGTGAATGTAAAAGGATACAAAAGAAATCATTTGATAGTGGAAAGCCAATCGCAATTTGTTGAGTTGGGGTGACGTAGGGCGTAAGGCCGAACCAAAGATACATCATTTGTGCACTCATCTTCTTCCTTACTCTCTTTACAGTTTTCACTATATTGTTATTGATAATATTCTGCTTTGTATTTGGAAACTGCATTGATAATCAACTCATTAATTGGTTTAGGAATAGAATCAGTAATTGAACTTGTAATTGAATCTGTAATTGAAAGGTAATTGATAGGTAATTAAAAGGAATTAGAAACAAGCGAATTTGGGGTAAAGTTTAACAAGAATCTATTCACCCCCCCCTCTAGATTCACTCATAGGGACCAACAATTGGTATCAGAGCTACTTCTAGTAAGTTGCTCTAGAATTTGATCCATAATGGCCAGTAATCAATTACCATTTGCTTGAAGGTGCCTCTATTAATGACCTCTCTGTTTTGTGGTGATAACTATCCTTTTTGGAAAGTTAGGATGAAAATTTTTATGGAGTCTATTCATAGAAGTATTTGGCAAGCAGTTATAACTGATTTCAAAATCCCCACATATATAGTTGATGGAAATGAATTAGAAAAACCATTTGAGAAATGGGAACCAGAAGAAATTAGGAGAGCAGAAAATGATGCTAAAGCTTTAAATATTATACATTCTGCTTTAAACTCTGATGAATTTTTTAGAATTTCAGCTTGTACAACAGCGAAAGAGGCATGGGATCTTATCATGGTGACTCATGAAGGTACTCCTGAGGTGAGAAGAGCTAGAAAGAACACACTCATCCAAGAGTATGAAATGTTCAGAATGGCACAAAGTGAGTCTATCATGGACATGCAGAAGCGATTCACACACATTGTGAATCACCTCAAAGGACTCGGTAAGGTCTTTGTTGAGGAAGAGGTAAACATAAAGGTGCTGAAGTCTCTAAGCAGAAAATGGCAACCAACAGTCACAGCCATTACAGAATCAAAGAACTTGGCCTTAATGACAAGTGCTGAGTTGTTTGGTAAGCTGAGAGAATATGAGATGGATATGTCACGTATGGCTGATGAAGAGCAAAAGGACAAGAAGGCTAAGAGTTTGGCACTCAAAATGGAGGACACAGCTAGTGATAGTGATGCATCATCAAGCTGTGGAAATGAGTCTGAGCAAGAAATGAATCTCATGGTCAGAAAGTTCAAAAGGTTCATGAAGAAGGACAGCAACAAAAGGAGATTCAACAATGCTAGAAAAGGCTCATCTTCAAAGGTCACATGCTATGAATGTGGTAAGGCTGGACACTATAGATCAGAGTGTCCTAACTTGAAGAAATCAAACAGCAGTGAGCCTAGAAGAATGGAGTAAGAAGAAAATCCCAAGAAGGACCGGTATCGGAAGAAAAAGGCCTACATTGCTTGGGAAGAAAATGACTGCTCATCCTCCAATGAAAGCGAAAATGAGGAAGCCAACTTATGTCTTATGGCTAAACCAGAATCGGATAATGAGGTAAGTGATTCTGACTCTTCTAAAAATGATAATGATTATGATGAACTATATACTGCTTTTTGTGAGTTATTTAAAGAAGCAGAAAAATTTGAAAAACTAAGTAAGGTTTTGAAAAACAGAGTTGCAGATTTAGAAAATGAAATTTCTGTTTTGAAAACCAATATTCAAGAATTGAAAGATGAAAATGATAAGTTGAAATTGCCCTGTTCAAAGTGTAAATATTTTACTGCCCCTTTAAAAAGGAATAAAAAGAAGTTCAATACATTTAAACAAACTAGCAAGTATAGAAACTTCTCATGTAGTTATTGTATGCAATCTGGACATAATCATTATAACTGCATGATTAGAAAGAAAGGCTTAGATAATGGAGTGTTTAAATGGATAAAGAAAGATAGTCACAGCTCTAACATGAAAGGACCCAACAAGATTTGGGTACCAAAAACCAAATGATATCTTTCTTTGTGTAGGTGTGCTTGAGAGCCAAACACTCAACATGGTATTTGGATAGTGGCTGCTCAAGACATATGACGGGTGACAAGAATAACTTTATCTCCTTCAAATCCAAAGAATCTGGTTCAGTAGTATATGGAGATAATAACAAAGGCAAAATTCTGGGTATTGGTGATGTTGGAGACAAATCCAACTCCGTGATTGAAGATGTACTTGCTTGTAGAAGGTTTGAAGTTCAATCTTACGAGTATTAGTCAATTGTGCGACAAAGGCTATCAAATTTCATTCGACAAAGGCTCTTTGCAAAGATCAATAACAGCAATCGAATGAGGTATTGATGGTAGGTAAGAGAAGAGGTAACATCTATATACTTGAACTTGATCATTCATCATCATATCATGCATGTCTTACGTCTAATGATGATCTATCTTGGCTTTGGCATAGACGTATAGCACATATTGATGTTCATCAACTTAATAAACTGTCATCTAAGAGCTTAGTAGAAGGACTACCTGAATTAAAGTTCAAAAGAGAAGGCCTATGTGATGCATGTCGAAAGGCAAGCAATCTAGAAACTCTTTCAAATCTAAAAATGTTGTTTCAACTTCTAGACCGCTTGAATTGCTGCACATGGATCTCTTTGGTCCATCTAGAACTCGCTAGTTTAGGTGGAAATCTATATGGATTAGTTGTTGTAGATGACTACTCGTTTTGCTTGGGTGGCTTTTATACCAAGTAAAGACACCACTTTCAAAGTTTTCAAAATACTTGCTAAAAAGATTCAAAAAACGAAAAGATTTGAAAATCAAGTCCATTAGAAGTGATCATGGAGGGAATTTGAAAATGAACATTTTGAAAAGTTTTGCGAAAAAATATGGAATCGATCACAATTTTTCCGCTCCAAGAACTCCACAACAAAATGGGGTTGTTGAGAGGAAAAACAGATCTTTAGTAGAACTAGCAAGAACTATGTTGAATGAAAGTGATTTGCCTAAATATTTTTGGGGCGATGCGTTTCCATCTAACGTCTTGCTATGTTCTAAATAGAATTGTGATTCGACCTCTTTTAAAGAAAACCCCCTATGAACTCTATAAAGGCAAGAAACCCAATATCTCTCATTTTCGGTATTTGGGTGTAAGTGTTTTGTTTTGAATAATAGCAAAGAGCCTCTTGGTAGTTTGATGCCAAGGCCGATGAGGTGTGTTTATTGGGTATTCATCATCAAGTAAAGCATATAGAGTTTTTAATAAAAGGAGAATGTGCATTGAGGAATCAGGCATGTCAAGTTTGATGAAACTAACAATCCCCAAAAGGGAAGTGTGTTTGTTGATGATGATGAGCATGTAGGTGAAGAAAGCACAAGCAAAGAAGAACAGCAAGAACCACCAACTACCTCTCATGAGTTTCCAAAAGAATGGAGGAAACCAAGAGATTTATCTCTTGACAACATGATTGGAGACATCCATAAGGGAGTAACTACTAGATCTACTCATAACATGTTCTGTGATGATTATGCATTTGTATCTCAATTTGAACCTTCTTGTGTTGATGATGCTATAAATGATGAATATTGGATGAATGCTATGCAAGAAGAATTGAATCGGTTTAAAAGGAATAACGTATGGGAGTTAGTACCTTTTAAAAAGGATATGAATGTAATTGGAACAAAATGGGTGTTTAAGAATAAGTTAGATGAGAATGGAGTTGTGGTTAGGAATAAGGCTAGACTAGTAGCTAAGGGATATAATCAACAAGAAGGAATAGATTTTGGTGAAACATATGCTCCTGTTGCTAGACTAGAAGCTGTTAGAGTTTTACTTGCTTTTGCCTGCATACATGATTTCAAGTTGTTTCAAATGGATGTTAAAAGTGCTTTCTTGAATGGCTATATCAATGAAGAAGTTTTTGTTTCACAACCTCCTGGATTCACTGATTTCAGATTTCCTGAACATGTGTACAAACTCAAGAAGGCCCTATATGGTCTTAAACAAGCCCCTAGACAATGGTATGAAAGGCTAAGTAAATTTCTTCTGTCAAAAGGGTTCTGCAGAGGTAATGTTGACAAAACTCTTTTCATAAGGAGGAAGTCAAACTGTATTTTGTTGGTTCAAGTTTATGTTGATGATATTATATTTGGATCAACTAATAAATCTCTGTGAAGAGTTTGTGAATAGCATGCGGGGAGTTTGACATGTCTATGATGGGAGAACTCAAATTCTTCCTAGGATTGCAAGTCAAACAACTGAAAGGTGGAATCTTCATACATCAAGCAAAGTACACCAAGGAATTGTTGAAGAAATTCGACATGGAGAGTTGTAAGATCTCAAACTATGTCAACTAATCTCTACTTGGATAATGATGCAGCTGGACAAAGTGTAGACCAATCAAGATATAGAGGGATCATTGGATCACTCTTGTACCTCACAGCAAGTAGGCCAGACATCATATTCAGTGTGTGTGTTTGTGCAAGATTCCAATCTGCACCAAAGGAATCACACATGGAAGCTGTGAAGAAAATCTTGAAGTATCTCAAAGGAACTACGAACTGTGGTTTGTGGTATCCAAAAGGTACGTATCCCACATTGGTTGGTTTTAGTGATGCTGACTTTGCTGGTTGTAAAACTGATAGGAAAAGCACAAGTGGTGTGTGTCATTTGTTTGGAGGAAGCTTGGTCTCATGGTATAGCAAGAAGCAAGCCTGTGTAGCTCTTTCAACTGCAGAGGCAGAGTATGTAGTCGTTGTAGTAGCTGTTGTGCTCAGACCATTTGGCTGAAGCAACAACTGGAGGATTTTGGACTTAAGCTTGATCATATTCCAATCAAGTGTGACAACACAAGTGCCATCAGTATCACAAAGAACCCGGTCTTACACTCAAGAACGAAGCACATTGAAGTGCGTCATCACTTCATTAGAGATCATGTTGAGAAGGGAGATGTTGAGGTGGAATTCATTGACACAGAAAATCAACTCGCGGATATCTTCACAAAACCTCTGCCCAAGGAGAGGTTCTTCAAACTTAGAACCAATCTTGGTATTCTAAGTGAAGAACATCTCACATAAAGTGTTGTAAGTATGTTAGTTTAATCATTCATTTGTGCTTAAACTTGATATGAATTCATTGCATAACATGATCTTGACCTTTTATATGATGAATCAAATGCTTTTCAATCATCCTATATGTGAAAATCATTAACATTGCAGCTCATAGCTTTATTTCAACTTGTTTTCTGGTTTTCTATAGGATGTAATTGATTACAACATGTATGTAATCGATTACATGATATTTTGGTTCTGATGTAATAGATTACAATAACAATGTAATCGATTACATGGGTTTTTGGTTCTGATGTAATCGATTACATCGTGAATGTAATCGATTACATGCGCTCTGGAAGAGTTTTTCAGAGCTTTGTTCTTCGTTTCTAGGCTTTGTGTTCTATGTTTTTGGAAGCCCATTTGCACACATTCACTGAACCTAGTCTTCTGTGATCTTTATTAGTGCTGTGTTAGGGTTTTTCTTTCACATTCACATTCCCTTCCAAACCCTAATCTCTCACGACCTCCATTCTCTCTATCCCACATTCATCTTCAACCTTCTTCATCTTCTTCTTCACCACCAACATTAAGCAATGGAAGGACCAGGGAGCAGCAAGAGAACGAAAACAAGAACCCATAGGAATGCCCAAGAGGAGAGACACACGAAGCACAGGCAAGAATCCTCCTCCAAGAGAAAAGCTCTTGCTACATCCGGAGAAGACGTGGGTCGTCCTCACAACGCTTGGTTCACGTCTGCTGAACAAGAGTCCAAATTCTATATGGATTTTGCAACCAAGGAACTCGTACCTGCGAAGATTCTTGATCTACAATGGCTGGACAATGAAGGTTTCACGTTTCACTCCATGCTTAGAGATCAGAACTTGGAGAAATTCGTTGGGCTGAAGGGTTTCATATACCCTGATTTGGTAAGAGTATTCTATGCCAATATGAAAACTCATTCTGGTTCTAGGAGAGTGAAATCTGAGGTCAAGGGTGTATCCATTGTTTTGACTCCTGATTTGTTCTTTCAATATGCTGGGATAACTGATGATGGTATTATTCCCACTGTGGAAAATCTGATGGAAGAAGGTTTTGAGCTTGAGAAAAATGCTTTCTATATGAGCTTGTTGAAGAATCCTGAGGCATGGGAAGCCGAAACAAAGCGAAGCGGAGAAACGAGGTTTGAGAAAGACCTTTGGCATTGGCGATCTTAACACCGACGATCGTCTTCTTCACTATACGATATCTTGGATTTTGGCAAAGAAGAGGAACCAACCATGCCCAAATCATGGAGGAAGATTTGGTGTTGATGGCTGCTATGAAGAACGGTATTCAAGTAGATTGGGCTCGTGTTATGATGGAAAATATGGTCAAAGTTCAGAGGAAGCTTGAATACAAATGTCCTTATGGATTGTTCATCTCTCGTATCCTTGAGCATTGTCAGGTGGATGTTTCCAATGAAAGTCGCGAATTGGTGAAAGATATTCAGATCATTGGAGATATGGCATTAAAGAAGATGCGTTTGGTGAAAACCCCAGCTGGATGGGTTTCAAGAGATGATGTGCGACCACAACAACAAGAACAACCACAACTAGAAGAACATCCTCCTTCTGATGATGATGAGATTCAAGAAATTCACGTGAGTACATCCCTAAGTCTAGATTTGAGTCCATTGTCATTGATAGGCTGGATGAGATGGATAAGCGCCAAGATGATCCTGGGAAAGCAGATTAAAGAATTGGAAAGGAATCAAAATCTGCATTTCCTTGACATGAGATCATTGATGGAAACCATCATGGAGCGCCAACCAAGATGATGATGATGGTGATGATCAGTGACTCCTCTGCTGTATCTCTCTTTTTGATTTGATATACCAAATAGGGGGAGAATAGTATAGATTATTCTAGTAAGGGGGAGTTGAGTTGAGAGTAGCTTTGATAGGTTGTTTCTGGTTTTGTTTAGCTGATATTGTTTAGGAGAACTTAGAACTTATGTTTTTGAAGTTTTTACTGTTTTATTGATCTCTGAACTATGTTAAGTGTTTATCTTTAATATTAAATAAAATTTGGTTTGTTTTATGATTCATTGGTCTTGATCTATATTTGTATTTGAATCATGTCATACATATTTGAATGAATGGTTGATTAGTAGTGCATATGCATATGGTATTTTCTGGAGATTTCTAACATATGCAGGACTTTCAAAGAACAACACATATCCTAAAAGCTCTAGGAAAACCTCATATGTGATTTGGTACATCAAAACCAAAAAGGGGGAGATTGTTGGACTTGAAGCTTGAAGAATGCTGTTGTGTCTCTCTTATGTGTTTTGGTTTTGATGAATGTATATTCGGTTTTCCATAGATGAAGTGTAAGTAGGATATATCTATGTATTGATTGTTGAGTATAGGCATATATGTGTTGAGTTCTTTGTGTTGAGGCCCCAGAGATGTTTTAAACTTGTGTATGGTTAATCAAGTGACTAATGTTTGATTTCCAATTGTGAAAAACAGCTTTGAAAATTCTGGAAATCCATTTTTCACTGATGTAATCGATTACAGGCTTGATGTAATCGATTACATTGATCTTCCCCTCTGGTGTAATCGATTACATGGGTAATGTAATCGATTACATGCTTTTGGCCCTCTGGTGTAATCGATTACATCATTATTGTAATCGATTACATGGCCTGGGAATACTGATGTAATCGATTACATCTCGTTGTAATCGATTACATGCCTGGAAAATTCAAATTGGAGGGTTCTAACGGCTAGTGTAATCGATTACATTCATTTGGGATCAATTACATTGACCGTTGTAGCTCAGTTTTGCACGTTTTCTCCCTCCAAATTTGTTCTATAAGTATAATCTTGATGAAACATATGAAGGTGCTGAAAACCAAACCATTTGCAACTACTTCTACACTTTCATATGCTCTAAACTAAGAGTTCATCAAGGTTTTCAAAGTCCAAGGGGAAACTTGTTTCATATCTGTGTTGGGTGGATTTCATAGAGCTCATTTGTGATCAGATTCTGCACTTGAGGTGTATTCTTTACTGATCTTTGTATTTTCCAATTCTGAGTTGTTGCTCTAGGAGAGAGGTCTCTCTAGATAGAGCATTATGTTTGAGAAGTGATTCTCAAAGTTTTGATCTTGGAGGTGCCAAGGTCTGGGAAGTTCTGTTCTTCAGGTTGAAGAATAGTTTTGGGTGTTTTGATTTCTGTTTGTATTGCTTGTTGCAGAGTGAATGTAAAAGGATACAAAAGAAATCATTTGATAGTGGAAAGCCAATCGCAACAGTTGTTGGGTTGGGACTGGACGTAGGCAGTTGGCCGAACCAGTATACATCGCTGTGCACTCATCTTCTTCCTTACTCTCTTTACAGTTTTCACTATATTGTTATTGATAATATTCTGCTTTGTATTTGGAAACTGCATTGATAATCAACTCATTAATTGGTTTAGGAATAGAATCAGTAATTGAACTTGTAATTGAATCTGTAATTGAAAGGTAATTGATAGGTAATTAAAAGGAATTAGAAACAAGCGAATTTGGGGTAAAGTTTAACAAGAATCTATTCACCCCCCCTCTAGATTCACTCATAGGGACTAACAGGAAACACCATCATGAATGGCATGTTTATCATATTGCGAAGGTCTCCCAAGTAATAGGTGAGTGGCTTCCATAGGCACTACATCACAAAGCATATCATCTCTATATTTTCCTATGGAGAAATTAATAAGGACTTGTTTATTAACAACCAATTCACCTTTATCACTCAACCATTGCAACTTATAAGGTTTAGGATGTGAAGATAATCTAAGTCCTAATTTATCTACTAACCTAGTGCTAACTACATTTGTACAACTACCACTATCAATAATGAGAGAGCATACCTTCCCTTCAACAAAACAAAACATCTAGAGTGAAAGATATTCTCCCTTTGTGAATCATCTAGCTCTTTGAGAGCACTTCCAAGCATCTTCCTCACCATGAGGAGATCTCCATCCTCGGGTTGCTCATCATCTCCACTAGTACTCTCCCTTAATGCTCCACTTTCACTTGAAGAGGATTGGGAATCTTTACTAGTAATTGCACCATGAACTCTCACAATCATAGCTTTCTTGTTAGGACATTGACAAACAATATGGCCATGACCCAAACATTTAAAACATTTAATTGAACTTGGTTTAGAAGTAGAATTCTTTACCTCCTTACCATTTGAAGTGTCTCGGTCATGCTTGCCCTTGGATGAAGAAGTGTACTCCTTTTTTCCCTTGTCCTTCCAAGATGATTTATATTGTGTGGAAAACCTCTTGAAAGTTGCTTTCCTCTTCAGTTGACCCTCAATCTTCATGGCCTTATGCAAAGCATCTCCAAGAGTGACATAGTGTTTGAGCTCTAGGATGTCTTGAATGTCATGGTTCAAACCATGGATGAATCTAGCAATGGTGGCCTCCCTTGCCTCTTGGTAGTCCGCCCTAAGCATAGTCAATTCAAGGTCCTTGTAGTATTCTTGAACACTCTTTGACCTTTGTGTTAGTCTTTGCAATTTAACACATAAATCTCTAATGTAAGAGTAAAGAACAAACCTTTCCCTCATGACATCTTTGAGTTGAGTCCATGAGGTGACTTGAGGCCTCCTTTTTGCAAAAGCATCTACTAACACTTGGTTCCACCATACCAAGGCATAACCTTCAAATTGAAGGATGGCAAGATTCAACTTCCCTTCTTCTCTCAAGTGTGTGTGGCATGAATAAACTTGATCCACCTTCATCACCCAATCAAGGTAGGTTTCACATCCTCCTTCTCCAAGGAATGGTGGAAGCTTAATCTTGGTGTTCAAGTCACCTTGCCTTGCTCCTCCACCTTGGGGAAATGCACCAAAGCCACGATCATGGTTAAGGGGTGTTCTCCTTCCTCTAGTTCTCCTTTCATCTTCATATTTGTGGAAGACATAGTCTTCATCAAAGTTACTCCCTCCCACACTCTCTCTAGGTGAGACATACTCTCTCCTACTACTACTTCCTCTTCTCCCACTTCTTCTCTCAAGAGCCTCTCTTTCTCTTCTTTCATTCTCTTCTCTCAATGTTCTTTCATATTTCCTCCTTCTATCCTCTTCTTCTCTCAATTTTCTTTGGCTCTCCTCCCTCACTTTATTGACACTCTCTTTGAGCTCATTTTTTAGGTCATGTTGTAAGCTCATGAATTTCTCCATCATGGCATCCATCACTCTTTGGGTCTTAGGAGATAATTCATTGCCCACACTTGAGGAACTCTCCATAGCTGCAAGAAAAGGTTAGAACAAGAATAATAGAAGAGAATTAAAAGTGCTTTCTCACTCTCTAAGTGTTTGCACTCACACTCTTGTTTGCACACTTAGGAGGCTTTTCTTAAAATTTGCTCTCTAGCCTTTTTCCCCTCACTTTCACTTAAGATTTCTTGAGAAACCTCTATCAATTATCAATGTCCAATTTTTCCAAGTGAAAGAGAAACAATTCAGCTACAAAGCCTAGGAGATCAAAGAAGACAAATACTCTAGACAAAATTACTAGAATTCAAAAAAGACAAGCAACAAAATCAAGACTCAATGAACAAAATTTAGCTACTCAAAAATGGAATTTAATGATTAATACAATGGCTACTATGTTTACTGCACTAATAATGAGAGAAAACTAGTATTTAAAACTGCAAAAATCTTTGAAACAAAAACTCAAAGAATGGAAGAAATCACATGCACTTTTGCTGGAAAATTGGCTGAACCGTCACCAAATCTGCCCAAACTTGTGAAACTTTTTTAGCATAGAAAATGAGCTTGGAAAATTATGAAATTTTCCAGTTGAGCTTATATATATGTATATTGAATGACCAAATGCCCAGAATTCACCAAAACAACTTTTAACCCCTTGAACCAACTACAAACCCGAAACTGATACAGCAACAACAGAACCGTCACTAAACTGGAACTTAGGCTTGGAAATTGGCTCAAAATGACTTGAAATTTTGGGGATTAGTTTGGGTGATATATATGCACAAAATAAGCTCAAATTAAGGTGCAGGGCAGCCACAAATAAGGGTCCAAAAATAGGGCAAAAATAGGGCAAAAATAGGGCAAATATGCCTTGGCACATGCAAAACACACCACAAGTTCAAATATCATGCTATTAGCAAATTTGACACAATTTGTAATATGATGCTTGAGCCTAATGAATAATGTTGCCTAATTGAGCTTGGACACTAAATTTGTGGGTGTTTAATGACCCAATTTACCAATGTACTGCACTCAATTTTTTAAAAAATTTTCTACTAACAAGAGCTACTACTTTTTCACTCATTTTTTCTTCAAACTTCTTTTCTTGTATTTTTTCTTTTCTTGAATTTTCTTTGACTCTTTCTTTTGAGTATTTTTTCTCTTACTCTTTTCCTTTATTTTGTTTTTTTATATTTTTCTCATGGCTATTCTTTGCTGGATAGTCTAAGTATAGGCTCAAAAACTCAAGCAAGTCAAGTCAAACTTTGCTAACAAGCAAGATAATGCATGGTTGTGGTAACTTGAACTTATAATGAGCAATGCACATAATAATAACACATATAAGCACTAATCAAGCCACATAAGATGCAGGGGATTAAAATTCCAGCAAGGAGACTAAAAATACATATTGAGAAAATTCATCAAACACATGGGGCTATCAACTAGAATGTGTCTAGCATGTAAAATAAGCCATGTATAATCTACCATGAGTGTCAGAACATCTCTTCTATGTATTGGACAGCCAAGATACACAACAAAACTCAAATAAAAATTCAATTGAACCAAAAATTGAAAGCAAAAAGATAGGAGCTAGACTCAATACCACAAGTGAAGAACAACTAGGTGAAGAACAAGCTCTTGATACCAAATTTGATGTAAACCCATGAAGGCAATGACATGGTCTCCACGGATTCAACACCTTGTGTTCCCGATCTTCATTCACCAAGTGATCATCACTCAACAATTAATAGACTAGGTGCGGAATTAGGCTATATAATAGGATGATGTTTCGGTTTGGAACCAAAGAAGAAGAAATCAAAAATGGATGTAGAATTAGAAAGATGGTAGTGCCATGATTCAATGAATCAATAAGCTAAGTAGAGGAATCGCCACTTGGATCATGGATTCATGATAAGATTCAAGGTTCTTGGAAGAAACCCTAGGAGAGCTCTCTCCTTTTCTCAAGACTTTAGTCTTAGAAATTCTCTTTTCATAAATGACCAAAGTGATTACAAAATGGAAATTACCTAAGTTATAAGACCCCTTGTGTGTGGTTGGCCTTGAGTCATCCTAGCCACTTGATCCTTGATGGATTGATCAAGTGATGCTAAACACCCCTCACTTGATCAATTCAAGAGGATCTAGAGTTAATGAAATCAAGAAGCTCACAACTCATCTAAGTTTGTGATGATCATGGATTAATTAAGATGGAATTCTATGCCTTGGATTAGAAGTAAATCATAAGGCTAGAATCCCTTCTTAGATGAGAATCAACAATTTAGAACTTGACTTAAATTTACACCTTTGATTATGGGATAATCAACTGGTGGAAATTTAAATGAAGTTAGTGGCAATTCCACTAATTCTCTCTCCTAATCGATCCACTGTCTTTTAAGAGAGTGTATTACACTTGCTTAGTTGGGTCATAAGACACTTAAGCCCATCTTAAGAGGCTTTGACCAACACAAATAGAAGTCAACATGTCCATAATAGGAGCTTGGCCGAAATTCACAAACAAACATAGGTTCAAGCTTTACACAAATTAAAGCTAAACTAATTACAAAATACTTAGAAAATTACAAGGCTTCATTTGCCCAATTTGTTGACTTCCAAGAGTTGACCTTTGACTTTGACTTTGACTTGTTGACTTTGACTTAGTCAACTCTTCTTCAACTTGAGCTTCTATTTAACTTTGCATTTCTCTTGTAATTCTCATGCTTGGGAGATGGTCCTCCATCACCATCCGTGGTGAACTTCAGTTTGGGTAAACCATACACTAGGTCTCTAGATACCAGTTTATTTAAATGCATGATATCTATAAGTGCAACTCTCCTATGCCACAACCATGATATATTATCACTAAATGCAAGACAGGTAGAGCAAGATGATGCATGATCCAATTTAAGTATGTAAATATTGTTAAACCTCTTACCAACCATGAAGAGTTCACTTAATTGTTTGCTACTTATGAGGTAGAATTCATCATCAAAAGAAACTCTAAAATTCTTGTCATAAAACTGGCTTATGCTTAACAAGTTAAACTTCAATCCTTCTACTAATAGCACATCCTTTATTATTGAGTTTGACTTGTGTCCAACTGAGTTGATTCCAATAATTCTTCCTTTGTTATTATCACCATAAACAACTAGACCTGAATCCTTTGGTGTGAAGGTGATAAAGTTGCTTTTATTCCTAGTCATATGCCTTGAATAGCCACTATCTAAGTACCATATAGATCTATTGGCTTTCAAGCATTCCTGCAAAAGAAAAATGATCATTTTGAAATTGGTACCCAAACCTTCTTGGGTCCATGCAAGTTAGTAGCACTCTTTTCTTTCACAATCCATTTGTATAATTCATTTGAAACACCTATTTTTCTTATCATACAATTGTATGCAGTGTGACCATGCTTCGTGCAATAGGTACAAATCAAATTAGTATTTTTAGATGCTTCAACCTTAGGATTAAATTTGACATAATTTCTTTTTATGTGAACACTCTTCATAGAACAATTACAAACATGTTGTTTCATATTGTGTTCTTCTTTTAACTCTGAAAGCTCATTGTTTAAATCAGAAACTTTTTGATCTAAAACACAAATTTTCTTTTTCAAAGCTATGTTTTCTTTTTCAAACTTTCTAGCTTCTTTGTATAATTCACAGAAGGCAATATAGAGTTAATTATAGTCATCAATTAAGGATTCAGAATCACTTACCTCATTCTTTGGGGATGATCTGACCATCAAACATTGGTTTACCTCTTTTGTTTCACTTTCTGAAGTTGTGGAGGTATCATTTTCATGCTTTCTCAAATCATCACTATTTCCTCTATTCAAGCTTGGACAATCAGACTTGTAATGACCAACCTTGCCACACTCATAGCATGTGACATTGGAAGAAGATCTGTCCTGTTTCTTGAAACTTTTCTTTTGTTGACTGAACCTTTTCTTAGAGTTGTTTTTCCTAATGAATTTCCTGAACTTCTTGACCATCAAGTTCATGTGATCTTCATCAGATTCACTCTCATTTCCAGATGCTTCTGATTCAATAGCTGTGTCTTCCATTTTCAATGCGAGTCCTTTAGCTTTCTTATCCTTTTGTTCTTCATCAACCATACGTGTCATGTCCATTTTGTATTCTCTTAGCTTGCCAAAGAGTTCTGCACTAGACATTGCTGCTAGATTCTTAGATTCTGTGATAGCTGTCATTGTAGGTTGTCATCTCCTATTCAATGACTTCAGTACTTTCACATTCACATATTCTTCCACAAAGCTCTTACCAAGACCTTTCAAGTGGTTGATGATGTGTGTGAACTTCTTTTGCATATCCATCATAGGTTCTCCTTGAGTCATTCAGAATGTCTCATACTCTTGTATAAGGGTGTTCTTTCTAGCTCTTCTTACTTCGGTCGTTCCTTCATGTGTGACCATGATGAGATCCCAAGCCTCTTTAGCTGTTGTACATGCAGAAATCCTGAAAAATTCATCTGAGTTTAAAGCAGAATGTATGATATTTAACGTCTTAGCATCATTTTCAGCCCGTTTAATTTCATCTAAGTCCCAGTTCTCATAAGGTTTTTTTACCTCACTCCCGTTTACCACGCAAGTTAAGACTTTATAATCCGTTACCACAGCCTGCTAGATACTTCTATGAATAGATTCCATAAAGGTCTTCATGCGAACTTTCCAAAATGGATAGTTGTCGTCGCAGAACAGTGAAGGCTTATTTATAAAGGCTCCTTCAGCGAAGGGTAAAAGATTTCTAGCCATCAAGGGAACCTATGGATCAGTTTCTAGATTGTCCTACTATATTTTAGCTCTTGATACCAATTGTTGGTCCCTATTAGAATTTAGAAGGGGGGTTGAATAGATTCTATGTTCCACTTTTCGACTTTTTTATTTAGTTCGTTTCTATCATCTTTTATCTTTAGTTTTGATCCTATCTTTGTTAATCTAAGAACAATTAACGCAAGATATATCACAGAGTTCATACAACAGAATTACAAGAAGATAGATCAATTTGTTCTTATTTATCTTTCCAAATCTTTTATATTCAGAGCAGTCTTTCAAATGAATTAAACATATAAGATTAACTTTCGTTTGAATTCAGCATATATGATATAGAGATATAAAAGTGTAAGGAGAAGAAAATTTGCACAGAGTATTTATATTGGTTCAGCCTTCCGCTTACATCCAGTCCCAATATAACAACTGTTGCTATTGGTGTTTCACTAAAAACCAATTTCGATCCCTTTGTGTTCTTTACATGCAATCTACACATGCAACACAAAATGAAATCAAAACTACTCAATACAACAATGTTCTTTATCATAAAGAACTTTCCTCCTCAATTCTTGGTACCTCCAAGAATCAACTTTGAGGAAACTTTCTCAAACAACACTACTCTTTTTCCAAAGAGACCGCTCTCTAAGAGTAAGACTCAATCTCTAAAACAAAATCAAAAGATTAGCTTTAGAATACACCTGATTGTGCTCATACTGGTCAACAATTGCCTCTGAAACATTCATACATCAGTTCCTATTCATCCTTTTGAGAATCTTTGAAGACCTTTCAAAAATCTTGATGAATTTCTTGGAGAAAATGTTAAGAACTCAATCAGTTCTCTATTGTAAGTGTTTGAACGCTCCTCTTGTTTTTCAAATAAAAAAGAATCTTTTTGTAAAAGTTTCTCTAGAGACTATTTAAATAAAATCATTTGAAATCAGTTAAGGATGAATTTATGATGTGGATAATCGATTACAAGATAGGGGTAATCGATTACTCTAGTGATTCAATTTCAAACTTGAAGATTTAAGCTCGTGGTAATCGATTACCTGGAGCTGGTAATAGATTACTCTAGAAAGAAATAGAATTCCCAATTTAGCTGATACTGTTGTTAATCGATTACTATGAATTGGTAATCTATTACCTCACTTAAAGACTGAAAATACTCAAAGAAGGTAATCTATTACTTTAGTTGGTAATTGATTACTTCAGTTTGGTTTTCTTTTCAAAAGGGAATCACCAATTCTTAACTTCTAGAGCAAACCATTCAATTAGATTTTAAATCACCATGAATCCTAAACTAACCATCCACATTCACAAAAGCCTAAGCTAAAAACAATCAATACAATAGCAAATCAATATACATTTCTATGAAACCAATGTTACAAGTTTAAGACATCAAAATCAAAAGACTTCTTGAAGGCCAAGCAAGGCTCCTCCATTCTCCAAGTACAACACAAGTGCATCACATGGTTGAGAATCAATCTAGTTAGCAAATTAGGCCCATCACCTTAGTCTTTAACATGGTTGAGAATCGATCTAGTTAGCAAATTAGGCCCATCACCTTAGTCTTTAAATAGGTCAACTTTTACTTAGTAGGGATTTTTAGTCAACATTTTAAATGAAATAGAATTTTCATAGATGAAAGCATTTCCTCTATAGGTTTCCTTGAGAAAACTTTGAATCTTATCAATGGACCTTGCTTCCTTACTCCATTTTTTATTTTTAATTCTTTTTTGTTGCTTGAAACTGTGAGCTATCAAGAATGTACCGCGAGGTTTTATATGTCTTTGGTTGAAGAATTCATTGTTGAATGAAGATTGGGACAACATCTTGCAAGGCCGTGGAGATTCACTTGTGATTCACTAGGAACTTGCATCAATTATGGTCCTGTTTTGGGACTGTCAGTATTTAAATTATAAAAGGAAGGGGTCCCACACCTTTGGAGGCCAACAATGTTACTTTCTCTTTTTGTTATCTTTGAAGGTTTGGGTACTACTTCCAAGCTTGGTCATCTTGTAGGATCCTCCTCTTGCTCTACATCTTGAGTAGATTGTTGGTTCAGCCACTATATAGGTTTGACCCAACCTTGTACTCGGATAATGGTTAATCCGAGGTTTCTTTGTTTAAAAGGTGTGGGTAGTCCTTGACCTAACCTTGAGATTGGATAATGGTTAAGCCGATGTTTCTTTATTGAAGAGGTTTGGGTAGTCTTTGACCCAACCTTGTACTCAGATAATGGTTAATATGAGGTTTCTTTGTTGAAAAGTGTGGATAGTCTTTGACCCAACCTTGTACTCGGATACTGGTTAATTTGAGGTTTCTTTGCTCAAGAGGTATGGGTAGTCTTTGACCCAAACTTATACTCGAATAATGACTAATCCGATGTTTATTTGTTTGAAAGGTGTGGGTAGTCTTTGACCCAACCTTGTGCTCAGATAATGGTTAACCTGAGATTTCTTTATTGAAGAGGTATGGGTAGTCTTTGACCCAACTTTGTACTCGAATAATGGTTAATCTGAGGTTTCTTTGTTAAAGAGGTATGGGTAGTCTTTGACCCAACCTTGTACTCGAGTAATGGTTAATCTGAGGTTTCTTTGTGAGGAGTTTTGGTGGTGGTCATCCTCAAGACCGTGCTAAACCATATATAAGTATTTCTCGAATCCATTAAACATTTCTATGAATTTTTTACAAAGGGGCCAAGTTTTGGACCTTTTTATGTTATAGAGAGACCGTCTTTATGTTATAGAGAGACCTTTTTACAATGAAGTAAGACTGATTTTGCAGTGAGAGATGTTTTTCCTAGTTGTCTCTTACCAATACAAGATTAGCTCTGGATCTTGTTTCCTTATCACTAAATACAGAGAGAAAGAGAATGGCGAAGAGGAAGGCAATTCACGTCTGGTTTGTTCATCAGTCTTGTTGGTGTCGCAATTCTTTCCTTTTCAACTCTAACTCCTTCCTTGAAGCTGGTATCCCGTTTCTTTGGGCTAGTGGGGGCGTAGATTGACCTCACGTGTCTCACCACCTATGTCTTCATAGATGTAGCGGTTGTAGTGACCAACTTTTTTGGTGAGAATGAGGGTGTCCCATAGGTCTCGCTCTTATTATGTATGTTGCTGATGACAGATACGCATTTGCAAGTTTTACGAGACCCACCTTCTTGGGGATCTTCCTGTCCAAGTTAAGCACGAAGTCGGCGGTTGAAATTGTTGCTTCGCATCTCGACTTCGTGGTTAAGTAAGAAGACGTCATTTGTACGGTATTTAGAGGAAACGAGTTCCTCTCTCTTATTTTATACAATTTCCTTCTCCAGGTCATTCATATCCCTCCTCATCATGAAAGATAAGGCCCTGCTTTTATGATAATTAGGGCCCCACGGTGGACACTAAATATGCTTACAGGAAAGTTTATCAAACATAATTGATGGGGTCCTTTGGGTCATAATGCGTGGGAGAGAGGAAGTGGGTACAGGGAACCTCTGAGAAACACTGCATATCAAAAATCACATTTATCCATGATTTCCCACATGTGCGAAACCTTTAAATATCATAGGCTCACGTGGACTTCAGTGTGCTCGGGTTTAACAACAATACTATTAGTTGAGTTTCACTGCCATAATAAATTAAGTTTTATTGGTTTTATAAAGTCAATCATCACTATGACATCGAGATTTTATCGATTTTCAAAATTGATTGTCAGTAGATATAAGCTACTAGTAACGTGCTTATTTTTTTTTATCTTAATAGATATATAACTTTTGAAATAAATTAATCGCATAACCTTCATAATAAAATCTTAGAAAATAAATTAACATATCAATCAAAAATGAAATGAGCAATTAAACAAAATATAAATTAAGTAAGTAACTTATATTTCAGAGTAACAATTTTTTTTTTTAAAAAAAGAAAATTATATTAATAGAGATATATAAGGGGTACCATTTTTACTAATATAGTATTTAGAAGTGAGAAATAAAACATCATAGTATTTTAACCCTAACCTTCATGTGTAAATCAATTGTTCCCTTCACAAACATAGAAATATAATGAAAATACTCCTACTCATCTATTAAATATGACCAAATATAATAAATATCATCCACCTACATTTGTGATAAGTTTAAATACTTGAAACTTTGTGTTTTCTTTTAAGGCATCATGGTATAATTCCTTCTTTTGTCTTTTCCTACTTAAATTTCAGTTCCTAGAAAATCTTCTTAGCTTTTGTAATACAAATTGTCCAAAACTTTACATGTCCCGCCAAAATTTGTTCTTCTTTTTGTTTTTTTATCATACCTTCGGATGGGAAACAAATGTTTAACCGTATTGCACACACTATATCGAATCCAAACAAATCATCCTAATATTATATTACATGCAACATTACAAGAAAAAATAAGGTGTGAGGCTCTGTCAAGAAAAAATAAACACAGTTTTTGGTTTGTAATGCCCCCTGTAAAAGAATATCTTGCTTTATCAAAGCAACAATTAATCTTCAAACAAATGTTAGTGCCAGTCCTATGATAGAATAATGTATTAGGTAAAAAATTCATATGCCCCTTCAATTGAGTAAGTATTCTCTGACTTCCTGATCTACGTCCAACCAACTTCCGATTTTTAATAATTAACGGATTATTTAATCAACAGATTATTTAGTACCTACATAAAAGGTGTTAGTAAGACTTCTCTCCCTCCTTCACCCAAGATCTCATAATATTTATTGTGACATCTTGCTGTTTTGAATTTTAAAATAACATGTGAAAATCATTTTATAAGGTATCTTTTCCTACCTAAATATTTTTCTAGAATTTTATCTTCTTTACATCACTTCTCATCCATCCTACGATTCCATTGACGCATCTTTCTAAAATCTCGTCATCATATCAAGTTCTTTTTTATGTCTTCCAAACCAAACCCAGTATTGGCCTTCGGCCTTCTTATATTCTCCTTTCAAGATTGGCACTTAAAAAGCTCTAAATTTTTCATTCCAAGTCCCTTTCTTTTTCTTTTTCTTTATCCCACAAATTGCGCGTTTTATTTTTTTTATTATATATTATCGTCTAGTATTATCGTCAAATGATCACATCACATCACTATCAATAGGGTAGCCCGAACAATGTTATCAAATTTCGCTTACCTATTTCTTTTTATTGTATTTTATCGTCCAGTACTATCATGATGAAGCCCTCCTTAGAGAGTGACCCAATGAAGCTTCAATGTTTGTCCACGATCTAGTCTTAAAGCCGCGGAGTACAAAGGTGTGCCAAGTGAAGTCGCTCGGCCATGGAAGGATTTCAAGGTTTTAAGGTGTTTAGAAGAAAAGATGCAAGCGGAAAGGGAAGAAGATGGTGGCGCCAAGGTGTTTAGCCTATAAGCCTAGGAGAAACCGCCACAATGGTGCAAGACTCCATTGATAAGATTCAAGGATCTCCCTAAGAGAGCAAGAGACACTTCTCTCAAAGCTTAAAAGCTAAATTCATTCAATATGGTCCAAAGTTCCTTACAAAGGTTCGGCCTAGGTTTATATAGAAGAACCATCCTTGGCCTCCAAGCTATGCTAACCCGTGGTTAAAGTCCTAAGCTAACTCTAATTAACTAGGCTTGGGGTAGGGGTTGGTAAAGGCCATTGGGAGAGACTTTAGATTTGGCTTTGTTGCAAGTGATACATTTTGAAATATGCTTGGTTACGTGGACCCTCATGTGAGGCCAAAAGAAATGCTCTTGCAACATAGCCAAGGTTTTATCCCTTCCAAAATGTCCCATTAACCCTCCTTCATGGGTTTCAACTACCAACAAGTCCCTCAAGGAAGACTTAGGCACACACAAAGCTTGTCCTTTAAAAAGATACCCATTGTGCTTAAAATAGTCCTTGAATACACCCTTGGTACTTGATTCCCAAATGAGACCGAAATCTCCATCTTGCGCATACATAGATTTGATGTGCTCAAACCCATACATCTTACTTTCAAGCATATTGATCAAGGTGTTCCTCCTACTTAGAGCGTCGGCAACTATGTTACTAGACCCTTTTTTATACTTGATTATGTAAGGAAATTGCTCTATGTATTCTACCCACTTAGCATGCCTTTTATTTAATTTTCCTTGCCCTCTCAAATGTTTGAGGGCTTCATGGTCCGTGTGGACTATGAACTCCTTTGGTAGCAAATAGTGTTGCCACACTTGGAGAGACCGAACTAGTGCATAGAGCTCCATATCATAGGTGGAGTAGTTAAGGTGTCCCCCTTTAATTTTTCACTAAAATATGCTATGGGGTGCTTACCTTGCATTAAAACCACGCCTATACCTATATTAGATGCGTCACACTCAAGTTCAAAAGACATAGCAAAATTAGGTAAGGCTAGTATAGGTGAGTGTGTGAGTTTGTGTTTGAGCAACTTGAAAGTTTCCTCTTGAGAAGGCCCCTATGAAAACTTAGTGTCCTTTTTTACAAGTTCATTCAATGGACTAGCTATGGTGCTAAAGTCCTTTACAAACCTTCTATAAAAACTAGCTAGACCATGAAAGCTTCTTACCTCCTTGACACAAGTTGGAGTGGGCCAATCCTTGATAGCTTGGATCTTCTCTTCATCTACCTCCACCCTTTCGCGCTCACCACAAAGCCCAAGAAGATGACCTTCTCGGTTGCCATTACACATTTATCTTTATTAGCATACAATTTCTCACTTCTAAGGACATCTAACACATGCCTTAGGTGATTTACATGTTCATGAAAACTTTTGCTATAAACTAATATATCATCAAAATAGACTACTACAAATTTTCCTAGAAAATTCCTTAAAACATGATTCATGAGTCTCATGAATGTACTAGGAGCATTAGATAATCCAAAAGGCATTACTAACCACTCATATAGTCCAAATTTAGTCTTAAAGGCGGTTTTCCATTCATCTCCATCCTTCATTCTAATTTGATGGTAGCCGCTTTTAAGATCTATTTTGGAAAAGATGGTGGATCCATGTAACTCTTCTAATAGATCATCTAACCCAGGAATTGGATGCCTATATCTAATAGTAATATTATTAATTGCCCTACAATCGGTACACATGCGCCATGTACCCTCCTTCTTAGGAACTAGAATAATGGGAGAAGCGCAAGGAGAGAGGCTTTCCTTTACCACCCTTTCTTCAAGAGCTCTTGGACTTGCTTCTCAATTTCTTGTGACTCTTGTGGTGAAGTCCTATATGAAGGTTTGTTCGGCAATTGTGAACCGGGTATGAGATCGATTTGGTGCTCTATTCCCCTTAGTGGAAGTTCATCTACTCATATCCTCATACTCTTTTAGAAGTTCATCTATATCCTTGGTATCACCTACACAAGTATTATTCAAAATCAAAGGACTAGGTATACACAAAAACATAGATTTTCTAGCTAAGTATTCTCTTTTAATTTCCTTGCAAGTAACAAGTAAAGTCTCTTTACAAGCATTAGATAAAGTCTCTTTAAAAGTATGATTATCACTACTACTACTAGCTACTTTACATGAAGACTTATTTACTACATGCTTAAGTTTCTTTTTATCTTGCTTCTCGGCCAAGGCCTTGTGGGTTTTGGAGTTCTCGGCCAAGCCTTTCTTAGGCTCTTGGGACCTCCTAAGCCTCAATTGGACTTGGTCCTCACACACCTCCTTGGGAGACAAGGGTTTTAGTAGAATTTTTCTACCTTCAAAGGAAAACAAGAAAGTGTTAGCTAAGCCATCATGAATAACATTTCTATCATATTGTCATAGCCTACCTAAGAGTAAATGAGTGGCCTCCATGGGCAATACATCACATAAAACACTATCTACATATTTTCTAATAGAAAATTCTATCATGCATTGCCTATTAACTTTGATTTCACCATTCTCACTTAACCATTGCAACTTATAAGGTCTAGCATGAATTAAAGTTGGCAAACTAAGTTTAGAAACAAGTCCTTCACTTACAACATTTGTACATGAGCCTCCATCAATTATTAAAGAGCATACATTATCCTTTACCTTACACCTTGTATGGAGAATGTTTTCCCTTTGTGTGTCATCCATTTCAAGGTTAATTTTAAGCAATCTTCTTACCATAAGCAAGTCACCCTCTTCGGCTCCCTCACTATGGATGGATGTCACTTCTTCTCCTTCTTCTTCTTTCTCACTTGGAGACTCTTGTGAAGACTCACTCATAGTTTCTCCTCCAATAGACACCATTGTCCTCTTGTTTGGGCATTGGGATGCAATGTGCCCCCTTCCTAAACATTTGAGACACTTGATGTTACTTGATCTTAAAGGATTGGATAAAGAAACTACCTCTTTTGGCTTTGGGCTTGGGAGATGGATCCCTCTCACCTTTACCTTTCCAAGAAGATGAACTAGGCATGGACACCCTTTTAGCACTACTTCTTCTCTTGAGTTGGGATTCAATTCTCTCGGCCAAGTGTATGGCTTCTTCTAGGTGGGAGTACCTTTGCAACTCCAACACATCTTGTATCTCTCGGTTCAAGCCATTCACAAACCGAGCCAATGTAGCTTCCAAGCTTTCTTCTATGTGTGCCCTTAGCATGGTGATTTCAAGGTCCTTAAAGTATTCTTGAACACTTCTACCCCCTTGGTATAGTCTTTGGAGTTTGTTGTGAAGATCTCTCATGTAGGTGGGTGGCACAAACCTTTCCTTCAAAGCATGCTTCATGGCTTCCCAAGTGGTGACTCTCGGCCGAATGCAACCATAGCCCCTATCTTGTTGATTCCACCAAATCATGGCATAATCTTCAAACTCCAAGGTCACTAGGTGCAACTTTTTCTCCTCACTCAACAAAGGATAACTTGAGAAGATTTGGTCCACTTTCATAGCCCAATCTAAGTATGCTTCGGGTCCCCCACTTCCATTGAATTTTGGGATGTTTATCTTCACAAATCTTTCATCAAACCTCTCTTCTTCTTCCCATTGGTTTCTCCTATAATCACGGTTCACCCTTGACCTTTCTCGGCCAGCACCCCTTCCTCCCCTTCTCTCATGGTTCAAAGGATCATGCTCCCGGTATTGGTCTCTCAAAGGATTCCCTACATCACTACCAATGGATGTTCTAGGTCCTCTTCCCCTATGACTCCTCCTTTCTCCCTCTTCTTCATGGATCCTCTCATGCCCACTCCTCCTTTCCCTCCTTTCATCCTCATTAGTTAAAGATCTTTCCCTCCCTCGGTTCTCCCTCCTAGTTCTTTCCTCTCTCCCTCAATCTTGCATCCATTCTCTCCATCACCAAGTTCAAAATGTTTTGTGTTCTAGGTGACAAATCTTGTCCAACACTAGGTGGACTTGCCATGGCTACAAGGAAAGAGTTAGTATACAAGAAAACAAGGAAAACAATAAACCTCACAAGCCCTCTCTAAGTGTTTACACTCACTACTCGTGTATCACACAAAAATCGGCTTTTTCTCTAATGAGTCTGTCTTGCCTCTTACCACTCTTATCTCTTATGCTCACTTAGAAATATTCCTCTAATCAATTATCAAAGGTCTTATCAATCCATTATGAAAGAGGAACAACAACCAAGCTAGGCTTAAGAGGGCTAAGAAGACAAAACTCTAGGACAAAACCAAGGAATCCAAAGATGACAAGCAAGAAAAAGCTAAAATTTGAAATGAAAGCTACTCAAAATGTGGAGAAATTTTAATGAGACAAAGGCATATACTAGGGCAGCAAAATATCATACAATAGCCCAAGGAAACAGGTCAAAATAGAGGCATATCATGAGGCAATCAAAACTGGACAGCAAGCACTCAAACTAATTAGAAACTGAAATTAGAGACCGATTTCAGAAAAATCAACAAAAAATTTAGCGACCGATTTTGCCTAGTTTCTATACTTTGTTAGCTATCATGCTTCTTATGCAAAATTAAATTAAAATCCTATATGTGCAATACAATAACACGTCCAGCAAGGTGTAGTGCAGTGGAGAAAAAGAAAATTACATGTAAAGCATCAAAAGATACATAATTCACTAGGGGGCTCAAAACTAGAATTTCTACTAGAATGGTGTAGGCTCTTGTTGACTATTTTAAAAGCTGTCACACTACGGCAAGTGTACTGGTCGTTTACAAGTTTAGAAAAGATGAGTGAAGGTTGTCGAACCACAGAGACTAAATGATGAATTACCGATTACTTAGCATGCTTCTCTATTAGGACGAACCAATGAATCAATCATTTATGTGAAACTAAGTGTTTATGTAAAAGTAAGCAATACAACGTAAACAATGAAAGAAAGCAGTAAATGTTTAGGTTTTTAAACAAGATAGTGAAGACAGTTAGGGAAACGGTTCATTTGATTCTTCTCTCAAGTAACCACATCCTATGTCAATTCAACAAAGATTCAATCAAGTGGAGATAGAATTCGTGATACCGAAGACTAATCCTATTCCTAGGTATTTAGTCCCTTTGAATTGCTCCTATAATCCCTAATCCCTTAGATGAAGATAGAAAGTAATTCAAGAAGCGAAACAGATGAATTCCTAGCATCTCATAATATACAAGTTCTATCCCTAGACTCATGCATGACTATAGTGATCTACTTCCTCTCCTAATTCAATTATCAATTTTCCAATCGTACAATTGAAATGAGATACAAATCCTTAAGGAACAATTCAGTCCAATTCAAACACCAATATCTCTATCAACTATTTGAATTTCATAAATAAACCTCAAGAATTGGCAATAAGCAAGAAGAGATCAATCAATTGAATGAAATTACACTTGAATTAACATGAAGAAGTATTTACAAGAGTTACAGAATCAAAATCCTCAATCCCTAACCTAGAGATCTAGCCTAGCATGGAAATGAGAAATGGAAGAAGAGAAAAAGAATTCAAACACAAGAAGCACTCCATGAAGGTCTGGATCTTGCTTCCACAAGCTCCAAAACTTTCAAAATCTTCGAGGTTTGATGGAGGATGGGAAGATTGAGAGTGGAGAAGAGAGAATTGTGCAGAAGAAGCGTGCTGAAAAAGATAGAATTTGATTCTCCTTCATTTCGCGCTCAAAAGCCCTATTTATACTGCAGCATTTGCGTCTCACCCTTAATAGATTTGCGCTTTGGCGCACCTTGGCAGAGGGGAAGAATGATTTGTGCCCTGGCTGAGCTTCATTTGCGCCCTGGCGCACCTTAGCAGCAAAAGAAGGGAGATTTGCGCCCTGGCTGAGCCTTGCTTGCGCCCTGGCGCACCTTGTCAGCAAGAGAAGGGAGATTTGCGCCCTGGCGCATCTGAACATGGGAGGATGGAGACTTGCGCCCTGGCCTGGCCCTGGGTTGCGCCCTGGCGCATCTTGGCCGAGAGTGAAGGAGAGTTCCGCCCTGGTTTGCTCTGGTTTGCGCCCTGGCGCAACTGCTTCTGCTTCCATGGCTTGGGCTTCAATTTTCCCTTCCTCTTGATGGCTTGCACTCCAAGTCTTCATCTCAGGTCTAGGAGCTTTCATACCAAGCTTCAATTCTAGCATTCAATCCATGCCTTGCTCCTATCTCCTCTTTATTCCTTCAATGACCTAAAATTAATCAAGAAAAGAGGGTAAAATGACTTCAAAACACAAGAAAGGCTTATAAAACTAACCAAACACCAAATCGGGGACTATCATTAAACAAACATGGTATTTTCACTATTTTCTTGCCTAAACTACAACTAGTCCTAGTAAAAACGGATAGAAATGAACTAAAAACACCTAGGAAAACATGTATAATCTAGCACTTATCAGCTCTTTCCTAGGTCCAATGGTGTTTCTTTTGTGTAACTCTTTTCTTTTCCACTTTCTTTTGATCTTATCTTTCTGTACACTTCTCTTCTTTTAACTTTTCTATGGTTCTTTAAGTGTCACTTTGTTTTAAGAACCACTACCTTTCAATACTAGTCTTTCTTTTCTCACTTGTTTTTCTTTCTTTGTTTTGTTTCTTTTCTTTTGAGATGCTATGGCTGGACCGAAACCTCTAAGGGGATCTTAGAGCCACTTCTAGGTTCAATTCTAGCTTATCATAGCCATTACACAAAACTAACCGAAAATACAAAGCCAAAGGTATTCTAAAAATTACTAAAATCAAAGATCATGTAAGTACACACTAGTAGGTGTTCCTAACACGTAGAAATCATGTCATTCATGTATGGAAGTTAAAGTGAAGTACCAAACCAGTAAGCATGCCTCACGGTGCAGTAAGAAAACAATGCTAAACAAAATCCTAATGGCATACATGAATCAAGAACTTGCAAGAGGTAAAAATCATGGAAGATCATGGAGTCAAAATTTGCAAGCTATTAAATCATGCATTCAAAAGAAATGGTAGAACATGCCAAGGATGAATCACGGCCTAATGCAGTAACCAAAAGAAGAAAAGCATGTTCTACTCTAAACCAATTAACAAGACAACTCAAGGAATCAAAACTAGCTACTCTATGAAAGAAAGACTCTAGAGATGGAAGAACACAAAGAAAAACTCAAGACTCATGGAGACACAATTACTAACCGGTGGTGATGACTCAAGGTTGAAGACAACAAGCTCTGATACCACTTGATGAAGCCCTCCTTGGAGAGTGACCCAATGAAGCTTCAATATTTGTCCACGATCTAGTCTTAAAGCCGCGGAGTACAAAGGTGTGCCAAATGAAGTCGCTAGGCCATGGAAGGATTTCAAGGTTTTAAGGTGTTTAGAAGAAAAGATGCAAGCGGAAAGGGAAGAAGATGGTGGCGCCAAGGTGTTTAGCCTATAAGCCTAGAAGGAACCGCCACAATGGTGCAAGACTCCATTGATAAGATTTAAGGACCTCCCTAAGGGAGCAAGAGACACTTCTCTCAAAGCTTAAAAGCTAAATTCATTCAATATGGTCCAAAGTTCCTTACAAAGGTTCGACCTAGGTTTATATAGAAGAACCATCCTTGGCCTCCAAGCTATGCTAACCCATGGTTAAAGTCCTAAGCTAACTCTAATTAACTAGGCTAATCAAGGTTAAGTTTAGGCTAACCGAAAATCCTAGGTAGTTAGAGTTAGTTGACTTTGGGCCAATAGGGTGCAAGTGGTCACATGGAGTTCACATGGTTGGCACATGGGCGCACATGGTGTTGTCCCTTGAGCCGTGCCATGTGATCTTCCATGTTACTAATCCGTGCCAACTTGGTTTAAGGGAGGAGATTACCTTAATCAAGTGAAAGGCATGGATCCTTCCTTGATTAAGGAGTTCCTTCCTTAAGCCTAGTTTCTAGGGTTCCACACAAGGTGTTGAAAACATGGTTTTGAGGTGGAAGACTTGTGTGAACCCTTTGGATCTTTTGGCCTATTAGTCTAAAGGAAACCGAGGCTTTAGACCCCGGACCCTATACTTACAAGTATTACATAGGACTAGCGATTTGTTCATCCAAGTTTACAAGTAGGTTACAATTCTTAAGTCCTATACTATCTTTTTGTCTTTGCTCTTGAAGTTCCTTTGCCCCTTCCTCTAACCTTCTTTGCATGCTTCTAGTGATTCTCCTTGATGTGCCTACATCAAATGATCACATCAAACAATGTTATCAAATTACACTTACCCAATCCGAGCAAGACAATGTCTCCTTACCTGAAATCATTAAACATCAACATGCTTCGTCATTGTTTAGGAAGCTATTGAGTTGCCCTAGTCAGTAAAAGGCGCCATAATTGTAGTCGAGTACATCTGTAACATACGACCTCATAACCACTTAACCAGTCCACTTGACTATGTTAGGTAGCAACCCCACAACCTATAAATACTACCTCTTCTACTAGGAAGTGGTATGAGAATTCTCACTCTCAATTCACTCATATTTCTCTCTAAAATTTCTTACTAACTCGAGTGTTTGAAGGTCTTTGCATGTATACCCAATACCAGAATAAATCAAGAGTATTAGTATTTTTAGGTAGATAAAGATAGAAGTTGGGATGATTAGTAATGTGATAATAAGTATGTGATGTTGAAGGAGAATTTTAATAGATATAGTAAAATTCTATTAAAATTCTATTAAAATTCTACCTTTTTCCTACTACATCTATTAAAATTCTCCTTCAACATTACGTACTTACTATCATATAACAAATCATCTCAACTTCTATCTTTATCTACCTAAAATACTAATAGTGGTATCAGAGCTACGTTCGATCATACATTAGGTGTAGTAAAATTATTCACCTATTGTTTCAAAATTTTCTCATCTACTTTTAAAAATTTCCCTTGTTCTTTTTAACCAACTCCTATGTTTTTTCTAAGCTATGGCTAACACCTCACAACCCCATCTATCACTGCCCCTAGATTTATGGGACATTGTAGAAGAAGGATTTACTACTCCCGCAGAAACTATATGATCGAAGACCATCTCCAAAAGCTCAACAAACTCTTTAACCTTACTTTTTAATAAATTGAGCTTCTAATAAAATTTGCTATGTTTTTTGATTGTTTGACCAGGTTTAGTATTCAGAGCATAACTTAAGGTGAGAGAAAAATACATGTAGATAGATACATAGGATGATTTAGGATAAGTCCACGTATCACATATATCTTTCTCTTTCCAACTTAAATTTTCCCGGAAAGGATCTTTACACCGCTCTCAAGACCGGATATGATTACTACACAGACTTAATTTCAATATTAAATAATTAGTAAAACCAATAAAAAAAGAAGTTGTAAGATTATAAATTAAAATTGGTGAGATTTTCAGGTGATGATTACTGTAGTGCGTTGGACCCACGTGTCTTTCATATTATCTCATATTTAATGTTTAGTGTGTTCAATTCAGTTGATATGTGAGATTGATCTTACCTGTATTTAATGTTGAATTAGAAATTAATCTACACAGACTTGAGCTCAACCCTTCTCATGAATAAGGAATGGGTGTCTTTGAACGTGTAATTTTACTAAATTTTTATAGTTAATCATAGTCTAATAAGGTCGGTCATGCTAATCAGCATGATTACCCTTACACAGGAAGTATCTTTAGACTATTATTACATTCTCATTCTTACCTACAAATTTCATAATTCTCAAACTATGATGTAGGAACATCTCCAAGGATTACTAGAAGCATGCAAAGGAAGATTGAAGAAAAAGTGGGAAAGCTCCAAGTCAAAGCTAGAGGAGGAGGTCAATGCTCAAATCAAAGTCAAAGAAAAATGTGGACCTTAATCTTTGAAATTGGGCTTGAAATACATTCGCTGTTATTGTTGGTGTCTAATCAGGTTCAGTATTTATACCATAACTTGGGCTACACAACTTTTATTAAGTTGCGCTTTATGTCATTATAAAGAAGACTTAAAAGGATACAAAAGCTATGAAGACACCAAAGTCGAGTTCGGATTACATCTAGGAGAAAATTGGGCTTGAAGTTAACGTTTAGATGTTGTTAGGATTTTCTAGCGAATTACTTAAATGTATGGCCTTGTAAATGAGCCCAAAGCTCACAACCATGAACCATTATTATTCTTGGATGTTTTAGGGTCTGTAAAAACATGTGAACCAAAATTGTATAGACCTTTTTGACGAAATTGAATAAAAACTTAGTTTTTTTTTTTAGAGAATAAGTTCTTTTGTCTTCCTTATGAAGGTTTTTTGGATCTTATCAATGGACTCTTGTCTCCATTGTGGCGGTTCTTCCTAGGCTTATTGGATCTTCCATTACACCATTATTTTCATCTTCTTCCTCCCTCCACCTTTCTCTCTCTCTCTCTCTCTCTCTCTCTCTTTTTGATTTGAATTGATTCATCTTGGGTCTTGATCAAAATGCTCTAGAGTTTCCATTAAGGGATCATTGAAGAAGCTAGATCGGGAACTTAAAGGCTTTGTTAGAAAATTCTCTAAGGAGGCCTCTATCATACTAACTTAAGCATTGGAGGGTCGTTGCATGTACCAACCCCCAATTCCAGACAAGAACATTGGCAACATCTGCTCGACCACGTCACCTAATTCCAGACAAGAACATTGGTGCCCACCATGGGGCCTTAGTAAAAACTTCCTCACGACCACATGATCTTTTATGGTAAACAAAAGAAGTCAGTCGACAACTTTAACCTTGTAGATAAATATGGACACAACATTGCTAGATGTGCTTAAACCACATATTGACTCAACTGTGGCCGGGGTCTGCCACCAGCTTGGTGAAGTCATGAAAAAGCTGAGGCTCCAACACCAAACCGAGATGTAGGTGTTGGTCCCTATATGAATCTAGAGGGGGGGGGAGGGTGAATAGATTCAAGTTCCCTTGTTCAATTTTACTTTTTCTCACTTTTTCCCGATTCAATCTTATCTTGAATTACAAGATCGTATCAGAGATATAATCAGCGGAAAACAAAGGAAAATTGTAAAGCAAGAAAACAATGAATTAATAGAGATAAGATAGAGAAGAGAGTTTAGACAGAGATTTATACTGGTTCGGATTTCGGCCTACATGCAGTCCCAACCCAACAATCTGTTGCAATCGGTTTTCCACTATAAAGATTCTGTGTTCAATACAACCACACTGCACAAACACAAAAACAAATCAAATACTCAAAACTATATGTTCTTCACCTAAGAACATATCTTGATCCTTGATCCCTTCAAGAATCAACCTTTGAGAGTACCTCTCTCAAAAACTCATCAACTCTTCCAAGAGAATACCTTTGTCTTTAGAGTTTAAACCAAAAAGATTACAAAAGATAAAGATCAGATAAGATTACACCTGTTGTGTATGCACTGGCCAATGATATCATCCAAACAATTCAACCATTCACACAACCTTATCTCAAGAGAAATCTTTGAATCTTTGAAGAGAATTCTTGTAAAAACTAGTGTTTAGCTCTTCCTTTCTTTCTTGGAAAACTCAAAAAGATCTCTCTTCTGAAAACAATTCAAAGAGGTTTCAATTTAAAGCAGTTTCAAAATCATTTGAGATGAATTCTGGTTTGGTAATCGATTACTAGATTGTGGTAATCGATTACTCCAGAGAAATTTGCCTTCCCCTGTTTCTTCAAGCACGAAGTAATCGATTACTATGGAGTGGTATTCGATTACTCCAGAGCAGTTTGGGTTCCCCTATTTTCTGAATCTGTTGGTAATCGATTACAGCTATATGGTAATCGATTACTTCAGCTTAAAACCTTTTTAAACCAAAGTTTTTTATTTCTTTCAAATGAAATGGGGTTCCAAAACTTCTCTAGCTCAAATCACAAGAGTAAAATCAAATTTTCTATGAAACGTTGAATAAAAACCACACTCAAAGCCTAAACTAAAACAATCAATACATTTTAAACTCCTATATACAATCTATCACAAAGATCAAAAGTACAAGTATATCAAAACTAAAACTAGGGATGGCTTCTTCAGCTTCAAGTCCAACAATCTCCCCCTTTTTGGTTTTGATGTACCAAATTGTTGTGTAGTTGATCTTCAATGTAGATGATGGCTTTGATGTGTCCTGCAATGTTAGTGTTTTTCCTTTTCTATTCTTTCAATTTTCATCAATTTCATACAGCTATTTACATACAGCTTTATGAATCATCCAAAACATATCATTATATCAAATCACAGACATATAAAGACAATCATTTGCAAAGCAAATTAAGTCTAACTATTGCAGTCATCCAATAAAATATTCAATTGTGTTAATCTGCTCCCCCTAAGTAGAATACTTAAGTAAAACAGATTCAAAAACTCCCAAAAATAGAACAAATAATAGTTCAAAAAAACAAATAATAGTTCAAAAAACAAAGCAATTACAGAGCAATCCAAATACTATGAAGCTATGAAGACTAATGACAATTAATAACTACACTACTGCTCCCCCTATTTGGTATATCAAATCAGAAAGTGAGAGGTAGAGATGGAGTTACTAATCTGAGTCGTCATCCTGGTTGAGTCTTTCCATGATAGTTTCCATCAAGTTCTTCATTTCCAGGAAATGCAGATCTTGTCGCTTTCCCAGGTCATCAAGTCGCTTGTTGACGGTTGCTTCCAGTTCATCCATCCTATCAATCATAATGGATTCAAAGCGCGATCGTGGAATGTACTCTCCAGCATTGTCTTCATCCTCATCTTCATGCTCAGGTTGTGCTTCCTCTTGCTCTTCTAGTGCTTCCTCATGCTCAGGTTGTGGAATGGCCTGCTGTTCCTCTCTTGTTATCCATCCCGCATCGGTCTTGATAAGTCTCATCATCTTCAATGCTCTATCACCGATGACATGGACATCTTTGACTAATTCTCTAGCTTCATCAGTGGTGTCAATTTGAAAAATTTCAATTAGTCTAGAGATAAAAAGAGAGTAAGGATACTTATTGTCTAGAAGTCTTCTAGTTTTCAACATGTTGTCCATGATAATGTGCGTCCAGTCCACTTGAATCCCGTTCTTCATAGCAGCAATGAGAATCATGTCATCCTCACTCAGTTGGGCATGGTTTGCTCCCCTTGCAGCCAAGATCCAACAAACAGTATAATGGAGTAGCCTATCATCTGCTGTCAGGCCACCAATGTTATATGTTACTTTCTTGCCCTGTGCTCTCCTGGAATTCTTTTCCTTTTCCCAATGTTGGGGGTTCCTCTGAAGGCTCATGTAAAAAGAGTCTTTTTGTAAATCAAACCCTTTTTCTCTGAGTTTGTCTTTAATCTTTGAACTCACTGTCATCCTTTCCATATTCGATTTGAGGTTTGAGTAGAAAACCCGAACCAAGTCTGGATAGATGAAGCCTTTCATCCCTACGAACCTTTCTAGGTGCTGTTGCCTCAGGAAAGTCTGGAACGTGAAACTCTGATTATCCAGCCATTGTAGGTCAAGAATCTTGGGTGGAACAAGACCCTTGTTAGCAAAGTCAAGGTTGAACCTAGTCTCTTGTCCTTTAGAGGTGAACCACCGGTTGACCCCTGATTCTTGTGGTTGAGGAGGAGGAGGAATTTCTGGTTGCTCTGAGGATGTAGGTTTCTTCCTCTTGGAAGATTCTCCTACCTTTTTCTTTTCCTTAATTTCTTCTTGGGTGAAACGGTTTGCCCTCATTTTGATTCTTTTAGCTTTACCTTGTTCTTCCATTGTTGAGAGAGAGGAAAAATCTAGGGTTTGGAGGAAGAAGATGAAGGGTTTTTCAGAGTAAGAAGATGAATGGTGAGTTGAAAAGTCACACCTGCACTTCTTATAAGAGAGAACAAAGCCCAAAAGATTAGCCCAAGAACGAGGTAATTGATTACCAGTAGTTGGAAATCGATTATCTCAGTTCCTTATATAGAGGGAAGAAGAAAAACAAGAAACACAGTCGTGGTAATCGATTACGGTAAACTGGTAATCGATTACTCCAGAGGATTTCTTCAAAACATTTGAAAACATGTTCTGTGGTAATCGATTACAACTCGTGGTAATCGATTATCTCAGTACCAAAATCCTTACCAGAGTGAATTTCATGCGAAGTAATCGATTATCCTCCCTTGGTAATCAATTATTTCTATCAGAAGAAGGTTTTTCTTGAAAAAAATTTCACAAAAACAGAGTTATGGATAAGTGTAATCAAGTAAAAATGTTTAGTTTAGATGTTCCTCACTCAAAATGCCGAGGTTTGATCTAAGTTTGTAAAACCTTTCTTTTGGTAATGTCTTTATGAATATATCCGCTAATTGATTTTCCGTGTCTATGAATTCGATGTCACAGTCTCCTTTTTTGATGTGATCTCGAATAAAGTGGTGTCTGACTTCAATATGTTTTGTTCTTGAGTGCAGTACAGGATTTCTTATGATACTTATAGCGCTTGTGTTGTCGCATTTCAAGGGAATGTGATCTATCTTTAGCCCAAAGTCTTCAAGTTGGTGTTTCAACCAAATTGCTTGAGCACAACAACTTCCCGCAGCTACATATTCAACTTCTGTTCCTTTTAGGTATTTAAGAATCTTCTTCACTGTTAGCCAATGAGATTGCTTAGGTGAAGATTGAAATCTAGCACATAAACATACAGAAAACATAATATCAGGTCTACTGGCTGTAAGATAAAGTAAAGATCCTATAACACCTCTGTATAAGGTAGTATCAACTTCATCACCTGCTTCATCAATCTCAAGATAAGTGTTAGTAGAAATAGGTGTATTTGACACTTTGCAATTAGTCATCTCATATTTCTTAAGCAGTTCTTTAGTTTACTTAGCCTGATGTATGAATGTACCACCTTCCATTTGTTTGATTTGGAGTCCTAAAAAGAAACTCAGTTCTCCAATCATGGACATGTCAAATTCTTCCTACATATCTTTCACAAACTCTTCACAAAGTTGTTGGTTAGATGATCCAAAGATAATGTCATCAACATAAATTTGAACCAATAGAATGTAGTCAGATTTGTTCTTAATAAACAAAGTCTTGTCTACTTTACCTCTGTGGATTCCTTTTGATATGAGAAACTTACTCAGTCTATCATACCATTGCCTAGGGGCTTGCTTCAACCCATACAAGGCTTTATGAATTTTGTAGACATGTGTAGGCCAAGTAGTATCTGTGAAATCTTGTGGTTGTGCTACATAGACTTCTTCATTGATATAACCATTCAAGAATGCACTCTTTACATCCATTTGGTATAATTTGAAATTGTTGATGCAAGCATAAGCCAGGAGTAGTCTAACAGCTTCAAGTCTTGCAACGAGGGCAAAGGTTTCTTCAAAGTCAATCCCTTCTTGTTGATTGTAGCCTTTTGCCACAAGTCCTGCTTTGTTTCTGACCACAACTCCTTCTTCACTCAGTTTGTTCTTAAATACCCATTTTGTACCAATAATGTTCATGTTTCCTTTGTTTGGAACAAGTTCCCAAACTCCATTCCTTTTGAACTGGTTAAGTTCTTCTTGCATAGCCATGATCCAAAATTCATTGTTCAAGGCTTCCTCTATCTTTGGATGGTTCTACCTGTGATACAAAAGCAGTATTATAGCAAAACAAATTCTCATGAGGATCTAGTAGTTACCCCTTGTGAATGTCACCAATGACATTGTCAAGTGATAGGTTCCTAGGTGTCCTCCACTCTTTTGCTTGTTCTGCACTTTGGGTTTGGTTGAGTTTCTTGATGCTTGTGATCAATGTCTATGTTTCCTTCACCTGTTTCATCATCATTACACAACAATCTTTCCTTTTGGAAAGTGTTAGTTTCATCAAATCTAATATGGACAGATTCTTCAATGCACATTGTTCTTTTATTCAAGATCCTATATGCTTTACTGGTATTTGAATAACCAAGGAAAATGGCTTCATCGACCTTTGCATTGCATCAAACTTTCCAATAGGGTCCTTGCCATTGTTTAAAACAAAGCATTTGCATCCAAAAACTTTAAAATAAGAAATGTTTGGTTTTCTTCCATAGAAAAGCTCATAAAAAGGGGTTTTCTTCAAAATGGGTCTTATAGAGACTCTATTGAGAACATAACATGCGGTGTTCACGATCGCCCAAAAATGTTTAGGCATCATATGCTCATTCAGCATGGTTCTTCCAAGTTCTATAAGGACCTGTTTTTCCTCTCCACCACTCCATTTTGCTGAGGAGTTCTAGGAGCTGAAAAGCAGTGTGATATCCCATGTTTTTCACAAAACCTTTCAAAAAAGCTATTCTTAAATTCAGTACCATTATCACTTCTTAAAGCTTTAATTTTCAAATCCTTTTTGTTTTGAATTTTCTTGGCAAGTACCTTGAAACCTTCAAAGGCTTGATACTTTTTCTTGATAAACAAAACCCAAGTAAATCTTGAATAGTCATCTACTATGACTAGCCCATACAGATTTCCACCAATACTAGCTATCCTAGATGGACCAAATAAGTCTAAATGCAAGAGTTCAAGCGGCTGAGTTGTAGAAACATGTTTAATATTTTTGAAAGATGTTTTTGCCTGCTTGGACTTTTGACAAGCCTCACATAGTCCTTCTTTGGAAAATCTTAGTTTGGGGAGACCAAAAACTAACTCTTTAGAAACAAGCTTATTCAAATGCAATATGTCAATGTGTGCTATTCTCCTATGCCATAGCCAAGACAGATTATCATTAGAAGTTAAACATGTAGAGTAAGGAGAAGAATGATCTACTTCCAATATGTAAATGTTGTTAGATCTCTTGCCAATCATGAGAAGTTCATTTGAGTCTTTGTTGCTGATGAGACAATGTTCATCATCAAAAACAATTCTATAGTTCTTGTCACATAGTTGACTGATGCTCAGTAGATTGAACCTTAATCCATCGACCAGCAATACATCTTCTATCACTGTGTTTGCCTTATATCCAACAGTACTGTAGCCTAGTATTTTCCCTTTGTTGTTGTCTCCGTATTCAACTGATCCATTTTCTCTTGGTGTGAAGGTGCTCAGGTTCCTTCTATCACCCGTCATATGCCTTGAGCAGCCACTGTCTAAGTACCAAATTGAGCTTCTGCTGTTCAGGCTTTCCTGCAAGAGAAACAGAACTTATTTTGCAGTTGGTACCCACTTTCTCTTGGGTCCATGCATGTTAGTGCTACAGGTTTCTTTCTTAATCCATTTGTATTTGCCACTGGAAATCCCTTTCTTTCTAATCATGCAGTTATATGATTTATGTCCAGGTTTCATGCAATAAGTACAAGTGAATTTAGCATGCTTAGTGTTTCCGGATTTCATGTGAACATAGTTTGCAGAAATGTTGAGTTCCTTTAGCTTGGAAATATCATTTTCTGTTTTAACATGGATACTTCCTTTTTCAATACTATGTTTTCTTTTTCAAAAGCTTCAGCTTGATTATAAAGCTCACAAAAGGCAGAATGCAATTCATCATATTCATCCATAATTGAGTTCGTATCACTTACCTCACTGGATGTTTTGGCCATTAAGCACAGATTCGCCTCCTCATCTTTACTTTCAGATGTTGAGGATGTGTAGCCTTCATCCCAAGCTATGTATGCTTTCTTTTTCTTCTTTTCTTTTCTGACATTTCTTTCATTCTCAGATTTTCTCACTTCAGTGTTGTTGCTTCTTTTCAAGGTTGGACAATCTGATCTGTAGTGCCCAATCTTCCCACATTTGTAGCATGTCACTTTGACTGAAGTATTGTCTTACTTCTTGACTCCTTTTCTTGGTTGACCAAATTTCTTTTTAGTGTTGTTCTTCATGAACTTTCTGAACTTCTTTACCATCAAGTTCACTTGGTCTTCTTGTGAATCATTTCCGTCTTCAGAGGATTCAGATTTTGTTTCAGTTCGGTCTACTTTGAGAGCAATTCCTTTGGCTCTTTTGTCTTTCTGCTCCTCATCTGCCATTCGAGTCATGTCCATTTCATATTCTCTAAGTTTCCCAAACAGTTCAGCACTTGTCATAGAAACAAGGTTCTTGGATTCAGTTATGGCTGTCACTGTAGGTTGCCACTTTCTATTAAGTGATTTTAGAATCTTGACATTCACTTCTTCTTCAATGAAGTTCTTGCCAAGTCCTTTGAGATGGTTGATGATGTGTGTGAATCTCTTTTGAATTTCCATTATTGATTCTCCTTAGAACATTCTGAATGTCTCATACTCTTGAATGAGTGTGTTCTTCCTAGCTCTCCTCACCTCAGCAGTACCTTCATGGGTTACCATGATGAGCTCCAATGCTTCTTTTGCTGTTGTGCAAGCTGATATCCTGAAAAACTCATAAGAATTCAAGGCAGAGTGTATGATATTCAAGGCCTTAGCATCATTTTCAGCCCTCCTAATCTCATCCATGTCCCAATCCTCAAAAAGTTTCTCTATCTCTTTTCCATTTTCTATTTTCATTGGAACTTTGTAGTCATTTACCACAGCCTGCCAGATGCTTCTGTGAATAGATTCCATAAAGATCTTCATGCGAACTTTTCAGAATGGATAGTTATCACCGCAGAACAATGGAGGTCTATTTATCGAAGCTCCTTCAGCGAAGGGTAAAATATTACTAGCCATTACAGGGAACTAAGAAGGATTACTAGATTGATTTACTAGTTAAAGCTCTTGATACCAATTGTTGGTCCCTATATGAATCTAGGGGGGGTGAATAGATTCAAGTTCCCTTGTTCAATTTTACTTTTTCTCACTTTTTCCCAATTCAATCTTATCTTGAATTACAAGATCGTATCAGAGATATAATCAGCGGAAAACAAGGGAAAATTGTAAAGCAAGAAAACAATGAATTAAAAGAGATAAGATAGAGAAGAGAGTTTAGACAGAGATTTATACTAGTTCGACTTTCGGCCTATATCCAGTCCCAACCCAACAATCTGTTGCGATCGATTTTCCACTATAAAGATTCTGTGTTCAATACAACCACACTGCACAAACACAAAAACAAATCAAATACTCAAAACTATATGTTCTTCACCTAAGAACATATCTTGATCCTTGATCCCTTCAAGAATCAACCTTTGAGAGTACCTCTCTCAAAAACTCATCAACTCTTCTAAGAGAATACCTTTCTCTTTAGAGTTTAAACCAAAAAGATTACAAAAGATAAAGATCAGATAAGATTACACCTGTTGTGTATGCACTGATCAATGATATCATCTAAACAATTCAACCATTCACACAACCTGCATCTCAAGAGAAATCTATGAAACTTTGAAGAGAATTCTTGTAAAAACTAGTGTTTAGCTCTTCCTTTCTTTCTTGGAAAACTCAAAAAGATCTCTCTTCTGAAAACAATTCAAAGTGGTTTCAATTTAAAGCAGTTTCAAAATCATTTGAGATGAATTCTGGTGTGCTAATCGATTACTGGATTGTGGTAATCGATTACTCCAGAGAAATTTGTCTTCCCCTGTTTCTTCAAGCACGAAGTAATCGATTACTATGGAGTGGTAATCGATTACTCCAGAGCAGTTTGGGTTCCCCTGTTTTCTGAATCTGTTGGTAATCGATTACAGCTATATGATAATCGATTACTTCAGCTTAAAACCTTTTTAAATCAAAGTTTTTGATTTCTTTCAAATAAAATTGGGTTCCAAAACTTCTCTAGCTCAAATCACAAGAGTAAAATCAAATTTTCTATGAAACGATTGAATAAAAACCACACTCAAAGTCTAAACTAAAACAATCAATACATTTTAAACTCCTATATACAATCTATCACAAAGATCAAAAGTACAAGTATATCAAAACTAAAACTAGGGATGGCTTCTTCAGCTTCAAGTCCAACAGTAGGACCTGAGAGAAGAACATCGAGAAGAAATTTTAGCTCTCAAAAACCAAATATCCTTCTCCCAGCAAGAAAAAGAAACCCAACACACCCAATCCACCATGCCTAACTCCCCACCAAATGGAGAACATGAAGCCGAATCTAGCCCTTCCAAACATAGCCGAGAACATCCTAAGACAAACACACACCACCAGATATCAAGCCAAAATAAAAAACATACCCAACTAAGGACCACCTCTCAAACATATACCCCACACACACGTGAGCCAACCCTGCTACTAACAAATTTCCTTCAATGTTGTGCTTGTGCAACCGAACCCCATTATACAGTGACTCTTAACTTTCCATCCTTTCACACAACATATAATGCAAACTCGTTTTCCCGAAAATTGGAGGCGATCGAGTCTTGACAGGTACGAAAGGACATTAGACCCCACTACCCACATTAAAGCCTACCTCACTCAGGCAGGGCTTGTATATGATGATCTAAGGATTCATTGCCGGCTACTGCTGAACACCCTCAAAGGTCCCCTTGAGTGGTATTTGATGCAGCGTGAACTGAGTGTACACCGCTCGCTAGCTATGCCACGTATACCACAACCGTCAAGTAATAAGTATTTATAAGAACAGGGTTGTCGATCCCACGATGATAAGAAATCAAATTTATTTAATTTAATTCTATTATTTTGAGAATGTTTGGGAAGTTGATGAGAAAACAATTATTAAAAGAGAAGAATTCAATAATTAAATAAGCGATTGAGATCCCGATTTCACCACTAATTACTCTAATATTCTCATCTTTGTTATTCAGGATCACTTACGCCGCCTAAATTAATCCAATTAATTAATCTCTTAAATTAAACTAAGTTAATTAGATTTTAATTTCTGTGAATCCAGTGATAACTGTTAGGTTATTTCCACACTATTGTCTACTCCTATCTCTAGGACTCTAGCTCAATAATGTCTATTTATCTAGTACCACCTAAGTTTCTTTTCTCAAAGTTCCCCTAGGTTTACTATCAATTCACTAATGGCCAGTTAACAAAAATCATTAAGCATAGAAGAAATAAACGCCCAATCATATACTAATAACATCGAGAATTATATTAGGAATAATTAGGGTTACATCTCTCTCCCAATGAAAGGGGGTGTTAGTTCATACTTGTAAAGAAAACAACACGTGAGTAATATGGAAGAGAATACATAGATAAATGATTCCTAGTGATGGAGGCCTCCTTGGAAGGTGATCCAATGAAGCTTCCGAAAATTGCCCAAGTCTAGTCTTCATGCCTCGGCTCACAAAGAAGTACCAAAAAAAGTCTCTCGGCCATGGATGGGTTTAGGTGCTTAGGTGTTTTAGAAGAAAAGGTGCAAGTGGAAGAAGGAAGAAGATGGTGGCGCCAAGGTTAGAAACCCATAAGCCTAGGAGGAACTGCCACAACAATGCAAGACTCCATTGATAAGATTCAAGGATCCCAAAGGGAGCAAGAGACAAATCTCTCAAAAGCTCAAGGCTAATTCTCATTCAATTTGATTAAAAGTTCCTTACATATTTCGGCCCAAGCTTTATATAGACTACCTAGCTTGGCCTTCAAGTCACCTAAACCATGATTAGACTAGCCTAATCCTAGTTAAGATAATATCACCACTTTCAATAGTTACATACAAGTCTATATAACATAGAAAAGCAGGATGCCCATGACGTGTACGTGTAGGATGAACCAAATCCTCGTTGAATTTTATTTTTCCATTAGAAGGTGCTCGCACATGTTCTGCAGTACCTCCTGTGAATACTCCGCCAGTATGAAAAGTTCTTAATGTTAGTTGAGTGAAACTGTTGGCTTTGGACCCTTTTGTCATACCCTAGGCTATTACAATAAGACCAAATCTTATCCATACAAGTTTACAAGATATTACAAGTTTGAGTCCTATTCTAGGGTACAAAACTTGGAGCTTTTCCACTTCTTCTTCAAGTTTCCTTCTCTTGCTTCTAGGACTCCTTCTTGTCCTAGATGTGCCTGCATCACCTAGGGAAGTCAGATGATCCATGTGTCTCCTTCGTTTAGGCTTGAGGTTGAAATATCTATTTCGTGTGAAGCGGGAATGATCAGAGTAGTCGTTTAGGGTTTCCAGAGTCAGAAACCAGATTAGGTAAAAAATTTGACGATCCGAAGATTCCGAAAAAGTCTTGATCAATTGCTGATATGTGAATATATAGCCTTCGTAGTGGACTTGGGCTTTTCGCGAACGCAACTCGCGCGAGCTCATTTGTAAGTCGTGCAAATTACAGTTCCAAAGAGCAAACGTGGTCTTCAAGCAAGGTCAACTCACACAAGCTAAGTAGCAAGTCGCGCGATTTGAGGTCGCATAGAACAATCTTGGGTTAGAAGAAAGTTCAACTCACTCAAGTTCAGGGTTAAGTCACACGAGCTAAGTTGACAGAGACGAATGGTCCTTCCCTGGATCTCTAAGTCGTGCAAGTTAAGTCTTAACTCGCGCGAGGTGTATTCCTCTGCACGATTTCTCCTGTTTTTGGCTACTTTTTACCTTTGAAGCACTTAAAAAAATCATCAACAAATTCCTAACACAAATTATTTTAAATTATAGAATTTAGTTGTTGTTTTAACATGCTTAAGAGTGTTTAATGGACAATTTATGCATTAAAAAACGTATGCCAATAACTCTGTTTTGTGAGTTATCAAACACCCCAATTTTAAATTTTTTTTGTCCTCAAATAAAAGGAAAATTTACTTAGTCAGCAAATAAAAATAACATAACCCCAATATGTCAAGAAAGCACTTAATTCTCAACATTAAATTATACTAAGCCTTACCCATGATGAACGAAGGATCAAATTACCGATTTTTTCATCATGATTATTTCTTGGATTGCTCACCTCACTGCACAAGGGAGTTAGTCATGCATGCATATCCAAGTTATGTCAGTGGTAATGCGTGTGTGTGTGTGATTTTTGTTCCCCAAGTTCCCCCTAAGGTTAAGTGTTATTAGATTTCATAAAACTACATTACCCCCTTCACCTTATGTATTTCCTGCATTATCTTCCACTTAAGTTAGCATTTACAAAGATCAATAGGGCTTTTATTTATCTTGTAATGCTCGACTAAGGTGAAGCTATGATGACAAAGTTAATTTAGGCTCATTTACCATGTTCTTCAACTTAAGAAACCATAATCCCCAAACATTTTTCCAAATAATCTCTTAGCACTTGAAATTGTGTTTTTGTGTTCTATGTTGGCTTTTAGGGGATTTTATTGATACCTCTTTATTCTTAGTATTTTTGGTTGCCACAAAATGGCGATTTTTCATCATTTTCTAATTTTTTTGTGATCACAAACTGGTGATCCTTTCTTTGCTTTTCTGATTTCTTTGTTATTTTCTGTGTTTTCTGTAGAGGCTTGATTTCTTTCCTTACTTAACCATAATATTTAGTAAGAGAAGTCTCTAAGATAGAGTTTGGGTTTTCTAGCTTGAGGTATTGTGGGTTTTTCAAGAGGGCAATCCAAAGAATGAGAATTATTGGCTTAAAGGCTGCTTATTATGAAAAATCCGCTTAGGCTAAAAATGGGTGACTGAGGTCAATTATTTATTTTTAATGGATGGCCGAGAAAGGTTTTAATGGGTTCCAAACAATGGCTAAATCCTTTCCTAGTTCATATTTCACTTGGCTTAACTTATTTAGGATTAACTTGGTTCTTTGAGTTTTGTAGCTTTCCTATTTTCTTAGATACATGCACATTATTATTACTTGAAAAAAAATTAAAAAAGTGCATTTAAATTGATTCCCACAACATAAATAATCAGTCATACATTACCTTCTCAACTTGTACAAGAGTGTTAGTATCTCAAGTAAATCATAATAATATCATAAAAATTTCAAGGTAACAAGAAAATATCATCCATGCATAGAGCGTGTTAGTATAATAATGTAGATGTCTCAGTTTAAAAAAAAACAAAAAAGGATAAAAAGGAAAACAATATGGCCCTATCTAAAATAAAACATAAGAATGATAAAATAGAAAAAATTATGTATATAAATTAAATACAAACAGTAATAAAATAAAAATAAAAATGAAATTAGTCACCCACAACTCTAGATTGGTGTCGTCCCCGACACTGTAAGAAGAACTGAGGGAATGAACTACCCGATCTACTGAGGACCAGCCAGTGGATAACCCATTGGCTGGTAAAGAAAGCCTCACAGGTCACACGAGCTAATAAAGAGGCGGAGGCTGGCTATGCTCAGATGAGGTGGAATGATGGATGGGTATGAGCAGAGAGTGCAACCTGTGCCCTAGTGAATGCAGAAAACTCGTCTATGTCAGCAGTGAGGGTTGCAATGTCGGCCGAAGGTTGTGGTGGTGCTTGTAAAGATTGCCTGGAGGGTCCTGGTGGTGGTGATGATGGTGCAGTAGCCATCGGCTAATCAAAGTTTGACTCTGCCTCTAGTTGTGCATGAACCTCCTCAAACAGTCTAGATATGTTGGTGAGGCCAAAGGGGCGAGGAGCTGGTAAGATCACCTCTTTGACATACTGTGGAACCCTAGCAGTTATGGCCATGTCGATAATAAGTGAATCAAATCCATAGCCACTAGATGTGATGACGTTCATAGCTTCCCTAATCTCCGATCCTTAACTGATATTTGTTCTAGTCACCAGCTTCCAGGTCAGCATGGCTGTGGGGAAAGGAATGATGCCCGGTTTATCATAGGGGTTGACCTTGTTCTCAATCAGCTTTAGCCATACCTTGGTTGTGAGGGTAAGATCTCCCTGGGCGAGTTTAGGCGGTGCAACCTTCAAATGAGTGAATCTGGCCCCTGGAACATAGATGGTGGCCAAAATCTGCGAGGTGGTAGGTGGACTCCTCCTAAAGATGGGTACCTGTGGGACACCGAAATAGTTGTTAATGGCATGAATGGAGAAATCTACCTGTACCCTTCGGAGGAGCACAATGCCTTGCTCCTCATGTTGATAGTTCACGTAGAACTCGCGAACTAGAGTGGCCCAAGCGGGCACTAATGGCTTCGGGAGCTAAGATCAGCAATGGGCACCCACATGTCAGAAGTGGTGCAAGTGAATGGGCTCTTCAATATAATGGTTTGGTTGGTAATGTGCTCAAAGGGGGTCTTCACATCCTCGTGTGCGAAACGCTGAACATCAGTGAGGCTCCTTTCACCGATCTGACAGATGTGAGGGGCTGAGGAACCAACATCAGCAGGGCGCTTACTTCTCTTAGGTTTGTTCATTGTTGGACTTAAAGCTTGAAGATGCTTGGAGTGTCTCTCTTGGTGTTTTGATTTTGATGATATGTAATTTTAGTTTTCTTAGATGAATTGTAACTAGCAGTTTCCTATGTATTGATTGTTTAGTTTAGGCTTGTTTGTGTGTTTGTTCTTGGTTGATATGCCATGGAAAACTAATTTGATTTTGTGTGTTTCTCTCATGATTCAAATAGTTGAAATTTCCTCTAAAGTTTTCTTTTCAAAATGAAATGAGATAATCAATTACCAACAAAGGTATTAGATTAAATCTATTTTCTGGTAACCAACTGAAGTAATAAGTTACCTGGGAATGGTAATCAACTACCAAAACTGGGTAACAAAGTGGAATTTCCTATTTTGAATCTGAGGTAATCGATTACCCTTCGAGTTAATCGATTACCATGGCTTAGAATCACTTGAATGGACTTTGTTCTTTGGTGTAATCGACTACCTGTCTGATGTAATAGATTACCACCATCAGAAAGTCATTAGATTGCCTAAAATTGGTTTTTGATTTCAAATATAAATACCCCTATTTCAAAATTCTTTTTAACAATCTTGGAAATACACGTTTTGAACAATTCTTACACTTTCATATTTTCAAAAACTGAGTTCTATCTTTTCTCCAAGAAATTCATAAAGAACTTCAAAGTTCTTCATGAAAGGTTTATCAAAAGGAAATCCTGATTGAATGTTCTGACTGGTTGTCATTCATAGTTCTTACATGTGATCAGAATCTATACTCTAAGGTGTTCTCTAACTGATCTTTCTGTTTCTTTTTGAATTGGGTTGATTACTCTAGGAGAGAGGTCTTTATAGATAGAGTAAGTCTCTTTGAGAAGGGTTTTCTCAAAGGTTTGGTCTTGGAGTTGTCAAGATCAAGGAGAACGATTCTTTGGGTTAGAGAACTGGTTGTATTAGGTGTTTTTGATTTCTTTTTGTGTTGCTTGTGTAGAGTGAATGTAAAGAACACAAAGGGATCATAGTGGAAAACCAATTGCAACAATTGTTGGTTGGGAATGGATGTAGGTAGTTGGTCGAACCAATATAAATCACCATGCAATCTTCTTCTCCCTTATACTCTTTATCGTTTGCCTTACGTTGATCTATAACACTGATTTAACGTTGTTTTATGTAACATCCCAAAAATTTAAATATAGTTTAAGAGAGGTTTTTTGGTAACATTCAAGAAATTTAAAAATAATTAAAAAATTATGAATTTTTGAAATTACTGTAGCAAATCACTGTAGCAAAGAAAACTTACTGTAGCTGCCCGAAATTACTGTAGCTGCCCGAAATTATTGTAGCACCGCCTTAGGAAGGTTATAAATAGGGCTTAGGGGTTTCAAATGAAAACACAAACCAAAGAATACTCCTACATTCTCTCAAACTATCTTCTCTACAAAAAACCTTTCTATACTTTCTCCACCTTAGGAAGAAATCTCTCCAACCAAAGTAGGAGCACGTAAGTAGAGGAAGAATATAGGAAGCTAGGAGAAACCAGTAAGGGGACCTTTCCTTATCCTTCTTTTCTATCCTTTGTTTTGTTGGTACTTTCATTTTTCTTTCTTTAGTTTCTTGCAGTAAGGGGACCTTTCCTTATACTTCTTTTCTATCCTTTGTTTTGTGATACTTTCATTATCTTTCTTTAGTTTCTTGCAGTAAGGGGACCTTTCCTTATCCTTCTTTTCTATCCTTTGTTTTGTTGGTACTTTCATTATCTTTCTTTAGTTTCTTGCAGTAAGGGGATCTTTCCTTATCCTCCTTTTCTATTCTTTGTTTCCTTCCACTTTCTTTCTTTGGTTCTTCAATTATCTTTTTTTGAATTCTTGGCGTTTCTTTTCTTCATCCTTCTTACACTCTTTTTAATTCTTTAAGTTGGTATTTTCTTTATCTTTTGAATAATTGATTTAAGGTTATTTTCCTTCTTTGATCAAACTTCTTTGAATATTAACATACTAAAAAGTATATGTCATAAACACATATTGATGATAGTAATATTGTTGTTTGATGACCGGTTTTATGATTGATATGAAATTACTTGGTGAATTGGATGTGAGTAAGTAGTGAAATGCATAATTGCATTGAAATGAGGATTGACTTGAATTGTTTAATGACCGATTGGAAATGCCTAGTGGAGAGGCAACATTCTAAGATTGCTTGGTGAATGGGCAATACTTAGAATGAGGTGAGATGAAGATGACCTGGTGGAAAGGTCAATATTTAAAATATGATGAAGGTCATTATACAATTCAAGGTCCTAAAACATGTTGCATTGATGACTGGATAGTAGTAGACCAAGTCCGTAAGTCACGGATTCCCGTCTGAGTGAGTGGAATGCCGTGGGCTGGGGGGTTCTCTTGGTGGGGAAATTGCCCTGCTCATGATGATCACATGTTGTGGGGGAGGTCCTGCCGGACACTGAGGGAACTCGACAAATTATGGAGTGTCTACCTCTGGTGGGTCTGATTGAGTGTGAGAATCAGATGCCCCAGGCTATTTTCAGTGGAGGGCGCCACATTGCATTTCGAGTGAAGAGTGAAAATGCATGGTGAAGGTGCATGCATCATGTAGGCTTAGGAGCATACATTAGTAATGGTGTGTTTGATTGAATATATGATTAAATGGAATTCATGCCTGAATCATTGATTGTGATTGATGGTTTGTTTGATTTGGTTGTTGATTGCCTTACTATGTGATTGATATTTTGATGATCATGGATAAGTATGGAAGTATTATTCTAAAAATGATATAAAAGAAAAGGTTTTCCTTGAACTACAATCAATTTTTTATGGTTAAGGAAAGGTCACCCTTGCATTTTGTGTTTTTAACACCTGTGATGATCTCGAATAACGTTCGGGGGAGCAGATTTGCAGGGTTAAGAAGATGTGGATGTTTTCAATGATTGTTGATACTGTCTTGCCGAGAAGATGTTTTGCTATGTTTGGGGGTAGATTTGCTAAGTAAGTAGAGAGAAAATTCTGTAGAATAATAAAATGACAAAGTTATATAACCTAGATGTAAAGACCTTTGAATATTACGTAATAAAAGTGTTGTTTCCTAAATCTCACTTTTATTTACTACATCATTAACAATCTTAAATTACTAATTAAAAATAAGATAAGTAAGTAATTAAGAGGGGGTGTTACAAGGGGGTGTTACATTTTACGTTCGGTAATTGATTCAGTAATCAACTAAAATCTGGTACAGTTAGATACTGCTATTTGTTTCTCTAGTATATTGATTACTAACAAGTTTCTTGATCTTTTTTTTATTCTTTCCACTGTGTATCTTTGATCTATCTTGTTTTTCTGTCTTAAGAATAGATAGTTAATCAAAAATAGTATTTGGTTAATTAAAAAGAAAGTAAAAACGCGCAAAATTGGACTACCTAGGAACTAGAATCTATTCACCCCCCTCTAGATTCACCCGTAGGGACCATCATTCATCTGTGAGGTAACCGTTAGACTGTAGATGTTAACGTTAGTCCTTGTCTTGGGTACTTTCACATCTGGCAGAGTGAACAATCAGAACATTTAATGGAAATTCAGCGGTTGTCAGCATGAGATCTGCCTTTGACTTGATTCGCTCAGAGATTTCACTAAAACATATAACTGTTTTTCGTGTTGTAGAGGTTTATTTTGAAATCCCTTTCCACCTTGAGAACATTTTGAGTAACAGTTGAATAGAGATGTATGCACTGTTACTTAGAGTCTTGGACTTCATAAAGAGTAGACGAATGAATAATTATAATGAGTTGAGTGTTGAATTCATTCGTCTGTCTTTAATCTTCGTCTTCAACTTTAGTCTTCAAATCTTCATACTTGAGCTCATGACTTGAAGTTGAGACGCGCTCTCCGTCTGATCTGCAAAGTTCTTCGTCTGATAACAAATACTCGAAGTATGACGACTTGAACTTTACGTCTAGAACTTCTAAAGTTTTGAGGATACATCTTTTGTCTATGCAATTAATGATCCGTCTGATCATTGTTCCCTCTACGTCTGTAGATGTTTTCGTTTGTTTTGTAATTATCAAAATTAAGATTTTAAGTCATTTTGACTTAATAATCTCTCCCTTTTTCATGATTACAGACCATACGAGCAAATCCATCTTCTTCTTCTAATGATGAGAACTTCATGGATATATCATAGCAAAGTAGACGAACCATCTTGATATTGAGTTCTTTGGACGATAGATCATTCTTGATATATTGTGTAGATGTCAGATCAAAATCTGCATAAAACATGTTAGCTTAAACAACACAAAATATATCATAGCAGAAAGATACATCGAGATGATGTGTATAGTCATTCTTCTTTCATAAAGAGTTATTACATCAAAAAGATGTAATTTTGTACAATCAGAGCAAGAAAAAAAAATATAATAGAGCCACATGCTCTAAGTTTAAGTACAAACAAAAAAGAACATAAAATGGCTCCCCCTGAGCCTGATCTTGTTCTTCGTCTTTAGAATTTTCATCTTTTTTGTTTGGCTCCCCCTTAGACTTGGCATTTTTCTCTTAGCTTCCCTTGAGCTTGATATTTCTCTTTTTCAACTCATCTCCTCTTTGCTTTTTTCTTCATTTTCCATCTGATCCCCTATTTTTCTCTTTTCTTCATTTTCCATCTGATCCCCTCTAACTCCTTCTTCTCTTCTCATCCCCTTTATTTTCTTCTCCCCCTTGGGCTGCAATCATCAAAACATCAGAATGATAACATCATTTGGTTCCAGATGAAGACGATGCGCCTAAATTCTATTTAGCAAGAATGGCCTTCATAAATCCCTCTAAAGATTCAGTTCTACTTACAAGAATATTCTGAGTAGACTTGTATTCCAGATTTTCTTGTTCAAGAGCAGAGCATTTTTGCTTGAGAGAATTGTAGGCTTCAACAGTTAGAATTTCAGCTTCTAAATAATGAATAGTTAAGCATGGGAGAATGACAGTGATAGCCTGAGGTTCATTCCATCTCCAATTGAATTCTCGTTGAATGAGAGAGACTTGAAGATTTTGGAGAGATTCACCATTTCCATAAGCAAATCCATCTCAAGGGTAGACGCGTCCACACACAACAGCGCCTTGCATTCCAAGCATCTTGCCAGAAGAATTATCCAATGTGGCCTTTTGAGCGTCAAGCTTGGCAATGGTCCTACTATCGAAAGGACCGTGTTGGAGAAGATGATCATATTCAGACTGAGACAACAACTTCGGTATATGGCGTGCCCATAGGAACTTCTTGGGTTCAGAGTAAACTTTCTTTTCTTTTCCTTTTACTAAGAACTTTATTTTGCAGGGACGAAGTCTGTCCAATTGAATGAATAACTTTGAGGAAATTGAAGAGAATTGAGAGCCAAGAAATTGAGGCAGAGGCCGTTGTTCTTTCAAGGCATTGCGTCTAATATGATGTAGAGAGCAAGCCTGAGATTTGCCTTCTCTTCGGTATGCATTTGCCATGTTGTTAAAGACATGATCAAAATCAGTGGGCAAAGAATGTGGGAGTTCTTTTTGAGACTCAAAGTCTTTTATCACTAGCTCCTGAGTAATATGAGCTCTTGAGCAGTGAGGTCTTGTCCAAGGAAGAGTGATCCCAAGAGAATATCCCAATCCTAGATATTCTGTTTGATTCATGGGAGTGGTAAAAGTAATGGGGTCATGTTCATCAATAACGTCCAAAGACCACCATTTACATCTTTTGGCCACAGAGGGACTCCATTTGTTGATATCAAAAATTGAATGAAAGAAGATGGTTGAACCATACTTCTTTGGATTTTCCCATGCTCGCACTTCTTTTATTCTAATGAAGGGCTCATATCCAAGCGTAGGACCTTCAATTAGAGAATCTTCAAGATGTTCTTTATATGTGCAAGCTCCTTCTAGACCTTTGATGTTGGTCTTTATCAGTCCATCCCAATCAAGATTCTTCAACCATTCTCTTTGTTGACTTACAGAGTATATTGCGTCAACATCAAGTTGAGTTGGCTTGAGTGGATGATAAAATAGAAAGGGGTTTGGCCTCCTTTTCTTAGAGAATCCTCGTTTTCCTCTGTACAAATAAGAATCAACAGTCTCAAAGAAAGTTGATGAAGAGGTGGAGAGAAGAGAAGATCGATCTGGCCTGATTGGTTCGTCTTCCATATGCTCTGTTGAGGAGAGCTTCTTCATGTACAATTCATCAAGGAAGGAATAGTCCATCTTCCTTGGAGGTGTGGGCTCAACAATTTCAGAATATAGCAATGGTTTTGTCTGAACGTATGTCTTTATTGTTAGCACATCAGATGTTGATGCATAAGCAGATGCAGACCATACATCACAATGGTTTTATCCATTTGTACAGGTTTGACATCTTCAGACACAGATACTGATGTAGGCCTCCTTGGTGGTGATCCAAAGAAGCTCTAATGTTGTCCAAATCTAGTCTTCAACCACCATCATCATGAAGAAGCCAATGCAAGTGCCTCAGCCATGAAGCTTTTTCGGTGTTTTAGTGTTTAAGAAATCAAAGCAAAGAGGAATAGGTAAGAGATGGAAAGGTGGCGCGATGGAGAAACTTCAATAAGCCTAGGAGGAACCGTCACAATGGAAGCAAGATGCCATTGATAAGATTCAAGGATTTTCCCTAAGGGAACAAGAGAACTCTCTCTCAAAAAGCTTAAAGCTCATTCATTCAAAATTTTATCAAAGATCATTATATGAGTTTTGGCCAAGGTACTTATAGGCTATGCTTCCTTGGCCTCCAAGTCACCTAAACCATGATTAGACTTGCCTAATCCTAGTTAAGATCATAGCCAATCCGAAATCCCACCTTAACCCCCAGGTAACTAGGCTAGTTAGTTGGTAGTTAGCTTGCACATGGGTTTCACATGGCCTTCACATGGTGCACATGGGTTTGTCTCCCCTTGGTACCCATGTGATTAGCCATGTCATCAATCCTAAACACTTCCTAATCAAGGGTTGAGATCCTTGATTAAGTGTTGGCATGGATCCAATACTTAATCAAGGTTTCCTTCCTAATTAGCAAGTGTTTCAAGGTTCACACAATTTTTTTAGCCAAAAATGTTTTTAGCCAATTTTGAAAACTTGTGTGACCTTGGCTTAGGAATGCATGACATGCTTAGGCTTTATGAAACTCGTGGGCTTTGGACCCTATAGTCATACCCTAGGCTATTACAATAGGACCTAATCTTGTCCATACAAGTTTACAAGATATTACAAATTTGAGTCCTATACTAGGGTACAAAACTTGGAGCTTTTCCACTTCCTCTTCAAGCTTCCTTCTCTTCCTTCTAGTAATCCTTCTTGTCCTAGATGTTCCTACATCAAACCCTCTTTCTTTGCTTGAACTTGTCCTCAAGTTAATGTATTTATTTGCACCTACATCAAACAAAGAAGATTAGAAATATTTAAAGGAGTTACTACCACAATACTCACTTGGAAGTTCTAGCTTGTATGCATTTGGACCCAATCTTTTAATGACTATGAAAGACTCATCTCCTTTTGGAAGAAGCTTGAATATAGCTTTTTGGTCTAAGATAAGCAATAGAATGATGAAGATACAACCACTAACAAGGCTAAAGAATCAAGATAAATCCAAGGCAAGATAGCAAAGGCTAGCAAGAGATAATAGAAATCGATTTTTTTAAAACCCAATTTTCGGAAACCAAAACTATGAGCAAGATATAAGGTCCGATTTTATGTGAGCAAGAATCTACACTAGAGGCATTTAAAATACACTTTGGTGCAGCAAGAAAACTGGATATTAAAGTCCAAAGTCCAATTAAAATACCAAAGAAAAATTTACAAGTTTTATTTCTTAACAAGAGGGAATTTTCAAAGATAAGGTGTGTGTCAACAAAGGTTGATATAGCCTCCTTTCTCTTTCCCATACTTGAAACTACTTCATTTCCTTATTAACCTCAAGGTCCAGATCTGCAAACACTCCAAGAATTTAGATAAGATCCAAGTGACACACAAAATAATACAAAAGTAGAAGAAAACAAGTTAGAAACTCCTATAGTCTCTTCTCTTGATCCCTCTTCTTCTCGTTTCTTTTCTTCTCTCCACTTGGTTCACTTATACATGAAATTATGCACATGAAACTATGTGAATGCAGAGGTATAATGCAGCAAAGAAATCAAGCAAAAACTGAATCACTAAGACACCCCAATTCACACTAACAGTTAAGGCAAATTCAAGTGTTCATAATTTTCAGCATGTGTTCATCATGGAATGCATGGACATGGTATGTTAATTTCTTATCCACTAGGTGCAGCAAGACAGCAACTAAAAGCATGAAAAGAAATTCAAAACTCAAGGTTACAATACAAGGAAATTCATGTGACAAGTTGGAAACCTCACAACAATAATCAAACAAAAACTATGAACTAAGGTGATCCTAATCTAAGAAAAGTAGAAGATAGAATGCAAGATTCAACAATGTAATGATGCATCAACAAATACATTCAACCTGGATCAAATACTAAACAAGGTTCATTAAATTGGTTAATATATGACGCAACATATAGGTAAACTTTATAGTGATTGCATAGGTGTAAAAGTAATTGAAACTTCCTATTCAAACACCTTTTAAATTTGTTAGTTTTACCTAAGTTATTTAAATGCCAATCATATAAAAACAATATAATTTGTTTTCTAATATCACTGACATAACTTAAGGAAGTAAAAGATGAATTTAGTCCATTTTTCAAAGCATAACCAAAGCTCTTTGGAGCTTGTACTTCAAGTTGTGTTGATAGTAGCATTTTCTCAAGTTTGGACATGTTTTGGTTGGAACTCTCAATCAAGATGCTTCCTCTAGGTGTAGAAGTTTCCAAGGTACCCTCCTTCTTAAAATATTCCATCAACCTAAAAGGACATTTAACATTATGAAGATAAAGATCATTAGGTTCAATTAAGAATTCCAAACTACCAAATTCTAGAATGGTTCAAGGTTTAATACAATAATACTCAAGTGTATAACATGAAAAATCATATTTATTAGAAGTAAAAGGAATACTAAGTGGTAAAGAAACTCTTTCAAAGGGAAGTTCAAACTCTATGGGTACTTCCTTTTCTTTACAATGTTTGTTCCAAGGCTCCATTAGGAACAACTCTTCATTTGGCACCAAAACAAAAGGTGGTTTGTAAAGTTGGCCATAAACATCTTTACAAAGGTCTTCAAGTGTTTTTCCTTCTACATCTTTACACAAGAGAATTTTAATTTCTTCTTGACAATCATCCTTTGGAACCATACCTAAAATATTTTCCAAACAAGAATCAAAAGAATCAAATGAAGGGTTAGTATAATCAAGTAAAGAATCACTTTTCTCCCTCATTTGTTTTTCCCTCAACTCTAATTCTTTAATTTCTTTTTCTCTCAATTCCTTTATCATTCTCTCTTTTTCCCTTCTCCAATACTCTTCATAATTCCTTTCTTTTTCTTCTAACGACCTTCGTTGTTTTCTTTCTCTTATTTCCCTCTTATAGTCATAATAATCTCTATCACTTCTTCCATGTGAGGGATGGTACCTCTCTTGTTCTTCCCAATGGTGCCTTCTACACTCATGGTTCCCCCTCACTCCCTCACGGCCAGCCCCTCTCACACCTCTTCTCTCAAATTTTAAAGGGTCATGTCCATGGAAATCATCTCTATAGGGGTTCCCAACATCATTACCAATGGAGGTCATGTGTTCCCTTCTTCTACCACTTCTCCTTTCTCCCTCTTCCCCATTTCTTCTCTCATTTTCACTTCTCCTTTCCCTCCTTTCTCTTTCCCTTCTATCACTACCTCTATGGTTATCAAAAATCTCATTCAAGTCCTTGTGAATATTTGTTTCAAATTTGTCCATTGCTTTCATAAAGCATTTCATCAATTTCACATCACTGGGACGTAATTGATCTTCACTATTGGGGAAATTTTCTCCCATGGCTGCAAAGAACAAAAGGTTAGTATACAAGGAAAATATAGAGCAAATAAACCTCACAAGCTCACTAAGTGATGGAGGACCATCTCCAAAAGCTCAACCAAACTCTCCAACCTTACTTTTCAATTTTGGGCTTCTAATAAAATTCGCTGCTGATTTTTGCATCTAACCTGTTTCAGTATTTCGATCATAACTCGAGTTACACAAGTCCAATTGAGGAGTTCTTGGTGGAAAATTAAAGAAGACTTCAAGGGCTACAAAAGCTATGAAGACACTAAAATCCAGTTCGAACTGCAACTAGTTGGAAAATGAGCTTGAAGTTAGCGTTGGAATGCTTCCAGGAATTTTCAGCAAAATGTTTTAATGTTTAGGCTTATTAGTAGTATTCTTTCAATTATGTAATTGTTTTAAGGATTTAATTTGAGCCTAAAATTGTAATAAACAAATAATTAGTGACCCTTAGATAGGATTCTAATCCAAGGGTTAAGCTTAGAAGCTTGGAGTGCAAGCTTGGCACCATGACCATTAGATGAGGATACTAATCCAAGGGTTAAGCTTAGAAGCTTAGAAGGGTGGAGGATTGATCCTTGTCCTCCAAGCTAATCAAGCTTCTACCACAAGCTTCCCTTCATAGCCATTAGATTAAAATCTAATCCAAGGGTGGACATTAGTTCCTTCCATAGCAAGCTAAGCACCACACCTTAGTAGTATCAATAGGATTTCCTTTATAATTCATACACTTTTTGATTAATTGAGAATTGAATCCAGAAAATTGAGAGTGTTTTCTCTCTTGTGTTCTTGTGAAGAACCTTGAATCTCATCAATGGCTTCCTTGCTCCATTGTGGCGGTTGCACCTCAAGCTTATTGGCACTTGCCATGGCGCTTCCATTTCTCTTCTAATCCATTTTCTCCATTTCTTTTCTCCTTGAGGCGCAAGCTTCTTCTTCCTAAACACCTAAGTCTCCATTGAAGCATGAAGATCCGTGACTTCTATGCTATTCTCCTTGAGGATTGCATCAAATTTGGTATCTAGAGCTTGTTCTACTTCAATTGGAGCATTCTATCGGTTTGAATTTTCCTTACCTTGATTTTTCGTTTTTCTCTTCAATTTCTTGTGTAGTTTCGTGTTGTATGAACTTGCTTGAGTTCTTCACATGTTCCTTGAGTTGTCTTCATCTTGAATTTGAGTTTTCATGTTAAAAAAATTCCTAGATCTAAAATTTCTATCAATTCCTTGTGTTTTCACCGTTTAATTTTCTTTCTAAGCTTGTTCTAGTAATTTTTCACATGTGTTCTTGTTTTTGCTTCATATGAACCGTGCCAAATCCATGCTATTCCGTGAATTACTGGTTTAAATGTGTTTGAGGTGTTGTTCACATGATTTAAGTGCTAAGAATTGTGCATTACAAGTTCAAGTAGCTTTCACCATGCTTAATCTAGCTTACTAGTAATTTTAGACTTAATTTTGCCTTAGTCTTAGGTTTTTCTAATTTTGGTCCAGCAAGTAAAATCAAGAAAAATAGTATACAAAGGCAAAGGAAAAAGAAAATCAAAAGAAAGCATTACAAGAAAAAGAATCACAAGAAAAATCAAAGAGAAGAGAAAACAAGAAAAGTGAAATTCTAGTGAAAATTCAAGTGAATAGAAAAGAACAAATGAAAAGTGAATTTAGTGAATTTCAAGCCTAAAAGTGCAGTGCAGTACCTTGACTATTTGAACCTCTAAACACTCCCAAAATTAGTGGTTCAAAGGACTTAGAACACTAGAGACACTTAGGACTAAGCATTATCACCAAAACTTGAGTTTAGCTTGCTAGTAGCCTAGATTCTTGAACTTGTGGTGTATGAAGTGCTTGGTAACTTGAAATTCTATTTTTCCCCTGTATTTTGAGCATATTACTTGGCTATACAGTGGTGGAAAACTGCATCTATTCACATAAAAACATTTCACAAAATTCACTTGAAAATTGCCTAGGTTCCGGTTGCAAAATTGGAATCATTTGGCTTCAAAATTGGCCTAAATTTTGTCTTCAGTTTTTGCTGTAATTTTCCAGTTTTAAGCATTATTTGTGGTTGTCCAAATTGCAGTAGTTTAGTGCCTTTGTCACATATAAACTTCTTATATTTGAGTAGCCAAATTTTGTTCATTAAGTACCTTTTATTGCTTGTCATTTTTGGACTCCTAAGTTTTGTCTTGAGTTTGTATTTCTTGGAACTCTTAGGCTTGATTCTAGAACCTTTCCTCTTTCACTTTGGATACTTGGACATTGAATGATTGATTAGAGGTTTGAACAAGAGTATTAAGAGAGGTTGAGTGGAAAAAGACAAGAGTGAACATTTGAGAAAGAGTCTTAAAGTGTGAAATACGAGTGACTTGAGTGCATACACTTAGTGAGTGGAAAGGATCCTATTTTCTCTATATTTTTTGTGTACTAATCCTTGTTGTGCAACTATGGATAGTTCTCCTAGTGTAGGAAATGACCTTTCACCTAAAACTAAGAAAATGATGGACCTAATGAAGAGTATGTTGCAAACTAGTTTAGAGGAGAGGTTTGACCTAGAGAGGAGAGCTAAGGAAGAGAGAAAGAATAGGAAGGAATTAGAGAAGAAGGTCCTTGGTGAGACAAGTGGAGTTAAGGGAACTTTTGAATCCAAGAGTGATGGACATGTGAGCACCATAAGAGAAACAAGTAGGGGAAGCCAATATTCACCTAGGAGTAGTGAAGATGGGAGCAATGGTGAGGGTGACCCTAACTTGAGAGGCAATAGGCGTGATACTAGGAGAGCAAGAAGGGGAGATTATGGACACCATAGGGGATGTGGCCAAGTACACCAAGTATATAATGAATGTGGTAGGATAGATGAGAGAAACCTAAAGCTTAACCTACCTAAGTTCAATGGTGAAGGAGGTGCCGAAGCATACCTAGAGTAGACCATGAAACTAGACCAAATTTTCTCATGCTACCCCATGCTCAATGATGAAGAGAGATTAAGCTTAGTTATTATGGAGTTTGAAGGATATGCCTTAGTTTGGTGGTACCAAATTCTAGGAGAAGCCGAGAGGAGGGAGAGGGACCAAATTATCCTTTGGACTCGACTTAAGGAAGCTATGAGACTTAGGTTTGTACCACACACACATGTGAAAGACCAACATGTTAAACTCCAAAGGTTGACTCAAGGTACCATGAGTGTGCAAGAATATTATAGGGAGCTTGAGTTGACCATGCTAAGGTGTGAATACCAAGAGAGAAGAGAGGCCACATTAGCTAGATTTACTCATGGACTCAATAGAGAGATCCAAGATGTTCTTGAACTCCAAAGCTGTGTGAGCATTGAGGAGACCATACACAAGGCCGAGAAGGTGGAGCACCAAATCAAGAGGAAAAGCACCTTCAAAAGATCCTCTACTTCATATACTACCTCTTGGAGGGACAAAGGCAAGAAGGAGGGCTACTCTAACCAAAGGAACAAGCATGACCGAGAGACTACTAAGGTAAAAGAAGTACATTCTAACTCTTCTAAACCTAGTTCTATTAAGTGTTTCAAATGTCTAGGTCATGGACACATAGCCTCTCATTGCCCAAACAAGAAAGCTATGATGATGAAGAATGGAGCGGTTACAAGTGAAGATTCAAGCTCATCATCTAGTGAAAGTGAGGCATCAAGTGCAAGTGAGCATTCCAACCATGAGCAAGCCGAGGAGGGAGATCTCTTGATGGTGAGGAGGATGCTTGGCAATGTAAGTAAAGAACTTGATGACTCCCAAAGGGAGAATATCTTCCATAGTAGGTGCACTATTGAAGGGAAGGTATGCTCTTTAATTATTGATAGTGGAAGTTGCACTAATGTAGTAAGTACTATATTAGTGGATAAATTAAATTTGAAAACATCTTCACATGTGAAACCATATAAGCTACCATGGTTGAGTGAGAAAGGAGAGTTAGTGGTAGACAAACAAGTACTTATTTCTTTTACTATTGGAAGATTTAATGATGAAGTACTTTGTGATGTTGTTCCTATGGAGGCCACACACTTACTCCTTGGTAGACCTTGGCAATTTGATAGAAAAGCTATACATGATGGAGTTGCCAATACTTACATTTTCTCTCATGTAGGTAAGAAGGTCACACTAAAGCCATTATCACCTAAAGAGGTTTGTGAAGACCAAATAAAAATGAAGTTTAAAAGGGACCAAGAGAAGAAGTTTACCTTGGTCGAGAGCTCCAAAGGCACACCCAAGCATGGAGACAAGTCCATGGCCGAGAGCTCGAAGGAAGGAAAATTGAAAGGGAAGTTATCTAACCCTAGGGTCCATAAACTTGATAAAATGAAAAGTAAAAAGAATAATAAGAAAGATAACTTCTTGATGAAAAGGAGTGAACTCAAGAGAGACTTTTTAGCTAGGAAATCCATATTCTTATGCTTACCTACATCTACTTCTTTGAGTTTTTCTCTTGTAGGTAATCTTGGAAGAAAAGAGAGTTTGTGGTGGGAAAGACACTTGAATGGGAAGTATGATTTTGCTATTAAGTTTGGAATTCCTTTTTACCCTAACTCTTGTTTTGAGGTTGATTGTGCTATAGGTACAAACAAGAAGTTAAGTGTGATGAAACCATGGAATAAACATTATAGAGGAAAGGAAGTGGTTAAGAGTTATAAACTAACCTTGGAAAAAAATTCCTTAACTCTTACTTATTTCAACTTGCATGGTTACCCTTGCTTTATGTTAGATTCCCATGATTTTGATATGGAATTGTTGGCTGTACCTAATGCATTCAGTTTTCATAATGTTGAATTTCCTTCTAGGATGATCAAAGAGTTCAAGAAGGAGGGTACCCCACAACTCCATGGGTTTAAACAAAAGAGCTTGGGAAATATTTTGAAGGATCAAATAACTTCTACTGACACTTCATTAGTTGGTGTTGTAGATGATAGAAAACAATTTAATTCATATGATTTTCAAACTAGTAATTTTAGTAGGTGTAAGAAATTAAAGGACCACTTGATTAATAATGCTGTTTTAATTTTACACCTATGCCATAACTATAAGAAACAAGTTTGCTTATATTTTGCATCATCTAACAACACAGTTAATGAACCATGTTTAACCTTTGATCCGGGTGGAGTTTTATTGCAGGGAAGGTCAACTAAACTTGAGGACAAGTTGAACATAAGAAGGAGGGTTTGATGGAGGACCATCTCCAAAAGCTCAACCAAACTCTCCAACCTTACTTTTCAATTTTGGACTTCTAATAAAATTCGCTGCTGATTTTTGCATCTGACCTGTTTCAGTATTTCGATCATAACTCGAGATACACAAGTCCAATTGAGGCGTTCTTGGTGCCAAATTAAAGAAGACTTTAAGGGATACAAAAGCTATGAAGACACTAAAATCCAGTTCGAACTGAAACTAGTTGGAAAATTAGCTTGAAGTTAGCGTTGGAATGCTTCCAGGAATTTTCAGCGAAATGTTTTAATGTTTAGGCTTATTAGTAGTTTTCTTTCAATTATGTAATTGTTTTAAGGATTTAATTTGAGCCTAAACTTGTAATAAACAAATAATTAGTGACCCTTAGATAGGATTCTAATCCAAGGGTTAAGCTTAGAAGCTTGGAGTGCAAGCTTGGCACCATGACCATTAGATGAGGATACTAATCCAAGGGTTAAGCTTAGAAGCTTGAAGTGCAAGCTTGATGCCATAACCGTTGGATGAGGATCTACATCCAAGGGTGGAGGATTGATCCTTGTCCTCCAAGCTAATCAAGCTTCCACCACAAGCTTCCCTTCATAGCCATTAGATTAAAATCTAATCCAAGGGTGGACATTAGTTCCTTCCATAGCAAGCTAAGCACCACACCTTAGTAGTATAAATAGGATTTCCTTTGTAATTCATACACTTTTTGATTAATTGAGAATTGAATTCAGAAAATTGAGAGTGTTTTCTCTCTTGTGTTCTTGTGAAGAACCTTGAATCTCATCAATGGCTTCCTTGCTCCATTGTGGCGGTTCCACCTCAAGCTTATTGGCAGTTGCCATGGCGCTTCCATTTCTCTTCTAATCCGTTTTCTCCATTTCTTTTCTCCTTGAGGCGCAAGCTTCTTCTTCCTAAACACCTAAGTCTCCATTGAAGCATGAAGATCCGTGACTTCTATGCTATTCTCCTTGAGGATTGCATCACTAAGTGTATCCACTCAATCAACTCGTGTATCACACAAATCAATGACTTTTTTTCTAATGATTGTCTCTTGCCTTTTACCACTCTTTTCTCTTATACTCACTTAGAAATTATCCTCTAATCAATTATCAAGGTCTTATCAATCCATTATGAAAGAGGAACAGTAACCAAGCAAGGCTTAAGAGGCCAAGAAAGACAAAGACTCTAAGACAAAACCAAGGATTCCAAAGGAGACAAGTAACAAAAGCTCAAAAATGAAATGAATGGCTACTCAAATTGTGGAGAAATTTTAATGAGACAATGGCACACTCTAGGGTAGCAAAATATCATAAAATTGCCCAAGGAAACACATCAAAATAGAGGCATATCTGAAGGCATTCAAAACTGGACAACAAGCTCAAAATCCAATTAATAACCAAAACTTAGAAACCGATTCCAAAATTTTCAATAATTTTAGAAACCGATTTTTTTTCTTAGCTTCTAGAAATGGCTAGTTATCATGCTTCTCATGCTCAATTTAATATCAAATCAAACTATGCAGTACCTAACATATCCAGCAAGGTGCAGTAACTTGAAGAAATGAAAAATTACAAGGATAACATCAAAAGATACACAAATCACTAGGAAGCTCAAAACTAGAATTTCAACTAGAATGGTGTAGGCTCTTTCCTAGGTCCAATGGTGTTTCTTTTGTGTAACCCTTTTCTTTTTCACTTTCTTTTGTTCTTATGTTGCAGTACCTTTCTTTTCTTTTCACTTCTCTATGGTCTTTTGATTTTGATTCTTTTCTTTTGTAATTGGATGGCTAGACCGAAACCTTTAGGGAACTAAAAGCCTCCTCTAGGTTCAAATCCTAGCTTATCATAGCAATTACAAAGTCTACTCAAAATTTCAAAGCAAATGGTAATCTAAAAATTACTAAAAACTCAAAATCATGCAAGCATACACTAGTAATTGTTCCTAACACTTAGAAATCATGTGATACATGTAATTGAACCTCAAGTGCAGTACAATCCAGCAAGCATACCTCACAATACAGTAAAGATACAAGACTAAACAAAAATCCTAATGGCATACATGAATCATAACTTGCAAGAAGAGAAACTAGAAAATCATGAAATCAAAATTGCAAGGTAGTAAATCATGCATTCAAGAATCAAAGGAAGAACATGCCAAGGTGAGTCATGGCCTAAGGCTATAACCAAAAGAAGAAAAGCATGCTCCAACTCAAGACTATGAACAAGACAACTCAAAGGAATCAAAACTAGCAACTCAATGAAAGAAAGACTCTAGAGATGGAAGAAACTCAAAGAAAACTAAAGACTCGTGGAGACACAATTACTAACGGGTGGTGATGACTCAAGGTTGAAGACAACAAGCTCTAGATACCACTTGATGTAGGCCTCCTTGGTGGTGATCCAAAGAAGCTCTAATGTTGCCCAAATCTAGTCTTCAAACACCATCATCATGAAGAAGCCAATGCAAGTGCCTCGACCATGAAGCTTTTTTGATGTTTTAGTGTTTAAGAAATCAAAGCAAAGCGGAATAGGTAAGAGATGGAAGGGTGGCGCCATGGAGAAACTCCAATAAGCCTAGGAGGAACCGCCACAATGGAAGCAAGATGCCATTGATAAGATTCAAGGATTTTCCCTAAGGGAACAAGAGAATTCTCTCTCAAAAAGCTTAAAGCTCATTCATTAAAAATTTTATCAAAGATCCTTACATGATTTTTGGCCAAGGTACTTTTAGGCTATGCTTCCTTGGCCTCCAAGTCACCTAAACCATGATTAGACTTGCCTAATCCTAGTTAAGATCATAGCCAATCCGAAATCCCACCTTGACCCCCAAGTAACTAAGCTAGTTAGTTGGTAGTTAGCTTGCACATGGGTTTCACATGGCCTTCACATGGGTGTACATGGGTTTGTCTCCCCTTGGTACCCATGTGATTAGCCATGTTATCAATCCTAAACACTTCCTAATCAAGGGTTGAGATCCTTGATTAAGTGTTGGCATGGATCCAATATTTAATCAAGGTTTCCTTCCTAATTAGCAAGTGTTTCAAGGTTCACACAATTTTTGTAGCCGAAAATGTTTTTAGCCGATTTTGAAAACTTGTGTGACCTTGGCTTAGGAATGCATGGCATGCTTAGGCTTTATGAAACCTGTGGACTTTGGACCCTATTGTCATACCCTAGGCTATTACAGTAGGACCTAATCTTGTCCATACAAGTTTACAAGATATTACAAATTTGAGTCCTATACTAGGGTACAAAACTTGGAGCTTTTCCACTTCCTCTTCAAGCTTCCTTCTCTTCCTTCTAGTAATCCTTCTTGTCCTAGATGTTCCTACATCAGATACTTCTATCTGAGAATGAGCAGGATCATTAGATGCAATATCTTCAGTCTGATGATTCTTTGGAGAAGCAGACTCAAAAGGTACTGCTATAGGTTCAGCTTCAGCTTCTGGTCTATTCTCCATTCTATCTTCAGTAATGTCCAAATGCATAGATGTGTGTAAGTTATCATCTAGCATAGTGGACAATTATTCTGACAACAGTTCATTATCTCTTAAGATCTGAGCAGACTCAACAACTTCTGGCTCAGTTCGTTTGGGTTCAGGTACTGTTGTAGATGAAGGTTGAATAGACTCAACTGCATTTGTCATGATGATATCGTTTGCTTCATCTTCTTTCTAGCAGATTCAGATACATCAATCTTTCTTTTTACTCTTTGCTCATGGTGTGCGTCTGATCTCGTCTTTTTCTTCTTGGTTTCGTCTTTATTAGGTTGGTTTGGGTTAATAATAACAGAGCGAATCTTCTTTGGCCCAGGTGGTTGTTCTGGTAAATAATCAGTGAGTGATTTATTTACACGGTTTTCAGTTTGCGATTGTTTTGGGGATGATTTGGTGAGTTTGATGGACAGTTGTGGTTTTCTTTTTAGAGAGGATGGAGTTGGTTGATCTGTTTGGGCTTTTCTGATGGGAAGTTTTATTCTTTTGGATTGTTTGGATGGAGAAGGTTGTAGAGATTCTAACGGTAGACGCATTCTGGAGAATGTGCTTTGTTTGACTTCTTGGCCACCAGGATATCATTTCTCATTGTTAACATTGAACCCTATGTTAATAATGATATTTGTGAAGAGAGCAGGGTATGGAACACTTAAGTTCCTTTTCAGATTTCTGTTTCTTAGAGCACTCAGCTAGTGATCCAAGATAATGTGAGGGAGACTTATTTTCTCCTTCTTCAGCAAATGATAGAGACAAAATCTGTCTCTATAACTCACATTGTCCCCATACCCAGTCCTAGGGGTGAAAATGTTGAAGAGAACATTGTGCAAGATTCTGCACACAAGAAGTAAGTTTTTAGCTCTTAGAAACTTATTGTGTTCAGGGATACGAGCCCTCCCATATAAGGCTCTGTCAACGGTTTCTTCTTCCAAATCTTCATTCCAGTTGGAATGAAATATAACCCCTTCAGCCTTGCATCTTCCTCCCATAGCAATGACATCAACATTTATCAGAAACTCCTTTTCTGATATGAATCCGCAGATAGTGATGTAAGTCTTCCATGGAAGTCTCACTAGTTTGCCCAATCTTCACTTCAACAAGCTTGAGATTCACGTTTTAATGGAGGAAATTGCGGAACATAAACTCAATGAAAAAGAAAAGTATAAAATGGAATAGAGAAGAAGATGAGGAGCGCCATGCTAGAAGCAATAAGCTCTAGGTAGAATCGCCACATGGAGAATGCACCATGATAAGACTCATAAGAGGTTTACTCAAGAAACCTAGAAGAGAAACTTTCTCTCTCAAGCAATATGCTTCTTTCTGAAATTCATCAAAAGTTTTTACAATTCAGAATTTTCCCTATTTATATGCTAATGGTTGGCGCCAAAAATTTGAAAGTTAGATTCATTCTTAATCCTTGGATTAAGATCTAGATCAACGTGTGGCAAGCCATGAGAGGCACCTCACACAGATCACCAATCTCTTCCCTAGGATTAGCAAGGAATCAAGTGGCCACGGTGAAGCTTAGAAAAAGCATGGAACATGTGTTCTTAAGTTTGAATTCCATCCCTTTGATTAGATCTAAATCAAGAGGTTGAAATTCACTCTTAAGTGGCAAGAGACATGTGACTCAAGTTTGAATTTTCTCCACTTGATTGAGTCTAGATCAAGAGGCTTAAATTCAATCTTGCATACATGTGTTAAGCCATGCTTTCACGAATTCATCCTAGCCTTTGGTGGAGATCTCATCACACGGCCTAGTTTGAAAGTGTGTTAGTGGAATTGCCACTAACTTCCCTCCAAAATCTCTCTCACTCTCTCTAGGGAGAGTGTGCGCCACTCTCTCCCACTTTAGCATACAATATCAGTATTCACTATCTATTACAAGCCGTGGCATACACTTGCCAAGCTAAACCAAAATTATTGAGTCCTAATTACTAATTATAAGTTTAAATGATTCTAAGACTATTACAAGGCTTGTTGACCAAGAAGATTTGTTGACCTTCATGTTGACTTTGACTTTGGGTCAACTTCAACTCTTCTACTTCTTGCATCCTCTTGAGCATTGACCTTGTGACTCTCCTAGAATCATTGACTTCCATGTTTGTGGTAGATGGACCTCCATCAATCCCTCCTTCTTGAGCACAACTTGTCCCCAAGTTGTCATCTTCCTCAAGACCTACAAAAGGTGAAAGATCACAAACATTAAATGAGTTACTTCCACCATAATCTAAAGGAAGGTCTAGTTTGCAAGCATTAGGGCCTAATTTCTCAATGATTTTAAAAGGTCCATCTCCCCTAGGGAGTAACTTAGATTTCCTCAAGTTGGGAAATCTCTCTTTCCTAAGATGCAACCAAACCAAGTCTCCCACTTTAAAATCAAAAGCTTTTCGGTTCTTGTTGTGGGCCTTGGCATATTGTGCATTCTTCTTCTCAATCATTGCTTTAACCTTAGCATGTAGTTCTTGGATCTTCTCGGCATGCTTCACTCCTTGCCTATCATTACTAATATCAAAAGGAATACAAGCAAAATCAAGAGGGGTTAGTGGATTAATGCCATATACAACTTGAAAAGGAGATAAAGAAGTAGTAGAATGAGCTACTCTATTGTAAGCAAACTCTACATGTGGTAGACATTCCTCCCAAGTTTTGATATTATCCTTCACAAAACTCCTAAGTAATTGCCCTAAGGTTCTATTCACTACCTCCGTTTGGCCATCCGTTTGGGGGTGGCAAGTGGTAGAGAAAAGGAGTTTTGTACCAAGTCTTCCCCAAAGTGATCTCCAAAAGTGACTAAGGAACTTGGCATCCCTATCACTTACAATGCTTTGTGGCATACCATGAATCCTTACTACTTCTTTAAAGAATAGCGTAGCAATGTGAGAAGCATCATCCGTCTTGTGGCAAGGTAAGAAGTGAGCCATTTTGGAAAACCTACACACCACAACAAAGATGGAATCCGAGCCCCTCTTGGTTCTAGGCAAGCCGAGGACAAAGTCCATGGATATGTCTAGCCAAGGTGAAGTGGACACGGGTAAGGGCATATAAAGACCATGGTTAGATAGCTTAGATTTTGCCTTCAATTTCTCACTAAAATAAGCAATTGGATGGCCTTCTTGAATCAAAACCGCACCAACACCTAAATTTGAGGCATCACATTCAAGCTCAAAAGTTAGTGAAAAATTAGGTAAAGACAAGATAGGAGCATTAGAAAGCTTATCCTTAAGTAAATTAAATGCAAGTTCTTGAGGTTCTTCCCAAAGAAATGGTACTTCCCTCTTGACTAGCTCATTCAATGGAGAAGCAATGGTACTAAAATCCTTGACAAACCGCCTATAGAAACTTGCCAAGCCATGGAAGCTTCTCACTTCCTTCACATTTGTAGGGGTCGGCCAATACTTTATAGCTTTCACCTTTGCTTCATCCACTTGCACAGCTAGAGAACTCACAACAAAACCAAGAAACACTACACTATCCGTGGCAAATGTGCATTTACCTTGGTTAGCATATAAGGTTTGTGTCCTAAGAGCTATTAAAACATGCCTCAAATGATCTAAATGTTCATGAAAAGATTTGCTATATACAAGAATATCATCAAAATACACTACAACAAACTTCCCAATGAACTCTCTTAAAACATGGTTCATCAACCTCATGAAGGTACTAGGCGCATTTGACAATCCAAAAGGCATCACAAGCCATTCATACAAACCAAATTTAGTTTTGAAAGTCGTTTTCCATTCATCCCCTTCCTTCATCCTAATTTGATGGTATCCACTCTTAAGGTCTATTTTACTAAAAATAGTGGAACCATGCAATTCATCTAAAAGATAATCAAGTCTAGGGATGGGGTGGCGATACCTTATGGTGATGTATGCAAAGGAGGATCACTAGAAGTATGCAAAGGAGATTAGAGGAGGAAGCAAAGGAGCTTCAAGGGCAAGAGCAAGAGGATAGTATAGGACTTAAAGAATGTAACCTACTTGTAAACTTGTATGAACAAGATAATAGTCCTATGTAGCATTTGTAGGTGTAGGTTCTTAGGGGTCCAAAGCCCTCGGTTTTCTTTAGGCTAATAGGTGAAGTCATCCAAAGATTTCACACAAGTCTTTTAGCTAAAAAAATACATTTTCAAAAACCCTTGTGTGACATCTTAGAAACTAGACTTAAGGAAGGAACTCCTAAATCAAGTTAAGGATCCACACCTTCACTTGATTAAGGTAATCTCCTCCCTTAAACCAAGTTGGCACGGATTGATGACATGGAAGATCACAAGGCACGGCTCAAGGGACAAACCCATGTGCCAACCATGTGAACTCCATGTGAACACTTGCATCCTATTGGTCCAAAGCTAACTAACTCTAACTACCTAGGATTTTCGGTTAGCATAACCTAACCTTGATTAACCTAGCTAATTAGAGTTAAGCCTAGGACCTAACTATGGTTAGTATAGCTTGGAGGCCAAGCAAGGCTATTCTATATAAGCCATGGCCGAAACATGTGTAGGGACTTTTGATGAAATTGAATACAAAGGCTTAAAGCTTTCTAGAGAGTTTCTCTTGTTCCTTAGGGAAGTTCCTTGAATCTTATCAATGGTTTCTTACCACCATTGTGGCGGTTCCTCCTAGGCTTATAGGACCCTTTTCCTTGGCGCCACCACCCTTCTCCACCTTATCCATCTTCTTCCTTTATTTCTTAAACACCTAAAACTAATACCATCTTCCATGGCTGAGACTTCCTTGCTTCGGCTTCCATGGTGTTGCTCATGGTGAAGACTAGATTGGGCAGTCCGAAGAGGCTTTGGGATTTTCCTCCAAGAGCACCTACATCAAGTGGTATCTAGAGCTTGTTGTCTTCACCTTTGGGTTCATCACAATCGGTTAGTTCTTCCATAAGTCTTGAGTTTGTCTTCTTGAGTTTTCTTGGTGTCTTCCATCTCTAAAGTCTTTCTTTCATAGAGTAGCTAGTTTTGATTCTTTGAGTTGTCTTGTTAATTGGTTTAGAGTTATAACATGCTTTTCTTCTTTTGGTTACTGCATTAGGCCGTGATTCATCTTTGGCATGTTCTACCATTTCTTTTGAATGCATGATTTAATAGCTTGCAAATTTGACTCCATGATCTTTCATGATTTTTTTTGCTCTTGCAAGTTTTGATTCATGTATGCCATTAGGATCTTGTTTAGTTTTGTTTTCCACTGTACCGTGAGGCATGCTTACTGGTTTGGTACTGCACTTTAATCTTCCATACATGTATTACATGATTTCTAATTGCTAGGAACATCTACTAGTGTATGCTTACATGATCTTTGATTTTTAGAATTTTTAGAATACTATTTTGCTTTGTAATTTTGGTTAGTTCTTGTAATGGCTATGATAAGCTAGAATTGAACCTAGAAGTGGCTCTTAGATCCCCTTAGAGGTTTCGGTCCAGCCATAACATAGAAAAAGAAAAGAAAAGAATCAAAATCAAAAGAAAGAAAAGAGAAGAGAAAGAAAAACAAGTAGGAAAAGAATTGGTTCTAAAACAAGTAGAAAATTGAGAATCATAGAAAGGTGAAAAGAAAGGAAAGGTACTGCAACATAAGAACAAAAGAAAGTGGAAAAAGAAAGGAGTTACACAAAAGAACACTCTTGGACCTAGGAGAGAGCCTACACCATTCTAGTGAAATTCTAGTTTTGAGCTTCCTAGTGATTTGTGTATCTTTTGGTTCTTTACATGTAAATTTCTTTTTCTTCAAGTTACTGCACCTTTGCTGGACTTATGTGTACTGCACTTATATTCTTCTTATTGATTTTAACATGAGAAGCATGATAGCTAGAAAAGGTAGAAGCTAGGCAAAAATCGGGTGCCAATACATTTTGCTGATTTTGCTGAATTTTGGTTTCTAATTTCGGTTTCTATTTGGTTGGAGTGCTTGCTGTCCAGTTTTGAATGTCTCATGATATGCCTCTGTTTTGACATGTTTCCTTGGGCTTTTATATGATAGTTTGCTGCCCTACTATGTGCCATTGTCTCATGAAAATTTCTCCACAATTTGAGTAGCCATTCATTTCATTTTGAGCTTTTTCTTGCTTGTCTTCTTTGGATTCCTTGGTTTTGTCCTAGAGTTTTGTCTTCTTGGCTTCTTAATCCTAGTTTGGGTACCGTTCCTATTTCATAATGGTAGGCATAAGAACCTTGATGATTGATTAGAGGATAATTTCTAAGTGAGCATAAGAGAAAAGAGTGGTAAAAGGCAAGAGAGAATCACTAGAGAAAAAGCCCTTGATTTGTGTGACACACGAGTTGAGTGAGTGGATACACTTAGAGAGTTAGTGAGGTTTATTGCTTTCCTTGTTTTCTTGTATACTAACCTTTTCCTTGCAGCCATGACAAGTCCACCTAGTGTTGGACAAGAATTGTCACCAAGAACACAAAATATCTTGAACTTGGTGATGGAGAGGATGGATGCTAGATTGAGGGAGAGTGAGGAAAGAACTAGGAGGGAAAATAGGGAAAGGGAAAGATCTCTAACTAATGAGGGTGAAAGGAGGGAAAGAAGAAGTGGGCATGAGAGAGTCCATGAAGAAGAAAGAGAAGGAAAGAGCCATAGAGGGAGAGGACCTAGAACTTCCATTGGTAGTGATGTGGGGAACCCTTTGAGGTACCAAAACCGGGAGCATGAACCTTGGAACCATGAGAGGAGAGGGGGAAGGGGTGCTGGCCGAGAGGGACTTAGGGTGAACCGTGAGTATAGGAGGAACCAATGGGAGGATGAAGATAGGTTTGATGAGAGATTTGTGAAGCTAAACATCCCTAAGTTCCATGGTAGTGGAGGACCCGAGGCTTACTTGGATTGGGTTATGAAAGTAGATCAAATCTTTGATAGCTATCCTTTGTTGAGTGAGGAGAAGAAGTTACAATCGGTTACTTTGGAATTTGAAGATTATGCCATGATATGGTGGAACCAACAAGACAAGGGGTATGGGTGTATTAGGCCAAGAGTTACTACTTGGGCAGCAATGAAACATGCCTTGGAAGAGAGGTTTGTGCCACCTACCTACATGAGAGATCTTCATAACAAGCTCCAAAGGTTATATCAAGGGAATAGAAGTGTGCAAGACTACTTCAAGGACCTTGAGATCACTATGCTAAGAGCACACATAGAAGAAAGTCTAGAGGCCACATTGGCTCGGTTTGTGCATGGTCTCAACCGTGAGATTCAAGATGTGTTAGAACTACAAAGGTATTCCCACATTGAAGAGGCAATCAACCTAGCCGAGAGGATTGAGTCCCAACTCAAGAGAAGAGGTGCTGCCAAGAGGATGCCTTCACATGTTTCAACCGGGTGGAAAGGTAAAGAGAAAGTTGAACCATCTCCAAGGCCTCAAACCAAAAACAGCCGAGACTTCACCAAGCCTAAGGAGGTAAATTCTTCATCCAATCCTTTAAGGTCAAGTAACATCAAGTGTTTCAAATGTTTAGGTAGGGGACACATTGCTTCCCAATGCCCAAACAACAGGACCATGGTGACTATTGGAGGAGAAACTATGAGTGAGTCTTCACAAGAATCTTCCCATGAGAAAGAAGAAGAAAAAGAAGTAGTATCCATCCATAGTGAAGGAGCCGAAGAAGGGGATCTCCTTATGGTAAGAAGGTTACTTAAGATTAATCTTGAAATGGATGATACACAAAGGGAAAATATTTTCCACACAAGATGTAAGGTAAAGGGTAATGTATGTTCTTTAATAATTGATGGAGGTTCATGTACAAATGTTGTAAGTGAAGGACTTGTCTCTAAACTTGATTTGCCAACTTTAAATCATGCTAGACCTTATAAGTTGCAATGGCTAAGTGAAATCGGTGAAATCAAGGTAAATAGGTAATGTATGATAGAATTTTCTATTGGAAAATATATAGATAGTGTTCTATGTGATGTAGTGCCCATGGAGGCCACTCATTTACTTTTAGGTAGACCATGGCAATATGATAGAAATGTTATTCATGATGGTTTAGCTAACACTTTCTTGTTTACCTTTGAAGGTAGAAAAGTTCTACTAAAGCCTTTGTCTCCCAAGGAGGTGTGTGAGGACCAAGTCCAATTGAGACTTAGGAGGTCCCAAGAGCCCAAGCAAGGCTCGGCCGAGACGTCCAAAGGCCACAAGACCTTGACTGAGAAGCATGATCATGGAAAAACAAAGCATGTTGTAAATAAATCTTCATGTAAAGTAGATAGTAGTAGTAGTAGTAAAACTTGTAAAATGACTTTGTCTAATGCTTGTAAAGAGACTTTACTTGTTACTTGCAAGGACATTAAAAGGGAATACTTAGCTAGAAAATCTATGTTTTTGTGTATGCCTTGTCCTTTAATTTTGAGTAGTAATCATGTAGGTAACACCAAAGACATGGATGAACTTCTAAAAGAGTATGAAGATGTGTTTCCCTTGGAGCTACCCCACGGCTTACCTCCACTAAGAGGGATAGAGCACCAAATCGACTTCATACCGGGAGCCCAATTGCCAAACAAGCCTTCATATAGGACCTCACCACAAGAATCACACGAAATTGAGAAGCAAGTCCAAGGACTCTTGGAGAAGGGATAGGTGAAGGAAAGTCTCTCCCCATGTGCTTCACCAATTATTTTGGTTCCTAAGAAGGAGGGTACATGGCGCATGTGTACCGATTGTAGGGCAATAAATAATATTACTATTAGATATAGGCATCCCATTCCTAGGTTAGATGATCTATTGGATGAATTACATGGATCCACCATATTCTCCAAAATAGATCTTAAAAGCGGCTACCATCAAATTAGAATGAAAGAGGGAGATGAATGGAAAACCGCCTTTAAGACTAAGTTTGGATTATATGAGTGGTTAGTAATGCCCTTTGGATTATCTAACGCTCCTAGTACATTCATGAGACTCATGAATCATGTTTTGAGGAATTTCTTAGGAAAATTTGTAGTAGCCTATTTTGATGATATATTAGTCTATAGCAAAAATCTTCAAGAACATGTAAATCACCTAAGACATGTGTTAGATGTCCTTAGAAGTGAGCAATTGTATGCCAATAAGGAAAAGTGTGTGATGGGGACCGAGAAGGTAGTCTTCTTAGGCTTTGTGGTGAGTGCCAAAAGGGTGGAGGTAGATGAAGAGAAGATCCAAGCAATCAAGGATTGGCCCACTCCAACATGTGTTAAAGAGGTAAGAAGCTTTCATGGTCTCGCTAGCTTTTATAGACGTTTTGTAAAGGACTTTAGCACCATAGCTAGTCCATTGAATGAACTTGTAAAGAAGGACACTAAGTTTTCATGGGGGCCTCCTCAAGAGGAAGCCTTCAACATGCTCAAACACAAACTCACACACTCACCTATACTAGCTTTACCGAATTTTACTATGTCCTTTGAACTTGAAGTGATGCATCCAACGTAGGAATAGGGGTGGTCTTAATGCAAGGTAAACACCCTATAGCTTATTTTAGTGAGAAGTTAAAGGGGGGGCACCTAAATTACTCAACCTATGATAAAGAGTTGTATGCTTTAGTTAGGGCTTTTCAAGTGTGGCAACATTACTTACTACCTAAAGAGTTTGTAGTTCACACCAACCATGAGGCCTTAAAATATTTGAGAGGGCAAGGAAAATTGAATAAGAGACATGCTAAGTGGGTAGAATACATAGAACAATTCCCTTACATAGTCAAGTATAAACAAGGGTCTAGTAACATAGTTGCCGACGCCCTAAGTAGAAGGCACACCTTGATTAACATGCTTGAATGTAAGATGTATGGTTTTGATCATATTAAGTCTATGTATGCCCATGATGAAGACTTCGGTCTTATTTGGGAGTCAAGTACCAAGGGTGCATTCAAGGACTACTTTAGGCATGATGGGTACCTTTTTAAGGGGCAAGCATTATGTGTGCCTAAATCTTCCTTGAGGGACTTGTTGGTAATTGAGACCCATGAAGGAGGTTTGATGGGTCATTTTGGGAGGGATAAGACATTGTCTATGTTGCAAGAGAACTTCTATTGGCCTCACATGAGGGTCCAAGTAGTAAAGCACATTTCTAGGTGCATCACTTGCAACAAAGCCAAATCTAAGGTCTCCCCTAATGGCTTATACCAACCCCTTGCACTTGCTACCACTCCTTGGATGGACATCTCCATGGATTTTATCCTTGGCATTCCTAAGTCCAAAAGAAAAATGGATAGTATCTTTGTAGTTGTATGCTGGTTTTCAAAAATGGCTCACTTCATAGCTTGCAAAAAGGTTGATGACGCTTCAAATATTGCAAGACTATTTTTCAAAGAAGTAGTGAGGCTCCATGGAGTGCCCAAGACAATTGTGAGTGACCGAGACTCAAAATTTCTTGGACACTTTTAGAGAACCCTTTGGAGTTGCCTTGGAACCAAACTTCTTTTCTCTACAACTTGCCACCCCCAAACGGATGGGCAAACTGAAGTTGTCAATAGGACCTTGGGTCAACTATTGAGGACTTTTGTTGGCGAGAACATTAAGAGTTGGGAAGATTGGTTACCTCATATTGAATTTGCCTATAATAGGGTTGAGCACTCTACTACTAAGTTTTCTCCTTTCCAAATTACTTATGGATTTAAGCCACTCACCCCATTTGATTTAGTGGCTTTACCTCTTGAGTTCTCTTGTAATAGAAGTGGTCAAGAAAGGGCTAAGAAAATCCAAGAATTGCATGCACATGTAAAGGAGAGGATTACTAAGAAAAATGAGCAAATAGCTAAGGCCTACAATAAACACCGTCGACCCATCGAGTTTAAAGTAGGGGATATGGTATGGGTGCACCTAAGGAAGGAACGATTTCCTACCTTGAGAAGCTCCAAACTTCTTCCACAAGGAGATGGACCTTTCAAGATATTGGAGAAATTAGGCCCAAACGCCTACAAGCTAGACCTTCCAAGTAAGTATGGTGGTAGTAACTCCTTTAATATAACTGATCTTTCTTTGGTTGATGTAGGTCCAAACGATGAAGCTAACTTGAGGACAAGTTTAAGCAAAGAAGGAGAGTTTGATGTAGGCACATCAAGGAGGATCACTAGAAGTATGCAAAGGAGATTAGAGGAGGAAGCAAAGGAGCTTCAAGGGCAAGAGCAAGAGGATAGTATAGGACTTAAAGAATGTAACCTACTTGTAAACTTGTATGAACAAGATAATAGTCCTATGTAGCATTTGTAGGTGTAGGTTCTTAGGGATCCAAAGCCCTCGGTTTTCTTTAGGCTAATAGGTGAAGTCATCCAAAGATTTCACACAAGTCTTTTAGCTAAAAAAATATATTTTCAAAAACCCTTGTGTGACATCTTAGAAACTAGACTTAAGGAAGGAACTCCTAAATCAAGTTAAGGATCCACACCTTCACTTGATTAAGGTAATCTCCTCCCTTAAACCAAGTTGGCACGGATTGATGACATGGAAGATCACAAGGCATGGCTCAAGGGACAAACCCATGTGCCAACCATGTGAACTCCATGTGAACACTTGCATCCTATTGGTCCAAAGCTAACTAACTCTAACTACCTAGGATTTTCGGTTAGCATAACCTAACCTTGATTAACCTAGCTAATTAGAGTTAAGCCTAGGACCTAACTATGGTTAGTATAGCTTGGAGGCCAAGCAAGGCTATTCTATATAAGCCATGGCCGAAACATGTGTAGGGACTTTTTGATGAAATTGAATACAAAGGCTTAAAGCTTTCTAGAGAGTTTCTCTTGTTCCTTAGGGAAGTTCCTTGAATCTTATCAATGGTTTCTTACCACCATTGTGGCGGTTCCTCCTAGGCTTATAGGACCCTTTTCCTTGGCGCCACCACCCTTCTCCACCTTATCCATCTTCTTCCTGTTGGTCCCTATGTGTGAATCTAGAGGGGGGGGTGAATAGATTCTTGTTAAACTTTATCCCAAATTCGCGTGATTCTAATTACTTTTAATTACCTATCAATTACCTTTCAACTACAGATTCAATTACAAGTTCAATTACTGATTCTATTACTAAACCAATTAATGAGTTGATTATCAATGCAGTTTCCAAATACAAAGCATAATATGATCAATAACAATATAGTGAAAACTGTAAAGAGAGTTAGGAAGAAGATGAGTGCACAGCGATGTATACTGGTTCGGCCAACTGCCTACGTCCAGTCCCAACCCAACAACTGTTGCGATTGGCTTTCCACTATCAAATGATTTCTTTTGTATCCTTTTACATTCACTCTGCAACAAGCAATACAAACAGAAATCAAAACACTAAAACTGTTCTTCAACCTCAAGAAACGGAAACTTCCTGCACCTTGGCACCTCCAAGATCAAAACTTTGAGAATCACTTCTCAAACACACCGCTTCTATCTAGAGAGACCTCTCCTAGAGCAACAACTCGAATTGGAAAATACAAAGATCAGTAAAGAATACACCTCAAGTGCGTAATCCGATCACAAATGAGCTCTATGAAATCCACCTAACACAGATATGAAACAAGTTTCCCCTTGGACTTTGAAAACCTTGATGAACTCTTAGTTTAGAGCATATGAAAGTGTAGAAGTAGTTGCAAATGGTTTGGTTTTCAGCACCTTCATATGTTTCATCAAGATTATACTTATAGAACAAATTTGGAGGGAGAAAACGTGCAAAACTGAGCTACAACGGTCAATGTAATTGATCCCAAATGAATGTAATCGATTACACTAGCCGTTAGAACCCTCCAATTTGAATTTTTCCAGGCATGTAATCGATTACAACGAGATGTAATCGATTACATCAGTATTCCCAGGCCATGTAATCGATTACAATTATGATGTAATCGATTACACCAGATGGCCAAAAACATGTAATCGATTACACTACCCATGTAATCGATTACACCAGAGGGGAAGATCAATGTAATCGATTACATCAAGCCTGTAATCGATTACATCAGTGAAAAATGGATTTCCAGAATTTTCAAAGCTGTTTTTCACAATTGGAAATCAAACATTAGTCACTTGATCAACCATACACAAGTTTAAAACATCTCTGGGGCCTCAACACAAAGAACTCAACACATATATGCCTATACTCAACAATCAATACATAGATATATCCTACTTACACTTCATCTATGGAAAACCGAATATACATTCATCAAAACCAAAACACATAAGAGAGACACAACAGCATTCTTCAAGCTTCAAGTCCAACAATCTCCCCCTTTTTGGTTTTGATGTACCAAATCACATATGAGGTTTTCCTAGAGCTTTTAGGATATGTGTTGTTCTTTGAAAGTCCTGCATATGTTATATGAGGTTTTCCTAGAGCTTTTAGGATATGTGTTGTTCTTTGAAAGTCCTGCATATGTTAGAAATCTCCAGAAAATACCATATGCATATGCACTACTAATCAACCATTCATTCAAATATGTATGACATGATTCAAATACAAATATAGATCAAGACCAATGAATCATAAAACAAACCAAATTTTATTTAATATTAAAGATAAACACTTAACATAGTTCAGAGATCAATAAAACAGTAAAAACTTCAAAAACATAAGTTCTAAGTTCTCCTAAACAATATCAGCTAAACAAAACCAAAACAACCTATCAAAGCTACTCTCAACTCAACTCCCCTTACTAGAATAATCTATACTATTCTCCCCCTATTTGGTATATCAAACCAAAAAGAGAGATACAGCAGAGGAGTCACTGATCATCACCATCATCATCATCTTGGTTGAGGCGCTTCATGATGGTTTCCATCAATGATCTCATGTCAAGGAAATGCAGATTTTGATTCCTTTCCAATTCTTTAATCTACTTTCCCAGATCATCTTGGCGCTTATCCATCTCATCCAGCCTATCAATGACAATGGACTCAAATCTAGACTTAGGGATGTACTCCCCAGCTACTGAATCCCCATCATCATCAGAAGGAGGATGTTCTTCTGGTTGTGGTTGTTCTTGTTGTTGTGGTCGCACATCATCTCTTGAAACCCATCCAGTTGGGGTTTTCACCAAACGCATCTTCTTTAATGCCATATCTCCAATGATCTGAATATCTTTCACCAATTCGCGACTTTCATTGGAAACATCCACCTGACAATGCTCAAGGATACGAGAGATGAACAATCCATAAGGACATTTGTATTCAAGCTTCCTCTGAACTTTGACCATATTTTCCATCATAACACGAGCCCAATCCACTTGAATACCGTTCTTCATAGCAGCCATCAACACCAAATCTTCTTCCATGATTTGGGCATGGTTGGTTCCTCTTGCTGCCAAAATCCAGCATATCGTATAGTGAAGAAGACGATTGTCAGTGTTAAGATCGCCAATGCCAAAGGTCTTTCTCAAACCTCGTTCTCTCCTTGCTTCTTGTTTTGCCTTCCCATGCCTCAGATTCTTCAACAAGCTCATATAGAAAGCATTTTTCTCAAGCTCAAAACCCTCTTCCATCGATTTTCCACAAGTGGGAATAATACCATCATCGCTTATCCCAAAGATATTGAAAGAACAAATCGAGTCAAAACAATGGACACACCTTGACCTCGATTTCACTCTCCTAGAACCAGAATGAGTTTTCATATTGGCATAGAATACTCTTACCAAATCAGGGTATATGAAACCCTTCAGCCCAACGAATTTCTCCAAGATGGAGTGAAACGTGAAACCTTCATTGTCCAGCCATTGTAGATCAAGAATCTTCGCAGGTACGAGTTCCTTGGTTGCAAAATCCATATAGAATTTGGACTCTTGTTCAGCAGATGTGAACCAAGCGTTGTGAGGACGACCCACGTCTTCTCCGGATGTAGCAGGAGCTTTTCTCTTGGAGGAGGATTCTTGCCTGTGCTTCGTGCGTCTCTCCTCTTGGGCATTCCTATGGGTTCTTGTTTTCGTTCTCTTGCTGCTCCCTGGTCCTTCCATTGCTTAATGTTGGTGGTGAAGAAGAAGATGAAGAAGGTTGAAGATGAGTGTGGGATAGAGAGAATGGAGGCCGTGAGAGATTAGGGTTTGGAAGGGAATGTGAATGTGAAAGAAAAACCCTAACACAACACTAATAAAGATTACAGAAGACTAGGTTCAGTGAATGTGTGCAAATGGGCTTCCAAAAACATAGAACACAAAGCCCAGAAACGAAGAACAAAGCTCTGAAAAACTCTTCCAGAGCGCATGTAATCGATTACATTCACGATGTAATAGATTACATCAGAACCAAAAACCCCATGTAATCGATTACATTGTTATTGTAATCGATTACATCAGAACCAAAATATCATGTAATCGATTACATACATGTTGTAATCGATTACATCCTATAGAAAACCAGAAAACAAGTTGAAATAAGGCTATGAGCTGCAATGTTAATGATTTTCACATATAGGATGATTGAAAAGCATTTGATTCATCATATAAAAGGTCAAGATCATGTTATGCAATGAATTCATATCAAGTTTAAGCACAAATGAATGATTAAACTAACATACTTACAACACTTTATGTGAGATGTTCTTCACTTAGAATACCAAGATTGGTTCTAAGTTTGAAGAACCTCTCCTTGGGCAGAGGTTTTGTGAAGATATCCGCGAGTTGATTTTCTGTGTCAATGAATTCCACCTCAACATCTCCCTTCTCAACATGATCTCTAATGAAGTGATGACGCACTTCAATGTGCTTCGTTCTTGAGTGTAAGACCGGGTTCTTTGTGATACTGATGGCACTTGTGTTGTCACACTTGATTGGAATATGATCAAGCTTAAGTCCAAAATCCTCCAGTTGTTGCTTCAGCCAAATGGTCTGAGCACAACAGCTACCTGCAGCTACATACTCTGCCTCTGCAGTTGAAAGAGCTACACAGGCTTGCTTCTTGCTATACCATGAGACCAAGCTTCCTCCAAACAAATGACACACACCACTTGTGCTTTTCCTATCGGTTTACAACCAAAAAGTCAAGATCACTAAAACCAACCAATGTGGGATACGTACCTTTTGGATACCACAAACCACAGTTCGTAGTTCCTTTGAGATACTTCAAGATTTTCTTCACAGCTTCCATGTGTGATTCCTTTGGTGCAGATTGGAATCTTGCACAAACACACACACTGAATATGATGTCCGCCTACTTGTCATGTGAGGTACAAGAGTGATCCAATGATCCCTCTATATCTTGATTGGTCTACACTTTGTCCAGCTGCATCATTATCCAAGTAGAGATTAGTTGACATAGGAATGTTTGAGATCTTACAACTCTCCATGTCGAATTTCTTCAACAATTCCTTGGTGTACTTTGCTTGATGTATGAAGATTCCATCTTTCAGTTGTTTGACTTGCAATCCTAGGAAGAATTTGAGTTCTCCCATCATAGACATGTCAAACTCCCCCTGCATGCTATTCACAAACTCTTCACACAGAGATTTATTAGTTGATCCAAATATAATATCATCAACATAAACTTGAACCAACAAAATACAGTTTGACTTCCTCCTTATGAAAAGAGTTTTGTCAACATTACCTCTGCAGAACCCTTTTGACAGAAGAAATTTACTTAGCCTTTCATACCATTGTCTAGGGGCTTGTTTAAGACCATATAGGGCCTTCTTGAGTTTGTACACATGTTCAGGGTATCTGAAATCAGTGAATCCAGGAGGTTGTGAAACAAAAACTTCTTCATTGATATAACCATTCAAGAAAGCACTTTTAACATCCATTTGAAACAACTTGAAATCATGTATGCAGGCAAAAGCAAGTAAAACTCTAACAGCTTCTAGTCTAGCAACAGGGGCATATGTTTCACCAAAATCTATTCCTTCTTGTTGATTATATCCCTTAGCTACTAGTCTAGCCTTATTCCTAACCACAACTCCATTCTCATCTAACTTATTCTTAAACACCCATTTTGTTCCAATTACATTCATATCTCTTTTAAAAGGTACTAACTCCCATACGTTATTCCTTTTAAACTGATTCAATTCTTCTTGCATAGCATTCATCCAATATTCATCATTTATAGCATCATCAACACAAGAAGATTCAAATTGAGATACAAATGCATAATCATCACAGAACATGTTATGAGTAGATCTAGTAGATACTCCCTTATGGATGTCTCCGATGATGTTGTCAAGAGATAAATCTCTTGGTTTCCTCCATTCTTTTGGAAACTCATGAGAAGTAGTTGGTGGTTCTTGCTGTTCTTCTTTGCTTGTGCTTTCTTCACCTACATGCTCATCATCATCAACAAACACACTTCCCTTTTGGGGATTGTTAGTTTCATCAAACTTGACATGCACAGATTCCTCAATGCACATTCTCCTTTTATTAAAAACTCTATATGCTTTACTTGATGATGAATCCCCAATAAACACACCCTCATCAGCCTTGGCATCAAACTTACCAAGAGGCTCTTTGCTATTATTCAAAACAAAACACTTACACCTAAATACCCGAAAATGAGAGATATTGGGTTTCTTGCCTTTATAGAGTTCATAGGGGTTTTCTTTAAAAGAGGTCGAATCACAATTCTATTTAGAACATAGCACGCAAAGGGGAAACTGCATCAGCCCAAAAATATTTAGGCAAATCACTTTCATTCAACATAGTTCTTGCTAGTTCTACTAAAGATCTGTTTTTCCTCTCAACAACCCCATTTTGTTGTGGAGTTCTTGGAGCGGAAAAATTGTGATCGATTCCATATTTTTCGCAAAACTTTTCAAAATATTCATTTTCAAATTCCCCTCCATGATCACTTCTAATGGACTTGATTTTCAAATCTTTTTCGTTTTGAATCTTTTTAGCAAGTATTTTGAAAACTTTGAAAGTGGTGTCTTTACTTGGTATAAAAGCAACCCAAGCAAAACGAGAGTAGTCATCTACAACAACTAATCCATATAGATTTCCACCTAAACTAGCAGTTCTAGATGGACCAAAGAGATCCATGTGCAGCAATTCAAGCGGTCTAGAAGTTGAAACAACATTTTTAGATTTGAAAGAGTTTCTAGATTGCTTGCCTTTCTGACATGCATCACATAGGCCTTCTCTTTTGAACTTTAATTCAGGTAGTCCTTCTACTAAGCTCTTAGATGACAGTTTATTAAGTTGATGAACATCAATATGTGCTATACGTCTATGCCAAAGCCAAGATAGATCATCATTAGACGTAAGACATGCATGATATGATGATGAATGATCAAGTTCAAGTATATAGATGTTACCTCTTCTCTTACCTACCATCAATACCTCATTCGATTCGCTGTTATTGATCTTGCAGCAGCCTTTGTCGAATGAAATTTGATAGCCTTTGTCGCACAATTGGCTAATACTCAGAAGATTGAACTTCAAACCTTCTACAAGCAGTACATCTTCAATCACGGAGTTGGATTTGTCTCCAACATCACCAATACCCAGAATTTTGCCTTTGTTATTATCTCCATATACTACTGAACCAGATTCTTTGGATTTGAAGGAGATAAAGTTATTCTTGTCACCCGTCATATGTCTTGAGCAGCCACTATCCAAATACCATGTTGAGTGTTTGGCTCTCAAGCACACCTACACAAAGAAAGATATCATTTGGTTTTTGGTACCCAAATCTTGTTGGGTCCTTTCATGTTAGAACTGTGACTATCTTTCTTTATCCATTTAAACAATCCATTATCTAAGCCTTTCTTTCTAATCATGCAGTTATAATGATTATGTCCAGATTGCATACAATAACTACATGAGAAGTTTCTATACTTGCTAGTTTGTTTAAATGTATGGAACTTCTTTTTATTCCTTTTTAAAGGGGCAGTAAAAGATTTACACTTTGAACAGGGCAATTTCAACTTATCATTTTCATCTTTCAATTCTTGAATATTGGTTTTCAAAACAGAAATTTCATTTTCTAAATCTGCAACTCTGTTTTTCAAAACCTTACTTAGTTTTTCAAATTTTTCTGCTTCTTTAAATAACTCACAAAAAGCAGTATATAGCTCATCATAATCATTATCATTTTTAGAAGAGTCAGAATCACTTACCTCATTATCCGATTCTGGTTTAGCCATAAGACATAAGTTGGCTTCCTCATTTTCGCTTTCACTGGAGGATGAGCAGTCATTTTCTTCCCAAGCAATGTAGGCCTTTTTCTTCCGATACCGGTCCTTCTTGGGTTTTTCTTCTTGCTCCACTCTTCTAGGCTCACTGCTATTTGATTTCTTCAAGTTAGGACACTCCGATCTATAGTGTCCAGCCTTGCCACATTCATAGCATGTGACCTTTGAAGATGAGCCCTTTTTAGCATTGTTGAATCTCTTTTTGTTGCTGTCCTTCTTCATGAACCTTTTGAACTTTCTGACCATGAGATTCATTTCTTGCTCAGACTCATTTCCACAGCTTAATGATGCATCACTATCACTAGCTGTGTCCTCCATTTTGAGTGCCAAACTCTTAGCCTTCTTGTCCTTTTGCTCTTCATCAGCCATACATGACATATCCATCTCATATTCTCTCAGCTTACCAAACAACTCAGCACTTGTCATTAAGGCCAAGTTCTTTGATTCTGTAATGGCTGTGACTGTTGGTTGCCATTTTCTGCTTAGAGACTTCAGCACCTTTATGTTTACCTCTTCCTCAACAAAGACCTTACCGAGTCCTTTGAGGTGATTCACAATGTGTGTGAATCGCTTCTGCATGTCCATGATAGACTCACCTTGTGCCATTCTGAACATTTCATACTCTTGGATGAGTGTGTTCTTTCTAGCTCTTCTCACCTCAGGAGTACCTTCATGAGTCACCATGATAAGATCCCATGCCTCTTTCGCTGTTGTACAAGCTGAAATTCTAAAAAATTCATCAGAGTTTAAAGCAGAATGTATAATATTTAAAGCTTTAGCATCATTTTCTGCTCTCCTAATTTCTTCTGGTTCCCACTTCTCAAATGGTTTTTCTAATTCATTTCCATCAACTATATACGTGGGGATTTTGAAATCAGTTATAACTGCTTGCCAAATACTTCTATGAATAGACTCCATAAAAATTTTCATCCTAACTTTCCAAAAAGGATAGTTATCACCACAAAACAGAGGAGGTCTATTAATAAAGGCACCTTCAGCAAATGGTAATTGATTACTGGCCATTATGGATCAAATTCTAGAGCAACTTACTAGAAGTAGCTCTGATACCAATTGTTGGTCCCTATGTGTGAATCTAGAGGGGGAGGTGAATAGATTCTTGTTAAACTTTATCCCAAATTCGCGTGTTTCTAATTACTTTTAATTACCTATCAATTACCTTTCAACTACAGATTCAATTACAAGTTCAATTACTGATTCTATTACTAAACCAATTAATGAGTTGATTATCAATGCAGTTTCCAAATACAAAGCATAATATGATCAATAATAATATAGTGAAAACTGTAAAGAGAGTTAGGAAGAAGATGAGTGCACAACGATGTATACTGGTTCGGCCAACTGCCTACGTCCAGTCCCAACCCAACAACTGTTGCGATTGGCTTTCCACTATCAAATGATTTCTTTTGTATCCTTTTACATTCACTCTGCAATAAGCAATACAAACAGAAATCAAAACACCCAAAACTGTTCTTCAACCCAAGAACAACTTCCTGACCTTGGCACCTCCAAGATCAAAACTTTGAGAATCACTTCTCAAACACACCGCTCTATCTAGAGAGACCTCTCTCCTAGAGCAACAACTCGAATTGGAAAATACAAAGATCAAAAAGAATACACCTCGAAGTGCAGAATCTGATCACAAATGAGCTCTATGAAATCCACCTAACACAGATATGAAACAAGTTTCCCCTTGGACTTTGAAAACCTTGATGAACTCTTAGTTTAGAGCATATGAAAGTGTAGAAGTAGTTGCAAATGGTTTGGTTTTCAGCACCTTCATATGTTTCATCAAGATTATACTTATAGAACAAATTTGGAGGGAGAAAACGTGCAAAACTGAGCTACAACGGTCAATGTAATTGATCCCAAATGAATGTAATCGATTACACTAGCCGTTAGAACCCTCCAATTTGAATTTTTCCAGGCATGTAATCGATTACAACGAGATGTAATCGATTACATCAGTATTCCCAGGCCATGTAATCGATTACAATTATGATGTAATCGATTACACCAGAGGGCCAAAAACATGTAATCGATTACACTACCCATGTAATCGATTACACCAGAGGGGAAGATCAATGTAATCGATTACATCAAGCCTGTAATCGATTACATCAGTGAAAAATGGATTTCCAGAATTTTCAAAGCTGTTTTTCACAATTGGAAATCAAACATTAGTCACTTGATCAACCATACACAAGTTTAAAACATCTATGGGGCCTCAACACAAAGAACTCAACACATATATGCCTATACTCAACAATCAATACATAGATATATCCTACTTACACTTCATCTATGGAAAATCGAATATACATTCATCAAAACCAAAACACATAAGAGAGACACAACAGCATTCTTCAAGCTTCAAGTCCAACAATTCCTTTATTTCTTAAACACCTAAAACTAATACCATCTTCCATGGCCGAGACTTCCTTGCTTCGGCTTCCATGGTGTTGCTCATGGTGAAGACTAGATTGGGCAGTCCGAAGAGGCTTTGGGATTTTCCTCCAAGAGCACCTTCATCATGACTCCTCCATCCATCCTTGCTATCATAGTCTTCTTGTTTGGGCATTGAGAAGCAATGTGTCCATGTCCTAAACATTTAAAACACTTGATGTTAGATGGTTTAGAGTTAAGTTTAGGAACTTCCTTACCCTTATCTTCTCGGCCAAACTTGGAAGAAGGCTTGAATGGACCCTCCTTCTTTTGCCTTTCTTTCCAACTTGAAGAACTAGTAGTGTAGGACTTCTTCATGGTGAATTTTCTCTTCAATTGAGCTTCTATCTTCTCGGCCTTATGGATAGCTTCTTCCAAGGTCCTATAGCTTTGAAGTTCCAAGACATCTTGGATCTCCCTATTCAATCCATGGGTGAACCTTGCTAAGGTAGCTTCCTTCTCTTCTTGGCAATCGGCCCTCATCATAGTAAGCTCAAGATCTTTGTAATATTCTTGCACACTTCTCCCTCCTTGTGTCAACCTTTGGAGCTTGACATGCAAATCCCTCACATAAGATTTAGGAATGAACCTCCCTCTAAGAGCATCTTTCAATTGTGTCCAAGAGATAATGGAAGGTCTCCTCCTCTTTTCGGCCTCTATGAGAATTTGGTTCCACCAAACCAAAGCATATCCCTCAAACTCTAGTATGGCAAGGTTGAGTCTCTTCTCCTCACTCAAGGTAGGGTTGCAAGAAAACACTTGGTCAACCTTCATGATCCAATCAAGTAAGCCTTCGGCTCCTCCTTCTCCTAGGTATTTTGGAAGAGTAATCCTAGTATTGGCTTCCCAACCTCTTTGTTCCTCCTCTCCAAAATATCTCCTATGCATGAAAGGTTGTCTCCTATAGGTGCCTCAGTCACACCCTCTCCTATGCCCCCTCTCATCCTCATAGTCTCTATAAGCATCACTCTCATCATGGTTACTACCCTCATCACTATCTCTAGGTGAATAGTAGTGTCCTCCTTGGCTCCCTCTCTCACTTCTACTTCCTCTATTTGTTTTACTCCCTCCTTCATAGTATCCCTTTCCTTTTACCTCTCGGCCCTTCCTACTCCCTTCATCCCTAAACCTCCTTTCACTCTCTTCTCTCAACTCATTCATCTCATTTTGCAAATGGTTGAATTTTTCCGTCATGAAGTCCATCATTCTCTTAGTCTTGGGAGACAAATCATTTCCAACACTAAGTGAACTATCCATGGCTGCAATGAAAGGGTTAGTACACAAAGAAAATAATAATCAAGGACCTTACCACTCACTAAGTGTCTCACTCAAATATGAACTCGTGTATGCCCTCTTAGTGGCTCTTTCTCTAGTGTTCTCTCTAGCCTTTTACCACTCAATTCTCCTCTTAAGCTTCTTAGGTGAACCTCAACTCAAGCACAAATATGGCTACAAGTCCATGTGAAAGAGGAACAACTCTACTTTCAAGCTCAAGAATTCCAAGAAAATGGCAAAACTCTAGACAAAACTCAAGATTCCAAAGGGACAAGCAATAAAAGCTAAAATGAAGGAATAAGCTACTCAAACTCAAGGAATGGAATGTTATGTGACAAAGGCACAAACTGGACAGCAAGGAATTAGAGAATATGCTGGATCAATCAATAACCAAGACAAGCAAATAATCAAATACAAACTCAAATTTTGGTAGTGATCACTTTGAGACCGATTTTAAGCACAAATTTGGGGCTTGCGGCACAAGTAGTGTTCAAGTTATTAATGCACTAATTTGATACCAATAAAAATGATGTAAGTGCATTAATATATGGCTGGACAAGTATCAAATACAGCAAGTCTCAATTATGCAAAAATTTGAGTCAAAACAAGCTAGTCACAAGTACACACTACTAAGCTAATTTCCAAGCTACTAGTAATTTTACTAGGTGAATGAGTGTGCTATGTTTTAGCTCTAAGTCCAATTTTCTTGCTCAAATTTTCTTAACACTTCTTTAACACTTTGATAGCTTGCTGGACAGAATTTACAAGTCCACTAAAATTCACTTCAAGTACTCAAAATTTCTAGTACTTTTCAAGGCTCTTTTTCTAGCTTTCTTTTGAATTTTCTCACTTGTTTTCTTCTTTTTTTTTTATTTCTTTTCACTTGATTTCTTTTCTATCACTTGTTTTCTTTTCTTTTCTTGTGTCTAAGCTACTGGACCGAGATATATTTTGCCTAAAACAAGCATTCCAAGCTCAACTACTAGTGCTAATGCTACTACAAGGTGTAATAGGGATTTAGACCTATAGTAAGCACTCTACTAGCATGTAATGATGTTGATGTCTCAATTTTGCATGTATGAACTTGAATGTACAGATTTAAAGGTGTATGTCCAGTACCAAAACAGAGAAAAACAGAATTCACAAGGTATATAGCTCACGGTTTGGAAATTTACACATCAATTGAAAGCAAAATTGATACTAGAAGCAAGAATCAAGTGCTAATTGATGTTGAACTTATGAAATTAGTAATTACTACTAATTAAACATGAATTGACCGAACAAAACATGAATACATGACATATTTTCCAGATTCAAAATCAAAACACAAGCTACTACACGGATCTACACAATGCACCGAACAAAAATTGAAGACAAGTTCAAAAACAAGGCTAACGGCTAATTAGACATGGATTTGAATGATTTTTGCAACAAGATTTCAAGACAACTCAAGGAACTCAAAGATGAACAAGAACATGACTCAAGGAAGAAGAAAATTCAAAAGAAAATTTAAGATCTAGAAGTTTAAACTCACGGATATGAAATTCCACTTGAAGAAGGAACAAGCTCTTGATACCACTTGATGTAAGCCTTCCATGGAAGTCTCACTAGTTTGCCCAATCTTCACTTCAACAAGCTTGAGCTTCACGTTTTAATGGAGGAAATTGCGGAACATAAACTCAATGAAGAAGAAAAGTATAAAATGGAATAGAGAAGAAGATGAGGAGCGCCATGCTAGAAGCAATAAGCTCTAGGTAGAATCGCCACATGGAGAATGCACCATGATAAGACTCATAAGAGGTTTACTCAAGAAACCTGGAAGAGAAACTTTCTCTCTCAAGCAATATGCTTCTTTCTAAAATTCATCAAAAGTGTTTACAATTCAGAATTTTCCCTATTTATATGCTAATGGTTGGCGCCAAAAATTTGAAAGTTAGATTCATTCTTAATCCTTGGATTAAGATCTAGATCAACGTGTGGCAAGCCATGAGAGGCACCTCACACGGATCACCAATCTCTTCCCTAGGATTAGCAAGGAATCAAGTGGCCACGGTGAAGCTTAGAAAAAGCATGGAACATGTGTTCTTAAGTTTGAATTCCATCCCTTTGATTAGATCTAAATCAAGAGGTTGAAATTCACTCTTAAGTGGCAAGAGACATGTGACTCAAGTTTAAATTTTCTCCACTTGATTGAGTCTAGATCAAGAGGCTTAAATTCAATCTTGCATACATGTGTTAAGCCATGCTTTCACGAATTCATCCTAGCCTTTGGTGGAGATCTCATCACACGGCCTAGTTTGAAAGTGTGTTAGTGGAATTACCACTAACTTCCCTCCAAAATCTCTCCCACTCTCTCTAGGGAGAGTGTGCGCCACTCTCTCCCATTTTAGCATACAATTTCGGTATTCACTATCTATTACAAGTCGTGGCATACACTTGCCAAGCTAAACCAAAATTATTGAGTCCTAATTACTAATTATAAGTTCAAATGATTCTAAGACTATTACAAGGCTTGTTGACCAAGAAGATTTGTTGACCTTCATGTTGACTTTGACTTTGGGTCAACTTCAACTCTTCTACTTCTTGCATCCTCTTGAGCATTGACCTTGTGACTCTCCTAGAATCATTGACTTCCATGTTTGTGGTAGATGGACCTCCATCAGATAGTAGCATTTATATCTTGAGCTTCACTCTAGAACTCAGCGTAGGGTTCCAACAGCCATGGCTCCTTGCCATTCGGGAAGTCCATCCATCTAGCAACTTCCAGCATTTCAAGGATATTTTCAAAGAGATCCTTGAGTGTTTCTCTTTGGACCCATTTGCAAGGAAGAAATGTTTCTTCAACACAGATGATTTCTGTGGTCTCAGCAGTCTTCATGTTCTTAGCGGCCATTTTTGCAATTTGAAAAATGAGAGAATGTCAAGAGAGTGAGAGTGCTTGTCGAGTAGTTAAGATTTTGAGAGTAGAAAGTAATGGAATGCATTAGCAGTTTCTTGTATATATATGAATATGAAATAATTTTAGGTTAAAGAGTAGACGCAAGAAAATTAATCGTCCCTGATTTGACGTTTCCCATCATTGCCTCTCTGATGATTGATTTAACTCTGTAAATTTTGCGCGTGTCTTGTTTCTTTAAGAATTTTGCCATAAATGCCAAACATATTTAATGTTGTATTAAATGCTATATCTTGCACACTTGATTAAAATATTATAAATAATATGACGTTGCGTATGTTGAAGAGTCAGACAGATTAATTCAACTATGAATCAGACGCAACGTTTCGTCTTAACACGAAACAATATAAACGAAATTATGTGCAGACGAAAGTAATAATTAGACTGAAAATTTAACAGACAAAAGATTTATTCAAGTAAGGGAATAATTCCCAAATTCTCTTTTATAAAGTTAAAACAAGTTTCGTCTAAAGCTTTGGTAAAAATATCAGCTCATTGGAAATCTGTTTGTACAAATTGCATATCAAAGACACCTATTTGAACATAATCTCTAATGAAATGAAATCTAATTTCAATATGTTTGGCCTTTGAATGCTAAATTGGATTCTTGTTGAGATTAATTGCACTAGTGTTGTCACAAAATACAGGTATATGATTTTCAAACCTGGAATAATCTTCCAGTTGATGTTTTAACCATAATGGTTGTGAACAACATCCAGCAGCAGAGACATACTCTGCTTCTATTGTTGAAAGTGCTATAGAGTTTTGTTTCTTGCTAGGCCAAGAAATAAGTGATGATCCCAGAAACTGGCATCCTCCACTTGTACTCTTTCTCTCCACCTTATCACCAACATAATCAGCATCACAAAACCCACTCAGATTGAAATCATCATTTCTCTTATAAAATAAAGAGAGATTAGTGGATCCAACAAGATATATTAATATGCGCTTTACAGCTTGAAGATGAGATTCTTTTGGATCAGACTGAAATCTAGCACAAAGACAAACACTAAACATAATGTCTGGTCTGCTAGTAGTTAAGTAAAGTAGAGATCCAATCATACCACGATATATAGTCTGATCAACAGACTTACCAGACTCATCTTTACTTAAACTAGCTCCAGATGAATGCATGGGAGTTTTCATAGGCTTAGCATTATCCATTTTGAACTTCTTTAAGAGTTCTTTTGTATATTTCTATTGATGGATATATATGTCTTGCTTCGTCTGCTTAATTTGCAGACCTAAGAAAAATTTTAACTCTCCCATCATGCTCATCTCGAACTCATTCTACATAAGCTTAGAGAAGTTTTTGCACAAAGATTCATTAGTTGCACCAAAAACAATGTCATCCACATATATTTGTACAATAATGAAATCCTTTGAGAGATTTTTCTTAAAAAGAGTTGTATCAACTTTTCCTCTTGAAAAACCATTTTTAAGTAGATAAAAGCTTAGTCTGTCATACCATGCTCTAAGAGCTTATTTCAGACTATACAAAGCTTTCTTCAACTTAAAAACATGATTTGGCAAAGATGGATGTTAAAAACCAGGAGGATGTTTTACAAAAACTTCTTCTTCAATAAAATCATTTTAAAAAAGCACTTTTTACATCCATTTGATATAAAACAATATTTTTATGAGCAGCAAATGCAAGTAATATACGAATAGCTTCTAATTTGGCAACGGGAGCAAAGATTTCAGTGAAATCAATACCTTTTTGCTGATTATACCCTTGAGCTACTAACCTTGCTTTGTTTCTGACAACATTTCCATCTTTGTCCAGCTTATTTCTGAAGACACATCTTGTACCAATGATGCTTTTATCTTTGGGCCTTTCAACCAGAGTCCATACATAATTTCTTGTGAACTGGTTGAGTTCTTCTTCCATGGAAATTATCTAGTCATCATCTTTAAGTGCTCCCTCAATGCTTTTTGTTTCTATTTCTGAAACAAATGCATATCTAGAAAGGTCTCTAAAATTTGACCTGGTTTGCACTCCTTGATGCTTGTCTCCTACAATCAGATCTTGGGAGTGATTTGAGGCAAATTTCCATGTTCTGATTGGAGTCTGAATATTATCAGGTTGAAGAGTATACAATGAGTGTTAAATCCAACCAATGATGATCTGATTTAAGTCTAATTTGGCTTCTGCGTCTGTTCTGACAATAGCATCATTTGGTTGACTCTAATGAGTTGACCTGCAAGTTAGCAAAGGATGTTTCTAGGTCTGACATTTCTTTGTCAGCCTTTGAATTATCTTGGAATTTAACATGGATTGATTCTTCTACAACTTGAGTAAAAACTCTGTAAGCTTTAGATGTATCAGAATATCCAAGAAAGAATCCTTTATAGATTTTAGAGTTAAATTTTCCGAGATGATCCTTAGTATTAAGGATAAAACATTCACATCCAAAAGGATGGAAGTAAGATATGTTGGGTTTCCTTCCTCTTCATAATTCATAAGGAGTCTTATTCAATATGAGTCTTATCAAAATTCTGTTTTGTAAATAACAGGAGGTGTTTATTGCTTCTGCCCAAAAATATTTTTGAAGTGAAGTTTCATTTAAAAGAGTACTAGCCATCTCTTGTAAAGTCCTATTTTTCCTTTTCACAACTCCATTCTGTTAAGGAGTTCTTGGAGACGAAAAATTATGGAATATACCATTTTTAAAACAAAAGGCTTTAAACTCATAATTTTCAAATTCGGTTCCATGATCACTTCTCACAGATGCAATACATGCTCCTTTCTCATTTTGAACACGTTTATACAAGATTTCAAAAACATTGAATGACTCGTGTTTATGAGCTAGGAAGTATATCCATGTGAATCTAGAGTAGTCATATACAATGAAAAATCCATATCTCTTTCCACCAAGACTTTGCGTCTGAGTAGGATCAAAGAGATCAATATGTAACAACTCTAATGGTCTTATCGTAGAAACAACATCTTTAGATTTGAAAGATGATTTAAGTGTTTTCCATGCTGACAAGGTTCACATAGATGATTAGATTTCCAAGAAATATTTGGCAAGCCTCTCACAAGATTTCTCTTAGATATTTTTGAAATATATTTTAGACTTAAATGTCCAAGCTTTTTGTGTCATATATGTCCAAGTTACATTTTGATCACTAAGGTCAGAAAGACACACTTCATATAGATTGTGCTTTCTTCTTCCCTTAAACAGAATGGATTTGTCATTGTTTCTAACTATGCATTCATCAGAGTTAAAGGAAACTTCATATCCGCTGTCACAAAATTGACTTATGCTATGCAGATTGAAATTTAATCCTTCAACATAAGAGACATTTTGAATAAGTGGGTTGGGTGATTTACCAATAGTTTGAATCCCAAGAATCTTACCTTTTTCAGATCCATATGAAACAGACCCTTTACTTGGTCTGAGGTCTTGGAACATAGACAGACTTCCTGTCATATGTCGCGAGCATCCACTGTCCAGATACCAACTTGAATCCTTCTTTCTTTCTATTGAAGATATCTGCAACAAGAATAATTTGTGATTTTGGTACCCAAATCTTCTTAGGTCCTGCTTTGTTAGTGGAGGGTTTTCTCATGTTAAAAGTCTTTAGATGACTTTTATAGACATTTGGAACCCTATTATAATTTGCATGCATGCTCTTACGAATAGACGAAATAGTTGATGACTTTGTTTTGTCTGTACTTGAATCATATCCAAGTCCACTGTTATCAAAAGAAGGTCTTCCATAAGTTAAAATATTATTAAGCTTGGAAGAGCGTGATGTGAACTTGATTAGATCTTTTTTCAAAGAATTATTTTCTTCTCTTAGTCTTTTGACTTCAAGACGAAGATGATTCTTTTCAGATTCATCTTTAGAGGATGCTTCGTCTGAAGTTCCTTTTTGTGATAAGTTCTCATTTATAGCTTTTAGTCTTGAGACTTCTTCCACAACTGTTTTTAGCTTGGTTTTGCAAGATTTATATTCTTGAGCTATAAACTGAGAATTTGCAAGAAGAACATCATATGAAAGATCTTATTCTTCTAAATCTGAATCTGAGGAAGATGAAAGAGATTTGTTTAGAATTTTTACCTCAGATGATGTTGAGTCTCCTGCCATGAGACATATATTTGTAGTTTCTTCTTTTCCAAAGTCATCTGAACTCTCTGTGTCGAGATCTTCCCAAGTAAGTAAACTTTTCTTTTTTTTTTATCCTTTTGGGTTCCATCTTTTCTTTAACCTTGGACAGTCTGTTTTTATATGCCCAGGTTTTCTGATGTAACCCTTCCATGGAAGTCTCACTAGTTTGCCCAATCTTCACCTTAACAAGCTTGAACTTCATGGTATGAATGGAATAACATGCAGAACTAACACTCAAGAAGAAGAAAGGTATAAAATGAAGAAGGTAAGGAGATGAGGAGCGCCATGCCTAAGTAATATGCTCTAGGTAGAATTGCCACATGGAGGATGCACCATGATAAGACTCAAACAAGGTTTACTCAAGAAACCTAGAGGAGAACTTTCTCTCTCAAAGCAATGTTCTTCTTTCTAAATTCATCAAAACTGTTTACAAATCTAAAATTTTCCTATTTATACTCTAACAGTTGGCGCCAAGCTTGGTGAACAAGGATCACATGCTAACCCTTGGATTATGGACTTGATCAACATATGGAAAGCCTTGAGAGGCACTTCACACGGATCAAGGTTCATAACCTTAGGATTAGGAGGTGATCATAGGGCCATGGTGAAGCTAAGCAAGGCATGGAACATGTGTGCTTAAGTTTGAATTTCCACCTCTTGATTGGATCTAGATCATGTGGCCGAAATTCAAACTTGAGTGGCATGAGAAATGTGACTCAAATTTAAATATTGGCCTCTTGATTAAATCATGATCAAGTGGTGCTAATTCACTCTCATGTTTTGTGCCTTAGCATGCTTCACACGGCTCCATCTCCACCCTTGAAGGAGATCTCATCACACGACCTAGTTTGAAAGTGAGTTAGTGGAATTGCCACTAACTTCCCTCCAAAATCTCTCTACTCTCTCTAGGGAGAGTGGCGCACACTCTCTCTCAATTTTAGCACTAAAATTGTTTATTTAAACTAGTACATGGTCGTGGCATACACTTGCCTAATTTAAGCCAAAATTATTAGTCTCAAATCCTAATTACAATTCAAATAATCCTAAGACTATTACAAGGTTTGTTGACCAAGAAAAGTTCATGAGGAGTTGACTGTTGACTTTCATATTGACTTTGACTTTGAGTCAACTTCCTCTCTTCCGCTTCTTATATCCTTCTAAGCATAGACCTTGGTAGTCTTCTTGAATTGCTGACTTCCATTGTTGGAGTAGATGGACCCCATCATTTTCTGCACTCATAACAAACTACTTCAGATTCTTCTTCTTTTTTGAAAGGTTTCTCATAAATCCTTTTGTCTTTTCTTTTGAAGAATCTTTGTCAACGACCTTTCTTCGTCATTATTTTCTTGAATCTCCTAGCCATTAAGGAGATCTCGTCATCAGTTGAATCTTCAGTGTTGTCAGATTTAGTTGAGTCTACTTTGAGAATTTTATGTTTCTTTTTGTTTCTTTTGCTAGACTCCTCTTTAGGGACTTCATCAATAGTAGATAGAGTTATAGGCTCTTTGACTTTGATCTTTTCCCTTTTACTCAGGTGAACTTCATGTACTCTTAGAGCACCAATGAGTTCGTCCAGAGTTAAGGTTTTCATGTCTCTACCAACGTATATAGCAGTTGACATGGCTTCCCAAGGAAAGGGAAGACTATCTAGAATCTTCATATTGTTTTGGGCTTTAGTGAAGGTGATGCCTAACACAGTTAATCCATTTAATATTGTTTAGAATCTTCTGCATGGAGAACATTTCTTATTATCTTTGCATTGTGACAGCTTTTCTGAGTCGACATCCTCTTGTTCCTTCGTGAGAGATTTTTAGAGCATCCCAAAGCTCCTTAGGTTTTGTAGGCACATAATCTATTATATTTTGTTCTGGACAAAGAACATGTTATAGCATAACGAGCTTTATTGTTGAATTCCATTATAGTGTATTCTTCATTTCCCCATTGTGCTTCAGGTTTAGTTAGGGGAATGTCTCCTTCAGTGATGATCTTTCAGAATCTATGTTGGGTAGACTTGATGTACATCTCCATTCTGTCTGCCCAGTAAGGATAGTCATCTCTAGAGAAAGCTGGAGGTTTGTTCATATATGATCCTTCTACTATTAGCATCGTCTTGGAAGTCTCCATCTTAGATCTTTTTCTTTAGCAGCTGTCAGGCACTCAACCCTTAAAGACTGAGCTCTGATACCAAATTGTAAAATACAAATACACAAGAAGGGGGTTAAATTTTGTTTTCTAATTGAAAACTTTTTCAGACGATGCATTTTGCGTCTGTATAAAAACTTTTAGATCAGACGCAAACTTTAACTTGTTATTTAAAGATTGATTTTAATTAAATTTGCATTTTAAGTTAGTAAGTAGTTAAAAATAATCAAAGCAATAATATTTTTAAATTTGTTCGTCTTATGAAAGACTACGTCTAGTTACCCAGCAACTTGCTGAGGTTCCACTAAGAGTATTCTTTGAACCCAACCACTCTTGGCTAATAATACATATATTCTTTGAACACAACCTTCTCAAGCTAAAGCGGTATTCTTTGACCCCAGCCTTCGTAGGCTAAACCCAGGTATTCTTTGAACACAACTTCCACAGGCTAACCAAGGTATTCTTTCAATACTTAGCCTACTCAGGCTAAAGAAGGTATTATTTGGACTTCAGCCTCCACAGGCTAGACTCACGGTATTCTTTGGACTACCAGCCTCCGCAGACTTGATGCAAGGTATTCTTGAAACACTTAGCCTCTTCAGGCTATAGAATTACCATAACAGTGGCTTACAATAAGTTCAAATAAAAAATATCCTATACGAAGAGAGGGATTTTACAATGAAGTTTCTATTCTAAGTTTGTGGCGAGCAAACATGTTTTCATGAGAGCTTGAGCGAGTATGAATATTCTTGATCAGAGTAGTTTGCCAATTTCAACTTGCAAAGATGAAGCCCTTTTATAGGTGCTTGCGTGAAGTAACCATTAGATTGTAGATGTTAATGTTAGTCCTTGTCTTGGGTACTTTCGCATCTGGTAGAGTGAGCAATCAGAACATTTAATGGAAAGTCAGTGATTGTCAGTGTGAGATCTGCCTTTGACTTGATTCGCTTAGAGATTTCACTAAAACGTACAACTACTTTTCCTGTTGCAGAGGTTTATTTTGAAATCCCTTTCCACCTTTAGAACATTCTGAGTAACGGTTGAATAGAGATGTATGCATGTGTTACTCAGAGTCTTAGACTTCATAAAGAGTAGACGAATGAATAATTATAATGAGTTGAGTGTTGAATTCATTCGTCTATCTTCAATCTTCGTCTTCAACTATAGTCTTCAAATCTTCATACTTGAGCTCATGACTTGAAGTTGAGACGCGCTCTCCGTCTGATCTGCAAAGTTCTTCGTCTAATAACAAATACTTGAAGTATGACGACTTAAACTTTGCGTCTGGAACTTCTAAAGTTTTGAGGGTGCATCTTTCGTCTATGCAATTAATGATCAGTCTGATCATTGTTCCCTCAACGTCTGTAGATATTTTCGTCTGTCTTGTAATTATCAAAATTAAGATCTAATTCATTTTGACTTAACACAAGGTAGTAAGCAACAATGCTAAGAGCAATAATAAACCAAAAGGAGTTCGTTACATACCTTAAAGAGTCGAGTGATGAAAAGAAAGTGAAGTTAATGCTTATGGTATGAGAGTAGGTTTAGAGAGAATGATAGAGGCCACCTTCGAGGATGATCCAAATTCAATGTTGTCTCATTCTAGCTTTAACCAAAGATCATCATAGGAATCCAAGAACAAAGGTCTCGGCCATGGAGATTTGTTTAGGTGTTTTGGTGTTTAAGAAATCAAAGCAAAGCGGAATAGATAAGAGATGGATGGTTGACGCCAAGGAGAAGCTCCTATAAGCCTAGGAGGAACCGCCACAATGGAAGCAAGATGATATTGATAAGATTCAAGGAAATTCCCTAAGGGAACTAAGAGAACTATTTTCTCCAAAAACTCAAGGTTTCATTAAAATTTCATCAAAAGTTCTTACACATGTCACAACCAAGGCTTTATATAATGAGTCTTGCTTGGCCTTCAAGTAATCCTAACTAAGGTTTAAACTAAATTAATCCTAGTTAGGGACCTAAGCTAGTCGTAACATTACCTTCACTATCATGTAACCAAGTGAGTTACTTGGTAGTTAAGTTGGTTAGGCTTGCACATGGTTTCACATGGCCTTCACATGGGTGCACATGGCTTTGTCTCCAAATCGTGCCCATGTGATTAGCCAAGTCATTAATCCTTGCCAATTAGTGATTAAGGGTGAGATATTCTTAATTAAGTGAAGGCATGGATCCTTAACTTAATTAAGAGTTCATCCTTAATCCTAAGTGTTTCAAGATTTCACACAAGGGATGTTTTTGCAAACTTAGTTTATTTTGAAAACATTGCCTGACCCTTGATGCTTAGGGATTTTATGGCTTGCCTAAACCTATGAAAACCGTGGGCTTTGGACCCTTGAGTCATACCTTAGAGCTATGACATAGGACTTATTCTTGTTCATACAAATTTACAATTAGATTACAAGTCTTAAGCCCTATACTACCATGGTCTTCTTTGTCTTGGAGCTTCTTTGCTTCTTCTTCAAGCCTCCTTTGCATGCTTCTAGTAATCCTCCAAGATGTTCCTACATCAAACCCTCCTTCTTTGCTTGAACTTGTACTCAAGTTAACATCTTCATTTGGACCTACATCAAACAAGGAAAGATCAGTAATATTAAAGGAGTTACTACCACCATACTCACTTGGAAGGTCTAGGTTGTAGGCATTTGGACCCAATTTCTCAATGATCTTGAAAGACCCATCTCGTTTTGGAAGAAGCTTGGAGCTCCTCAAAGTAGGGACTCTCTCTTTTCTTAGGTGTACCTACACCATATCTCCTACTTTGAAATCAATAGCTCTATGGTTCTTGTTATATGTTTTAGCCACTTGCTCATTCTTATTTTCAATTCTCTTTTCCTTTGGCCAAGGCAACTCCATAGGGTTCTCCAAAAGTGCCCAAGAAATTTAGAGTCATGGTCACCCACTATAATCTTAGGGACTCCATGAAGTCTCACTACTTCTTTGAAGAAAAGTCTTGCAATATTTAATGCATCATCTACTTTCTTGCAAGCTATAAAATGAGCCAAGGACAAAATCCATGGAGATGTCCATCCAAGGTGTGGTAGCTTGCAGAAGAGGTTGGTACAAGCCATTGGGAGAGACCTTTGACTTAGCTTTGTACAAGTGATACACTTGGAAATATGTTTTGCTACTTGGGCCCTCATGTGAGGCCAAAAGAAATTCTTTTGTAATATAGCCAAGGTCTTGTCTCTTCCAAAGTGACTCATCATACCTGCCTCATGGGTTTCAATCACCAATAGGTCCCACAAATAAGACTTAGGCACACACAATGCTTGTTCTTTAAAAAGATATCCATTGTGACTAAAATAATCTTTGAATGCACTCTTGGTACTTGATTCCCAAAGATGACCGAAGTTTTTATCATGGGCACACATAGATTTAATATGATCAAATCCATACAACTTACATTCAAGCATGTTAATCAATGTGTACATTCTACTCAGGGGCGGAGCCAAGAAATTGAGTTGGGAGGGGTGAATTTTTTTTTTTTAATTAGTTTTTATTTTTTTTTTAATTTTTCTTTACTTTTTTATTTTAGTGTATTACTTTTTATTTAATTTCTCTAGAATAAGATAATGCACTTATGAAAAGTAACTTAAAATTATTTTAGTTTATTTAATTATAATTTTTAATCAAAAATACATTATTAATGATTAAAAATTATTGTTATGATAAAAAATTTCTTAAATAAATATATAATATGATAGTAAACTTTAAAAAAATGAATATCAAAAAAATTTAGTTATAATTTTTGAGTAAAGAATTAAAAAACACATCATTAAAAATTATTTTTATAATCAACAATTTCTAAAATAAATACATAACATAACAGTAAAATTTTAAAACTAAAGTTGAATATTAAAAAATTCAAAACTAAAAATCATTTAGATGGGATTTTAAAACTAAAGATAAATATTTAAAATTTTAAAATTAAAAATCATTCAAATAGGAATTTTAAACATGTATGATTTTAAAATTAGATATAAAATTATAAATCAAAAACAAAAAAATCATCAAAAATTAAAATTTATTACTATTATATAATATATTATTTATTATTATAAATTATTATTTAAAATAATTATATATATATATATAATGTTAAAAAAATTGGGGCGGGGGAGGCATGGCCCCTGACACACGCGTCGAACGTGCTTCAAATAAAATCGAATTTAGCTACTATTTTGCAGTAATAGTGGACTCGAATCGTTTCCCTATGGATTACTTTGTTATTTCTCTATAGCCGAAATTTTAAATGCAATTTTGGGGGTTTTTGTGTAGAGGGAAAATTAAATGCAATTCAATAGTAAAAATTAACCAATGACAGTAATTAAACAATAATTAAAAAGTAATTAATAGATTATTAAAAGGTACCAATCCGATCTCTGTCAGATCCCAATTTCCCTCATTGGTTCAACAAAATAAAGGCATTCATATATGCAGTGCATTGGAACCGAGATCTCTGCACTAACGCTCTAAGATTTTAGAGAATTATCATCGAACACTTAGTGGCCTTTAAACTCACACGATCGCATGAGAGCACATAACTTGGTTTCGAATCATATAATTAGTTCTCTGCATTCATTATCAATCAACAATGATAGAATCAACAATCTCAATCCAAAATATTAATCAACATAATGGAATCAAAATTATAGAATCTAAAACGAGTGCTCATGCAATCGAAAACGGAGAACCTAAGGAAATTAGGGATCCTATTAAGATCGAATTGGTTGATGAAATTAGTTACGCATAATCGAAATTAGGCTAAGCATAAATCGGAATTTTATAACAGAACAATTAAATTGCAAGAAGTAATAGAAAACAAGAATTGGAATGGAAATCTTGAAAACCCTACCAGAGCGACTTGAACGGAAAAGAGCAATGCTGAAAATTGAAATTAATTGAAAGACAAAAAGTGTGCATCAGATTTTTAGGTTTGGGGTGTTATATAGGGGGTAAATCATGTGCAAGGCACATGATTTTTAAGTGTCTGAACACCCCAATTCGTAGCCCAATTACAACTTTACAAAATGGGCCAATTACATTGATTTAAAAAGGGCCTATACTAATTCTTTACGCTGGAATTCCCGCATCAATTTCTTGCGTCACTTTCGAGCCTCATTTCACCCAAGATGCAGTCCGAATTAACTCTTCATGTATTCATAACTTTTGTAGCTCTTTGAGTTCTCTTTAATTTGACATATAATAGACCTCAAACAGAGTTCTGTGGTGAGAGTTATGCTCGTTTTAGTGAACCTTGTCAAAATTGGAATTTTCAGTGAATTAGAACAAAAATAAGCACTTTAGGCCCAATTAAGCCCAAACTCATAAATGCATAAAATCATGCTAATTGACCATTAATCATGTTGTATTAGGATATAAAAGATGCAAAGAAAGAGATCAAAATAATGACTCATCAAATTCCCCCACACTTATTCTTTTGTACTCTTGGGCAAAACTAAGTTCTAAATCTTAAATAAATCATGATCTTGGATACAAAAATTCATCTAGTCTAAACTATTCACATTCACAAAACAGTCATCAAAGTATCAGAACTGAACATAGTAATCAGAGCAAAGTCAACATAAAGATTACATATTATAGTGTTGAACAGTTCCTACTTCAGGTTAGGTCAATCAAGTTCTGAATCAATCATGCAAGTCAACAATAAGTAATGACCTCACCAGGAGTGTATCACTCTAACTCTCAAGTGTCTCAGGCAGATGCTTACTCTCAAAACATTAAAATGAATATTATCTTACCATAGACTTGCAATTATTCTAGCTCTCTACCACTAATAATCATAGTCATGCATGATTCAAAAGGACTTGCAAAGGATGTAATGGGGTCAAGGATAAAAGTTTGATAAATTTGGTCAAGTGACTACTATTTCACAGATATTGAAAACAACATCAACAAATTACAAAAGATATCAAAATTATATAATAAACCTACAAAGTTGCTATTTCAACAACTGCTTAAGTACTTAACTCATTTTGCACACTTATTTAGATTAAAATTTTACTACTTTACTTTTATTTCTTTTTCATTTTCCATATATTTTTTTTCCAATTTTTTTTCTTTATTTTTTCCAATTTTTTTTAATACCACTTTTGGTATTTATTTTTCTTTTTCATCTGTATCAGACTCAAATAGCAAAATAGCACTGAGATAACATTTACACAAGTGTGCTGGTCAAAAAAACAACCAAAATGTGTCAGTTCTAAAACTCAAACCCAAATCATGCAATATTCCACCCCTTACACTTATTTTTCTTCACGTCCCGAGCAGAAACCCCCACACTTATCTGCTTCACAAAACCAAAAGATGAACAATTAACTCAATATCTTTGAAATCAGGACCACATTGTTTTACTCGTGAGGCTTGTAATATAGGTATGGAAAGAAAAGGTTTTAGGCACAAAAGGGGTTAGCAAGGGATAAAATGCAAGGTAGGTTTTTCTGGTCAAGTGGGGAAGAAGAAATGAATGCCTCAATCATGACCATGCATTAAGTGATAAAATTTCACTTTGAAAAGAATGAAAGCAAGCTCTGAAAAATAGCTTCCACAAATGACATATATCACACTAAAAGAAAGAGAATGGCATGCATATGAATCCATTCAAAACAGGCCCAAAAACTCACAGGGTCAAATTGTCAAGTACTTATTAGAGACAATACAAAACCAATCCATACAGACTAATCCACAATCCATCAGAGGGTTATATCAACACCATAAAATAATCTGAAAATCAACTCAGCTTAGATTTCAGTTCAGATTCTCAACATATAGACCATAATGCAGATATAATAATAGGTAGACCAAAATCACAAAATCTCTAAGTATCAAAAATTAACTATAAAGAAGTATGAATGTTATATTTATTTACTCCTACTTACTTCCTAATTATAGAAGGTGGATAGATAAGAAATGAATGAAAATAAAACGGAAAAGAGTGGAGGGAGAAAAGAAAAACTCCCTCGGCCGCTCAAAGCGGCAGTGAGTCTGCAAGTGTGACAATCTCTTGCTCTACGGGCTGCTCAATGGAGCTCTCATTATAACACTTTAATCGCTGCCCGTTCACCATACCTACTACAAGAAACAAATACCCTCTTGAGTCAAATATCACAAAATCATCTACAATAATATGTAAGTCATTCTTTATCAGTGCAAATGATTCAGGGTGTAGGTATATTTTTGTGCTATAATCAGTGCATGGTGGTGGTGGGAATAAGTTGAATGCAATAATCATAACTCTCCATTTATTCATTTTAATCTTGGCATCTAATTGAACAATTCGCATGTTTCACTTACTGTCAAAATAAAGAACATGGAATAATGAACTCCAACATCAATAACACAATTTAAAAGAGAGTAAATAATTAGAGTGTTTCAAGGTAGCATGGTTATTTTCTACTCCATCTATAATGTGTTTAGACATTAGTTCGCTAATAAATGTAGAAGTTTGCACTTGTGATGTAGGAACATCTAGGAGTATCACGAGGAGTATGCTAAGGAAGCTAGAAGAGGAAGCAAGGAATCTCCAAGATCAAGAAAATAGTAGCATGGGCTTTATGATTGTAACCTACTTGTAGACATGTATGAACAAGGTCCTATGTAATAGCTTAAGGGCTTAGTTGTTAAGAGTCCAAAGCCCTCGGATCACATAGCCAAATAGCAAGCCAAAGATCCCTAAGATTCAAGGTTTCCACAAGGTTTCTTAAAAAATTTTAAGTTTTCAGTTAAAATTTGTGAGGAACCTTGAAATCACTTAGGACCAAGGGAAGAGACCTCCTTGTGTTGATGACTTGGCTAATCACAAGTAATTAAGGATTGATGACTTGGCTAATCACATGGATACCAAGGGAAGACAAACCCATGTGCACCCATGTGAGAGCCATGTGAAGACCATGTACTTCTTAACAACCAAGTAACTCACTTAGTTACTTGGTGGTCAAGCAAGCCATGGTTTAGCTTAGGTATCCTAACTAGGATTAGGCTTAGTTAACCATAGTTAGGATAACTTGGAGTCCAAGTCATAGGTGCCTATAAAAGCCCTTGGCTGAAACACTTGTAACACCTTTGATGAAAGTTTGAATGCAAGAGCTTTGAAGCTTTGAGAGAATTTTTCTCTTGTTCCCTTAGGAAATTTCCTTGAATCTTATCAACGGAGTTCTTCTTCCATTATGGCGGTTCCTCCTAAGCTTATGGGTTTCTAACCTTGGCGCCACCATCTTCTTCCTCCTTCCGCTTCATATCCTTTTCTTCTACCTTTCTAAACACCAAAAACCACCATGGCCGAAGAGCTTCTTTGGTCCAATCCTTCGGTGCATCATGGTTGAGGACTAGACTTGGGCAATCCGAACGCTTCATTGGAGAATTCTTCAAGGAGGCCTTCATCAACTTGGCTCTCCATTTTTAACTTTTTTAACGACCTATAAGAATATGTAACATCATGAGAACAAAAGTCATTAGGAATAACTAAGAGGTTCAAATTAGCAAACTCAATGATAGTCCAGACTTTAATTCCATAAGAGTCTAAAGTGAAACATATAGTGTTGTTCATATTGCAATTATAAAGAGTATAAAATGATAAAGAAATCTCCCCTAATGGTTGCTCTGATTTCCTGGATGCTTCACTTTTTCCACAGTGTTTGTTCCAAGGAAACTTTATGGACAATTCTCCACTAGGTACCAAGACATGAGGATTTTTGTAAGGAGGAGGGTCACTGATGGAGGACCATCTCCAAAAGCTCAACCAAACTCTCCAACCTTACTTTTCAATTTTGGGCTTCTAATAAAATTCGCTGCTGATTTTTGCATCTGACCTGTTTCAGTATTTCGATCATAACTCGAGCTACACAAGTCCAATTGATGCGTTTTTGGTGCCAAATTAAAGAAGACTTCAAGGGCTACAAAAGCTATGAAGACACTAAAACCCATTTCGAACTGCAACTAGTTGGAAAATGAGCTTGAAGTTAGCGTTGGAATGCTTCCAGGAATTTTCAGCGAAATGTTTTAATGTTTAGGCTTATTAATAGTTTTCTTTCAATTATGTAATTGTTTTAAGGATTTAATTTGGGCCTAAACTTGTAATAAACAAATAATTAGTGACCCTTAGATAGGATTCTAATCCAAGGGTTAAGCATAGAAGCTTGGAGTGCAAGCTTGGCACCATAACCATTAGATGAGGATACTAATCCAAGGGCTAAGCTTAGAAGCTTGGAGTGCAAGCTTGATGCCATAACCGTTGGATGAGGATCTACATCCAAGGGTGGAGGATTGATCCTTGTCCTCCAAGCTAATCAAGCTTCCACCACAAGCTTCCCTTCATAGCCATTAGATTAGTTCCTTGCATAGCAAGCTAGCTCCACACCTTAGTAGTATAAATAGGATTTCTTTTGTAATTCAAACACTTTTGATAAAATTTCTGAATATTGAATTAAGCTAAGAGCTTATTCTTTGAGAGTGTTCTCTCTTGTGTTCTTGTGAAGAACCTTGAATCTCATCAATGGCTTCCTTGTCCATTGTGACGGTTCTACCTCTAGCTTATTGGCACTTGCCATGACGCTTCCATCTCTAAACTCCTTCCGCTTTCTATTTCTTTTTCTCCTTGAGGCCTTGAGCTTCTTCTTCATTTGTCCAAGCCTCCATTGAGGCATGAAGATCCGCAACTTATATGCTCTTCTCCTTGAGGATTGCATCAAATTTGGTATCTAGAGCTTGTTTTACTTCAATTGGAGCATTCTTCTATCCGGTTCGAAAGGAAGGGATTATAGCATATGCAGACAAGCTCAGAGAGAAAGGGTTTGATTTGCAAAAAGATTCCTTCTTCATGAGCCTTCTGAGGAACTGTAACCCCCCCTTATTTACTTACTTTAATTATATTCTAAATAGTAATTTAAAGTGGTTAATGATGTAAATAAGAGAGAGATTTAGGAAACAACATTTTTATTACATAATATTTAAAGGTCATTACATCTAGGTTGCATAACTTTGTCATTTTATTATTTTACATAACTACCTTTCTACTTCCTTATAACATCTACCCAATACTTCTACACGCAAAACATAACAAACATCTTTACATCAAGAGAGTAGCATCAACCATTGCAAAACATCCACATCTTCTTAACCCTGCAAATCTGCTCCTTCGAACGTTGTTCGGGATCATCACAGGTGTTAAAAACACAAAACACAAAGGTGAGCTTTCCTTAACCATAATTATAAACAATTGTTTGTATTTCAATGAAAAACCTTTTATTTTATAAATCTAGAATATTTTTCATCGAAAATATCATTTTTAGAATAATACTTCAAATACTTATCCATGATCATCAAAGTATCAATCACAAAGTAAGGTAACCGACAACCATCCACCAAAACAAATAAACCATTAATCATAATCAATGATTCAGTCATGGATTCCAATGAATCATATATTCAATCAAACACACAATCAATAATGTATGCTCCTAGTTCTATATGATGCATGAACCTCCACCATGCATTTTCACTCTTTACTCAAAATGCAATGTGGCGCCCTCCACTGGAATAGCCTGTGGCATCTGATTCTCACACTCAACAGACCCACCAGAGGTAGACACTCCGTAATTTGTCGAGTTCCCTCAGTGTCCGGCAGGACCTCCCCCGCAACATGTGATCATCATGAGCAGGGAAATTTCCCCACCAAGAGAACCCCCCAGTCCACGACATTCCACTCACTCAGACGGGAACCCGTTCAAGGACTTACGGACTTGGTCTACTACTATCTGATGGTCCCTTTGGGTGAATCTAGAGGGGGAGTGAATAGATTCTAGTTCACTTTGGCCTATTTTCCGTGAGTTACAAATTCCTTTTAATTCAAACAAAGTATATTCAAGTTGCAGCAGAAATATCAAAGGAATTATCAATAGCAAATATGTAATCAATATTCAGTTTATACAATGTGTATCTACCCTTTCCAGTTGAAGTTGATTACCAAGTTAATTACTGAGTTAATTACCAATTTACCAAACAAATTGCAGAAGTTAAACAATGATAGCAGCAATATATGGTAAATGATAAAGAGTGTAAGGAAGAAGAAGAGTGCACAATGATTTATACTGGTTCAGCCAACTGCCTACATCCAGTCCCAATCCAACAACTGTTGCAATTGGTTTTCCACTATCAAATGATCCCTTTTGTGTTCTATTACATTCACTCTGCAACTAGCAACACAAAAACGAAATCAAAACACCCAAACCAGTTCTTTAACCCAAAGAACTGTCCTTCACTGATTTTGGAACACCCAAAATCAAACCTTTGAGAAAACACTTCTCAAACTCTTACTCTATCCAGAGAGACCTCTCTCCTAGAGTAATAACTCAACAATCAAATTGACAAACAAAAGATCAGTTTAGAAAACACCTGAGTGTAGATTCGATCAAAATTTAATAGAACTTTGAATATCACCCAATGACTATAGTTGCCTTTTTTCTCAAAACTCTTTCAAGAACTCTTGAAGTTCTTAGTGATTTCTCTTGAAGAAAAATGATAAGCTCTCTTAGAGAGGATTTGAAAGTGTATATACTTTTCTGAAAATGGATTTCAAGTCTTTCAAGAGTGTTTTCAAATCTGTACAAAAAACTCTATATCAAAAACTATTTTTGGTTTTCAAAATAGCCTCCTTTTATAGAGTAAGATGAAGCCTCAATTGTTGACAATTTGATGCCTCAAATTTCAAACAATTGGAGCCTATGTTTTCTGAACGTTGGGGCATTAAATTTTAGAACGTTGGAGCCTCAAAAATTGACTTTTATGAAGTTTAAAATTGATTGGAATAATTGGGGAATCAAGTGGGATGTTAGAAAAATCATTTTAGGCAACTTTTAATCTTTCTCTGCGGTAATCGATTACAGATCGTGGTAATCGACATCGCCAGATGAAATTCATTCTGGTGATTTTTCTTCACATGGTAATCGACATGCCTTATGGTAATCGATTCAAGCTCGTGTAATCGATTACAGCCTTATGGTAATCGATTACTCCATTGTAACTCTTAGATTTTGAAATGTTGGAGTTACTTTCGTCATTCTTTTACTTCCCGTCGTCGACGATGTAGTTTATTAAGATCGCATGAGTAGTCTTGAAGTTTCGCCTTATCCTTCCATCTTAGATTTCACTTTATGGTAAGACGAAGACTTTAGCTTGAGTAGTCTTGTGGATGTATCGCCTGATCTTCACTTCCCAGGACGTTTCGATGCAATTCTTCGATCGAATGAGTAAACTTTGAAGTCTATCATCCGATGTATATCGTCGATATGTATCGTCGATATATATCGTCGATATGTATCGCCTCGATACCTATCGTCGATATGTATCGCCGATACCTTTCGCCTGTACCCTTTAAATCTGCTCTTTCGTCGGTACCATCTTCAATCACCCTTTAAATCTGGTACCCTTTCGCCTCGTACCCTTTTCGTCTGGACCCTTTCGCCTGGTACCCTTTACCCTTTAAATCATTCCACTCTCTGGACCCTTTATGGTACCCTTTCGTCGATGTATCGTCTCGATGGATTTTCAAACAAAGAACAACACATACATTCCTATTCTAACCAATCAATACACATGAAAAACTCCTAAATACATTCATCTAAGAAAACCAAAATTACATTACATCAAAATCAAAAACACCAAGAGAGACACCAAAACCTCATCAAGCTTTAGTTCCAACAATCTCCCCCTTTTTGGTTTTGATGTACCAAATATCAACAAGGGTTTTCTTTGGAGTTTTTAGAATATGTGTTGATCTTCTAAAATTCCTGCAATTGATAGAAATAACCAAATACATAGTATATTGCAGTTTCACCATACATTCCATTATGTATCAGAGCAATATCATATAGAATCATTCATTCATAAGACATGATTCAGTTCATATTCAAAGACTAATGACCAGGATAATTGAAGACATTGCAGATTTTAAACCATAAAAAAATTCAGTTTGTTCATAATAAACAGAGCACTACCAAGAATTTCTATTTCTCCCCGATCTAGGATAGCCTATGATTTCTCTCCCCGTCTTAGAATAACCTATGATTTCTCCCCTATTTGGTATATCAATAAGCAAAAAGGAATCTATTGGAAAGGAACACTACATAGTATCAAAACGAGCATGAAGAGATTCCATCATTTCCTTGAGCTCTTGGAAGCGCTCTTCGTTTGCTTCGTCTACCTCTTCTATGCGTTTCTCAATCTCGTCCAATCTATCAATGACAATGGACTCGAAGCGTGACTTGGGGATGTATTCCCCTGCAGCTGAATCATCATCATCTGGATGTGATTGAGATGCATCTCCTTCTTGTTGCTGTTGCTCTGGTTGTGCTTCCTCCCTTGGTATCCATCCAGCATCAGTCTGTACCAATCTCATCATTTTTAATGCTCTTTCACCTATGATGTGAATGTCCTTTACCACCTCTCTATGTTCATTTGTGACATCAACTTGAAAATACTCAAGTACACGTGAGATGAACAGAGAGTAGGGACACTTATTATCCATGAATTTCTTTGCCTTTAGCATGTTGTCCATCACAACATAAGGCCAATCAATCTGAATCCTATTCTTCAGAGCAGAAATTATCACTAAATCTTCTTCAGTTAATTGGGCATGGTTGGCTCCTCTTGACCAATATCCAACAAATGGTGTAATGTAAAAGTTTATCATCAAGCATTCAACCCACCAATATTATATGTGATTTTCTTCCTATTCTCTTTTCTAGCGGCCTTTTTTCTCGCTTCCCAAATTTGGGGATTTCTCGGCAAACTCATATAAACGAATCTTTGTTAAGATGGATTCCTTGTTCTTTCAATAATTCAAATGTGGGTCTAATACCCTCCTCTCTCAATCCAAAGAATTTGAAAGAATAAATCTCTAGAGAAAATGATGGGTTTGCCTTTTACCTCAGACTCAAGCATTTCGGAATCATCGTCTGGTCGAAGGTTGGAGTAGAATACTCTCACCAAATCAGGATAGATGTAACCCTTCAGACTAACGAACTTCTCAAGATTTTGTTCCCTGAGAAGCGTTTGAAAGATAAACCCTTCAGTATCCAGCCACATTGTATCCAAAATTTTTGCAGGAACAAGCTCCTTTCCTGCATACTTGCCATAGAAGAGTTTTTCTTGAGCTTTAGAGGTGAACCATGGGTGAATGTGTTCCTCCATGGTTTCTTCAGGAGTTGAGGAGTTCTTCCTTTTGGAAGATGATTCTCCCTTCTTTGAACGAGATGGAACACTTGAAGTGGATTTGTGACCCATGTGTTTGGTTCGTTTTCCTTTTCCTTGACCTTCCATGGATGAATTGAAGAAGAAGATGAAGAGTTTCTAGAGAGAGATGAGAGAGTTTTAGAGAGAGAAAGGGGTTCTATGGTTTGGATTTGATTAGAATGAACCCTAAAATCTGAAATCCCTCATTAAACCTCTCAAATTTTGGTCTAGATTCGTTGAATCTTGAATTGAATTTCCGAAGAGGCCCATTAGCACTTGAAGTAAGCTATCGGATCGTGTGTAATCGATTACCATTGTATGGTAATCGACATCGCTGGTAGTAATCTAAAGAGGGGCTCTTTTCTCGATCGTGGTAATCGATTACCATTAGGTGGTAATCGACATCTCGAGAGCAAATTAAAGATTTGCCTAAAAACAGAGCATGGTAATCGATTACCGAGTGTGTGGTAATCGATTACTACCGAGAGTAATCCTAAAAACACTTAATTTTCCATATTCTCGCAATTGTGTTGGTCATATCTATTGAATGTAATGAATTCATATCATGTTAAAGCATTATGAATGAGTATTCTTACTATGTTTAGGGAGTTCAAGAGGTGTTCTTCACTTAGTATACCAAGATTGGTTCTAAGTTTGAAGAATCTCTCCTTTGGCAAAGGTTTTGTGAAGATATCTGCATGAGCCGATTCTCAGTATCAATAAACTCTACATTGCAATCTCCTTTCTCAACATGGTCTCTTATGAAATGATGTCGCACCTCAATGTGCTTTGTTCTAGAGTGTAAGACTGGGTTCTTAGTGATACTAATTGCACTTGTGTTGTCACACTTGATAGGGATATGATCAAGCTTTAGTCCAAAATCCTCAAGTTGTTGCTTTAACCAAATGGTTTGAGCACAATGACTACAACACAACATACTCGTCGCCGTTGATAAAGCAACGCAAGCTTGTTTCTTGCTATACCAAGAGACTAAGCATTCTCCAAACAAGTGACATACTCCACTTGTGCTTTTCCTATCAGTTTGCATCCAAAAAAATCTGCATCACTAAAACCTACCAGATTAGGGGATGTTCCCTTAGGATACCATAAACCACAAGTTTATAGTTCCTTTGAGATATTTTAAGATTCTCTTAACAAAGCATTCATATGTGATTGTTTAGGTGCAGATTGAAATCTTGCACAAACACAGACAATCAACATTATGTCGGGTCCATGCTTGTTGTAAGATATAAAAGTGATCCTATGATCCTCTATATTTGGTTTGGTCTACTCCTAGTCCTGAGCATCATTATCTAAATAGAGATTAGGTGACATAGGGATATTAGAGATTTTACAACTCTCCATGTCAAATTTCTTCAGTAATTCCTTAGTGTACTTTGCTTGATGAATGAGGATTCCTTCCTTTAGTTGTTTGACTTACGATCCTAGGAAGAATTTGAGTTCTCCCATCATAGACATGTCAAACTCACCCTGCATGCTATCCACAAATTCTTTACACAGAGATTGATTGGTTGATCCAAAAATGATATCATCAACATATACTTGAACCAATAAAATGCAGTTAGACTTCTTTCTAATAAAGAGAGTCTTATCAACATTTCTCTCGTGATACCCTTTTTGACAACAAAAATGTACTTAATCTTTCATACCATTGTCTAGGGGCTTGCTTAAGACCATAGAGGGCCTTCTTAAGTTTATATACATGCTCGTGGTAACTAAAGTCAATAAATCCAGGAGGTTGTGAAACAAAACTTCCTCATTGATATAGCCATTCAGAAAAGCACTTTTAACATCCATTTGATATAGTTTAAAATCATGAATGCAGGCAAAGGCAAGTAAAACTCTCACAGCTTCTAACCTAGCAACAGGGGCATAAGTTTCATCAAAATCTATTCCTTCTTGTTGGTTATAACCCTTTGCTACTAGTCTTGCTTTATTCCTAACCACTTTACCATTCTCATCTAGCTTATTTTTAAACACCCATTTTGTTCCAATTATATTCATATCTCTATTTAAAGGAACTAATTCCCAAACATCATTCCTTTTAAATTGATTTAACTCCTCATGCATATCATTCATCCAAAATTCATCATTAATAGCATCATTAACACAAGAGGGTTCAAATTGAGATACGAAAGCATAATCATCACAGAACATGTTATAGGAAGATCTAGTAGATACTCCCTTATGGATGTCACCAATGATGTTGTCAAGAGAAAGATCTCTTGGTTTCCTCCATTCTTTTGGCTGGTCATGAGAAGTGGTTGATGGATTTTGCTGTTCTTGAGGTTTGCTATCGCTATCTTCACTGTTTCTACATCATCATCAACAAGAACACTTCCCTTTTGGGGATGGTTAGATTCATCAAACTTTACATGCAATGATTCCTCAATGCACATTCTTCTTTTATTGTAAACTCTATATGCTTTACTAGTTGAAGAATACCCAATAAAAACAGCCTCATCCGCCTTGGCATCAAACTTACCAAGAGGTTCTTTGCCATTATTTAGAACAAAACATTTGCAGCCAAATACCTTAAAATGAGAGATATTAGGCTTTTTGTCCTTATAGAGTTCATAGGGGGTTTTCTTTAAAATGGGACGAATCACAATTCTATTTAGAACATAGCAAGCGTGAAATCAGACGCCTCAAAAATATTTAGGCAAATCATTTTCATTCAACATAGTTCTAGCTAGTTCTACTAAAGATCTGTTTTTCCTTTCAACAACTCCATTTTGTTGTGGAGTTCTTGGAGCAGAAAAGTTGTGATTAATTCCATATTTTTCACAGAATTTTTCAAAATATTTATTTTCAAATTCACCTCCATGATCACTCCTAATGGACTTAATTTTCAAATCTTTTTCGTTTTGTATCCTTTTGGCAATAATTTTGAAAACTTTGAAGACATTGTCTTTACTTGGTATAAATGCAACCCAAGTAAATCTAGAGTAGTCATCTACTAAAACTAGTCCATATAGGTTTCCACCTAAACTAGCAGTTCTAGAGGGTCCAAACAAATCCATGTGCAATAGCTCAAGTGGTCTAGAAGTTGAAATAATATTTTTAGATTTAAAAGAGTTTCTAGACTGCTTGCCCTTTTGACATGCATCACATAGACCTTCTCTATTGAACTTTAAGTCGGTAACCCTTCTACTAAGTTTTTAGATGACAGTTTATTAAGTTGATGAACATCAATATGTGCTATACGTCTATGCCAAAGCCAAGATAAATCATCATTTGATGTAAGGCATGCATGATATGATGATGAATGATTAAGTTCAAGGATGTAGATGTTATCATGTCTCTTACCAACCATTAGTACCTCATTTGATTCACTGCTACAAATTTTGCAGCTTCCTTGATCAAATGACACATGATAACCTTTGTCACAGAGTTGGCTAATACTCAGAAGATTGTATCTCAATCCTTCTACAAGCAAGACATCTTCAATGACAGATTGGATTTGTCTCCAACAAGACCAATACCCAGAATTTTCCCTTTGTTATTATCTCCATATACTACCGAGCCAGATTCTTTGGATTTGAAGGAGATAAAATTGCTCTTGTCACTACCATATGTCTTGAGCGACCACTATCCAAATACCAAGTTGAGTGTTTGGCTCTCAAGCACACCTACACGAGGGAAAAAAGATATCATTTTGATTTTGGTACCCAAATCTTTTGGGTCCATGAATGTTAGTGCAGTGATTATCTTTCCTAATCCATTTAAACAAGCCATTAGAAATTCCTTTCTTTCTAATCATGCAATTATAAGATGTGTGTCCAGATTTCATACAATAACTGCATGGAAAAGTTCTGTTATTGTTGGTTTGTTTAAATGCAAAGAACTTCTTATTATTAGTTTTCAAAGAGGCATCTACAGATTTACACTTTGAGCAGGGTAGTTTTAATGCAGCATTTTCTTTTTCCAAATTTTGAACATTAGTTTTTAAAACAGAAATTTCATTTTCTAAATCAGAAATATTGTTTTTCAAAACTTTGTTCAATTTTTCTATTCTTTCAGCTTCCTTAAAGAGTTCACAAAAAGCATTATATAACTCATCATAATCTTGTACATGAATCGGAATCACTTACCTCATCATCCGTAGTTGGATTTGCCATGAGACATAGATTTGCTTCTTCATTGTCACTCTCACTCGAGGATGAGGAGTCATTTTCTTCCCAAGCAATGTAGGCCTTTTCTTGCGGAATTTGTCCTTCTTGGGTCGATCCTCATGTTCTACTCTTCTTGGTTCATCTTGTTATTTTTCTTCATGTTGGGACACTCCGATTTGTAGTGACCCATCTTTCCACACTCATAACACGTGACCTTTGAAGACGAAACTTCATTCCTCTTGAAGCCTTTTCTTGAATTGTTGAATCTCCTTTTATCATTGTTCTTTCTCATGAACCTTTTAAACTTTCTTACCATGAGATTCATATTCTCTTCTTGATTCACTTCCACAAAGATGATGAGTCACTCTCACTAGCTGTGTCTTCCATCTTTAGTGCTAGACCTTTGGCTTTCTTATGTTTTTGTTCTTCATCGGCAATGCGAGACATATCCATCTCATATTCTCTTAGTTTGCCAAATAGCTCGCACTTGTCATTGCGAAAGAAGATTCTTTGACTCATTATGGTTTGTCCACAAGGATTGCCATTTTCTATTTAGAGACTTTAGAATCTTGACATTCACTTCTTCTTCTACGAAGCTTTTGCCAAGTCCTTGAGATGATTGATGATGTGTATGAACCGTTTCGCATCTCCATTATGGATTCTCCTTGCAACATTCTGAAGGTTTCATACTCTTGGATCAAGGTATTCTTCCTTGCCCTTCGTACTTCCGTTGTACCTTCATGAGTTACCATGATAACTCCCAAGCTTCTTTTGTTTGTTGTACAAAGCGAGAAATTCTAAAAAATTCATCGAGTTAAGAAGCGAGAATGTATAATGTTTAAAGCTTTAGTATCATTTTCAGCTCTCCTAATTTCTTCTGGTTCCCACTTCTCAATTGGTTTTTCTAATTCATTTCCATCAACTATATATGTGGGGATTTTGAAATCAGTTACAACACTTGACTTGCCAAATACTTCTATGAATAGACTCCATAAAGATTTTCATCCTAACTTTCCAAAAAGGATAGTTATCACCACAAAACAGAGGAGGTCTATTAATAGAGGCACCTTCAAGAAATGGTAATTGATTCTTGGCCATTATGGATCAAATTCTAGAGCAACTTACTAGAAGTAGCTCGATACCAATTGATGGTCCCTTTGGGTGAATCTAGAGGGGGGTGAATAGATTCTAGTTCACTTTGGCCTATTTTCCGTGAGTTACAAATTCCTTTTAATTCAAACAAAGTATATTCAAGTTGCCACAAATATCAAAGGAATTATCAATAGCAAATATGTAATCAATATTCAGTTTATACAATGTGTATCTACCCTTTCCAGTTGAAGTTGATTACCAAGTTAATTCTTGAGTTAATTACCAATTTACCAAACAAATTGCAGAAGTTAAACAATGATAGCAAAGAATATATGGTAAATGATAAAGAGTGTAAGGAAGAAGAAGAGTGCACAGTGATTTATACTTGGTTCACCAACTGCCTACATCCAGTCCCAATCCAACAACTGTTGCAATTGGTTTTCCACTATCAAATGATCCCTTTTGTGTTCTATTACATTCACTCTGCAACTAGCAACACAAAAACGAAATCAAAATACCCAAACCAGTTCTTTAACCCAAAGAATCGTCTTCACTGATTTTGGAACACCCAAAATCAAACCTTTGAGAAAACACTTCTCAAACTCTTACTCTATCCAGAGACCTCTCTCCTAGAGTAATAACTCAACAATCAAATTGACAAACAAAAGATCAGTTTAGAAAACACCGGAGTGTAGATTCTGATCAAAATTTAATAGAACTTTGAATATCACCCAATGACTATAGTTGCCTTTTTCTCAAAACTCTTTCAAGAACTCTTGAAGTTCTTAGTGATTTCTCTTGAAGAAAAATAATAAGCTCTCTTAGAGAGGATTTGAAAGTGTATATACTTTTCTGAAAATGGATTTCAAGTCTTTCAAGAGTGTTTTCAAATCTGTACAAAAAACTCTATATCAAAAACTGTTTTTGGTTTTCAAAATAGCCTCCTTTTATAGAGTAAGATGAAGCCTCAATTGTTGACAATTTGATGCCTCAAATTTCAAACAATTGGAGCCTATGTTTTCTCAACGTTGGGGCATTAAATTTTAGAACGTTGGAGCCTCAAAAATTGACTTTTATGAAGTTTAAAATTGATTGGAATAATTGGGGAATCAAGTGGGATGTTAGAAAAATCATTTTAGGCAACTTTTAATCTTTCTTCTGCGGTGGTAATCGATTACAGATCGTGTAATCGACATCGCGAGATGAAATTCATTCGGGTGATTTTCTTCACATGGTAATCGACATGACCTTATGGTAATCGACATTCTCGTGGTAATCGACATGACCTTATGGTAATCGATTACTCCATTGTAACTCTTAGATTTTGAAATGTTGGAGTTACTTTCGTCTGTTTCTTTTACTTCCCAGGTCGACGATGTAGTTTATTAAGACTCGCATGAGTAGTCTTGAAGTTTCGCTTATCCTTCCATCTTAGATTTCACTTTATGGTAAGACGAAGACTTTAGCTTGAGTAGTCTTGTGGATGTATCGCCTGATCTTCACTTCCCAGGATTTACGATGCAATTCTTCGATCAATGAATAAACTTTGAAGTCTATCATCTCGATGTATATCGCCTGATATGTATCGCCGATATATATCGTCGGATATGTATCGCCTGATACCTATCGCCTGATATGTATCGTCCTGATACCTTTCGCTGTACCTTTCGTCTGCATTTTTCGCCTGGTACCCTTTTCGCCTGCACCCTTTTCGTCCTGGTACCCTTTCGTCTGTACCCTTTCGTCTGGACCCTTTCGTCTGGTACCCTTTCATCTGTACCCTTTCGTCTGGACCCTTTCGTCTGGTACCCTTTCGTCTGATGTATCGTCTGATGTATCGTCTGATGGATTTTCAAACAAAGAACAACACATACATTCCTATTCTAACCAATCAATACACATGAAAAACTCCTAAATACATTCATCTAAGAAAACCAAAATTACATTACATCAAAATCAAAAACACCAAGAGAGACACCAAAACCTCATCAAGCTTTAGTTCCAACACTATCCAGTCACCAATGCAACATGTTCTAGGACCTTGAATTGTATAATGACCTTCATCATATTTTAGGTATTGACCTTTCCACTAGGTCATCTTCATCTCAACCCATTCTAAGTATTGCCCATTCACCAAGCAATCTTAGAATAATGCCTCTCCTCTAAGCATTTCCAATCGGTCATTAAACAATTCAAGTCCATCCTCATTTCAATGCAATCATGCATGTCACCACTTACTCACATCCAATTCACCAAGTAATTGCATATCATGCACAAGTCATACTTGAATGTATAATAAAACAACCATGTACCACCACAAATTTGTGTTTATGACATATATATACATGTTAATTTTCAAAAGAGATTTGATCAAAAGACAAAAGATTGAAGTTGTTCATAATAAAAGTAAAATGCTTAATATCAATAATAAAGGTTTCTATTTCATTTACTTAGTTATAAAATAGTCATAGTATTCAAAGAAATAGTTGAAAGAGGAAAACAACTTTAAAATAATCTTTCAAAGGGTAAAGAAAGCGCAAACTTAAAGAATAATGCTATCAATATGTGTTCATGACGTATATTTAATTATTTATCATGTTAGTATTCAAAGAAGTTTGATCAAAGAAGGATAACAACTTTTAAATTGATTATTCAAAGGATAAAGAAATTACAAACTTAAAGAATTAAAAGGAGTGTAAGAAAGATGAAGAAAAGAAACATCAAGAAATCAAAAAGAGTGGAAGTAGTAAGAGAATAAATAATAGGAAAGGAGGATAAGGAAAGATCCCCTTACTGATTTCTCCTAGCTTCTTATATTCTTCCTTTATCTACTTGCTCCTACTTTGATTGGAGAGATATCCTACTAAGGTGAAGAAAGTATAGAAAGGTTTTTGTAGTGAAGATAGTGAATGTGAAAGTATTCTTTGGGTTATGTCTTCATTTGACACCCCTAAGCCCTATTTATAGACTTCCAAGGAATTCTCTAGAGTATTGGAGATTGTTTCTAAAAGAAAAATCTGAGTTTCTATAAAAATATCTTGGTTTCCATCAAAATATCTTAGGTTTCCATCAAAATATCTTAAAGAGAATTCTAGAATGGTTGAAAAGTCAAAATGATAACTTTCGGTAAAATAGGCATAACTTTTTCCACAAATATTGTTTTCAGCCCAGGTTTCTTGCAAATGAAAGAGGATTGATAGAGCTACAAATGTCATGAAGACACAAAGAGCCAATTCAGACTGCGTCTGGTGTGAAATTAGCCTTGAAAGTGGACCACGAACCAGTGACGTGAATATTTTTCCACATTTGACCACTCTTGTTAAATTAGGCATAACTTCCTCCACAAATCTCTAATTGAGCTCCGGTTTGTTTCTAATTAAAGAAGGTTGAAAGATCTAGAAATGTCATGAAGACATTGAGAGCTAGTTTGGACCGTTTCAATGTGTAAAGTAAACTAGAAGTTTCTAGAAAAATTAGAATAATAAGGAATTTCTAGAAACATGTAGAATAATTAAGAATTGTCTAGAAAGAGTAGAGTAATCATGTGTCAGATCAAGAATAATTAACATGCATAATTTTGATAATTTCAGAGAAGACGATAGTATAGACGATTACTTCAAACAGACGAAAGATTAGACGACAGTATAGACGATAGTCAAGAGCGCATTTACGTAACGACGACATTATAGATCGAAAGTCATGATCAGATCGACACTACGGCGAAGTCATCGACGATCCAAGATGCATTTATACTATCGACGATCCAATACGACGATGCTATCGACGATCCAAGATCGTGACGATGCTATCGACGATCCAATACGTAGACGATGCTTATCGATTTAAACTCAAGCTTTTGCATCGTCATCCGGAAGTGAAGATCGACGATAGTAACTCCAAAATTTCAAATCCTAAGAGTTACCAAAATCTTTCAAGATTAGCATTTGAATTCTCAATCTCATAAGTTAACATTGGATGCTATCCCTGTACAAAGTTTGAAAAAGGGAGCAATCATTTAGCCGAAATTGTGGACTTCCAGCTACAACTATACTATTTGCAATTGATTGCACTTTGACACCTTTTTCAAACTTGATCATTAGATCCTTATTTAAATTTTTGGGATGTTACAAAACTAGCACAGACGGAACGAGACCCTTCAAAGTGAAGATCTGCGTCTGTCCAAAAGCCAAGTCATCATACGATACATGCACAGACGGAAGAGGACTACTCAAGCTTAAGTCCTTCGTCTGTCCAAAGAGCGAAGTCTAAGACGATAGGATGAGACGAAACAACAACAACTGAAGACTGAAGTATCATATCGTCTATCCAAAAGCTGAAGTCAGGATGAGTCATTCTTGCCAAGATTTGAGAAGCATCCAAGATCAGTATAGGGATTCAAGCTTATACACCCAAGTCAAAAAGGTCTTTACCTTTTGTCACATCTCTGTACAAGTCGAAATAGTATCACGCACAACCTAGTCCGCTATATCCGCTGCGACTCAACATCAATCAATCAAGTACAACTGACAACCTTTTTGGAAAGCTCTCTAGAAGATCTCTCAACGACTCTCAACGACATTCAAATGAGTCTAACAGCTATTTGAAGAAGATGCCTATAAAAGGACTTCACACCTTCAAGAATCAGTTGGCGAATACGCTTATCTTCTTCTATCTCTTAAGGATTCGCTCAAAATCTCTGATTGTGCTATATTGTAAACACCTCTCTGCGTAGAGGAAAACTTTGTTTTTCATAACATCTTTCAAAGTCCACTTGTGTGGCATTTTAGCCTGAGGAGGCTGCGTTCCAAAGAATACCTCTTGTATTAGCCTGTGGAGGCTGGGTTCAAAGAATACCTTGTTGGTTTAGCCTGAGAAGGCTGAGAGCAAAGAATATCTTATAATAGCCAGAAGTGGCTGGGTTCAAACAATACTTGTAACCTTTTCACGGTTTGTAGTGAAAACTCAGTGGTTGCTGAGTAACAGGACGTAGTCTTGAATAGACGAACCAATATAAAAATAACTGTGTTTATTTTTGTTTCGTCTGATCAACTAACAGGGGATAATCACATCATAACGTCTGTTCATTAAAATCAATCTTTCAACATAAACTTTTTTTTCTTCTGAACAACTTTGTAACCCACAGACGAAAGGAATAAAATTTTTAATTAACACAATTCAAACCCCCTTCTTGTGTTTATCTTTTACATCTATCACTTTTTTTTCCATGTCTTATTCTTTCAAATCTTGTTCTTGCAACTCATTCTCTTTAGCTACAACCTCCATGGTAATTGTCTTTTCTGGTTGTGCAGTAGGTTCCACCATTTGCTTACCAGACCCTAAAATAATATCACTCACATTGTTACCATTATCATTCAAATTGGAAATTGCTTGTGAGGGTAGACTGATGGATGCTTGAGGTTGGTTCTGACTAATTGCATTAGATAACTACCCAATTTGAGTTTGGATACTTTGAAGGTTAGCCTCAGTTATCTGCTGAAATTGCAAGTTGTTGGTGGCCATCTACTTGATTAATTCTTCCAAAGAAGGACCACCTTGTGGCTGGGCTAGTGGTTGTGTAGGATGTTGTTGAAAAGGTGATATATGATGGATGAAATTTTGCTGCCAATTTTGTGTCGGATGGAAAGTGGAATAGTCAAGTGAACTCTAATAAATCTGATCTCTCCATCCAGGATTGTAGGAGCTAGAATATGGGTTATATTGCTGCTGAGATATGGTATGAAAAACTCCTGCCTTTGTAAAAGTTGGATCAGTGAAACTCCCCTCCTGCTGCAATAGTTCCCTAATAGTCCTATTATCCATGTTAGCCTAAATGAATATAAATCAGCACCTCTCTAGTTCATCAGATTCAACAATAGCCACAAAAACAACAATGTACAACACAAATCAGCATAAACAACACTAACTAACAACACTCAGCAGGATATCACTGTCAGCATGTACTAGATGACCAAATATAAACTTCCAAAACAATATCAACTGATTTTTAAAATTTATAAGACTACCACAAGTCAATTCTAAACCATCCTAGGACCCAAAAAATGTAGTGTAAAATTTTTAAAAATTTAGAAGAGGATCTAAACAATGGAATTTGGCCTCAATAGGGTGGTAACCCGTGCAAAGCATGGAGTTATACTCAATTCCTAAAATATTACCAACTTGCAAAATTTCAAAACCAACAAAGTTAGTTTGACAATTCAAAAATACTCGTTGTATCCCCGCGAAACCAAAATAATTGCAAGACAGCAAAATATGGAAAGAATTTCGCAAAACTAACACAATTTTTTCATGGGTGAAAGTTTTGCTCAGGAAGGCCAAATTACTTTAGGAAGGGTAATTACATATAACAGGCAAAACAAGTGTAACCGATTTTGTGTAATGAATTGACATCTCTTAATTATGAATCATTGTCATATCTGCGACCTTATCCACGGCTTTACCTCTTGTTCTTCCATTTTTTTTCTCCTTTCTCTCACACGATTCTCTTTTTCTTCATGCTCAGTTCTCTCTTTCTCGTTTCTCTAGCTCTGTCAATGGTAGATCTTTGTGCTCTATTCTCTCTTCCTTGTTCTCTGCCTCTGCTTGCTCTGTTCTTTCTTCCTCGTTCTCTGCCTCCATTTTCTTCTCTATCGCACCCTTCGTTTTTCTTCTTTTCTCATTCTCAAATTAGGGTTTGATTTTGTGTATATTTGTTTAATTGTTGTTTTTGATTTTCTCTGTTTTAAATTAGGGTTTTGTTTTGTTAGATTCGAACTACTCCGCTCCTCTTCTTCCACCCCTGCAGGTGATTATCCCCCACACGGAGGCAGTAGCACCGCACCATGTGTCTCACAAGACACACCACTATGGTAACCCTAGTTTGGGTGTATCTTCTCAGCACAAAGTTTTAATTTCCGTTTGGGTGTAACCCCAATATTAGTTTGATTAATTTCCGAGATCTGGTTGGATCAATACAAGGAATCAATGTTTTAATTTTTCAATTTTTTATATAATTATTTTGCCAAAACACATACATATTATTTAACAGGTTTTAGTTCATGCATTACCTACTCCGCTATCTACATAAGGAAAGTGGTGCAGCAAAGCATTATTTACTCCTTGATTGGTTCAATTTATTGTCCCACTTCATAGCACTTGTTAATTATTGGTTACTGTCCCACTTCATCAAATTTTATTTTATTATATATTAGCGGTGGATTTTAATGATTCATCTCTGTTTTTTCCTGTTCATTTATATAGCAGGAGATATGATATGATGATAAGCATGGATTTATTTTCCAGGAAACGCTATTACTTGTTTTGCAGATTGTCTTCCTTTGTATTAACTCCTTCACTTGTGTTTTCCAGTTTCGCCAAAAGTGTTTTCACTTGAAGATAGGATATGATGGTAAGCATGGATTTGTTTTCCACTCTAAAATAAAAAATAATTTTTATCAGTTTTGGAAAATAATATTTATATTTATATACATTCGTCCAAATGATTCAAGCACCTTAAATATATTGTTGCTGAATATTGGAAGCCACAAAATAATTCATTATCCCACATCATCATTTGTATATATTTTGATTTCTAATTGAATCAATTTTGAGATTTTGTTCATCAGGGATGAACTTTTTGAGAAATTCAAGAAGAGGCATCAAGGTATTATGGACCTTGAAGAGGTGCAGTTAACTTCCGATTCACTACACAGGTTAATGGTTTTTAAATATATTGTCCTTTATTTTTTTAATTTGAATAGTAAACATGTATAGAACCATAATGCAATAAATAATGCATGCTTATTTCTCTAATCCTGGTGATTCAATATACTATAGCTACCTACTATGATCTTTTAGAAATTAGAATGTTTTCTAGCATATTCTAATACGCATGAATAGAAAGTATAATCCAATACTTGTTACACCTAAATCTCTGTATGATGAATTTAGATTTATTAGGAATCAGGTAACTTATCCAGCAGTAAGGATGTATTAGAGATAACTAGCCTCCATGATTTAGATTTTTTACGAATCAGATAACTTATCAAAACCTGTTCGAGCAATACTTATTCAGGTAATGTAATCATAAGTTATATGTAACATTTGTTTAAGTAGTTTTAACATAACTTTTCTCTGATCCAGGTTGAGAAGCTGAAGCTGGATTTTGAAACGTGAGTTTTATATTTTTTTTATCTGAAAATTTAAGTGAATATTCCACATTGTTTTAATATCTTCCATATTCAATTGTCATTATATGAATTGGACATGTATTTTAATTGATTTTTTCTTTTCTATTTTCTGTATTGCATTAATATGCTTAATTTAATTAGCCTCTCTCTTCTTGACTGGTTTGGGTTTTAGTGGTCAAGAGAATTATTCCTTTGCAGAGCTATTGCCAATGGCTATTATTGGGGTTACTGGAGGTTTACTAGGTCGGAATTTTTGCCCATTTTGTATTTAAATTGTACCATGATTACTCAGTTCTAGTTCATTTCTTAATATGGTATCAATAATTTACAGGAGCATTATTCAACCAGCTTACACTTTATATTATCACTTGGCGTTGAAATCATCTTCACAAGATAGGAAACAGGATCAAGGTATGCTGTTAATTTTGAATCAATTGTTATCTTCTCTGCCTTTGTAAAATGCAGACAAATTTAGAGGGTTGAAAGGAAATCGTGGAAAAGGGTAAAGAAAAGATGGAAAAGCTGTACTGAAGTGAAGAAATTGATTATGATTAATACTTAATAATATTATTTCTTTTCATCCTGTGGTACATTTTTCTTTCTCATCTATTTATCTCTCACGCATTCCCTATTTCCTCTGAACTTCAGATTATTGAAGCGTGCCTTGTATCCATTTTAATAACTCTAGTGTCCTTGAGCTTCAAAAGTCACAAAGGTCATCCGATTCAGATGCTGCCATTACCCTATCTAACTCATCTCACTCCTTTATCAAATTTAAAGGTGATTCTTTTAAAACTTCTAGAGTATTTCTTTCCATTTTCTAGCTTACATGCCATAGTAATGAAATTGTTTATTTCCAACTAAAATCCTTTCTGAGCACAATAATTTCATTTAGTGTTTGATATCATATTTTTTCTATTGAATAAAATATAAAGTTTTACCTCAATAATTCATATTACCTCAATAAAATATTATCATACCAGCACATGCTCTTCAACAATAAAAATCACTTAAACAGATAAAAATTATATATATTTTGCAATGTATATCCAATATTTAAATCAACAGATAATAATATACGTTTGATTCTCCATGTAAATTTTTAATTTTTATTTTTGTAAGCTTAATATAAAACTTTAAAGTTCATTTTTTAATATAAAAAATTATTTAGAGAGATAATTCTGTTTTGTTGTACAAGGTATGCTCCGGTGAGTGAAGATATAAAATAATAATAAAAGAGTATTAAAGAATTGGGCCTTTTGGAAGATGTTGATTAAAGCATGAGTGGATTGTTCTTCTTAAACGTGGCCTATTCATAACTTGTACTATAATTATTATAAATTAATAATTAGTTAACTTAATGCCCTCATATCCCTCTCAATAATCGCAACACCCTTCATGCTGTAACAGCCTGAATTTTAAAAATAAAATAAATAAAATAAAAGATAAATAAAATAAAATAAAATATCTTGAGGGAGTTCCAGTGAGTGGGTTGTTATAGATTTTCACCAAAGAATCTACTCAAATCTCTGATATTTTTTTATCTCTCTGATATCTTTTTCTCCACCACTCTGTGTCCCTTGCGCTTCCATTCCTATGTTGCTTCCAAAATAAAAAAATAAAAAGAGTGAAATTTCCGACTGAGAGCAGAGACCACGATCCTATTGATCTCAATTTTTCTCTCTTAGGCGTGATTGACTCATATCCAGGTCAGGGTAGTTTTAAATTTAATCATAATAATGAATTCTTCCTATTTTTCCATGCTATCACAGTTATGTTTCTTATATGCAATACTCTGTCATGGTTGCTTGATTGTTTATAGTATTTCATTTCAATTCTATTCGTTCTAAACGTAGAATTGTTTTGTTGCAACTCGCAAACCTATTTGATTGGAATTATACGGTGATGTGTTGGAATATTAGTTTTCTTTGTTCTCGTTCAAATTTCTGAAGCTTCCATTTAACCTTTAGATATTCAAGTGAATGTGTGCATCTATTGTGAATATACGCTGGATTACTTTGTGACGAAAATTAGGAAAATAGATTCCTTGTGATTTGGTTTGATTATTGGATCAGGGTGCTATTGCTCTGGAGTGATTATATGAAGAGTTTGGGTTTATGTTTTACTTTACTTATTATTTAATTTTAATTTTTCTTAAATAATGGATCTAGTATTAACAATGTGACTTTCATGACTATTACCCTTCCTTTTATATTCATATTAGAAAACGTCTTTTTTTAATTAATCAGTATACAATTAGCCAATTAGCCATGCTTCCTTGAACTAAGTTGCACCATTTGAAATCGCTTTGACAAGTGTAATAGTGGTCGTGTTACTATGGATTGAATTTTTTTAATGCGTTGATGAATATTTGGGGATGATGCTTCATTTATGTCAATAAGAATTTAGCTAATTGTAATATTTTTTATTTATATGTATTTTATTTAAAAGTCTTGGTTAATAGTGAAAGGATAATTATGATTTCTAAATAATCATTTTGTCTACTTATGCATATTTATAAAATACTTATAGAATAATTTCCGAAAAAAAGGTGAATATTTAAAAGGAAGTGTTTGAATTTTAATGAATATTCTCGGTGATCAATTACCAATAAATTTTAGAATTTATTCTTTCGTCTAGGCTATGTGGTCTATTTCGGTTCTACTATTTATTATTTTACTGATATTTTTATGTGTCATTTAATTCCATCTTATTTATTTGGTTCATGATTTATTTAAATTAATTATTATATTATGATAATTATTACTTTATTAGTATTAATTTCTTTTAGTTACATTGTGTTTTCTAATAAAATTTCAATAAGTTTAATTCTTTCCCCTGATTACTATTTTATTATTTTCTTAATATCTTTATCCTTCCTTGTATCGTTTTGTCTTTTTGTTTGGTAATTCTTTAGATGACGATTTATTTGGTTTATAAGTTATTTTAATTTATTACATTGTGATGATTACCGCTTATTTAGTGTTTAGTCCTTTTTGGCTATATGATCCCGGTTATGTTTAATTAATTGTATGTTGATCTTTATACCTTTTGTGAAATTAAATATTTTGTTATGTGGGATGATTGATATGGAATGAGAGATTAATTTTGTGGGTCATATTGCATTATGAGTCGTTTAAGTTCATGATAATCTATTTTAAATGTTTTAATGAGAGGGATGGATGCCAACTATTAGAATGATCAGTGAGGTTGCCCCTTGGTGTTTTAAAAAGAGAGATTATTATGAATGCTAAACGTTTGAAAATGTTTTCGAAAGGTGAGGATGAATAGAACTAGTACTGTTGGTCCCTGACGGGTCGATGTAATGGCCTAGGACTTTGAGGGTATTCGCGGTGGGGAAAACTTCCACTATGACTGATCATCATGAGTGGGAAGTGACTCCTATTGCAACATTGGTTGCCCTGACTGTAACTGTCTAGTATTTCTAGTGAGAGTATCAGAGGTGACATGTACTCCTAGCATCGCTCAGTTGTTTTGATGGTACCACATTGCATGAGAGTGAATTGTGAGTGACATGCATCATACTGGGTTGCATAATTAATTGTGATGAGTTTTAAATTGAGTTTCTCATGTCTTTTTTATATCTGTTGTGTGTATTGTTCTTAATGGTATTATTATTATTATCATTAAATTACGAGCTAACCCTGTTGTTGTGTCTGTGGTTGACACCTGTGATGACCCCGCGAACGGGCGAGCAGATGAGCAGTTTCTTGGAGATACAAAGGGCGTAGGCTAAAAAAGAACCCAATTTTTTGAAGACGTAACATGATGTGCTTTTCCCTTTTTTTTGGTTTGAGTCATTGCTACAATATAGGAATATTAGAAGTTTAAGATTCTTGTTACATGATAATTAATTCTTTGTTTGAGAGAGTTTTATTGGATGAGAGATATATAGTTATAGAAATTACTCTTGAAATTACTTTATGAACTAAGATTTGGTTGGCCTTATCAGATGACGTAATTATTTCTTGTGAAACATAGAGAAAGTAAATGTTATAAATGGTAGGAATTGAGGGTGTTACACATGCCAGTCTTCCATTTGCCTTTCACCCCACACATCCAGCCAAACCCCACCTTTCCCTCTTACACTTACATTATCCTTTTGTATTATTCTTCTTCGTATTGAGTTATTTCATTTTTCCATTACATTTATATTTCTATCATATGTCTAAGTCTAGGCTTTCTCAGTACAATTCTTCATATTATAAATTATAAAAAAAAAACGAAGTTAATATTCTGGAATATATGATTGTATAAATTTTTATTTTATTTTTAATTTACGTCAATGCACAAGTGGATTAAATATGTCTCATTTGCTATTTGTTTCTTTTTGTCCTGCATATGCTTGTTTTATTTTTATTATCATAAAAACTCAGGGTGTAGTTTTTATGGTGTCTATACTTGTGAATTTTTAATTATATTTAGTGCAAGAAAGACATAAAAATATGGCTAATATGGTTAGGATGGTATAAAATTTTGATAAATTTTAGTCACTACAATATCAAAAGTCTTAAACACTATTTTTTTTTCTCCATGCTTGTTGAGAGAAGTCAAATTGATATTTTGGTTGCATCTTTTGTGTGCTTGTAGCAGTGTGAAGATGGGAAATTAAAGATTGCACGTGACATTTAAAGATCTTAAAGCACTTGGAATTACAATATTGTTATCTTAAGATTTCTTTTCCTTTTATGATTTGGTTGTTAGAGGAGATATGATAAGTTGTCAAGTTCGATTTTCAGATGATATTGATTTTGTTGTTTGTGTTTTGTATACTTGTTTGGTAAACGAATGGGAAAATGATATAAGTATGTTTTCTTTCTTTCTAAGTAGCAACTTTATATTTAGATTATTTAGATTTTGTATGAAAGAAAATTAAATATATATATATATATATATATGGTTAAAAAATTATTTCTAACGAGATTTGGTAAATTAACCAAAGTTCACAATTATTATCTTTTTAATTTTTATATAACATTTAACGTCAGTTGTTTTTAATAACCGACGTTAAAAACAAAATTTAACGTCGAGTGTTAACGTTAAATGTGGTGACTTTTAACGTCGGTTCCAGAACTGACGTTAAAAGTCTTGACTTTAAACGTTAGACCTCCTTAACGTTGGTTTTTAACCGACATTAAAAGCTTATTTTAATCGACGTTAAAAGCTTATTTTAATCGACATTAAAAGGGTTTTTTCCATTACTGAAGTTAGCTACTACTTTGCAGTAAAAGTGGGTTCGGATCGTTTCCCTACGGATTATTTTGTTATTTCTCTATAGCCAAAATTTTAAATGCAATTTTTGGGGGTTTTTGTGTAGAAGGAAAATTAAAGGCAATTCAATAGTAAAAATTAACCAATGACAGTAATTAAACAATAATTAAAAAGCAATTAATAGATTATTAAAAGGTACCAATCCGATCTCTGTCAGATCCCAATTTCCCTCATTGGTTCAACAAAATAAAGACATTCATCTATGCAGTGCATTGGAACCGAGATCTCTGCACTAACGCTCTAAGATTTTAGAGAATTATCATCGAACACTTAGTGGCCTTTAAACTCACACGATCGCATGAGAGCACATAACTTGGTTTCGAATCATATAATTAGTTCTCTGCATTCATTATCAATCAACAATGATAGAATCAACAATCTCAATCCAAAATATTAATCAACATAATGGAATCAAAATTATAGAATCTAAAACGAGTGCTCATGCAATCGAAAACGGAGAACCTAAGGAAATTAGGGATCCTATTAAGATCGAATTGGTTGATGAAATTAGTTACGCATAATCGAAATTAGACTAAGCATAAATCGAAATTTCATAACAGAACAATTAAATTGCAAGAAGTAATAGAAAACAAGAATTGGAATGGCAATCTTGAAAACCCTACCAGAGCGACTTGAACTGAAAAAAACAATGCTGAAAATTGAAATTAATTGAAAGATAAAAAGTGTGCATCAGATTTTTAGGTTTAGGGTGTTATATACGGGATAAATCATGTGCAAGGCACATGATTTTTAAGTATCTGAACACCCCAATTCGTAGCCCAATTACAACTTTACAAAATGGGCCAATTACATTGATTTAAACAGGGCCTATACTAATTCTTCACGCTGGAATTCCTGCATCAATTTCGTGCGTCAATTTCGAGCATCATTTCACCCAAGATTCAGTCCGAATAAGCTCTTTATGTCTTCATAGCTTTTGTAGCTCTTCAAGTCCTCTTTGATTTGACATATAATGGAGCTCAAACAGAGTTCTGTGGTGAGAGTTATGCTCGTTTTAGTGAACCTTGTCAAAACTGGAATTTTCAGTGAATTAGAACAAAAATAAGCACTTAAGGCCCAATTAAGCCCAAACTCATAAATGCATAAAATCATGCTAATTGACCATTAATCATGTTGTATTAGGATATAAAAGATGCAGAGAAAGTGATCAAATAATGACTCATCAGCCCCCCTACCTCCTAACCTGGCTCCGCTAGTGCTTCTACTTATGGTTTCGGCTACTACATTACTAGACCCTTTCTTATACTTGATTATGTAAGGAAATTGTTCTATATATTCTACCCATTTTACATGCCTTTTATTTATTTTACCTTGCCCTCTTAAATGCTTTAAGGCCTCATGGTCCGTGTGAACTATAAATTCCTTAGGTAGCAAGTAGTATTGCCACACTTGGAAGGACCTAACTAGCGCATACAACCCTTTGTCATAGGTTGAATAATTGAGATGCCCACCCTTTAATTTTTCACTAAAGTAAGCTATTGGGTGCTTCTATTGCATTAATACAGCCCTATCCCAACGTTGTGTGAATCACACTCAAGTTTGAATGAAAGAGCAAAATTAGGCAAAGCAAGTATAGGTGTGTGTGTGTGACTTTGTGTTTGAGTAACTTGAAGGCTTCTTCTTGAGAAGGCCCCCATGAAAACGTAATGTCTCTTTTTACAAGTTCATTAAAAGGAGAAGCTATAGTGCTAAAATCTGTTACAAACCTTCTATAAATGCTAGCTAAGCCATGAAAGCTTCTTACCTCCTTCACACAAGTTGGTGTTGGCCACTCCTTGATAGCTTGGACTTTGGCTTCATCAACTTCTACACCTTTAGAACTTACAAAAAAACCTAAAAATATAACCTTCTCAGTTCCTATAATACATTTCTCTCTATTTGCATACAATTTTTTCTTCCTAAGCACATCTAATACAAGTCTTAAATCATTTACATGTTCTTGAAAAGATTTACTATGAACTAAGATATCATCAAAATATACTACTAGAAATTTACCTAAGAAATTCCTCAAAACATGATTCACGAGTGTCAGGAATGTGCTAGGTTCATTAGATAATCCAAAGGGCATTACAAGCCACTCATAAAGTCCAAATTTGGTTTTAAAGGCGGTTTTCCATTTGTCACCCTCTTTCATACGAATTTGGTGATAAACACTCTTAAGATCTATTTTACAAAATATGGTGGAACCATTTAATTCATCTAAAAGATCATCTAATCTTGAAATTGGATGTCTATATCTGATAGTAATATTATTTACAGCCCTATAATCCGTACACATGCGCCATGTACCCTCCTTCTTAAGAACCAAAATAACGGGAGAAGCACAAGGTAACAAGCTCTCTCTGACCCACCCTTTCTTCAAGAGTTCTTGGACTTGTCTTTCAATCTCATGGACTTCTTGTGGTGAGCTCTTGTAGGATGGCTGATAACTCACGAAAGTGAACTATTTTTATACTCTTTTTATCTTATAAATTGTCCTTTTAATACTCTTAAGCAAAAAATGACTCTAATTGCTCTTAATTCATAATAATTTGTGTTAGAGCTTGTTGATGGTGTGTTTAAGTGTTTCAAGGTGAAAAATAGCCAAAACAGGAGAAAAACGTGCCCAAGAATGCATCTCTTGTGAGTTGGAACTCAACTCACGCAAATTAGAGCTCAAGTGAAGAACAAAAGCCCTCTAGAACCTTCTCTCGCACTCATCTCGCGCTCATCTACAACATCTCACGTGAGGTGACTTGACCTGCACTACACATTTGATCTCTGGAACATGAACTCACGCGAGTTACTTAATATCTGATGAAGGCCTCCTTGAAGAGTGATCCAAAGAAGCTTTCGGATTGCCCAAGTCTAGTCTTCAAGCCATGATGCATCGAAGAGATCGGCCATGGAGGTTTTATGTGTTTAGAAGTGTAGAAGAAAAGGTATGAAGCGGAATAAGGAAGAAGATGGTGGCGCCAAGGTTAGGAACCCATAAGCCTAGGAGGAACCGCCACAATGGTGTAAGACTCCATTGATAAGATTCAAGGATCTCCCTAAGGGAGCAAAAGAAAACTCTCTCAATAGCTCAAGGCTAATTTTCATTCAATTTCAGCAAAAGTGTTGTACATGGTTCGGCCAAGGTTTTATATAATGCACCCTTGCTTGGCCTCCAAGCTAAGCTAACTAGAGTTAAGCCTAACCCTACCCTAATCACTAATTAACTAAGGCTAACCGAAAATCCTAGGTTGTTAGCCGTGAGCCAATAGGAAGAGAGTGAGCATGTAGGCTTCACATGGTGGCACATGGGCCCACATGGCCTTGCCCCCTTGATCCGTGCCATGTGATGCTCCAAGTCACTAATCCATGCCTAATTAGGATTAAGGGGGGAGATCTTCTAATCAAGTGAATGCATGGATCCCAAGCTTGATTAGAAGTCCTTCCTTAATTATAATTATCTAAGACTTCACACAAGTTTTAAAACTTCTAGTTTTTGAAAAAGGGTTTTGTGTGAAATCTATAGGACTTGTCTTCCTACTAGCCTAGGGACAACCGAGGGCTTTGGACCCCTTAGCACACAAAGCACCCTAGCCTATTACATAGGACCTTGTTCATACATGTTTACAAGAAGATTACAAGTTAGTAACCCTATGCTACTATCCCTTTGGTCTTGGTCTTGGTCTTGGAGTTTCCTAGCTTCCTCTTCTAGCCTTCTTTGCATACTCCTAGTGATCCTCCTTGATGTGCCTACATCAATATCTCACGCGAGTTGGACTCGTAACAGGCCAAAGTCCAAGTTTTGAAAGCTATAAATATGACTTGTTTCATAGCCAGCAAGATATAGATTTTTTAGACTAAGTTTTCAGTCACTCTTCGGCTTGACCTAGACAGCAGCCAAAAGCACTCCAGTTCGTAGACGGTAACAAAATTCAACCATAAACCAAAGAGAAGGAGACACAAGGAGCAATTCTTTCTATTTATTCTCTTTCAATTTACTTTTGCGTTGTTTTCTATTCCACTATGAACTAAATCCCCCTTTGATTGGGAAAACAATGTAACCCTAATTTATCCCTTTATATGATTCTCGATGTTATTCAGTATATGTTTGGGTGTTTATTCTTTACGCTTAATGTTATTTGTTAATTGACGACTAACAAATTGATAGGTAAACCTAGGATAACTTTAACAAAGTATGCCTCTATGGTACTAAAGAATTAAACCATTATTATGCTAGAGTAGGTAGTAGTGTGGACGCACCTAAGTTTACTCCTAGATTCACAGATTTAATTCCCTAATTAACTTAGGTTATGATTTGGGACGCTGCACATGATCAAACTAATTAGGCAGCGTGGGTGATCCTGAGAGGGACGGTCAAGAGGGTAGGAATCCGATCCAACCATGATTATACATGAATAACAAAAAAGGGAAATATAAGGGGGGAATTAATAGTGAAATCGGGATCCCAATTGCTTCACATTTTATCTTATTTCTTGCTTAATTTATCATTGTTTTATTCTACTACAAATTGCTCCTTTAATTAAGTACTTTTTCATGTTGTTCAAGAAATTAATAAAAATACAGTCTCCAAATTGCTTATCCTCGTTAGTACGACAACCCTGATCTATAAATACTATTACTTGACTATTCTGGTATACCTGTCATAGCCAAGCGCGTCGGGCTGCGACTTAAAGTATTGCAAACGCCCGATGTGCGAACAAATGGCCTATTGGGCAATTGTGATCCCGGAATAAAGTCAATTTGATGCTCTATCCCTCTTAGTGGAGGTAGGTCGTGGGGTAACTCCAAGGGGGAAGACATCTTTGTACTCCTTAAGGACTTCGTCTATTGCTTTTGGTTCACCTACACAAGTACTACTCAAAATCAATGGATTTGGTAAACACAAAAACATAGATTTTCTAGCTAAGTTTTCTCTTTTTATTTCTTTACATTCAATAAGGAAATTTTCTCTACAATCCTTTTTCAAAGCTACTTTACACTTAGATTTACTTACAACATTTTTCACACTTTTCTCTTTAGCATGGCTCTCGGCCAAAGCCTTGGAAGGCTTGGAGCTCTCGGCCAAGCTCTTTCCTTGCTCTTGGGACCTCTTAATCCTCATTTTGACTTGGTCCTCACATACTTCTCTTGGAGATAAAGGATTTAGGAGCACTTTTCTACCTTCAAAAGAAAGCAAATAAGTGTTAGCAAGACCATCATGAATAACATTTCTACCAAATTACCAAGGTCTTTATAAAAGCGAATGTGTAGCTTCTATAGGAACCACATCACATAATACACTACCACAATATTTTCCAATAGAAAAGCTGTAACTCCCCCCCCCTTTCATTTACTTACTTTACTTATATTTTAATTAGTAATTTAAAGCGGTTAATGATGTAGTAAATAAAAGAGAGATTTAGGAAACAACACTTTTATTACATAAGATTTAAAGTTCATTACAACTAGATTGCATAACTTTGTCCTATTATTATTTTACATAACTACCTTTCTACTACCTTAGAACATCTACCTAACACTTCTACACGCAAACCATAGCAAACACCTACACAACAAGATAGTAGCAACAACCAGTGCAAAACAGTGACAACTTCTCAATCCTGCAAATCTGCTCCCTCGAACGTTATCCGAGATCATCACAGGTGTTAAAAACACAAAATGCAAGGGTGAGCTTTCCTTAAACCATGATCGCAAACAAATAATTTTAACTATAGGAAAACTTTTGAAACTAAGTGAAAATATTCATAAAATCCCATATTCTTTAAACAATCTACAATATTCCTCAAGATTTCTTTGAAAATATTAATTTATTGTTTTAAAACCTGTGTAAAGACAAACCTTTAGTTCAAATCACAAAGTAAGACAACCAACAACAATAAAACGAATAAGCCATTTATCACAATAAATAATTTAGGCACGAATTCCAATGAATCATGTGTTCAATCAAAACACACAACCACTATTGTATGCTCCTAGTTCTATATGATGCATGTACCCTCACCATGCATTTTCCCTATTCACTCAAAATACAATGTGGCGCCCTCCACTGAAATAGCCTGGGGCATCTGATTCTCAAATTCAACAGACCCACCAGAGGTAGACACTCCGTAATTTGTCGAGTTCCCTCAGTGTCCGGCAGGACCTCCCCCGCAACATGTGATCATCATGAGCAGGACAATTTCCCCACCAAGAGAACCCCCAAGTCCACGACATTCCACTCACTCAGACGGAACCCGTTCAAGGACTTACCGGACATGGTCTAGTACTATCCAGTCACCAATGCAACATGTTCTAGGACCTTGAATTGTATAATGACCTTCATCGTATTTTAATTATTGACCCTTCCACCAGGTCATCTTCATCTCACCTCATTCTAAGTATTTGTAACACCCCTAGTTACTACAAACGCCACGACATAAAATCTCCATGGTTCGAGGAAATATAAATACGCCACTAAATGAAGGGAATTAACTTCATTCCATAGAGTAATTACTAGGGTGAGATCTCACAACTACATATGTCTCCACAATTCAAAAACTCTCAAATAACGAAATATCTAGAGAATTTTTAACATGTATAAATAGAAGCAACCACTGAAAATCAAGAAAGGAAAAACAAGGACCACAATATGCCAAGTCCTCAAGCAATCGAGCTCCTTTCCTAGCCCATGTTATTTTTGCATCCAACAAATTGCTCATCTGCTCACCCGTTTGCGGGGTCATCACAGGTGTCAACCACAGACACAACACAGGGTTAGTTCACATTTTAATAATAATAACAAGACCAATAAGAACAGCTCAACACAAGGAACATAAGAAGGTACACACACTCAATTCAAAATTTATCAAAACCAATCATATCATGCAACCCAGTATGATGCATGCTACTCACAATTCCCTCTCATGTCATGTGGTACCATTAAAACCATTGAGCGATGTCTAGGAGTACATGTCACCTCTGACACTTTCACTAGAAATACTAGACAGTTACAGTCAGGGCAACCAATGTTGCAAAGGGAGTCACTTCCCACTCATGGTGATCAGCCATAGTGGAAGCTCTCCCCCACCGCGAATACCCTCAAAGTCCTAGGCCATTACATCGACCTGTGAGGGACCAACCGTTCTAGTTCCATTCATCCTCATTTTTCGAAAATATTTTCGTTTCACTTAGTATTCATGATAATCGTTATCAATTTCTCAAAACTTCATGCCTCTTAAGCATGTCCACCAGGGGTAACCTTACTGTTTCTCCACCGCAATAGGCATCCATCCCTCTCATTTTCAACAAACACAACTGATTATCATGAACCTAAGCAATTTATCAATACAACATGCCCCCACAAAATTAATCTCTCACCCCATATAACTCAGCTCACATAACAAAATATTTAATACAATAAAATCCAATAAGATCATCATACACAAATAATCATATGTAAAATCAGTGTAAATAAGAAAATGGAAACAGTTAAGTAAGAAATATGACATATACTTTATCATAAAACCAAAAACAAGAATTAAATTAAACCTCGTACACTTCCAATCGCCAATTAAATTAAATCAAATAGACACAATACAATAATTACAATAATAATACACACAAGAATTCAATTCACTAATAAAGCTAATCTAAACAACTAAAATAACCAAAAAAGAATCGTTACTAAAATGACTTGCCAAGATTAAAATAAGTGTTAAAATAAAATAATTTAACTTTTATATAATATAAAAAGGGAACAATTACTCATGTGTAGTAATGTATTTCTTCCACAACTTGGAACTTTGCAATTAAAATAATAGAAATAAAAAGATAAGGCTAAAGTGAAATCAAAACAACATATAAATGTCTAGAACATCAGAGTATACGGCGAGGGAAATTGGTTTTCTTTAGGGATCTAATTAAAGTTTGATTGCCTTCGGTAACATTTAATTTCATTGGTGTAACTATTTGCACTACAAAATTCCATTATTATTTGAAAATAAACTAAAAGGCGTAACTCAGGATCTATCACTACAATAAACTAAAAGGTCTAACTCAGGAGAAGACAAGTTTCCTACTTTTACTTTTTTACTATCGTCTTCCTTATCCTTTCCTCGCCTTCCTCCTCGCCCGAAGTGTCTTTCTAGCCTCTCCTCTCCTTACCACCACAACCATACAATTCTCAAATAACAAAATCAATGGATGCACAACAAAAATAAGAAGAAGGAAATCACCATGAACAAACCAAACATAAAGGTAGTGTAGTAGAGGCACCAGGTTTAAGTTATCGAGAAGAAAATAGAATAAAAAGGATCTAGTCACTAATACTCAAATTAACAAGACAATAAAACGTTGATCCAAAGCAATAAACAATAAGAAAAACTGAGCATAAAAAAATAAAAGGAGCACCGTAGTAGAGAAGATGCAGAATTAACCCTGATAAAAATAAAATAAAATTAATAATTATTATTAAAATAGAGAACACCCTGACTTGGAAGTAAGTCGATCACGTGCAATTGAAAAACTAGGTATTGATCTATGTTCACAATCAGAAATTTGATCTCCTTGTTTTTTGTTTTGGAAGGTAGGTTTGAAACACAGGAACCAAAAAGAGATATCCGAGGATGAGGAAAAGATATAAAAAAAGATTTGATTTGAATAGATTTTCTGATGAGAATTTGCAGCAGCCCACTCACCCACTCCCTTGAGATATTCTGATTTCTTTTATTTTATTTATCTATCCACTCACGTAAAACCTAACCACTCCTTGTAAAATCTAGCCACTCTTTTAAATATTTTAATTTTACTTTATTTTATTTATTTTTTATTTTTATTTATTTTATTTTATTTTATCTTATTTTTAGAAACCAGGGTGTTATAATTCCACTCCCCTTAAAAAAATTTCGTCCCCGAAATTTAGCTAAGGATAAGATTATTCGTATTACCTGGCTACAACTATTACTCCTAACTTTACCACCCTTTAATGGTTTTCCTTTTCTCTCTCACATCATTTACTCTTAACTTAACTCTCTATGATACTCCACTCTATGATACTCCACTAGGCTTCCCAACTTTTCTTTTGACTAATATATACTAGGTATTACATTGTGTTACTTGTCTAAGTCGTAATTCTTCCTATGGATGTAAGACATCACCCTTGATTTTATTTTTATTTTATTTTTTTCACCATTGAAAACATCAACTTTGTATTGGTCTACTTCTCTAAGGTCTCTACTCTTTCCTAAACATAAAAGAAATGACTACCTAACCTACACAACTTGACTTTTAATTGCTAAGGCTCACAACACCAGTCATTTGTTAAGGTCTCTAAAGGCTTACGTTTAACGTTTAAGGTACGACTACTACTTTAGTCTATCTTCACCACTTTCTTGGTGGCCTGGCACACTCTTAATTAGGGTCATAACTTCACTAGCTTGTCCTCACCTATGCCGAAATATCTTCAAAGAAGAGAAAAAAATCGTTAAGGTAACTCCTAATAATACCTCTTCCTATCTTCACATTTATGTCCTCCTATGTCTCACACCACATATGACACCCTTTTAAACCAAAAGGCTTTTGAAGGATCTCTTCCTTATTTTTCCTATGGTTACCTTTTACCTTTCTTAGGTTGATACAATCCTGAACTCATTCCAAACCCAAAGTACACATCCATTAAGCACCGTAATCTAGTTATACCACTCGAGGGTCATTCAAGGAAGGATACCTAAAATTCAACTAGTTTGTTAAAATTACTCTAATAATAGATTTAATATCAAAGGGGCCAAGGTTAAAGTCATCTTATCTGGGCAATCTATCGTGATTTAACTTGTTTACAACCCTACACAATACATTGTGGACAATAGACTATTACCTAACTAATTAAAAATGTCATTTGAAAACCAAACTTAAGTTTCATGTAATTGGTGTGACTCACCTTTTCCATACCAAATATACTTAGACATATTATAAAACACATCAACCATATACAAATACCTTCTAACACATTATGTGACACATCACACCAATAAGCATATATGCTAAATATACATGATAGGAATGACTCAAAATCAAGCTAATAACATTATAATTACCACACTATCATCAAGTGTGCATTTGAGCATATAACAACCATTAGTCACTTCAACTGCATCAATAATTTTATCCAATTCTACCTTATACTTTTACCCACATATGGTATAATTCAAATCCAAATTGTTATTCATCTGAAATATGCATTAACAGAACTATACATGCTCAGTACATGGTTATTAATAGTTTTAACAAAAATAACATAAGGCTTAACACTCCTGCTAATTCAAACTCCTATAGGTTTTTATAAAAGGTTCTCACTTTTTTTTTTCTTAAAAGAAATGATACTGATTTTTTTTTTCCAATATTATATTGTGTCATATTTCAATTGGTTTGGTGAATATTGTGGATAACAATTGTTCTTCCTACGCATACTCCTATAGCATACAACTCTTGGAACACTAATAACATAGAATTGTCGTATGCGGCATACATTAAAAAAAATTGACCAACACAAAAACAGTTGTTTTGCCAAAAATATGTGTAAGTTATATGACTTATAATTACAAAGTCCGCAACATATCATCATGATTCATAAAATGGCTAATAACATGAAATGGTCATAAAACATGAAACAAAATCAAAACATTAAAATTCTATCCTCGTACTTTTAAGCTACTAAATGAATCCACACAATAAATAACAGACCAAACCTTTGATTTATCAAGATAAATTAAGGGAACAACTGACATTAACATTTAGAGGTAAAGAAAAAAAAAATCTAAATTAGCACTTTTTAAATGTGTTTCAAAAAGAAGAACCCTAATAGTCAAAGGCATAGTGAAAAGAAATAGGCTGAAACATATTAGATGAATCATTTACAATATTTAATATAAAAATTTTGGACTTAGAAAATGCATAATACCCGAACAGATTAAAATCATAAGTTATTTCTGAGAGTATGAAGTCTCTATCTCATATGAATTGAAATACCCATGAACAAGTAGATTCAAGAAAATGTATATTTAACTTGTAAGAATAAATATTTCTTACTCTTTATAACATTAGGTTAATCATCGACGTCACAACAAATCTAAGGGAGTGAATTTAATGCTTTTGTTAGACAAAAAAAAAACAAAATGATAATAAGAAAAGACCTTACTAATAAGAATAAGAGCTTGTCAAATCAAATTAGTCATGAAAAGAAAGACATGAAATTATAACAATAGTAAAATGGAAAGGATTGCTAAGATATAGTAAAGAGCTTTGTAGGTTCTCTAAGTTAAACATACTAAAGGTTATAATCTTAATACAAAGAAATGTTCTCTTGAAAACAAAATATACAAAAGAACTAAACAATTTTAACTTGCCACTGGGTAGAACAATTTAATTATGCATAAGGACCAAAACCTCAAAATGGGAGTGTCTGAATAATATAATAATAATAATATCAACTTTATAAAAAAAAACAGAGCTTGTTACATCCTAGGATCAGAAATAAACACAATTGACATAAAACTTACTAAATAAATGGCTTAACATGAGAAAAATTTCTATAACATGTTTTGAACTCAAAATCCTAGAGTAGAATATGCATTAATTAAATTCAAATGAAAAACAAAGAAATAAGAAAGTATGACAGTTTTTTAATCAAATTTAAAAGCTCAAACTCGAATTTTGAGAGTTAAAATTGCTTCCTTAGATAACAAATTATAAACTTTCACCACCCTAGATATTCCTCTATTAACCCATAACAATATAAAACAATAAAAGTACAGAAGAAACATAGAATTGACAGGGAAATAAAGAAGTCAGACTCCTTATCAAATTTTTGACAAACTAATTTTACAAAATCAATCTCTTAACTCAAACAAAACTTCCTTTACATAAACAACTGCATTTCTCAGTGAGATACACATTCATTTCAACAAGTCCCTTCTCAACTCTCTCACTCAATTTAGTTCGTTAAATAGTTAAGCTCCCATTTGTACTTCTAACCCATTTACTCAATCATAAAAGTCATTTGTCACAAACACAATTCTTGATGTCTTGGTTGGAAATCTATAGTAGTTTCTAATGTTTATTTTTTTTAAAGAAGGTTAGCCTTCAAAAGACAACAACATCACATTTTTATATTTTTAATTTAGCCATCTTCTTTCCTTAATTAATGTTCCTTACATTTGTTATAACTTTTTAAATCATATCAATTAACATGAACATTTCTGACACAGGCACATACAAGCTAAATGCATGAACATGTGAAATTTCCAAAGCATAGTACACTAGCAATAAAGAAAGCATAACACTAGATTGACAAGGAATAAAAAGTAAATCTTAATCAAGTGACATATATCACCTACTTAAAACAATACATACAACAAAATCTTTGGATGTAGTATACTTAATTATAACTTTTGCTTGCCATAGGGTCTTGCTTACTACATTAGAGGTATCGAGGTGGCCAATCTCAATATCTCACATGCGAGCGATTAAGACTCATGGTATAGCAATTCACAAAATCACCCAAACATAATATTCATGTCTAATCAAAATCACACTAAACATCTCATTATACATCAAGGTACACATAAAAAGCATGACAACCACATAACTCACAAGCCGAGGAAATTAAACCTAAGCTCTAATACCACATTTGTAACACCCCTAGTTACTACAAACGCCACGACATAAAATCTCCATGGTTCGAGGAAATATAAATACGCCACTAAATGAAGGGAATTAACTTCATTCCATAGAGTAATTACTAGGGTGAGATCTCACAACTACATATGTCTCCACAATTCAAAAACTCTCAAATAACGAAATATCTAGAGAATTTTTAACATGTATAAATAGAAGCAACCACTGAAAATCAAGAAAGGAAAAACAAGGACCACAATATGCCAAGTCCTCAAGCAATCGAGCTCCTTTCCTAGCCCATGTTATTTTTGCATCCAACAAATTGCTCATCTGCTCACCCGTTTGCGGGGTCATCACAGGTGTCAACCACAGACACAACACAGGGTTAGTTCACATTTTAATAATAATAACAAGACCAATAAGAATAGCTCAACACAAGGAACATAAGAAGGTACACACACTCAATTCAAAATTTATCAAAACCAATCATATCATGCAACCCAGTATGATGCATGCTACTCACAATTCCCTCTCATGTCATGTGGTACCATTAAAACCATTGAGCGATGTCTAGGAGTACATGTCACCTCTGACACTCTCACTAGAAATGCTAGACAGTTACAGTCAGGGCAACCAGTGTTGCAAAGGGAGTCACTTCCCACTCATGGTGATCAGCCATAGTGGACGCTCTCCCCCACCGCGAATACCCTCAAAGTCCTAGGCCATTACATCGACCCGTCAGGGACCAACCGTTCTAGTTCCATTCATCCTCATTTTTCGAAAATATTTTCGTTTCACTTAGTATTCATGATAATCGTTATCAATTTCTCAAAACTTCATGCCTCTTAAGCAAGTCCCTCAGGGGTAATCTTACTGCTTCTCCACCGCAATAGGCATCCATCCCTTTCATTTTCAACAAACACAACTGATTATCATGAACCTAAGCAATTTATCAATACAACATGCCCCTACAAAATTAATCTCTCACCCCATATAACTCAGCTCACATAACAAAATATTTAATACAATAAAGTCCAATAAGATCATCATACACAAATAATCATATGTAAAATCAGTGTAAATAAGAAAATGGAAACAGTTAAGTAAGAAATATGACATATACTTTATCATAAAAACAAAAACAAGAATTAAATTAAACCTCGTACACTTCCAATCGCCAATTAAATTAAATCAAATAGACACAATACAATAATTACAATAATAATACACACAAGAATTCAATTCACTAATAAAGCTAATCTAAACAACTAAAATAACCAAAAAAGAATCGTTACTAAAATGACTTGCCAAGATTAAAATAAGTGTTAAAATAAAATAATTTAACTTTTATATAATATAAAAAGGGAACAATTACTCCTGTGTAGTAATGTATTTCTTCCACAACTTGGAACTTTGCAATTAAAATAATAGAAATAAAAAGATAAGGCTAAAGTGAAATCAAAACAACATATAAATGTCTAGAACATCAGAGTATACGACGAGGGAAATTGGGTTTCTTTAGGGATCTAATTAAAGTTTGATTGCCTTCGGTAACATTTAATTTCATTGGTGTAACTATTTGAACTACAAAATTCCATTATTATTTGAAAATAAACTAAAAGGCGTAACTCAGGATCTATCACTACAATAAACTAAAAGGTCTAACTCAGGAGAAGACAAGTTTCCTACTTTTACTTTTTTACTATCGTCTTCCTTATCCTTTCCTCGCCTTCCTCGCCCAGTGTCTTTCTAGCCTCTCCTTACCACCACAACCATACAATTCTCAAATAACAAAATCAATGGATGCACAACAAAAATAAGAAGAAGGAAATCACCATGAACAAACCAAACATAAAGGTAGTGTAGTAGAGGCACCAGGTTTAAGCTATCGAGAAGAAAATAGAATAAAAAGGATCTAGTCACTAATACTCAAATTAACAGGACAATAAAACGTTGATCCAAAGCAATAAACAATAAGAAAAACTGAGCATAAAAAAATAAAAGGAGCACCGTAGTAGAGAAGATGCAGAATTAACCCTGATAAAAATAAAATAAAATTAATAATTATTATTAAAATAGAGAACACTCTGACTTGGAAGTAAGTCGATCACGTGCAATTGAAAAACTAGGTATTGATCTATGTTCACAATCAGAAATTTGATCTCCTTGTTTTTTGTTTTGGAATGTAGTTTTGAAACACAGGAACCAAAAAGAGATATCCGAGGATGAGGAAAAGATATAAAAAAGATTTGATTTGAATAGATTTTCTGATGAGAATTTGCAGCAGCCCACTCACCCACTCTCGTGAGATATTCTGATTTCTTTTATTTTATTTATCTATCCACTCACGTAAAACCTAACCACTCTTTGTAAAATCTAGCCACTCTTTTAAATATTTTGATTTTACTTTATTTTATTTATTTTTTATTTTTATTTATTTTATTTTATTTTATCTTATTTTCAGAAACCAGGGTGTTACAGTATTTCCCATTCACCAAGCAATCTCATAATATTGCCCCTCTACTAGGCATTTCCAAACGGTCATTAAACAATTCAAGTCCATCACCAATTTCATGCAACCATGCATGTCACCACTTACTCACATCTAATTCACCAAGTAATTGTATATCAAGCACAAAACAAGTCATACTTCGATATATAATCAAACAACCACATTTACCACCATCAATATGTGTTATATTAAATTATTCAGTAAGTTAATATTCGAAAGAAATTTGATCAAAAGAGGAAAGATTGAAGTTGTTCATAAAAGTCAAAAGCTTAATATACATAAGAAAGGTTTCCATTTCATTTACTTTTTATAAAGTAGTCATAGTATTCAAAAAAATAGTTGAAAGAGGAAAACAACTTTAAAATAATCATTCAAAGGGTAAAGAAAACACAATCTTAAAGAATTAAAAGGAGTGTAAGTGATATAGGCCTCCTTAGAGATTATCCAAAGAGTCCTTGTGTTGCCCTCTCTAGCTTCTTCAAGACAAGCAACTCCAACCCAAAAGACAAAGGAAGCTTCGGTCAAGCTTCAATGGTGGAGGAAAACCGAGAAAGGAAAAGGTGAAGGGGGTGAGGAATGGAAGAGGGTGGCGCCATGGCAAGCCAATAAGCCTAGGAGGAACCGCCACAATGGAGGATGGAATCCATTGATAAGATTCAAGAAACCTTGCTAAGCAAGACAAGAGAAAACCTCTCTCAAGAAAAGCTCAAAGCTTATTCAATTATCAAAATTATCAAAAGTTTTTTACAAATTTCGTTTTTGGGCTTTTATAGACTTAGGAAGACTTGAAGAGGAAGCTAGACAACATTAGAGTACTCTACAAGTCAATGAATAAGAGCCACAAGTTCAAAGGTTCAAGTACATGTCACTTTCAAGAGGGTTTCATGTCACTTTCAAAGGTTACATGTCACTCTCAAAGGTTACATGTCACTTTCAACTTGATTCTCATCCATTGGATGAGTGCATCTAATCAAGGGTTGAGATTTGCTCTTGGATTAGGCATGGATCCTAATCCAAGTGAAAATCTATTTGAACCAAATCCACTTGGATTCACAATTTGAAATTCAAATTTAAATCAAATTAAATTTAAATTTCAAATATGAATTTAATATGAACTTGAACTTAAATTCATTCACTCCTATTAAGCTTCACTTTTTAAGCTTACTAGCCTTTTAAGCACAACATTAAGCAAACACTTAAAAGAAAAGTACACTTTTGGCCAAAAACTTACAAGGCCATCAAAATTATTTACACTTCAATTACAAAAATCAAATCCTAAGCTAAGGTAACTTGGAGCTTCTAGTATTTCTTCTAGGTGAGTGATTTTCCTTAGATGTGCCTACATCAAACCCTCCTTCTTAGTTGCAACTTGTCCCCAAGTTGGCTTGATCTTCACCTACATTAAACAAAGACAAGTCATTAACATTGAAAGTTTTCATCCAACAAATCACTATGTAGATCAAGTTAAAAAAGGTTTGGGTTCTTTTAGACTCATGTCCTCTAAGGAATTTCCTCAACGGACTCTTGCTCCTAAATAGAGTCCTCTTTACCTACGAACAAATAACCACCGGGATCAAATATCACAATGTCATCATTAACAATGGATAAATCATTCTTTATAGCATTTAATGGAAGTGATTTATTATGCTGGTATGCTTGCATTCTATAGTGAGTGCATGGTGGTAAAAACATTTGAAAATCTATAAGTCTACACATATTCAACTTAATTCTATCATCTAGTTTGAGCAAATTACAAATTTCACTCACTTCTAAATCATAGGAAAACAACATGTATTTTTTCTCAATATCAAAAATATCAATTAAAGAATGAAAGGAAAATTTTGAATACTCATTCGGGATATAACCAAAACTATTAGGAGTTTTTACTCCTTTCCCCACTTGTGTAGACACTTGCTTCTTATCCGACATTCCTTCACTAAGTGTGGAACTTTGTGGTGTGCCCTCCTTCTTAACCTCTTCCAACAACCTAGGAAAGCATTCAACATCATGAAAATAATGGTTAATAGGCACAATTAAGAATTCCAAATTACCAAATTCAAGGATCTTCCAAGGCTCAATGCCATAAGATTCTAAAGTATGGTATGGAATATCATTCTTAATAAAAGTAAAAGGAATAGTAAGTGGTAAAGAAACTCTTTCAAAGGGAAGTTCAAAATTTATGGGTATTTTCGTTTCTTCACAAGGTTTGTTCCAATGCTCTTTTATGCACAACTCTTCATTAGGAGTCAAATCAAAAGGAACTTTATAAAGATGACCACAAGCATCCTCACAAAGAGATTTAAGTGCATTCCTTTCTACATCTTCACACAAGAGATTGTCAATTCCCTCTTGGTAGTCATCCTTTGGAACCATACCTACAATGTCCTCCAAATAAGAATCAAAAAATTCAAATGAAGGGTTAGTATAAGCAAGTAAAGAATCATTTTTCTCCTTCATTTGTTTTTCTATCAACTCCCATTCTTTAATTTCTTTTGCTCTCAATTCTTTTTCTCTCAATTCCTTTATCATTCTCTCTTTTTCCCTTCTCCAATACTCATCATAATGCCTTTCATTTTCTTCTAACAACCTTCTTTGTTTTTCTTCTCTCATTTCCCTCTTAAAGTCATAATAATCTCTATCACTTCTTTCACTCCCTCTTCTACTCCTCTTATCACTATCTCTATGGTACTCTCTCCTTTCACCTCTATTCCTACTATTCTCTCCATGATGCCTCCTCTCACTATCCAACCTCCTTTCAAACTCTCCCATCCTCTCATCAAGGGTGGTATTCACTCTACTTAGGATAATATCCATCATCTTGAGAGTTTTGGGTGACAAGTCATTGCCAACACTAGGAGAACTAGCCATCGCTGCAAGAAAAAGGTTAGTGTACAAGAAATATAATAGGAAATAAAGAATCTCACCACTCTCTAAGTGTATCCACTCAATCAACTCGTGTTTCACACTTAGTGGCTTTTTCTCTAATGAAACTCTCTTGCCTTTTTCCTCTCTATCTCTTGGCTCTCACTTAGAAATTATTCTCAAATCAATTATCAAGTTCCTACCAAGCCAATGTGAAAGAGGAACAGCACCCTAGCTAGGCTTAAGAAGTCCAAAGAGACAAATACTCAAAGACAAAACTAGGAGTCCAAGAAAGACAAGCAAAAAAAGGCTCAAAAATGAAAGAAAGGCTAAGCAAATATGGAGTAAACTTTGTGGAGACAATGACACTTGTATGGACAGCAAAGGAACATGAATTTGCAGGGAAAACAAGTCCAAAACCGAGACTAAGAGTATGGGAAACAAAAGTACAGCCACACACAAAACAAGTTATCCACCAAAATTCACCAATTTAGCGACGGATTCTAGAATCCGTTGTAAAAACCGAAATGAAACTTAATTCTATGATTATGCAACCTTTAAAAAAATCAATCCAAATGCAAAATAAGGTTCATATATTCATAGTATTATAAAATTTCAGCAAGTGCAGTAAAATTTTAAAGTGAAACTCACACCAAAGATCACTACACCTCAAGTCCAAAAACAAGGTACTAGAAATTCAACTTGGGTGATGTGTGCTCAAAACTAAGTCCAAGGGTGTGTCTAATTGCCAATTTTTTTCACCTTTCAAATTTTTCTCTTGCTATTTTGGTTCTTTTGACTTTGCTCTTGTATGGTCCTTAATCAATTTCTACTCTTTTTGGACCCATACACTTCACTTTTCACCACTACTTCTTTTTCTTTTGTTTTTCTCACTTGTTTCTTTTCTTTGTTTTGATTTTGTATATTATTTTTTTTTTCTACACACTATGTATGACTGGACCGAAACCAATAATGAAGAAGAGCAACCTCCAAGTTCAATTTCTAAAACCCAAAAGACAAGTCACAAGGTTCTACACAAATTGGACCTAAAGAGTGCTCTAGAAGCTAACTAAATGCATGTTCATGTGAAACTTACACTAGAAGCCTCTTCTATTTCATGGAACCCATGTAAAACATGAAACCCACTCAACAATGGTGCAGCACATACATCATACTCACGGTTTTGTAAAGAAAAACACAAGGACTAAACAAAACTACAAGAAAACACATCAAACAAAGAAGCTTACAAAGGAAGTTACTCTAGAACCATGAATCTTGTTATGGAAGCTAAAGCAACTATGGGTAAAACTTCAAGACAAGCATGCTTAACCATGGAAACCCACGATTTGAAGAAGAAAGAAGGAAGAAAAGCATGCTTAGACAAAAACCAACCGAACAAAATGAAGACAACTCAAAGAAACAAAGACTAGGCTATTGAAAGAAGACATGGAATCAAAGAAAAATTCAAAGAAAGCTATGGAAACATATGAAACCCATAACTAACCCGTTGAAGATACTCCATTGAAGAAGACACAAGCTCATGATACCACTTGATATAGGCCTCCTTAGAGATTATCCAAAGAGTCCTTGTGTTGCCCTCTCTAGCTTCTTCAAGACAAGCAACTCCAACCCAAAAGACAAAGGAAGCTTCGGTCAAGCTTCAATGGTGGAGGAAAACCGAGAAAGGAAAAGGTGAAGGGGGTGAGGAATGGAAGAGGGTGGCGCCATGGCAAGCCAATAAGCCTAGGAGGAACCGCCACAATGGAGGATGGAATCCATTGATAAGATTCAAGAAACCTTGCTAAGCAAGACAAGAGAAAACCTCTCTCAAGAAAAGCTCAAAGTTTATTCAATTATCAAAATTATCAAAAGTTTTTTACAAATTTCGTTTTTGGGCTTTTATAGACTTAGGAAGACTTGAAGAGGAAGCTAGACAACATTAGAGTACTCTACAAGTCAATGAATAAGAGCCACAAGTTCAAAGGTTCAAGTACATGTCACTTTCAAGAGGGTTTCATGTCACTTTCAAAGGTTACATGTCACTCTCAAAGGTTACATGTCACTTTCAACTTGATTCTCATCCATTGGATGAGTGCATCTAATCAAGGGTTGAGATTTGCTCTTGGATTAGGCATGGATCCTAATCCAAGTGAAAATCTATTTGAACCAAATCCACTTGGATTCACAATTTGAAATTCAAATTTAAATCAAATTAAATTTAAATTTCAAATATGAATTTAATATGAACTTGAACTTAAATTCATTCACTCCTATTAAGCTTCACTTTTTAAGCTTACTAGCCTTTTAAGCACAACATTAAGCAAACACTTAAAAGAAAAGTACACTTTTGGCCAAAAACTTACAAGGCCATCAAAATTATTTACACTTCAATTACAAAAATCAAATCCTAAGCTAAGGTAACTTGGAGCTTCTAGTATTTCTTCTAGGTGAGTGATTTTCCTTAGATGTGCCTACATCAGTAAGAAAGATGAAGAAAAGAAACACCAAGAAACCAAAGAAAGATAATGAAAGTACCAACAAAACAAAGAATAGAAAAGTAGGATAAGGAAAGATCCCCTTACTGGTTTCTCCTAGCTTCCTATATTCTTCCTCTACTTTCTTGCTCCTACTTTGATTGGAGAGATTTCTTCCTAAGGTGGAGAAAGTATAGAAAGGTTTTTTTTTTTTTTTTTGGAGTGAACATAGTTTGAGAGAATGTAAGAGTATTCTTTGGATTATGTCTTCATTTGACACCCCTAAGTCCTATTTATAGACTTCCCAAGAACTTTCTAGAGAATTGGAGATTGATTCTAAAGAAAAAATCTTAGTTTCTATAAAAATATTTTAGTTTCCATCAAAATATCTTAAAAGGTAAAAGAAAATTCTAGAATGGTTTAGAAATATCTTTCAAATTAAATGTTCAAAATGAATTAAGAAATTTCTAGAAATAAGTAAGAAAATAAGAAATTTCTAGAAATAAGTAAGAAAATAAGAAATTTCTAGAAATAAGTAGAATAAGAAGTTTCTAGAATTAAGTAGGAAAAGAAGTTCCTAGAAAAATGTAGAATAAGAAGTTTCTAGAACAAAGTAGAATAATCAAGATTTTTCTAGAAATAAGTAGAATAATCTAGAAGTTTCTAGAAAAAATTAGATTTTTCTAGAAATAACTAGAATAAACAAGATAATTCTATAATAATCAAGAATTCTCTAGAAACATGTAGAATAATCAAGAAGTTTGTAGAAAAGTAGAATAAATAAGAATTTCTATAATAAACAAGAATTTTCTAGAAACTTGTAGGATAAACAAGAGTTTTCCAGAAAAATTAGAATAAATAAGAAGTTTCTAGAGTTTTCTAGAAACATGTAGAGTAAACTAGAAGTTTCTAGAAAAATTAGAATAAATAAGAAATTTCTAAAATCAACAAGAATTTTCTAGAAACATGTAGAATAAGTAAGAAATGTCTAGAAAGAGTAGAGTAATCATGAATTTTCTAGAAACAAGTAGAATAGACAAGATGTTTCTAGAATAAACAAGATATTTCTAGAAATAGGTAGAATAAATGTGATGTTTTTTTTTTTTTAGAATGGATAGGAAGAAGATTTTTCTAAAAGATTTTAGAAGTATTTAGGATCTATAAGACAAAAATAACAAAGACAAGGGAAACATTCCAATAAAGGCACAATCAAGAAATCAATCAAGCCAACATAATCTAATCACCAATATTTCCAATAGGTCTTGATTTATTTATTTATTTATTATTATTAAAATTTTCTTTATTTTTTATCTTCATTTATACGTAACCTTCTTCAAATCATATTTAAATTTCTTGAATGTTACAAAAGCTAATCATACATTGTTTATCTACCTTTACTTCTCAATTTTCACTTAACCATTGCAACTTATATGGTTTAGCATGAATTAAATTTGGCAAGTTAAGTTTAGAAACAAGTCTTGCACTTACTACATTTGCACATGAACCACCATCAATTATAAGGGAACAAACATTATCCTTTACTTTCCATATTGTATGGAAAATATTTTCCCCTTGGCTTTCATCCATATCATGTTTCATACTAAGTAATCTTCTAACCATTAGCAAGTCACCTTCCTCGGCCTCTTCACTATAGGTGGAGTGTGCTTCACCTTGATCTTCCTTCTCACTTGAATCTTCACTTGTAACCTCTCCCTCATACCCTCTTATATACTTTCTCTCAAGCTTATTTGAATCTCATTCATTCTTTACATCATTTTATCCATCAAAGCTTGGGTTCTTGATGAGTATTCATTACCCATAATTGGAGAACTTGCCATAGCTGCAAAGAAAGGTTAGTACACAGAAAAATACATAGCAAATAAACCTCACAAGCTCGCTAAGTGTATCCACTTAATCAACAAGTGTATCACACTTAACAAGGGTTTTTTCTCTAATGTTCTCTCTTGCCTTTTACCACTTTTTTCTCTTATGCTCACTTAGAAAATATCCTCTAATAAATTATCAATGCTCTCATCAATCCATTATAAAAGAGAAACAGCAACCAAGCTAGGCTTAAGAGGGCCAAAAATACAATGACTCTAAGACAAAACCAAGGATTCCAAAGGAGACAAGCAATAAAAGCTCAAAAATGAAATGATACGCTACTCAAATTGTGGAGAAATTTTAAGGAGACAATGGCACATACTAGGGCAGCAAAATATCATGAAATTTCCCAAGAAAATACATTAAAACAAAGGCATATCCTATAGAATTCAAAACTGGACAATAAGCCAAAAATCAAGTAGAAACTGAATATGGAATATTTCACAATTTTTCATCACCAAGAACTTCTCAACAAAATGGAGTTATGGAAAGGAAAAATAGAACTTTACAAGAAATAGCTAGAACTCTTTTACATGAAAGCTCACTTCCAAAATATTTTTGGGCAGAAGCAATCAATGCATCTTGTTATATTCAAAATAGAATATTAATAAGACCAATATTGAACAAGACTCCTTATGAATTATGGAGAGAAAGAAGACCCAACATATCATACTTTCATCCTTTTAGATGTGAATGTTTTATATTAAACACAAAAGATCAACGTGAAAAGTTTGACTCAAAAGTATCTAATGGATTTTTTTTTTTTTTTTGGTTATTCTGATACTTCAAAGGCCTATAGAGTCTTCAACTCTAAGACCAAAGTTGTTGAAGAATCTATTCATGTTAAATTCCAAGATAACTCAAAGGCTGATAAAGAAATATCAGACCCAGAAACTTTTTTTGATCTTTTGCAGATAAATCCACCAAACAAAGACAATGAACAAATTGTTAGAATAGACGCAGAGGTCAAGCCAGATGAAAATGCGTCTACTAGATCAGACAAACCCTCTTCTTCTACTCTTCAACATGCCAACATCCAAACTCCTGTTAGAACGTGAAAATTTGCCGCAAACCATTCAGAAGATTTGATTATAGGAGACAAACATCAATGAGTGCAAACAAGGTCAAATTTTAAAGACCTTTCTGGATATGCATTTGTGTAAAGAATAAAACACAAGAAGGGGGGGTTGAATTGTGACTTTGATAAAATTTTATCCTATCGTCTGTTGTTTTGAAATCAGTACAGACGATTCAAACTTATCTTTGAAATGCTTGATTTGAGAATTTAAGTTATTCTTTAATTATCCCCATTAGTCACAAGATATAATCCAGAGAACATAAAGTTTTTATACTAGTTCGTCTATGTCAGACTACGTCCAGTTACTCAGTAAAAACTCAGTTTTCACTATCAACCGTGAAAAGGTTACAAGTATGTTTGAGCACGGCCACTTTTGGCTAATACAAGATATTCTTTGATCACAGCCTTCTCAGGCTAACCCACCAAGTATAGTTTGAAACACAGCCTCTTCAGGCTAAAGAAAAAGGGTATTCTTTGCAAGCACAGCCTCCTCAGGCTAAAATATCACATGCGTGGATTTGAAAGAGTTTAAAGTAGTTAAACTTTCCTCTTCGCAGAGAGGGTTTATACAATGAAGACTAATATCAAGAGCGAATTCAAATAATCAGCTTGTAATAGCGTTTTTTTCCAACTTGAAATGGTGAGGTGAAGACCTTTATATGGCAACAGTCTGAAGAGATCAGTTAGACTCAAGAGATATGACCGTTGTCCTTTTTCTTGAAACTTTCCATCAGTGGCTATTGACTTATTTATTTATGTCACACTTCGGCAAGTGTACCGGTCATTTACAAGTTTAGAAAAGATGAGAAAGGGTTGTCGAACCACAGAAGACGAATGATGAATTAACGAATGCTCAACATGCTTTGCTATTAGGACGAATCAATGAATTAATCATTTGTGTAAAACTAAGTAAGTATGTAGAAGTAAGCAGTACACTATAAAACATATAAGGAAAGCAAGTAAATGTTTAAGTTTCTAACAAAATAATGAAGAAAGTTAGGGAATAGGTTCATTCAATTCCTTCCCTCAAGTAACTATTTCCTATGTCAATTCAACAGAAATCATTCAATTGGAGATAGAATTCGTGATACCGTAGACTAATCTTATTCCTAGGTCTTTAGTCCCTTTGAATGACTAATATAATCCCTAATCCCTTAGGTGAGAACATAAGTACATTCAAGAAGCGAAACAGATGAATTCATAACATCTCATAGCATACAAGTTCTATCCCTAGACTCATGCATAGCTATAGTGATACACTTCCTCTCCTAATTCAACTATCAATCTTCCAATTGCATAATTGAAATGAGATACAAATACTCAAGGAACAGTTCAATCCAGTCCAAACATCAATATCCCTATCTCTACTTGAACTTCATGAATTAAACCTCAAGAATTAGCAATAAGCAGGAAGAGATCAATCAATTAACTGAAATTACACTTGAATTAACATAGAAATTCGTTACAAGAGTTCTTGAATTAAAATCCCCATTCCTAACCTAGAAATCTAGCCTAGCATGGAAATGAGAAAAGAAAGAAGAGAAAAAGAAATCAAACACAAGAGAAGCTCCATAAATGCTTGATTCTTGCTTCCACAAGCTCACAAGCTCAGAAATCTCTAGGTTTGATGGAGGAAGATGGAGAACGAAGGTGGAGAAGAGTGAAATTGCAAGAAGCGTGCAGAGGAAGGAACTAACAAAACTGAATTATGAATTGTATATTTGATTTCGCACCCAAAAGCCCTTATATAGGTGAAGAAATGCGCCCTCCACTTAACCCATTTGCGCCTTTGGCGTTTTGTCCGAAGAAATGGGTTGTAATGCGCTCTCCGTGCGCGCCTAGGCGCGCTCTTTGCGCCTCTCGGTTGCTCTCAATTGCGCCTAGGCGCGTTTCAACAGAGAGGGATCTTCATTTGTGCCTCAGCATGTGCCTAGGCGCGTTTTTGCGCCTCTACTTGGTCCTCATTTGCGCCTAGGCGCGTTTGGACAGCAAGGAAGTCCAATTTGCGCCCCAGCATGCGCCTAGGCGTGATTTCCTGCTTTGATTCTTGACTTGAGCTTCCATTTCTCCTCTTCTTGATGGCTTGCACTCCAAGTCTTCATCTTAAGTTCATGGGCTTTCCTTCCAAGCTTCTATCTCTTCTTCAATCAACCTACAATTAACAGAAAAGAGTATAAAATGACTTAAAAACACAAGAAATACCTATAAAACTAACAAAACACTAAATCAAAGACTAACACTAAACAAACATGATATTTTCAGTGTTTTCTTGTTTAAACTACAACTAAACCTAGTGAAAATAGATGGAAATGGACTGAAAACACCTAGGAAAACATGTATAATTTGTCACTTATCACAACCCCAAACTTAAAGCTTTGCTTGTCCTCAAGCAAACATAGATTCCATCATTACAAAGGTTAATAAGCATGATATAATCATTTAGCTCAGCAGCCACTGAAAATGCATTATGCAACTCTTAACTCCTTAAGCCAACTCAATTTATCTATGAAAGTTGAACATGAGCTCAAAACGTTCTCAAGAATTGCACAATTCATCAAGCATAAGCAATCAACTCTAGATTGGCATGAAAAAAATGTACTTTAGCAACATCAAACAGTCCTCTCCGGTTAAGTGTTTACACTCAATCTCTCAAGTGTTTAGGCTTGTGTTTCTCTCAATGTTACTCATCAGAAGGTATGTTACCATAGGCTTGCAATGACTCTAAAAATCTCCATTGCCTTCAAGTAGAAATTGGGCACTCAAAAGGTCTTTTCAGGGTTGTAATGGGGCTTAGGTAAAGGTGGGTTAAAAGAAAAGGTAACTGGCTAAATATCCACAAGAACTTTAAAGAGTAAAACAAATACAACCTATATGATATGCATGGACTAATGATGACCAGATGAAAAATTAAAAACAGAACAAAGACTAACAATAAGTGAAAACAAACAAGTAATGAAACCAACTTTATTTTCTTTTCTTCCTTTATTTCTTTTACTCTTAAACTGCATTTTCTTCTGCTTCTTTTTCTTTCTTTTTGCTTTCTTATAACTTTTTCTATTTTCTTTCCTTCTGATTTTTGCTTTCTTTTTCTTTTTTACACATCATTGTTCTTGTAACTTTTGTCATCTTGTTCTTTTCTTCTTCCTTTTTCTTTCTTTTCAATTTCTTGTTTTTCTCTTTATTTTTGCACTTTGCATTTCTTAAGTGGTCTCACTAATTGCCAACACATGAAGAAAAATAAAAATTTTGCATGGTATGCATGAAAAAGAGAGAAAATGCAACTATACTACACTATATATTATTCACAAAATTACACCAATACTCACCCTGTATTAGGTGAACCACATAACAACAACCCCAAACTTGAAATTTTGACTTGTCCTCAAGTCAACAGCTACACATGCATCCCAAAATTTCAACCCCAAACTTAATCTTGAACTTATCCTCTAAGTAAAGAAACCAATACTCTTAAAGTTCCAATGGCAGGACAATTGGTTTTTCACTTATTTAGGCTTGTAATGAGCTTAAGTATCCAAGACAGAAAGGGTTGATTCAGGCTCAAAGGGGCTAGCAATGGAAAATTTAAAGGTTTAGGCCTATTTGACTCAAGGCTACAAGAAAGAAAATTGCCTTTATCATTTGTGTCCAAATCTAAATGTATGCAATTTTGATCAAGAGCTAAAGCAAGTTCTAGAACAACACTTCAGATGGTAAAACACTCAAGAATGAATTATGTTGAAGGCCCAATTGACTATCCAGGATTAATCATTGCATAACATTGCTAAATTCATTAATCATGTCACAACCTAGAAAATTGTCATGCTAGAATTCTCATACAACATCTCTTTAAACATTTGAGAAACATGCAACTTTGTCATAGAACATTGAGCTGAACCTAAGTGCCAAAATGTGCATAATTTATTTTACTGAACTACAGAGACAATGTTATATCAATGAAATCAACCTTCATAATATGGTGCAACAAAATAGGGGGGTGTACTCTAAACAACCATCAATCAACAGTTAAAATAAAAGAGTATAAGAACACTCCCTGTTGAAGACTAGCCATAATATTCGGAGGGTCTGCACCAAGTGCCAATTTCCATGTTTTTCCAACAGTGTACAGCAGTTGCAATGTGAAGTGATGGAGTTGAGAATTGATTGAGAGTGGGATTGCTCTCTTGGGAATTCACAAGCACTAGGTGAGAAGAAGAATGGAATGGCTGCACCTCTTGTTTGTGCCTTGGCGCAAGCTCGCGCCCTTCTTTATGCCTAGGCGTAGCAATTTGCGCTTCACACTTAAAGAATCGCGCCTAGGCGCATCTTGTCAGTGAGCAAGGGGAGATTGCGCCTCCCAAATGCGCCAGGGCGCGTCTTAACGAGAAACACCATGCGATTTGCGCCCTTCTATCACTTAATTTGTGCTGGGGCGCATTTGCTAGTGGTTCCAATGTTTGTGCACACACTCTGAACCATGCATTGAACCCTTAACATTTCCAACAATGATGTCGCACCTCTCACCTTCTCTTATTCCCTAACAATTCAATAAAACTCCAATACTGAAAGAACAAAACTAAAAGTAAAAACAGAATACAAAACCAGACATAGAATGCAGAATAATTCCTAAATCAAAAGCAGCATAACACTCACAAAATCCCCCTCCACATTTAAAATTGACATTGTCCTCAATGAAACATAAAATGCATCAATGGATTTGATGAAGGTGCTCTTGGAGGAAAATCCCAAAGCCTCTTCGGACTGCCCAATCTAGTCTTCACCATGAGCAACACCATGGAAGCCGAAGCAAGGAAGTCTCGGCCATGGAAGATGGTATTAGTTTTAGGTGTTTAAGAAATAAAGGAAGAAGATGGATAAGGTGGAGAAGGGTGGTGGCGCCAAGGAAAAGGGTCCTATAAGCCTAGGAGGAACCGCCACAATGGTGGTAAGAAACCATTGATAAGATTCAAGGAACTTCCCTAAGGAACAAGAGAAACTCTCTAGAAAGCTTTAAGCCTTTGTATTCAATTTCATCAAAAAGTCCCTACACATGTTTCAGCCATGGCTTATATAGAATAGCCTTGCTTGGCCTCCAAGCTATACTAACCATAGTTAGGTCCTAGGCTTAACTCTAATTAGCTAGGTTAATCAAGGTTAGGTTATGCTAACCGAAAATCCTAGGTAGTTAGAGTTAGTTAGCTTTGGACCAATAGGATGCAAGTGTTCACATGGAGTTCACATGGTTGGCACATGGGTTTGTCCCTTGAGCCGTGCCTTGTGATCTTCCATGTCATCAATCCGTGCCAACTTGGTTTAAGGGAGGAGATTACCTTAATCAAGTGAAGGTGTGGATCCTTAGCTTGATTTAGGAGTTCCTTCCTTAAGTCTAGTTTCTAAGATGTCACACAAGGGTTTTTGAAAATGTATTTTTTTAGCTAAAAGACTTGTGTGAAATCTTTGGATGACTTCACCTATTAGCCTAAAGAAAACCGAGGGCTTTGGACCCCTAAGAACCTACACCTACAAATGTTACATAGGACTATTATCTTGTTCATACAAGTTTACAAGTAGGTTACATTCTTTAAGTCCTATACTATCCTCTTGCTCTTGCCCTTGAAGCTCCTTTGCTTCCTCCTCTAATCTCCTTTGCATACTTCTAGTGATCCTCCTTGATGTGCCTACATCAAACCCTCCTTCTTTGCTTGAACTTGTCCTCAAGTTAGCTTCATCGTTTGGACCTACATCAACCAAAGAAAGATCAGTTATATTAAAGGAGTTACTACCACCATACTTACTTGGAAGGTCTAGCTTGTAGGCGTTTGGGCCTAATTTCTCCAATATCTTGAAAGTTCCATCTCCTCGTGGAAGAAGTTTGGAGCTTCTCAAGGTAGGAAATCGTTCCTTCCTTAGGTGCACCCATACCATATCCCCTACTTTGAACTCGATGGGTCGACGGTGTTTATTGTAGGCCTTAGCTATTTGCTAATTTTTCTTAGTAATCCTCTCCTTTACGTGTGCATGCAATTCTTGGATTTTCTTAGCCCTTTATTGACCACTTCTATTACAAGAGAACTCAAGAGGTAAAGCCACTAAATCAAGTGGGGTGAGTGGGTTAAATCCATAAGTAATTTGAAAAGGAGAAAACTTAGTAGTAGAGTGCTCAACCCTATTATAGGCAAATTCAATATGAGGTAACCAATCTTCCCAACTCTTAATGTTCTCGCCAACAAAAAGTCCTCAATAGTTGACCCAAGGTCCTATTGACAACTTCGGTTTGCCCATCCGTTTGGGGGTGGCAAGTTGTAGAGAAAAGAAGTTTGGTTCCAAGGCAACTCCAAAGGGTTCTCCAAAAGTGTCCAAGAAATTTTGAGTCTCGGTCACTCACAATTGTCTTGGGCACTCCATGGAGCCTCACTACTTCTTTGAAAAATAGTCTTGCAATATTTGAAGCGTCATCAACCTTCTTGCAAGCTATGAAGTGAGCCATTTTTGAAAACCGGCATACAACTACAAAGATACTATCCATTCCTCTTTTGGACTTAGGAAGGCCAAGGATAAAATCCTTGGAGATGTCCATCCAAGGAGTGGTAGCAAGCGGAAGGGGTTGGTATAAGCCATTAGGGGAGACCTTAGATTTGGCTTTGTTGCAAGTGATGCACCTAGAAATGTGCTTTACTACTTGGACCCTCATGTGAGGCCAATAGAAGTTCTCTTGCAACATAGCCAATGTCTTATCCCTCCCAAAATGACCCATCAAACCTCCTTCATGGGTCTCAATTACCAACAAGTCCCTCAAGGAAGATTTAGGCACACATAATGCTTGCCCCTTAAAAAGGTACCCATCATGCCTAAAGTAGTCCTTGAATGCACCCTTGGTACTTGACTCCCAAATAAGACCGAAGTCTTCATCATGGGCATACATAGACTTAATATGATCAAAACCATACATCTTACATTCAAGCATGTTAATCAAGGTGTGCCTTCTACTTAGGGCGTTGGCAACTATGTTACTAGACCCTTGTTTATACTTGACTATGTAAGGGAATTGTTCTATGTATTCTACCCACTTAGCATGTCTCTTATTCAATTTTCCTTGCCCTCTCAAATATTTTAAGGCCTCATGGTTGGTGTGAACTACAAACTCTTTAGGTAGTAAGTAATGTTGCCACACTTGAAAAGCCCTAACTAAAGCATACAACTCTTTATCATAGGTTGAGTAATTTAGGTGCCCCTCTTTAACTTCTCACTAAAATAAGCTATAGGGTGTTTACCTTGCATTAAGACCGCCCCTATTCCTACGTTGGATGCATCACATTCAAGTTCAAAGGACATAGTAAAATTCGGTAAAGCTAGTATAGGTGAGTGTGTGAGTTTGTGTTTGAGCATGTTGAAGGCTTCCTCTTGAGGAGGCCCCCATGAAAACTTAGTGTCCTTCTTTACAAGTTCATTCAATGGACTAGCTATGGTGCTAAAGTCCTTTACAAAACGTCTATAAAAGCTAGCGAGACCATGAAAGCTTCTTACCTCTTTAACACATGTTGGAGTGGGCCAATCGTTGATTGCTTGGATCTTCTCTTCATCTACCTCCACCCCTTTGGCACTCACCACAAAGCCTAAGAAGACTACCTTCTCGGTCCCCATCACACACTTTTCCTTATTGGCATACAATTGCTCACTTCTAAGGACATCTAACACATGCCTTAGGTGATTTACATGTTCTTGAAGATTTTTGCTATAGACTAATATATCATCAAAATAGACTACTTCAAATTTTCCTAAGAAATTCCTCAAAACATGATTCATGAGTCTCATGAATGTACTAGGAGCGTTAGATAATCCAAAGGGCATTACTAACCACTCATATAATCCAAACTTAGTCTTAAAGGCGGTTTTCCATTCATCTCCCTCTTTCATTCTAATTTGATGGTAGCCGCTTTTAAGATCTATTTTGGAGAATATGGTGGATCCATGTAATTCATCCAATAGATCATCTAACCTAGGAATGGGATGCCTATATCTAATAGTAATATTATTTATTACCCTACAATCGGTACACATGCGCCATGTACCCTCCTTCTTAGGAACCAAAATAATTGGTGAAGCACATGGTGATGGAGGACCATCCTTGACAAGAAGAGTTACAAGAGCCATGCACAAAAGAATTCAATAAGAAGTTGAGAGTCAACTTAAAAGTCAAAGCCAAGATTCAACTCAAGACTCTTCCTTAATTTGTAATAGGACTTGTAACCTTCTAAACATGTTGTAAAGTTGTAATTAGATTAGGAGAAATTAAGTTGTAATTGAACCTAAGGCAGATTTACTCCCAGTTCCAGGATGGTAATCGATTACCAACTGTAGGTAATCGATTACATGCTTCCAGTTCTAGGATGGTAATCGATTACCAACTGTAGGTAATCGATTACATGAGAAGTAGCCACTGGAGTAATCGATTACCACGACCAGGTAATCGATTACCACCGAGACACTTTCATTTCTGGACACCCAAAGATCCTTGGTAATCGATTACCATGACTAAGTAATCGATTACCACGAGCAATTCTCAGCTTTTCTGAACTTTGGGTTGTTTCTCCATTTAAGTACGTAAATGTATATAGTCTAGAAGCTTGGGCTGCAAGCTAGCACTTCTCCAATTAGTATAAATACCTAACAAACTGAATTGTAAAGCACCTTTTTTTTTGAAATTGAATATAGAATTCAGAATTTGTGTGAGAGCATTTTCTCTCTAGAGTTCTTGTGAAGAACCTTGAATCTTATCAATGGCTTCTTGATCCATTGTGGCGATTCCACCTTAAGCTTATTGGCACTTGCCATGGCGCTTCCATTTCTATTCTAAACCGTTTGTTCTCTTCATTTTCTGTTTACATCTTCGTTTTTCCCCAATCTAAAAACCTAGAAACTCCATTGAAGCATGAAGGTCCGTTCAATTCTTGCAATTCTCTCGAGGCTTGCATCAAATTTGGTATTCAGAGCTTGTTCTACTTCAATTGGAGCTTCTTTCAATCTGGTTTGAGTCTTGAACTTTGAATTTTCGTTTTTCATCTTTTTGCTTAGTGCAGTCCCTGTTTTTTTGTGCGTTCTTGAGTTCTACTTTGAATTTTCGTTTTCTTGAAATTCTGTTATAGATCTGTGATTGCTTGAATTGTTTGAGTAATTCACATGTTCCTTGAGTCGTCTTCATCTTATAATTGAGTTTTCCTTTTAAAAAAAAAATTCCAGGATCTACAAAATTGTTGAATTCATGTATTCCCCTGTTTTCTGGGTGCTGTTCACATTGCTTGTGTACTGTACACTACAAGTCAAGTAGCTTTCTTCTGCATAATCTTTGTTATTAGCAATTTTGGACTCAAATTTGCTTTAGTCTTAGGTTCCTAAGTCTAGTACAGCAAAGAAAAATCAAGAAAAGATTATACAAGTCAAAAAAAAAAAAAAGGAAAACAAAAGAAAAGATTACAAGAAAAAAAAAAGAATAGCAAGAAAATTCAAAGAAGAGAAAACAAGAAAAGTAAAATTGAAGTGAAAATCAAGTGAAGTAAGAAAGAAACATTATGCAAGTGCAATACCATGACTGAATGAACCTCTATTCATCATCAAATTAGTGGTTCAATGAGCTTTGGATTATAAAGACACTTAGGACTAAGCATTACACCTAAAACTTGAGTTTGAAGTGCTAATAATTTTGATTCTTGAACTTGAGGTGTGCATTGTGCTTGGTAGTGGTGAACTGCATTTGTGAACAAGGTACCGAAAGACATAGCCTCGGTAGTAATCGATTACCACGAACTAGTAATCGATTACCACTGTTCCAATTTGTGTTCTGGACATTCATAGCCTTGGTAGTAATCGATTACCACGAACTAGTAATCGATTACCACTGTTCCAATTTGTGTTCTGGACATTCATAGCCTCGGTAGTAATCGATTACCAAACCTCAGTAATCGATTACCAATCTGTTTTTGTGTCAAAACTTGCCTACAAATTGTCTCATTGCTTCTATAACTACATCATAGTTTGTTTCCATTGATTGTGCCTTTGTCACATTGTTTCATTCATTGATTTGAGTAGCTTAATTCTTTCAATTGTTCTTTATTGCTTGTCTTCTATTGGATTCTTAAGGTTTTGTCTTGAGTTTGTATCCTTTGGAATTCTTAAGCTCAACTCTAGAATCGTTCCTCTTTCACTTTGGAAACAAAGACCTTGATAATTGATTAGAGGTTTCAACAAGAGTTTAAAGAGAGGTTGAGGGGAAAAAGACAAGAGAGAACATTAGAAAAAGAGTCTTGAAAGTGTGATACACGAGTGCTATTAGAGTGAAACATTTAGAGAGTGGCCAGGATCTTTTATATACTTTTATTTGTTATCTAACCTTTCTTGTGCAGCCATGGATAGTTCTCCTAGCATAGGAAATGATCTTTCACCTAAAACTAAGAAGATGATGGACTTGATGAAAACCATGATGCAAGTTAGTTTAGATGAGAGATTTGACCAAGAGAGGAGAGCTAAGGAGGAAAGGAGGTTAAGGAAAGAACTTGAGAAAAGAAACCATGGGGAAACAAGTGATAACCGAGACAACCATGACCCTAGGGGAGCTGGGAGAGGAAGAAATCATAGAGGAAATCATTCTTCACCTAGGGGTAGTGAAGGAGGAAGCAATTATGAAGATGACCATGATTATAGAGAGTTTGAAGAAGATAGAAGGAGAGGAAGAAGAGAAAATCATGGAGGATATGGAGGATATGGAGGGTATGGCCGTGGAAATCACTTCTTTGAGGGAGAAGGTAGGATAGATGAGAGGAACCTAAAGCTTAACCTACCCAAGTTTAATGGTGAAGGGAGTGCCGAAACATACCTAGAGTGGGTGATGAAACTAGACCAAGTGTTCTCATGTTACCCTATGCTTAATGAGGAGAAAAAGCTCAACTTAGCTATCTTGGAGTTTGAAGGCTATGCACTAGTGTGGTGGAACCAAATCCTTGTTGATGCTGAAAGAAGGAGAAGACCACAAGTGACTTCATGGACTCAACTAAAGGATGCATTGAAAGGGAGATTTGTACCACCTACTTATGTGAGAGATCTCCACATCAAACTTCAAAGATTGAACCAAGGCTCTAGGAGTGTACAAGAATATTACAAAGACCTAGAGTTGACTATGTTAAGATGTGATTACCAAGAAGATAGGGAAGCTACACTTGCAAGGTTCACTCATGGACTTAATAGAGAGATCCAAGATATTCTTGAACTCCAAAGCTATGTGACACTTGAGGATGCCATTCACAAGGCTGAAAAGATTGAACAACAAATAAGGAGGAAGGCAACCTTTAAGAGATCCTCTACTTCACATACTTCATCATGGAGAGACAAAGGCAAGAAGGAGGGCTATTCCAACCAATGGAACAAGTTGGACCGAGACACACCTAAGGTAAAAGAGGTAGTTCCTAACACTTCTAAACCTAGTTCTATTAAATGTTTCAAATGTCTAGGTCATGGCCACACAGCCTCAAATTGTCCAAACAAGAAGACTATGGTGGTGAGAGTTGATGGAGTCATCACAAGTGAGGAATCTAGCTCATCATCAAGTGATAGTGAAGCCTCCAACACAAGTGGACCTTCTACCTATGAACAACCCGAGGAAGGTGACCTCTTGATGGTAAGAAGGATGCTTGGCAATGTAAGTAAAGAACTTGATGACTCCCAAAGGGAGAATATCTTCCATACTAGATGCACAATTGAAGGGAAGGTATGCTCTTTAATTATAGATAGTGGTAGTTGTACTAATGTAGTTAGTACTAGGTTAGTAGATAAATTAAACTTGAAAACTTCTTCACATGCCAAACCTTACAAATTACAATGGTTAAGTGAGAAAGGAGAGATAGTGGTAAATAGGCAAGTCCTTATTTCTTTCACCATAGGAAGGTATAGTGATGATGTGCTTTGTGATGTTGTTCCTATGGAAGCCACACACCTCTTACTTGGTAGGCCTTGGCAATTTGATAAACATGCTTTACATGATGGTGTTGCCAATACTTCCATTTTCTCTCATGTAGGAAGGAAGATTACCCTCAAACCATTATCACCAAAGGAGGTTTGTGAAGACCAAATTAAAATGAAAATTAAAAGAGACCAAGAGAAGAAACTCTCCTTGGCCGAAAGTTCCAAGGATGACAAAGTAAAAGGAAAATCTCACAAGCTTAAGGCCAAGAATCATGAAAAATTGAAACATGATAAAAGTGATAAAAAAGAGAGTTTCTTGATTGAAAGAAAAGAGTTAAAGAGAGATTATCTAGCTAGGAAAGTGATGCTTCTTTGTGTTCCTCAACCTTTGATTTTGAGCACTAATTTTGTAGGTGATCAAGGAAGATTGGAGGCCCTATTGGAGGAGTGCCAAGATGTGTTTCCTAAGGACATACCTCATGGCCAACCACCAATTAGGGGAATTGAGCACCAAATTGATTTGATTCCGGGTGCACCTCTACCAAATCGCCCAAGCTATAGGAGCTCCCCCCAAGAGAGCCATGAAATCCAAAGGCAAGTACAAGAGCTAATGGATAAAGGTTGGGTGAAGGAGAGTCTCTCCCCTTGTGCTTTACCGGTGATCTTAGTGCCTAAGAAGGAGGGAACATGGCGTATGTGCACGGATTGTCGAGCAATAAATAACATCACTATAAGGTATTGCCATCCTATCCCTAGGCTAGATGACTTGTTGGATGAACTGCATGGTGCTTGTGTATTCTCTAAGATAGATTTTAAAAGTGGTTATCACCAAATTAGGATGAAACAAGGTGATGAATGGAAAACTGCATTTAAGACTAAATTTGGCTTGTATGAATGGCTTGTTATGCCCTTTGGCTTGTCTAATGCACCTAGTACTTTTATGAGACTCATGAACCATGTGTTAAGAGAATTTTTAGGAAAGTTTGTTGTTGTTTATTTTGATGATATCTTGATCTATAGTAAAACTTTCCTTGAACATTTAACACATTTGAAGTTTGTTTTAGAAGTACTTAGGAAGGAGCAACTCTATGCCAACAAAGACAAGTGCACCTTCTCAACCAACAAGGTAGTATTTCTTGGATATGTAGTGAGCTCTCAAGGAGTTCAAGTGGATGAGAGTAAGGTAAAGGCTATACAAGATTGGCCCACTCCTACTTGTGTTAAAGATGTTAGGAGTTTTCATGGATTAGCTAGCTTTTATAGGAGGTTTGTTAAAGATTTTAGCACTATTGCATCTCCTTTAAATGAACTAGTTAAGAAAGAAATTTCATTTGCATGGGGCCCTAAACAAGAACATGCCTTTCGAACTCTCAAAGAAAAATTGACTAATGCACCTATTCTTGCTTTGCTAATTTTGATATGTCTTTTGAATTGGAGTGTGATGCTTCTAATATAGGAATTGGAGTTGTGTTGATCCAAGGAGGACACCCTATAGCTTTCTTTAGTGAAAAGCTCAAAGGGGCACAAATGAACTACTCAACATATGACAAGGAGATGTATGCCCTAGTAAGAGCATTCCAAGTGTGGCAACACTATCTCCTTCCCAAGGAATTCATAGTGCATACGGATCATGAGGCTTTGAAGCACTTGAAAGGACAAGGAAAGTTGGGTAAGAGACATGCAAGATGGGTTTAGTATATTGAGAAATTTCCTTATGTCATTAAATACAAGAAAGGAGTAAATAATGTGGTAGCCGATGCACTTAGTAGGAGATATACTTTGATTGCTATGTTAGAAATTAAGATGCTTGGTTTTGAACATATTAAATGCTTGTATGAGAATGACATAGATTTTAGTCAAGTGTACTTGATGTGTGTGCAAGGAGCTCATAAAGAATTCTTTAGGCATGAAGGATATCTTTTTAAAGGAAAAACTTTATGTGTGCCTAAGACTTCTTTAAGAGATCTACTCATTTGTGAAGCACATGAAGGGGGCATCATGGGACACTTTGGCAATGATAAGACTCTTGCTATATTACATGAACATTTTTATTGGCCTCATATGAAAAAGGATGTTAACCGGTTTGTGAGTAAATGCATAACATGTCATAGAGCAAAGTCTAGAATTCTAAATCATGGATTGTACACCCCTTTACCTATTCCTAACTCCCCTTGGATTGATATCTCTATGGATTTTGTACTTGGATTGCCTAGGACCAAGAGGGGTATGGATGCCTTGTTTGTTGTGGTGTGTAGGTTCTCTAAAATGGCTCATTTTATTGCTTGCCATAAGGTTGATGATGCCACACACATAGCAAACTTATTCTTTAAAGAAGTGGTAAGGTTGCATGGTATGCCAAAGAGTATAGTGAGTGATAGGGACTCCAAATTTCTTAGCCACTTTTGGAGGACCCTTTGGAGCAAGCTTGGCACCAAACTCTTGTTCTCTACCACTTGTCATCCACAAACGGATGGCCAAACCGAAGTGGTTAATAGGACACTAGGTCAACTTTTGAGGTGCTTTGTTAAGGGCAATGTGAAGTCTTGGGAGGAACATTTACCTTATATAGAATTTGCATATAATAGGGTAGTAAATGCTTCTACTAATAGTTCACCGTTTGAAATTGTGTATGGTTTTAACCCACTAACCCCCCTTGATCTTGTGCCTATTCCACTTGAGTTTGCTTTGGATGTAGATGGAGCAAGTAAAGCCGAGAGAGTGAAATCTCTTCATGCCAAGATTAGAGAACAAATTTAGAAGAGGTACACCAAAGTGGCGGCTAAAGTAAACCAACACAAGAAGGATGTTCAATTCAAGGAAGGAGACTTGGTTTGGCTTCATCTAAGAAAAGAGAGATTTCCTAATCTTAGGAAATCCAAGTTGATGCCTAGAGGAGATGGACCATTCAAAATCCTCAAGAAACTTGGACCTAATGCTTACAAACTTGACCTCCCTAACACTTTCATTGGTAGTAACTCTTTCAATGTTAGTGACTTATCTCTTTATGTTGTAGGTGAAGATGAACTAAACTTGGGGACAAGTTTGAATCAAGAAGGAGGGTTTGATGGAGGACCATCCTTGACAAGAAGAGTTACAAGAGCCATGCACAAAAGAATTCAAGAAGTTGAGAGTCAACTCAAAAGTCAAAGCCAAGATTCAACTCAAGACTCTTCCTTAATTTGTAATAGGACTTGTAACCTTCTAAACATGTTGTAAAGTTGTAATTAGATTAGGAGAAATTAAGTTGTAATTGAACCTAAGGCAGATTTACTCCCAGTTCCAGGATGGTAATCGATTACCAACTGTAGGTAATCGATTACATGCTTCCAATTCCAGGATGGTAATCGATTACCAACTGTAGGTAATCGATTACATGAGAAGTAGCCACTGGAGTAATCGATTACCACGACCAGGTAATCGATTACCACCGAGACACTTTCATTTCTGGACACCCAAAGATCCTTGGTAATCGATTACCATGACTAAGTAATCGATTACCACGAGCAATTCTCAGCTTTTCTGAACTTTGGGTTGTTTCTCCATTTAAGTACGTAAATGTATATAGTCTAGAAGCTTGGGCTGCAAGCTAGCACTTCTCCAATTAGTATAAATACCTAACAAACTGAATTGTAAAGCACCTTTTTTTTGAAATTGAATATAGAATTCAGAATTTGTGTGAGAGCATTTTCTCTCTAGAGTTCTTGTGAAGAACCTTGAATCTTATCAATGGCTTCTTGATCCATTGTGGCGATTCCACCTTGAGCTTATTGGCACTTGCCATGACGCTTCCATTTCTCTTCTAAACCGTTTGTTCTCTTCATTTTTTGTATACATCTTCGTTTTTCCCCAATCTAAAAACCTAGAAACTCCATTGAAGCATGAAGGTCCGTTTAATTCTTGCAATTCTCTCGAGGCTTGCATCACATGGGGAGAGACTTTCCTTCACCCATCCCTTCTCCAAGAGTCCTTGGACTTGCTTCTCAATTTCGTGTGATTCTTGTGGTGAGGTCCTATATGAAGGCTTGTTTGGCAATTGGGCTTCCGGTATGAAGTCGATTTGGTGCTCTATCCCTCTTAGTGGAGGTAAGCCGTGGGGTAGCTCCAAGGGAAACACATCTTCATACTCTTTTAGAAGTTCATCCATGTCTTTGGTGTTACCTACATGATTACCACTCAAAATTAAAGGACAAGTCATACACAAAAACATAGATTTTCTAGCTAAGTATTCCCTTTTAATGTCCTTGCAAGTAACAAGTAAAGTCTCTTTACAAGCATTAGACAAAGTCCTTTTACAAGTTTTACTACTACTACTACTATCTACTTTACATGAAGATTTATTTACAACATGCTTTGTTTTTCCATGATCATGCTTCTCGGTCAAGGTCTTGTGGCCTTTGGACGTCTCGGCCGAGCCTTGCTTGGGCTCTTGGGACCTCCTAAGTCTCAATTGGACTTGGTCCTCACACACCTCCTTGGGAGACAAAGGCTTTAGTAGAACTTTTCTACCTTCAAAGGTAAACTAGAAAGTGTTAGCTAAACCATCATGAATAACATTTCTATCATATTGCCATGGTTTACCTAAAAGTAAATGAGTGGCCTCCATGGGCACTACATCACATAGAACACTATCTACATATTTTCCAATAGAAAATTCTATCATACATTGCCTATTTACCTTGATTTCACCGATTTCACTTAGCCATTGCAACTTATAAGGTCTAGCATGATTTAAAGTTGGCAAATCAAGTTTAGAGACAAGTCCTTCACTTACAACATTTGTACATGAACCTCCATCAATTATTAAAGAACATACATTACCCTTTACCTTACATCTTGTGTGGAAAATGTTTTCCCTTTGTGTATCATCCATTTCAAGATTAATCTTAAGTAACCTTCTTACCATAAGGAGATCCCCTTCTTCAGCTCCTTCACTATGGATGGATACTACTTCTTCTTCTTCTTCTTTCTCATGGGAAGATTCTTGTGAAGACTCACTCATAGTTTCTCCTCCAATAGTCACCATGGTCCTCTTGTTTGGGCATTGGGAAGCAATGTGTCCCCTACCTAAACATTTGAAACACTTGATGTTACTTGACCTTAAAGGATTGGATGAAGAATTTACCTCCTTAGGCTTGGTGAAGTCTCGGCTGTTTTTGGTTTGAGGCCTTGGAGATGGTTCAACTTTCTCTTTACCTTTCCACCCGGTTGAAACATGTGAAGGCATCCTTTTGGCAGCACCTCTTCTCTTGAGTTGGGACTCAATCCTCTCGGCTAGGTGGATTGCCTCTTCAATGTGGGAATACCTTTGTAGTTCTAACACATCTTGAATCTCACGGTTGAGACCATGCACAAACCGAGCCAATGTGGCCTCTAGACTTTCTTCTATGTGTGTTCTTAGCATAGTGATCTCAAGGTCCTTGAAGTAGTCTTGCACACTTCTATTCCCTTGATATAACCTTTGGAGCTTGTTATGAAGATCTCTCATGTAGGTAGGTGGCACAAACCTCTCTTCCAAGGCATGTTTCATGGCTGCCCAAGTAGTAACTCTTGGCCTAATACACCCATACCCCTTGTCTTGTTGGTTCCACCATATCATGGCATAATCTTCAAATTCCAAAGTAACCGATTGTAACTTCTTCTCCTCACTCAACAAAGGATAGCTATCAAAGATTTGATCTACTTTCATAACCCAATCCAAGTAAGCCTCGGGTCCTCCACTACCATGGAACTTAGGGATGTTTAGCTTCACAAATCTCTCATCAAACCTATCTTCATCCTCCCATTGGTTCCTCCTATACTCACGGTTCACCCTAGGTCCCTCTCGGCCATCACCCCTTCCCCCTCTCCTCTCATGGTTCCAAGGTTCATGCTCCCGGTTTTGGTACCTCAAAGGGTTCCCCACATCACTACCAATGGAAGTTCTAGGTCCTCTCCCTCTATGGCTCCTTCCTTCTCTTTCTTCTACATGGACTCTCTCATGCCCACTTCTTCTTTCCTTCCTTTCACCCTTATTAGTTAGAGATCTTTCCCTTTCCCTATTTTCCCTCCTAGTTCTTTCCTCACTCTCCCTCAATCTAGCATCCATCCTCTCCATCACCAAGTTCAAGATATTTTGTGTTCTTGGTGACAATTCTTGTCCAACACTAGGTGGACTTGTCATGGCTGCAAGGAAAAGGTTAGTATACAAGAAAACAAGGAAAGCAATAAACCTCACTAACTCTCTAAGTGTATCCACTCACTCAACTCGTGTGTCACACAAATCAAGGGCTTTTTCTCTAGTGATTCTCTCTTGCCTTTTACCACTCTTTTCTCTTATGCTCACTTAGAAATTATCCTCTAATCAATCATCAAGGTTCTTATGCCTACCATTATGAAATAGGAACGGTACCCAAACTAGGATTAAGAAGCCAAGAAGACAAAACTCTAGGACAAAACCAAGGAATCCAAAGAAGACAAGCAAGAAAAAGCTCAAAATGAAATGAATGGCTACTCAAATTGTGGAGAAATTTTCATGAGACAATGGCACATAGTAGGGCAGCAAACTATCATATAAAAGCCCAAGGAAACATGTCAAAACAGAGGTATATCATGAGACATTCAAAACTGGACAGCAAGCACTCCAACCAAATAGAAACCGAAATTAGAAACCAAAATTCAGCAAAATCAGCAAAATGTATTGGCACCCGATTTTTGCCTAGCTTATATCTTTTCTAGCTATCATGCTTCTCATGTTAAAATCAATAAGAAGAATATAAGTGCAGTACACATAAGTCCAGCAAAGGTGCGGTAACTTGAAGAAAAAGAAATTTACATGTAAAGAACCAAAAGATACACAAATCACTAGGAAGCTCAAAACTAGAATTTCACTAGAATGGTGTAGGCTCTCTCCTAGGTCCAAGAGTGTTCTTTTGTGTAACTCCTTTCTTTTTCCACTTTCTTTTGTTCTTATGTTGTAGTACCTTTCCTTTCTTTTTACCTTTCTATGGTTCTCAATTTTCTACTTATTTTAGAACCAATTCTTTTCCTACTTGTTTTTCTTTCTCTTCTCTTTTCTTTCTTTTGATTTTGATTCTTTTCTTTTCGTTTTCTATGTTATGGCTGGACCGAAACCTCTAAGGGGATCTAAGAGCCACTTCTAGGTTCAATTCTAGCTTATCATAGCCATTACAAGAACTAACCAAAATTACAAAGCAAAATAGTATTCTAAAAATCAAAGATCATGTAGGCATACACTAGTAGATGTTCCTAGCACTTAGAAATCATTAATACATGTATGGAAGATTAAAGTGCAGTACCAAACCAGTAAGCATGCCTCACGGTACAGTGGAAAACAAAACTAAACAAGATCCTAATGGCATACATGAATCTAAACTTGCAAGAGCAAAAAAAATCATGAAAGATCATGGAGTCAAATTTGCAAGCTATTAAATCATGCATTCAAAAGAAATGGTAGAACATGCCAAAGATGAATCACGGCCTAATGTAGTAACCAAAAGAAGAAAAGCATGTTCTAACTCTAAACCAATTAACAAGACAACTCAAAGAATCAAAACTAGCTACTCTATGAAAGAAAGACTCTAGAGATGGAAGACACCAAGAAAACTCAAGAAGATAAACTCAAGACTTATGGAAGAACTAACCGATTGTGATGAACCCAAAGGTGAAGACAACAAGCTCTAGATACCACTTGATGAAGGTGCTCTTGGAGGAAAATCCCAAAGCCTCTTCGGACTGCCCAATCTAGTCTTCACCATGAGCAACACCATGGAAGCCGAAGCAAGGAAGTCTCGGCCATGGAAGATGGTATTAGTTTTAGGTGTTTAAGAAATAAAGGAAGAAGATGGATAAGGTGGAGAAGGGTGGTGGCGCCAAGGAAAATGGTCCTATAAGCCTAGGAGGAACCGCCACAATGGTGGTAAGAAACCATTGATAAGATTCAAGGAACTTCCCTAAGGAACAAGAGAAACTCTCTAGAAAGCTTTAAGCCTTTGTATTCAATTTCATCAAAAAGTCCCTACACATGTTTCGGCCATGGCTTATATAGAATAGCCTTGCTTGGCCTCCAAGCTATACTAACCATAGTTAGGTCCTAGGCTTAACTCTAATTAGCTAGGTTAATCAAGGTTAGGTTATGCTAACCGAAAATCCTAGGTAGTTAGAGTTAGTTAGCTTTGGACCAATAGGATGCAAGTGTTCACATGGAGTTCACATGGTTGGCACATGGGTTTGTCCCTTGAGCCGTGCCTTGTGATCTTCCATGTCATCAATCCGTGCCAACTTAATTTAAGGGAGGAGATTACCTTAATTAAGTGAAGGTGTGGATCTTTAACTTGATTTAGGAGTTCCTTCCTTAAGTCTAGTTTCTAAGATATCACACAAGGGTTTTTGAAAATGTATTTTTTTAGCTAAAAGACTTGTGTGAAATCTTTGGATGACTTCACCTATTAGCCTAAAGAAAACCGAGGGCTTTGGACCCCTAAGAACCTACACCTACAAATGCTACATAGGACTATTATCTTGTTCATACAAGTTTACAAGTAGGTTACATTCTTTAAGTCCTATACTATCCTCTTGCTCTTGCCCTTGAAGCTCCTTTGCTTCCTCCTCTAATCTCCTTTGCATACTTCTAGTGATCCTCCTTGATGTGCCTACATCAGGATTCAATTTCAATTAAAATCAGAAGGGGAATAGAAAACTCCGTAATTATTTCCTAATTACTTCTTATCACTTCCTAATTACTTCCTATCACTTCCTAATTACAGAAGATGGATAGACAGGAAATGAATGAAAATAGAACGGAAAAGAGTGGGGGGAGAAAAGAAAACTCCCTCGGCCGCTCAAAGCAGCAAGGTGGGTGCAAGTGATACCAACTCTTGCTCTATGGCTGTTCAATGGTGCTTCCTTGATAATGCTGTAACTGCCCATTTACCATGAATCTGTCCTTGGTACCTACCAGAACAAACATCCACCAGGATCAAATATCATCCAATCATCTACAACTATATGTAAATCATTATTGATTAGTGCAAATGATTGATGGTGCAGATATGTTCTATGATTAGTGCATGGTGGTGGTAAGAAAAATTTGAATGCCATAATCATAATTTTCCATTGGTTCATTTTAATCTTGGCATCCAATTTGAACAATTTAAATGTTTCACTTAATCTAAAGCACAAATTAAAGCATATGGAATATCGAACATCAGTATCAACAACACCATTTAAAAGAGAGAGTAAAGGGTTAGAGTGTTTCAAAGTATCAAGGTCATCCTCTACTCCATCTACAATGTGTGTAGACATTGGTTCGCCAATAAGTGTAGGAATTTGCATTTGGACCTCCATTGATGACTTCTCTAATGACCTACAAGAATATGCAACATCATAAGAGCAAAAGGCATTAGGAACAACTAAGAGGTCTAAATTATCAAACTCAATTATAGCCCATGCTTTAATTCCATAAGTATCTAAAGTGAAACAATTAGTATTGTTCATGTTTTTGCAAGGAGAAAAAGTATGAAATGGTAAAGAAATCTTCCCTAGTGGTTGTTTTGATTCCTTGGGTGCTTCATCCTCTTCACAGTATGAGCTCCAAGGAAACTTGATGGACAATTCTCCACTAGGTACTAAGACATGAAGATTTCTGTGAGGAGGAGGGTCTGAAACAACTTGCATTTCTTCTTTAGAAATTACTCCTACATCACATATAAAATGAGAATCAGTATAAACAGAGGACGGATTAGCAAAAACAATTAAATCACCAAATGTTTCCTTCTCTTGTCTATCCGTGACTCTTCTTTCTTTTATGTCTTGTTCTTTCAATTCTGAATCTTGCAACTCTTTCTCTTTACATGCAACCTCCATGGAACTTGTCTTTTGTGGTTGTGCAGATTCCACCAATTGCTTACCGGACCCCAAATTGATATCACTCACCATCTTACCCTTAGTATTCATATCATAGTTTGATTGTGAGGGTAGATTGATGGGTGGTTGAGTCTGGCTCTGATTAATGGCATCAGATAACTGGTCCACAAGAGTTTGAAGAGTCTGATTACCAGCCTCTTCTAGAATCTGCTTCTTTGTTTTTCTAGGTGACTCTCTTTTTTCAGTGAGAATTACAGGTACAGGTGGTTTCCTTTCACTCTTTGCAGTATTTTCTTCTTCCTCTACTGCATCTCTTTTCATTTCTACAGTTTCCTTTCCCAACACCTTACCACTTCTTGTGGTAATAGCTTTGCACTGCTCCTTTGGATTCACAATAGTATCACTTGGCAGATTTCCTTGATTTCTTTCAGAGAGTTGCTTGGAAAGTCAAAATCTGTGATTCCGGATTCCTAATAGAAGCTTCTTGATTTGTGAACATAGATTCAGTCCTTTGCATAAATGACATGAACATGTTTTCTAAAGTTAAAGATCCTTCTCTAGGAACCGGATTCATGTTAGAGCTTGCTGGAGCATTTCTAGGTTGGTTGGTTGGGAATTTAGAATGGTTTGGGTTGAAAGGTAGATTTTGTGGTTGGTTTTGGTTATACTGTTGGTTAGATGAAGATGTTTGGTTTTGATGTTGGTTGAAGTTCTGGTTGTATGGCATGTTTGGATTGAAAGGTGGTCTAGGATTGAAGGTTTGTTTGAAATTCTGGTCATAAGAGGAAGAGTTGGGTTGCAGATAATTATTGTTCCTATATGACAGATTTGGATGGTTTCTTTGGTGAGGATTATAGCTGTTTGTGTTGGCATAGGAGTTACCTTGAGGATTTCCCATGTAATTCACTTGAGCTTGTTCCTCAGCATTAGCTCCTAAGCTTTCACAAAACTCTATTTGATGTCCTTCCCCACAATATTCACAGCTAATTGGAGGTGCTTGAACAGCATTCAGCTGGACCACTTGAAGCTGCTTCATTATTTGATCCATCTTTTGAGTCATCAGCTTGTTTTGAGCTAACAAAGCATCATTAGCTCCAAGCTCAATCACTCCTCTTCTTTCACCATAGAAATCACTAGGAGCATCATAACGATTTGAAGCCATCGTTTCAATGATTACTCTTGCTTCATGTGCATCTTTCTTTCTTAATGAACCTCCACCAGAGGCATCCACTAGCAATCTTGTATGCGACCGCAGTCCATTATAGAAGATATGGACTTGCTGCAAATCAGAAAATCCATGGTGAGGGCACCTTCTCAACAAGGACTTGAATCTCCTCCATGCCTCACTGATGGACTCTCCATCTTTTTGTTTGAAGCAAGAAATCTCTGCTCTGAAGTAGTTGTATTTTTCTGGTGGAAAGTATTGAGCCAGAAATGTGTTCACTAAGTCCTCCCATGTAGTGAAATAACCATGAGGAAAACTTTGTAGCCACATCTTAGCTTCTCCTTTGAGTGAGAATTCAAACAGCCTCAGCCGAATAGCATCATCCGGAACTCCATTCATTTTAATTGTACCACAAATCTGTAGGAAGTTATGTATATGCTGATTTGGATCTTCCTCTTCCAAACCTCCAAACTGCTCTTGCCTTACCAGCTGAGTGAGATCAGGTTTAATCTCGAAATTGTTGGCTGCAACAGTAGGTGGTGCGATACTGGATCCACAGCCCATAGCATTAGGAGTGTACAACTCCTCAAGTGTCATGCGCCTTGTGTTATCCATATTTTCTACTAAATTTTCTGCTGTAGCCTCTTTATTTTCTTTATTTGCTTTCAGGTTCCTCCTGCAAAATCTTTCAATTTCTGGTTCAAACAAAAGATTAGTTTCCTTAACTTTTCACATAAACCACAAATCAAAGATAAACAGTGGATACTGAAAACAGAATGAAATTTATAAGAATAAACAATGGAAAACAAAACAAAAGCGTATGAGTATTAACAAACAATTATAGTAAAAAAAATTGTGTCCTAAGTAGCAAGCACGTCAAGACTATCGATATTCAATCAATAGTCCTCGGCAACGGCGCCATAAACTTGTTGACTTATTTATTTATGTCACACTTCGGCAAGTGTACCGGTCGTTTACAAGTTTAGAAAAGATGAGAAAGGGTTGTCGAACCACAGAGACTGAATGATGAATTAACGAATTGATACAAGCTCGCTTGGAAGGAAGCTTGAAGTTGGCCCAATCTTCATTCTCCAATTGGATTTCCACGGTGAGATGGTGAATGGCGGAAGCAACAAGAGACTCAAGACTCAAAGGACTTAGAAGAAAATAGAAAATGGACGAAGATAAGAGGATGGTGACGCCATGCCTAAGTAATAAGTCAAGAGGAAGAATCGCCACAAGGATAAGCATCCATTGATAAGACTCAAGGTTCTAAGAAGAAACCCAAGAGAGAATTCTCTCAAATAGCTCAAGCTATATTCAATATTCAAAATGATCAAAGATCCTTTACAATTCAAAGTGTTACGTATTTATACTAGCGGGAGTTGGGATAGCTTGTGAAAGCTCAGACGGAACAAGCTTCGCATGTGAAGGCCCAGACGGAACAAGCTTCAGATGGAAGAGTTCAACATGTGAAGGCCCAGACGGAACAAGCTTCAGACGGAAGAGTTCAGCCTGTGAAGGCACAGACGGAACAAACTTCAGACGGAAGAGTTCAGCATGAAGCATCAGACGAAAGAGTGTCAGACGGAACATCTTCAGATGGAAGAGTTCAACATGTGAAGGCCCAGACGGAACAAGCTTCAGACGGAAGAGTTCAGCATGAAGCATCAGACGAAAGAGTGTCAGACGGAACATCTTAAAACGGAAGAGTTCAGCATGCAGCATCAGACGAAAGAGCGTCTTTGGTATCGTCTGTGGTAGTGCCTGTGGTAATCGTCTATGACAATCGTCTGTGGTATTCGATTGATTATCATCCTGGAAGCATTCCAATGCTATCGTCTGTGGGTATCGTCTTTACCCAACTCTCTCACAAAAACACTCCTAAACTTTGGTTCAATTACAAACATAAGGCCGCGCGTTTATTCACCCAGCGAGGACCAAATTAAAGTCTTAAAACAATTACACAATTGAAAGAAAACTATTTAATGGCCTAAACACTAACACATTCGCTCAAAATTCCTGGAAGTATTCCAACGCAAACTTCAAGCTTATTTTCCTACTGGATCCAGTCCGAACTGAGCTTTGCTGTCTTCATAGATTTTGTAGCCCTTGAAGTCTTCTTTAATTTGCCACCAAGAATGCCTCAATTGGAGTTGTGTAGCTCGAGTTATGATCAAAATACTGAAACAGGTCAGATGCAAAAAATCAGCAGCGAATTTTATTAGTAGCCCCAAAATTGAAAAGTATGGTTGGAGAGTTTGGTTAGGCTTTTAGAGATGGTCCTCCATCAAGAATGCTCAACATGCTTTGCTATTAGGACGAATCAATGAATTAATCATTTGTGTAAAACTAAGTAAGTATGTAGAAGTAAGAAGTACACTGTAAAACATATAAGGAAAGCAAGTAAATGTTTAAGTTTCTAACAAAATAATGAAGAAAGTTAGGGAATAGGTTCATTCAATTCCTTCCCTCAAGTAACTATTTCCTATGTCAATTCAACAGAAATCATTCAATTGGAGATAGAATTCGTGATACCGTAGACTAATCCTATTCCTAGGTCTTTAGTCCCTTTCAATGACTAATATAATCCCTAATCCCTTAGGTGAGAACATAAGTGCATTCAAGAAGTGAAACAGATGAATTCCTAACATCTCATAGCATACAATTTCTATCCCTAGACTCATGCATAGCTATAGTGATACACTTCCTCTCCTAATTCAACTATCAATCTTCCAATTGCATAATTGAAATGAGATACAAATACTCAAGGAACAGTTCAATCCAGTCCAAACATCAATATCCCTATCTCTACTTGAACTTCATGAATTAAACCTCAAGAATTAGCAATAAGCAGGAAGAGATCAATCAATTAACTGAAATTACACTTGAATTAACATAGAAATTCGTTACAAGAGTTCTGGAATTAAAATCCCCATTCCTAACCTAGAAATCTAGCCTAGCATGGAAATGAGAAAAAAGAAAGAAGAGAAAAAGAAATCAAACACAAGAGAAGCTCCATAAATGCTTGATTCTTGCTTCCAAGAGCTCACAAGCTCAGAAATCTCTAGGTTTGATGGAGGAAGATGGAGAACGAAGGTGGAGAAGAGAGAAATTGCAAGAAGCGTGCAGAGGAAGGAACTGACAAAACTGAATTATGAATTGTATATTTGATTTCGCGCCCAAAAGCCCTTATATAGGTGAAGAAATGCGCCCTCCACTTAACCCATTTGCGCCTTGGCGCGATTGTCTAGAGAAATGGGTTGTAATGCGCCTCTGTGCGCGCCTAGGCGCGTCTTTGCGCCTCTGGTTGCTCCTCAATTGCGCCTGGGCGCGTTTCAACAGAGAGGGATCTTCATTTGTGCCTCAGCATGCGTCTAGGCGCATTTTTGCGCCTCTACTTGGTCCTCATTTGCGCCTAGGCGCGTTTGGACAGCAAGGAAGTCCAATTTGCGCCCCAGCATGCGCCTAGGCGTGATTTCCTGCTTTGATTCTTGACTTGAGCTTCCATTTCTCCTCTTCTTGATGGCTTGCACTCCAAGTCTTCATCTTAAGTTCATGGGCTTTCCTTCCAAGCTTCTATCTCTTCTTCAATCAACCTATAATTAACAGAAAAGAGTATAAAATGACTTAAAAACACAAGAAATACCTATAAAACTAACAAAACACTAAATCAAAGACTAACACTAAACAAACATGATATTTTCGGTGTTTTCTTGTTTAAACTACAACTAAACCTAGTGAAAATGGATGGAAATGGACTGAAAACACCTAGGAAAACATGTATAATTTGTCACTTATCAGTGGCAGAGATCAATCAGAATAATTAATTATTCGCAGCGGAGTCTGCGCATGTTCAGCACCTTTTTCTGACTTGATCAGTTTGGATAATGAAAGTGTGATCTACTTTTCGTGTAGCAGAGATTTTGCACAGTATCCAATAGCCTTTTTGGAAGCTTCTAAGAGTAACAACTGAAAGAGACATTTTGCACGCGTTACTTCGTCTGTCTTCATTCTTCTTCTAGTAGACGCTGGGTCTTTAACAAAGCATAAGACGTTCAGCTAACGCTCTACATTGATGTCGTCTTCATTCGTGATTGCATCGTCTGTTCTTTGTGATGAGACACCTTTGAGGAAGCATGGAATAAGTCTATCAAATTGAGGAGTCTTCTTTCCTCTATAGTCCTCACATCGTCTACACTTGTATCGTCTGTCTTGTAATTATCAAAACTTAAGAGTGTTAATCCCCTTGATCTAACAATCTCCCCATTTTTGATGATTACAGACCATACCAACACACAGGAAAGACAAAGATATCTGCATAAACAAAAGTTAGTGAAATAATTACCAGTTATGCCAGATCTACATCAAGACGATGTTTTCTGAAGAATGCTTCTTTATAAGTTTGTTACATCACAAAGATCTAATCAATTTCAGAAAAGAAACAATTTATAGAGTAAGTAAGTAAAAAAAAATCACAAAGAAGAAAAAAAATACAAGACTCTCCCTCTGAGTCTAATACCCATTATACAAGAGCTCTCCCCAAAACTCACAGTAGACTACACTTGTCTTCAGATGCTCTCCCCCTAAGCAGATACTTCTTACCTTCTCCCCCTTGGGCTGAAATCATCGAAAAAACATCATGGAGGTGGCCGCTACTGCTTCAACAAAGCAAAAATAGGATCTTGAAGATGTTCAACTTTGGTATTAGTGGCTTGTTGAAACTCTTCTAGCTCCCTGTTCTTCTTCTTTAAGTGGTCGTAGTTATCCATAAGATCATCATACTTCCACTTCAAAGCATTGTACTTATCAGCAAAATCATCTGATGATTGAGGTGATCGTGGTTCAGACGATGGTCCTCCAGCTTCAATCAACAGAGGTTGGCTAGAAGTAGGCATCACTACTTCTTCATCTGAATCAGCCTCTATCACAATAGGTTCTACTTCTGTTGCCTTTAAAATTAAGGTGAACAGGGGAAAGTCCATCTTAGAATTAAAGTTTTCTTCTCACTGCCATTTGTAGATTCTGTTGAAGGTCGTCAATTGATAGTATTGAGGCATATGAGGTGGAAGAGTGTACGCATAGGCTCCACCAGGATAAACTCTGCCACATGTGACAGACTCTTCATCAGAAACAGTACCGGAGCAGAATCTAGAAGTGTTCTCATGTTCTTCTATCATCCTCTGAATCTTAGGATTGATAGGCCTTGTTGATGCAAATCCATGAAGCTAGGAAGTAGACTCCACGGATCAACACCTTGTTTGCCCCATCTTCAATTCACCAAGTGATCCTCACTCAAGATCAAGAGAGGCTTGCGGATTATAGGCTAAGATAGGTGATGGATTCGGTATGTGACCAAGAAGAAGAAAATAAAAAATGGAATGAGATTAGAAGCATGATAACGCCATGATCCAAAGGAATCAATAAGCTAAGTGATGAATCGCCACTTGAGTCATGGATCAAGATAAGATTCAAGGTTCTTTGAAGAAACCCTAGGAGAGCACTCTCCCTTTCTCAAGACACAAGTCTTAGAAAAATTCTATTTCATTCAATTCAAAAGTGTCTTACAATGAGAATTTGCCTAAGTTATATGGATGCCTTGGTGCCTTGGCCATGAGTCCTTCTTAGCCTTAGGATCCTTGATGGATTGATCAAGTGATGCTAGGCTCCCTTCACTTGATCAATTCAAGAAGGATCTAGAGTTAATGAGATCAAGAGGCTCAAAACTCTCCTAAGCATGTGATGATCATGGATTAATCAAGATGGAATTCTATGCCTTGGATTAGAAGTAAATTCAAAGGCTAGAATACCTTCTTAGATGAGAGTCAACATTTAGAAACTTGACTTGAATTTGCACCTTTGATTATAGAATAATCAAGTGGTGGAAATTCAAGTTAAGTTAGTGGTAATTCCACTAATTCTCTCTCCTAATCCACTCACTCTCTTTTAAGAGAGTGTATTACACTTGCTTAGTGGTCATAAGACTTTTGAGCCCAATTCTAAGAGGCTTTGACCAATTAACCAAAAGTCAACATGTCCAAATGCAATTAGCAATGCTTGGCCGAAAATCACAATTCAAATGTAGGTCCAAGCTTACACAAAATTAAGCCTAAACTAATTACAAACTAATAAGAAGATTACAAGGCTTCTGTTGCCCAAATTGTTGACTTGGAGGAGTTGACCATTGACTTTGACTTTGACCATGACTTGTTGACTTTGACTTGGTCAACTCTTCCTCAACTTGAACTTCTAGTCTTCTTTGCATAGCCCTTGTTATCCTTCTTCAAGCAGACCATCAAGATGGCACTTGTAATCATATATACCTTTTAAGCCCTTAATCTTCAGATCAGCAAGGGCGTCCCAAGGCAGACGCTTCAACCAATCCTTTTACTTTTCAACACTATATTTCTTTGAGAGATCAAGATCAGCAGGCTTCAATGGTTGAAAGTAGTTGATTGGATTAACGAATCTTCTCAATTGGAACCCTTTCTTCCCTTTGTAATTGTAAGGGTTGTCCAATTCAATGAAAGGAGATTCTTGCTCTTCAATAGACGAATCTTCATTGTCTGCACAGTAGCCGTCACAGCTAGACTCAGATCCATCAAAGTCAGAAAGATTAGAGACTTCCATAGCATGATCTGTAATAATCCAATCAGGCTTCTTAAGCCTCTCAGCACACCCAATAATATTTTACCTTTGCATAACGAGGTCATTGAGAAAGGAGTAGTCCATTATGCGCTTGGGTGGTAGGTCTCCTTCATTTAAGACCACTGCTGAAATCTTTAAGTTAGGTGCCACATGTCTTGTAACAAGACATTCTCCGTCGTCTGATGATGATGATTCTACACTGTAGAAGACAGACGAAGGCTGCATAGAATGCAGTCATCTTCTTTTCTCAAACTCAGCACTTATTGTCTAAAGAGGGATGGCATGGATAGGAGACAAAGTCAGGACTACAACGTCTTGTCTTGATTCGTCTATTGGAGTTGAAGATTCAAACTCCATAGGAGGAACATCTTCACTGAGCATAGTAGACAGTTGCTCAGCAAGGATTGCGTTATCTTTATGGATCTGGGCATTTTCTTCAGTGTCTATGCCTTGAACATGAGAATTTCCAGACGATCCAATACCTCTTGCGCTATCTCTGAATCTTTGCTCTCTATCAGCTTCAGAGAGAATGGATGCTTTTCTTGCATTTTCTAGTTCCCTTTTCTCATCCAAGATTGCAGAGGCTTCAGCAATTCCTTTTCTTGTGCCTTTATCATAAGCTTTGCGCATTTCTTTATCATTCAAATAGGCATCGTCTAGCTTTGCCTTTTTGCGCTTGTCTGCTTGCTCCCCAGTAGACTCAGCATCCTTAAATGCTTCTTTGGGAGATGAAGTGTCTTGGGTAGACGAATCCTTTCTTGGCATTCTCAACTTGAAAGACCTTGATTTTCGTCTAACAAGAGGCACTTCTTCAGCTGTCTCAAAAGGAACCTCTATCACTTGTACAGAAGGTTCAGACAGAGCATGGGGTTTGGATGGAGGAGGGTTAGGTGTTTCGGCTTGTGTTTCAGCTTGAGTGGGTGCATTTCTAGGTCTTTTTATGAGAGTTTTGTGTTTTGGGCGAGTTTGTTGAGGTGCGGGTTGCGGTTGTGAGGTTTGTGTATGGGTTAGTGTTTGTGGTTGAGAGGGTTGAGGTTGAGAAGAGGAGGATTGAGAGCTCTTAAGATTAAGGTACTTCTCATGCATTTCATTTATCGTCCATGGAGCAAGGTCCAGACGCATTCTTGCAAAAATGCCTTGCTTGATTTCAGGGCCACTTGCGTACCATTCACATCCTCTGATTTCAAACTCTTGGTTTTGGATGATCTTGGCAAACACAGCAGGGTAAGGAACACTTGATTTCTTGCGAAGGTTCCTTCTCCTCAAGCAGTCCATCCAGTGATCCATGATCACATGAGGTAAACTAATCTTCTCCTTCTGAAGAAGATAAAAAAGACAGAATCGTTCTCTATTGCTAACATTATTACAAGAACCGATTCTTGGTTCGAAGATGTTGAAAAAAAGATTATGCAATACTCTTCCTTCAGCATTGAGGTTTCCAGCTCTCAGGTACTTGACACGGTCAGATGTTTTGGGCTTCTCGTAGAGCGTCTGATCGATGAAGGCTTCATCAATACCTTCATGCCATTTGGGAGTGTAGATGATACCCTCATTTTTACACTTCCCAGCTTCAGCAGCCACAGCTTCAGCATTGACAAGGTACTCCTTGTCACCGATTATTCCCACAATGTTGTCATCTACGATTTTGGCCTCAAACCAAAACTCAGCATACGGCTCCATCATCCATGGTCCTTTCCAGGTAGCGAACTTCATCCATCCAGCATTCTCCAAGAAGTCACAGGTGTGATAAGAGAGATCAGCGAGGGTGATTCTCTTCACCCATTTGCTCGGTAGGAAAAAGTCTTGAGCAAAGAATCCTTCTTCTTCAGGGGTAGTTTGTTGCACATTCTTGGCGGCCATTTTTCTAGGTTTGAAAAAAAAAGAGTATTTCAAAGTGAGAGTTCTTAGAGAGATGATGAATTTGAATGCTTAGCAATGTAAATAATAAAAGAGGTAACTTTGACTCTTTTTTAGTGTAAAAGATTGAACGGTTATTTTCAGTAGACGATAGAATGTAAATCGTGTTGAACTTGAAGCTTGAAGAATGCTGATTGTGTCTCTCTTATGTGTTTTGGTTTTGATAAATGTATCTTTCGGTTTTCCATAGTTGAATGTAACTAGGATATAACTATGTATTGTGTGTTGAGTATAGGCATATATGTGTTGTATTCTTTGCTTAAGACCCCAGAGATATGTAAAACTAGTGTATAATTGATCATGTGAAGAATGTTTGATTTCCATTTGAGAAAAACAGTTTGAAAAACCTTGGAAATCCATTTTTCACTGATGTAATCGATTACAGGCTTGGTGTAATCGATTACATTGATCATTCTCTCTGGTGTAATCGATTACATGGTTGATGTAATCGATTACATGCTGAGAGCTCTCTGGTGTAATCGATTACATCCCCAGTGTAATCGATTACATGGTCTGAAATTCACCTTTTCTGGGTTTCCCTCTTCAATGTAATCGATTACATGCTCGTGGTAATCGATTACATGCCTGGAAAAACCAAATTGGAGGGTTCTAACGGCTAGTGTAATCGATTACATGCATTTGGGATCAATTACATGGACCGTTATAGCTCAGATTTGCATGTTTTCTCCCTCCAAATTGATTCTATAAGTATGTCCTTGATGAAGCATATGAGAGTGCTGAGAACCAAACTATTTGCAATTGCTCCTACACTTTCATATGCTCTAAACTTAGAGTTCATCAAGGTTTTCAAAGACAAGGGGAAACTTGATCCATATCCTTGTTGGGTGAATTTCATAGAGCTTGTTTGTGATCAGATTCTGCACTTAAGGTGTATTCTTTACTGATCTTTTGTATTTCCAATTTTGGGTTGTTGCTCTAGGAGAGAGGTCTCTCTAGATAGAGCACTTGTATTTGAGAAGTGATTCTCAAAGTTTGATCTTGAGGTGCCAAGGTGCAGGAAGTTCTGTTCTTGAGTTGAAGAACAGTTTTGGGTGTTTTGATTTCTGTTTGTATTGCTTGTTGCAGAGTGAATGTAAAAGGATACGAAAGAAATCATTTGATAGTGGAAAGCCAATCGCAACAGTTGTTGGGTTGGGACCGGACGTAGCGATTAGCCGAACCAAGATACATCATTTTGTGCACTCATTCTCTTCCTTACTCTCTTTACAGTTTTCACTATATTGATATTGATTATATTCTGCTCTGTTTTGGGAAACTGTATTGATAATCAACTCATTAATTAGTTTAGAAATAGAATCAGTAATTGAACTTGTATTTGAATCTGTAATTGAAAGGTAATTGATAAGTAATCAAGATTAGCATTCTGTTGAATTAAAAGGAATTAGAAACACGCAAATTTGGGGTAAAGTTTAACAAGAATCTATTCACCCCCCTCTAGATTCATACATAGGGACCAACAATTGGTATCAGAGCTACTTCTAGTAAGTTGCTCTAGAATTTGATCCATAATGGCTAGTAATCAATTACCATTTGCTGAAGGTGCCTCTATTAATAGACCTCCTCTGTTTTGTGGTGATAACTATCCTTTTTGGAAAGTTAGAATGAAAATTTTTATGGAGTCTATAAATAGAAACATTTGACAAGCTGTTGTAACTAAGTACAAAGTTCCAACATACATAGAAAGTGGGAATGAGGTTGAAAGACCATTTGAGAGTTGGGAACATGAAGAAATTAGGAGAGCTGAAAATGATGCTAAAGCTTTGAATATAATACATTCCGCATTAAACTCTGATGAATTCTTTAGAATTTCAGCTTGTACAACAACAAAGGAAGCATGGGATCTTATCATAGTGACTCATGAAGGTACTCCTGAGGTAAGAAGAGCTAGAAAGAACACACTCATCCAAGAGTATGAAATGTTCAGAATGGCACAAGGTGAGTCTATCATGGACATGCAGAAACGATTCACACACATTGTGAATCACCTCAAAGGACTTGGTAAGGTCTTTGTTGAGGAAGAGGTAAACATAAAGGTGCTGAAGTCTCTAAGCGAGAAAATGGCAACCAACGATCACACCATCACGAGAATCAAAGGACTTGGCCTTAATGACAAGTGCTGAGTTGTTTGGTAAGCTGAGAGAATACGAGATGGATATGTCACGTATGGCTGATGAAGAGTCAAAGGACAAGAAAGCTAAGAGTTTGGCACTAAAAATGGAGGACACAGCTAGTGATAGTGATGCATCATCAAGCTGTGGAAACGAATCTGAGCAAGAAATGAATCTCATGGTCAGAAAGTTCAAAAGGTTCATGAGGAAGAACAACAACAAAAAGAGATTCAACAATGCTAGAAAAGCCTCATCTTCAAAGATCACATGCTATGAATGTGGCAAGGCTGGACACTATAGATCGGAGTGTCCTAACTTGAAGAAATTAAACAGCAGTGAGCCTAGAAGAGTGGAGCAAGAAGAAAAACCCAAGAAGGACCGGTATCGGAAGAAAAAGGCCTACATTGCTTGGGAAGAAAATGACTGCTCATCCTCTAGTGAAAGCGAAAATGAGGAAGCCAACTTATGTCTTATGGCTAAACCAGAATTGGATGATGAGGTAAGTGATTCTGACTCCTCCAAAAATGATAATGATTATGATGAACTATATACTGCTTTTTGTGAGTTATTTAAAGAAGCAGAAAAATTTGAAAAGCTAAGTAAGGCTTTGAAAAACAGAGTTGCTGATTTAGAAAATGAAATTTCTGTTTTGAAAACCAATAATCAAGAATTGAAAGATGAAAATGATAAGTTGAAATTGCCCTGTTCAAAGTGTAAATCTTTTACTGCCCCTTTGAAAAAGATTAACAAGAAGTTCCATACATTTAAACAAACCAGCAATTATAGAAACTTCTCATGTAGTTATTGTATGCAATCTGGACATAATCATTATAACTGCATGATTAGAAAGAAAGGCTTAGATAATGGATTGTTTAAATGGATTAAGAAGGATAGTCATTGCTCTAACATGAAAGGACCCAACAAGATTTGGGTACCAAAAACCAAATGATATCTTTCTTTGTGTAGGTGTGCTTGAGAGCCAAACACTCAACATGGTATTTGGATAGTGGCTGCTCAAGACATATGACGGGTGACAAAAGTAACTTTATCTCCTTCAAATCCAAAGAATCTGGTTCAGTAGTATATGGAGATAATAACAAAGGCAAAATTCTGGGTATTGGTGATGTTGGAGACAAATCCAACTCCGTGATTGAAGATGTACTGCTTGTAGAAGGTTTGAAGTTCAATCTTCTGAGTATTAGCCAATTGTGCGACAAAGGCTATCAAGTTTCATTCGACAAAGGCTGCTGCAAGATCAAGAACAGCGAATCGAATGAGGCATTGATGGTAGGTAAGAGAAGAGGTAACATCTATATACTTGAACTTGATCATTCATCATCATATCATGCATGTCTTACGTCTAATGATGATCTATCATGGCTTTGGCATAGACGTATAGCACATATTGATGTTCATCAACTTAATAAACTGTCATCTAAGAGCTTAGTAGAAGGACTACCTGAATTAAAGTTCAAAAGAGAAGGCCTATGTGATGCATGTCAGAAAGGCAAGCAATCTAGAAACTTTCAAATCTAAAAATGTTGTTTCAACTTCTAGACCGCTTGAATTGCTGCACATGGATCTCTTTGGTCCATCTAGAACTGCTAGTTTAGGTGGAAATCTATATGGATTAGTTGTTGTAGATGACTACTCTCGTTTTGCTTGGGTTGCTTTTATACCAAGTAAAGACACCACTTTTAAAGTTTTCAAAATACTTGCTAAAAAGATTCAAAACGAAAAAGATTTGAAAATCAAGTCCATTAGAAGTGATCATGGAGGGGAATTTGAAAATGAGTCTTTTGAAAAGTTTTGTGAAAAATATGGAATCGATCACAACTTTTCCGCTCGAAGAACTCCACAACAAAATGGGGTTGTTGAGAGGAAAAACAGATCTTTAGTAGAACTAGCAAGAACTATGTTGAATGAAAGTGATTTGCCTAAATATTTTTGGGCTGATGCAGTTTCCACTGCATGTTATGTTCTAAATAGAATTGTGATTCGACCTATTTTAAAGAAAACCCCCTATGAACTCTATAAAGGCAAGAAACCCAATATCTCTCATTTTCGGGTATTTGGGTGTAAGTGTTTTGTTTTGAATAATAGCAAAGAGCCTATTGGTAAGTTTGATGCCAAGGCTGATGAGGGTGTGTTTATTGGGTATTCATCATCAAGTAAAGCATATAGAGTTTTCAATAAAAGGAGAATGTGCATAGAGGAATCTGTGCATGTTAAGTTTGATGAAACTAACAATCCCCAAAAGGGAAGTGTGTTTGTTGATGATGATGAGCATGTAGGTGAAGAAAGCATAAGCAAAGAAGAACAAGAAGAACCACCAACTACTTCTCATGAGCTTCCAAAAGAATGGAGGAAACCAAGAGATTTATCTCTTGATAACATCATTGGTGACATCCATAAGGGAGTATCTACTAGATCTACTCATAACATGTTTTGTGATGATTATGCATTTGTGTCTCAATTTGAACCTTCTTGTGTTGATGATGCTATAAATGATGAATATTGGATGAATGCTATGCAAGAAGAATTGAATCAGTTTAAAAGGAATAACGTATGGGAGTTAGTACCTTTTAAAAGAGATATGAATGTGATTGGAACAAAATGGGTGTTTAAAAATAAGTTAGATGAGAATGGAGTTGTGGTTAGGAATAAGGCTAGACTAGTAGCTAAGGGATATAATCAACAAGAAGGAATAGATTTTGGTGAAACATATGCCCCCGTTGCTAGACTAGAAGTCGTTAGAGTTTTACTTGCTTTTGCCTACATACATGATTTCAAGTTGTTTCAAATGGATGTTAAAAGTGCTTTCTTGAATGGCTATATAAATGAAGAAGTTTTTGTTTCACAACCTCCTGGATTCACCGATTTCGATTTCTGAACATGTGTACAAACTCAAAAGGCCCTATATGGTCTTAAACAAGCCCCTAGACAATGGTATGAAAGGCTAAGTAAATTTCTTAAATCAAAAAAGGTTCTCGAGAGGTAATGTTGACAAAACTCTTTTCATAAGGAGGAAGTCAAACTGTATTTTGTTGGTTCAAGTTTATGTTGATGATATTATTTTTGGATCAACTAATAAATCTCTGTGTGAAGAGTTTGTGAATAGCATGCAAGGGGAGTTTGACATGTCTATGATGGGAGAACTCAAATTCTTCCTAGGATTGTAAGTCAAACAACTGAAAGATTGAATCTTCATACATCAAGCAAAGTACACTAAGGAATTGCTGAAGAAATTCGACATGGAGAGTTGTAAGATCTCAAACATTCCTATGTCAACTAATCTCTACTTGGATAATGATGCAGCTGGACAAAGTGTAGACCAATCAAGATATAGAGGGATCATTGGATCACTCTTGTATCTCACAAAGACAAGTAGGCGACATCATGTTCGGTGTGTGTGTTTGTGCAAGATTCCAATCTGCACCAAAAGGAGTCACACATGGCATTTGTGAAGAAAATCTTGAAGTATCTCAAAGGAACTACGAACCGTGGTTTGTGGTATCCAAAAGGTACGTATCCCACATTGGTTGGTTTTAGTGATGCTTTTTTCTTTGTTGTAAACCGATAGGAAAAGTACTAGTGGAGTATGTCATTTGTTTGGAGGAAGCTTGGTCTCATGGTATAGCAAGAAGCAAGCCTGTGTAGCTCTTTCAACTGCAGAGGCAGAGTATGTAGCTGCAGGTAGCTGTTGTGCTCAGACCATTTGGCTGAAGCAACAACTGGAGGATTTTGGACTTAAGCTTGATCATATTCCAAATAAGTGTGACAACACAAGTGCCATCAGTATCACGAAGAATCCGGTTTTACACTCAAGGACAAAGCACATCGAGGTGCGTCATCACTTCATTAGAGATCATGTTGAGAAAGGAGATTGTGAGGTGGAATTCATTGACACAGAAAATCAACTCGCGGATATCTTCACAAAACCTCTGCCCAAGGAGAGGTTCTTCAAACTTAGAACCAATCTTGGTATTCTAAGTGAAGAACATCTCACATAAAGTGCTGTAAGTATGTTAGGTTAATCATTCATTTGTGCTTAAACTTGATATGAATTCATTGCATAACATGATCTTGACCTTTTATATGATGAATCAAATGTTTTTCAATCATTCTATATGTGAAAATCTTTAACATTGCAGTTCATAGCCTTATTTCAACTTGTTTTTGATTTTCTATAGGATGTAATCGATTACAGCATGCATGTAATCGATTACAATAGGTTTTGGTTCTGATGTAATCGATTACAACAACAATGTAATCGATTACATGTGTGAGAGGTTCTGATGTAATCGATTACAGGCCCAATGTAATCGATTACAGGGTGTTTTGGTTCTGATGTAATCGATTACATCATGAATGTAATCGATTACATGCGCTCTGGAATTGTTTTTCAGAGCTTTGTTCTTCGTTTCTGGGCTTTGTATTCCATATTTTGGAAGCCCATTTGCACACATTCATTGAACCTAGTCTCTTGTGATCTTTATTAGTGCTGAGTTAGGGTTTTTCCTTCGCACTCACATTCTCTTCTAAACCCTAAAATCTCTCACGGCCTCCATTCTCTCTATCACACACTCATCTTCAACCTTCAAACCATGGACGGACAAGGAAGCAGCAAAAGGATGATAGCTAGGGCTAACCGTGATATTCAAGAAGAAAGACGTACTAAGAAGAGACAAGAAACCTCCTCCAAAAGGAAGGCTTCTCAAGAATTCGTCGTCACAACCCTTGGTTCACCTCGAAGGAACAAGAAACTCGTTTTTTTCACGATTTGCAAACCGGGAACTCGTACCCCCAAAGATTGTTAACTTCAGATGGTTAGACAGTGAAGGGTTTACCTTTCAATCCATGCTCCGAGATCAGAACTTGGAGAAATTCGTTGGGCTAAGGGGTCACATTTACCCTGATTTGGTAAGAGTATTCTATTCTAATTTGAAATATCACCCTGGAAGGATTTTATCGAAGTTAAAGGAGTGAGTATTGTTCGACTCACGATTTGTTTTTCGAACGGGTGGAATAACGAATGAGGGGATAGTCCCTACTTTGGAAAATCTGGTGAGGAAGGATTTGAACTTCAAAAGGATGCTTTTACATGAGCATGTTGAGGAATCCCGAGTCTTGGGAAGCGATATGACGCAAGGAAAGAAAGAGGTATGAGGAAGACCTTTGGCATATGTGGTCTCAACACCGACGACCGTCTTCTTCATTATACTATTTGCTTGGGTATTGGGCTGCTAGAGGTACAAATCATGCTCAACTTATGGAAGAAGATATGCTCTTGATGGCTGCCCTGAAGAATGGAATTCAGATCGATTGGGGTCAAGTTGTCATGGACAACATGACCAAGGTAAGGAAATTCCATGACTTTAAGTGCCCTTATGGTCTGTTCATCTCACGTGTTCTTGAGATATGTCAAGTGGATGTCTCCAATGAGCACAGAGAATTGGCAAGGGATATCCATGTGCTTGGTGACATGATGCTGAAAAAGATGAGATTGACCAAGACATCTGAGGGCTGGGTATCTAGAGAGGAAATACAACAACAACAGCAACAAGACCAACCACAACAACAAGAACAACCACAACATCCTCCTTCTGATGATGATGGAGATTCAGCGGCTGGGGAGTACACCCCTAAGTCTCGTTTTGAGTCCATTGTTCTAGATAGGTTGGAAGAGATGGACAAGCGCCAAGAGGATCTAGGAAAGCAAATCAAAGACTTGGAAAGGAATCAAAATTTGCACTTCCTTGACATGAGGTCTTTGATGGAAACCATCATGGAGCGCCTCAACCAAGATGATGATGATGGCGATGATCAGTGATCTCTCTTTTTGGTTTGCTATACCAAATAGGGGGAGAATAGTTAGGTTATCCTAGATAGGGGGAGTTGAGTTGAGAATAGCTTTGATAGGTTGTCTCTGGCTTTGTTTAGGAGGAGATCTTATGTTTTGAAGTTTTTACTGTTTTATTGAACTATGTTACTGTTTTTTGAACAATGAATAAAATTTGCTTTGAGAATTTGTTTTTATGATTCATTGGTCTTGATCTATATTTGTATTTGAATCATGTCATACATACTTGAATGAATGGTTGATTATTAGTGCATATGCATATTGTATTTTCTGGAAATTCTAACATATGCAGGTATGTCAAAGAACAACACATATCCTAAAACTCTAGGAAAACCTCTTATGTGATTTGGTACATCAAAACCAAAAAGGGGGAGATTGTTGAACTTGAAGCTTGAAGAATGCTGATTGTGTCTCTCTTATGTGTTTTGGTTTTGATAAATGTATCTTTCGGTTTTCCATAGTTGAATGTAACTAGGATATAACTATGTATTGTGTGTTGAGTATAGGCATATATGTGTTGTATTCTTTGCTTAAGACCCCAGAGATATGTAAAACTAGTGTATAATTGATCATGTGAAGAATGTTTGATTTCCATTTGAGAAAAACAGTTTGAAAAACCTTGGAAATCCATTTTTCACTGATGTAATCGATTACAGGCTTGGTGTAATCGATTACATTGATCATTCTTCTCGGTGTAATCGATTACATGGTTGATGTAATCGATTACATCTTGAGAGCTCTTCAGTGTAATCGATTACATCCCGGTGTAATCGATTACATGGTCTGAAATTCACCTTTTCTCGGGTTTCCCTCTTCAATGTAATCGATTACATGCTCGTGGTAATCGATTACATGCCTGAAAAATCAAATTGGAGGGTTCTAACGGCTAGTGTAATCGATTACATGCATTTGGGATCAATTACATGGACCGTTATAGCTCGATTTGCATGTTTTCTCCCTCCAAATTGATTCTATAAGTATGTCCTTGATGAAGCATATGAGAGTGCTGAGAACCAAACTATTTGCAACTGCTCCTACACTTTCATATGCTCTAAACTTAGAGTTCATCAAGGTTTTCAAAGACAAGGGGAAACTTGATCCATATCCTTGTTGGGTGAATTTCATAGAGCTTGTTTGTGATCGATTACGCACTTAAGGTGTATTCTTTACTGATCTTTTGTATTTCCAATTTTGGGTTGTTGCTCTAGGAGAGAGTCTCTCTAGATAGAGCACTGTATTTGAGAAGTGATTCTCAAAGTTTGATCTTGGAGGTGCCAAGGTGCGGAAGTTCTTCTTCGGTTGAAGAACAGTTTTGGATGTTTTGATTTCTGTTTGTATTGCTTGTTGCAGAGTGAATGTAAAAGGATACGAAAGAAATCATTTGATAGTGGAAAGCCAATCGCAACAGTTGTTGGGTTGGGACTGGACGTAGGCAGTTGGCCGAACCAGTATACATCGTTGTGCACTCATTCTCTTCCTTACTCTCTTTACAGTTTTCACTATATTGATATTGATTATATTCTGCTCTGTTTTGGGAAACTGTATTGATAATCAACTCATTAATTGGTTTAGAAATAGAATCAGTAATTGAACTTGTATTTGAATCTGTAATTGAAAGGTAATTGATAAGTAATCAAGATTAGCATTCTGTTGAATTAAAAGGAATTAGAAACACGCAAATTTGGGGTAAAGTTTAACAAGAATCTATTCACCCCCCTCTAGATTCATACATAGGGACCAACAAATCGTCCCTGATTTGACGTTTTCTCCTATGATTGTCCTTTCAATGATTGATTTGACTTCTGTCAATTACGACGCGTGCTCTTGGATTTCCTATAATAGAGTAATAAATGCCAGACACATTTAATGCTGCATTTATTGTCTTCCTGCACACTTCAACTTTAAATTTATTAAATAAAAATATTGCATCTGTTGAATGACTTTTTACTTATTCAACTTGATCAGAAGCAAGGCTTCGTCTTAACACGAATTAACAGACGATAACTATAGACGATAACTTTAATCTTCTAAAGAAATGATTCCCAAATTTTCTTTAATAAAATTAAAGCATGTTTCATCTAAAGCTTTTGTAAAGATGTCTGCCTATTGAAAATCAGTTTGAACAAACTGTATATCGAAAACACCTTTTTTGAACATAATCTCTTATAAAATGAAATTTGATTTTAATATGTTTGGCTTTTGAATGTTGAATAGGATTTTTGCTAAGATTGATTTCACTAGTGTTATCACAGAAAACTGGGATTTGGGTTTCAAACCTGGAGTAATCTTCAAGTTGATGTTTTACCCAAAGAAGTTGCGAACAACATCCAACAGCAACTATGTATTCTACTTCTGTGGTGGAGAGGGCTATAGAGTTTTGTTTCTTGCTAGACCAAGAAATGAGTGACTTGCCAAGAAATTGACATCCACCACTTGTACTTTTTCTCTCCACTTTGTCTCCAGCATAGTCAGCATCACAAAAGCCATTCAAACTAAAATCACTATTTTTCTTATAAAACAAAGAGAGATTAGTGGTTCCAATAAGATATCTGAGAATACGTTTAACAGCTTGTAAATGAGATTCTTTAGGATCAGACTGAAAACGTGCACATAGACAGACACTAAACATAATGTCTGGTCTACTTGCAGTTAAATAGAGCAGTGAGCCAATCATACCTCGATATACCTTCTGATCAACTCTCTTACCTGATTCGTCCTTGTTGAGACTAGCACCAGACGAATGCATGGGCATCTTCATTGGCTTTGCGTTATCCATCTTGAATTTCTTGAGAAGTTCTTTTGTGTACTTCTGTTGATGAATATAGATTCCTTCTTTCGTTTGTTTGACTTGAAGTCCTAGGAAGAATTTTAATTCTCCCATCATACTCATCTCGAATTCATCCTGCATTAACTTAGAAAAATCCTAACACAAGGATTCGTTAGTGGCTCCAAAGACTATATCGTCTACATATATCTAAGCAATAATGAAGTCTTTCAAAAACACTTTTCTTGAAGAGAGTAGTATCAACTTTTCCTCTAGAAAAACTGTTTTTAAGAAGAAAGGAACTTAGTCTATCATACCAAGCTCTAGGAGCTTGCTTAAGACCATAGAGTGCTTTCTTTAATTTGAAAACATGATCTGGTTGAGATGAGCTCTCAAAACCAGGAGGTTGTTTTACGAACACTTCCTCTTCAATAAAGCCATTTAAAAAAGCACTTTTTACATCCATCATATGATGATATTTTTATGAGCAGCAAAAGCAAGTAGGATTCTAATAGCTTCTAATCTAGCTACTGGAGCAAAGGTTTCAGTGAAATCAATACCTTCTTGTTGATTATAACCTTGAGTTACCAACCTCGCTTTATTTCTTACCACTTTTCCAGCTTCATCTAGTTTGATTCTGAACACCCATCTTGTTCCGATGATGCTTTTATTCCTTGGTCTTTCTACTAAGGTCCAAACATCATTTCTGGTAAACTGGTTTAGTTCTTCTTCCATGGCTAAAATCCAGTCATTGTCTAATAGAGCTTCTTCAATGTTCTTAGGCTCTATATTTGACACAAGAGCGTATCCAGACGATTCTCTAACCCTTGATCTTGTTTGAACACCTTGATGTCTATCTCCAATGATAAGGTCTTCTGTGTGGTTTGAGACAAACTTCCAACTTCTGACAGGAGCTTCAACATCATGGTGATGAGTATTAGACGAAGAGGGTTCGTCTATACCTCTATTGTCTACTCTTACGTTTGTACTTGTATCATCTACTCTTGCGTCTATACCAGAGGGGTTAATCTGTAAATTATCACACAGATTTTCTAGCTCTGATATTTCCTTATTAGCCTTTGAGTTATCTTGAAATTTTACATGAATAGATTCTTCTACAACTTGCGTCTTAGAGTTGAACACTCTATAGGCCTTAGATGTATTAGAGTATCCAAGTAAAAAACCTTTACTTACCTTTGAATCAAATTTTCCAAGTTGATCTCTGGTGTTAAGAATAAAGCACTCACATCCAAAAGGATGAAAGTAAGATATGTTAGGTCTTTTTCCTTTCCGTAGTTCATAAGGAGTCTTATTTAATATGAGTCTTATCAATATTCTGTTTTGAATATAACAGGAAGTGTTTATTGCTTCTGCCCAATAGTACTTTGGAAGAGAGCTTTCATGCAACATTGTTCTAGCCATTTCTTGTAAAGTACGATTTTTCCTTTCCACAACTCCATTTTGTTGAGGAGTTCTTGGAGATGAAAAATTGTGAAAGATACCGTTTTCAAAACAAAAGGTTTTAAACTCAGAGTTTTCAAATTCTGTTCCTTGATCGCTTCTCATAGACGCAATACATATTCCTTTTTCTTTTTGAACATGTTTACAGAATATTTCAAAGGTATTAAAAGACTTATGTTTATGGGCTAGGAAGTATACCCAAGTAAATCTAGTATAGTCGTCTATAATGACAAATCCATATCTCTTTCCTTCAAGACTTTCAGTCTGAGTGGGTCCAAAGAGATCAATATGTAACAGTTCTAAGGGTCTTGTCATGGAAACAACATTTTTTGATTTAAAAGAAGCTTTGAGTTGTTTCCCATGCTGACAAGATTCACACAGACGATTAGACTTCCAAGATATTTTTGGTAAACTTTTTATAAGATCCTTTTTAGAGATTTTTGAAATATACTTGAGACTCAAATGTCCAAGCTTTTTATGCTAAATATCTCGTTTATCGTCTGCTGAAATTAAACATGTTACATTCTGATCACTAAGGTCCGAAAGACAAACTTCATAGAGATTGTTCCTTCTTTTCCCAACAAACAGAACAGATCTGTCTTTATTTTTTACTATACATTCATCAGCATTAAAGGCTACTTCATATCCACTATCACAAAATTGACTTATGTTAAGTAGATTGAAGTTCAGACCTTTAACGTAAGACACATTTTGAATGAGAGGGTTGGGTGTCTTACCAACAGTCTCAATGCCTAGGATTTTACCTTTCCTTGCACCATAAGACACAGACCCTTTACTTGGTCTTAGGTCTTGGAACATAGACAGGTCTCCCGTCATGTGTCGTGAGCATCCACTTTGTCCAGTGCACCCAAAAGTCTTCTCTCTTCCTATTAAGGATATCTGCAATAGGAATAATGAGTGACTTTGGTACCCAAATTCTTTTGGGTCCTCCTTTGTTAGTACAAGAAGACTTCTTTCTGTTCAAGGTCTTAGTGTTATGCTTATAATTGTTTTGAACCTTGTTGTAAATTTTGTTCTTCTTCTTAGACGAGACAAAACTTGTCTTCTTTTCATTTGTCTGTTCAACATAACCTAATCCACTTTTATCTGAAGGGACCCTTCCATATTTTAAAATATTTTCAAGCATAGAGGATCCTTTTGTGAACTGAATTATATCCTTGAGTAAAGAATCATTTTCTTTCTTTAATGTCTCGATTTCAAGAATTAAAATGTTCTTTTCAGAGTCAGACGATATATCGTCTGATACATTCTTCTTAGGCAACTCTTTTTTCAGATTTTAAAGCAATATTTTCTGCCAAAATTTGTTTCAATTTTGCTTTGCAGGTTTTGTATTGCTCAGCAATAAAATGAGAGTTTGCTAGAAGAGTATTGTATGATATTTCTTCTGATTCTGATTCAGACTCAGATGAAGTATACGAAACAGAAGAATCATTTACCTCAGAGGAAGTGTTGTCTCCAGCCATGAGACATATATTTGTTGTCATATGTGGAATCATCTGAACTGTTGCTGTCAAGGTCTTCCCAAGTCAGCAAACTCTTCTTCCCTTTTTCTCTACGAGGATTCCACCTTTTCTTGAGCCTTGGACATTCAGATCTCATATGCCCAGGCTTTCTGCATTCATAGTAGACGATCTTAGATCCTTCCTCTTTATTTGAAGATTTTTTAGGAAACATTTTCTCCTTCTTTTTGAAGAATCGTTGGCTTCTTCCTTTCTTCATCATCATCTTCTTGGATCGTCTAGCCATGAGAGATATCTCATCTTCAGATGATCCATCAGACGAATCTGATTCAGACGTTTCAGCCTTGAGAATCTTGGTCTTCTTCTTTCTCTCTTTCTTGACAGTTTCTTCTTTTGAAACTTCATCTGTGGATGGAAGAGCTATAGTATCTTGAACTTTTATCTTGTCTCTTATACATAAGAGTACCTCATGTACTCTCAGAGCACCTATTAACTCATCAAGAGTTAATGTTTTCATGTCACGTCCTACGGAAATAGCAGTAGACATTGCTTCCCATGGAGTAGGAAAACTATCCAGAATCTTCATGTTATTTTGAGCTTTTGTGAAAGTGATTCCCAGTGAAGTGAGACCATTTAATATTGTTTGAAATCTTCCAAACATCATTTCAATGGATTCACCTTTCTTCATAGAGAACATCTCATATTCTCTTTGCAATGTAGTAGCTTTTCTCATTCTAACGTCTTCAATTCCTTCATAGGAAATCTTCAGAGAGTCCCAGAGTTCTTTAGCTGTTTTATAAGCACAAAATCTGTTGTATTTTGTCCTAGATAGAGCACATGTGGGTGCATACCTAGCTTTGTTGTTTAGCTCCATGAGGGTATATTCCTCATTTCCCTATTCAGTTTCTGGTTTAACAATGGGAATATCTCCCTGAGTGATAATCTTCCAAAGTCTATATTAGTAGACTTTATGTACATCTCCATCCTGTCTGCCCAGTAGGGATAGTCATCCCTAGAGAAAGCTGACGGCTTGTTCATGGAGGAACCTCCTGAAAGGAATGCTGGCCTTTGTGACTCTATAAAAATCTTTTCCTCTATCGGCTATTAAGCGCTCAACCCTTAGAGGCTGAGCTCTGATACCAAACTGTAAAGAATAAAATACAGAAAGGGGGGGGTTGAATTGTGATTTTGATAAAATTTTATCCTATCATCTGTTGTTTTGAAATCAGTATAGACGATTCAAACTTATCTTTGAAACGCTTGATTTAAGAAGTTAAGTTATTCTTTAATTATCCCCGTTAGTCACAAGATATAATCCAGAAAACATAAAGTTTTTATACTGGTTCGTCTATATCAGACTACGTCCAGTTACTCAGCAAAAACTGAGTTTTCACTATCAACCGTGAAAAGGTTACAAGTATTGTTTGAGCACAGCCACTTCAGGCTAATACAAGATATTATTTGATCATAGCCTTCTCAAGCTAACCCACCAAGTATTGTTTGAAACACATCCTTTTCAGGCTAAAGAAAAAGGGTATTCTTTGTAAGCACAGCCTCCTCAGGCTAAAATACCACAGGCGTGGATTTGAAAGAGTTTAAAACAGGTAAACTTTCCTCTTCGAAGAGAGGGTTTATACAATGAAGAGTAATATCAAGAGCGAATTCAAATAATCAGCTTGTAATAGCGTTTTTTGCCAACTTGAAATGGTGAGGTGAAGACCTTTATATAGGCAACAGTCTAAAGAGATCCGTTAGACTCAAGAGATATGACCGTTGTCCTTTTTCTTGAAACTTTCCGTCAGTGGCAGAGATCAATCAGAATAATTAATTATTCGCAGTGGAGTCAGCGCATGTTCAACACCTTTTTCTGACTTAATCAGTTTGGATAACGAAAGTTTGATCTACTTTTCGTGTAGCGAGATTTTGCACAAGTATCCAATAGCCTTTTTGGAAGCTTCTAAGAGTAATGACTGGAAGAGACATTTTGCACGCGTTACTTCGTTTGTCTTCATTCTTCTTCTAGTAGACGTTGGGTCTTTAATAGAGCATAAGACGTTCAGCTAACGCTCTACATTGATGTTGTCTTCATTCGTGATTGCATCATCAGTTCTTTGTGATGAGACACCTTTGAGGAAGCATGGAATAAGTCTTATCAGATTGAGGAGTCTTCTTTCGTCTATAGTCCTCACATCGTCTACACTTGTATCATCTGTCTTGTAATTATCAAAACTTAAGAGTGTTAATCCCCTTGATCTAACAATTTGTGTTAGAAATTGGGCCCAAATGTATCATTGCCATGGAAGAAGACCTCAACTGGTTCACAAGAAATGACGTATGGACCTTGGTGGAGAAACCCAACAACAAAAGCATCATTGGAACAAGGTGGGTTTTCAAAAATAAACTAGATGAAGCTGGGAAGGTTGTGAGGAACAAAGCAAGGTTAGTAGCTCAAGGGTGTAATCAACAAGAAGATATAGACTTTACTGAAACATTTCATTTGTAGCTAGATTAGAAGCAATTTGTATTCTACTTGCTTTTGTTGCTCATAAAAATATTATTTTATACCAGATGGATGTTAAAAGTGCATTTTTAAATGGTTTCATTGAAGAGGAAGTTTATGTTAAACAACCTCTTGGTTTTGAACATCCATCTCTACCAAATTACGTTTTTAAGCTTAAAAAGGTTTTGTATGGTCTGAAACAAGCTCCTAGAGCATGATATGACAAATTGAGCTCTTTTTTGCTTAAGAATGGTATTTCAAAAGTAAAAACTGATACAACTCTTTTTAAGAAAAACCTTTCAAAAGATTTTATTATTGTTTAAATCTATGTTGATGATATTGTATTCGGTGCTCCTAATGATCTTCCGTGCAAGAGTTTTTCTGTGTTAATGCAAAATGAGTTTGAAATGATTATGATGGAAGAAATGATGTTCTTCCCGGGTCTGGAAATCAAGCAGACGAAACAAGGCATATATATCCATCAACAAAAGTACACCAAGGAACTCTTAAAGAAGTTCAAGATGGAAAATGTCAAGCCCATGAAGACTCCCTTGCATTCGTTTGGAGCAAGTCTGACTAAAGACAAAACTGGTAAGTCTATAGATTTGACAGTATACAGAGGTATGATTGGATCACTCATTTACTTAACTGCAAGTAGGCCAGACATTATTTTAACATTTGTCTTTATGCAAGATTTCAGTCTGATCCTAAGGAATCTCATCTTCAAGTTGTTAAATGAATATTAAGATATCTTGTTGGAACTACTAATCTCTACTTCTCTTATAGAAACATGATGATTTTAGTCTTAGTGGCTACTGTGATGTTGATTATGTTGGTGATAAAGTGGAGAGAAAAAGCACATAGGTGGAGGATGTCAATTTTTGGACTCCTCACTCATCTCTTGGTCAAGCAAGAAGCAAAACTTCATAGCACTCTCAATAAAAGAAGTTGAATACGTTTTTTATGCTCACAACTATTATGGGTAAAACATTATCTGGAAGATTAATTTCAGTTTAAAAAATATATAGTCGTATATTTTGATGATACCAGCGCAATCAATTTGAGTGAAAATCCTATTCAACATTCAAAAGCTAAGCATATTGAAATTAAATATCATATTATAAGAGATTTTGTTCAGAAATGTATCTTTGATATTCAATTTGTTCAAACAGATTTTCAATAGGTTGATATCTTTACAAAGGCTTTAGACAAAACTCGTTTTAATTTTATTAAAGAAAATTTGAGAATTATTTCTTTAATTGAGTAATTATTTCATCTGTTTAAATTCTTTTGTTTGTAACTTTCGTCCGAATATCTTTTAGGTTAAAACGAAACGTTGCTCTGATCTTAAGTTGAGAAAGTCTGTCTGACTACTCAACATACGCAACGTTATGTTACCTTCTAACATATTTGTTAAGTGTACAAGATGAAACATTTGTTACAACATTAAATGTGTCTGGCCTTTAAAGCTAAATCATAGGCTGATTATGACACACATAGCATTTGTAGAGTCAATCAATTATTAAAAGGGCAATGATGGGAAAGCTGGCCTAGTTGAAGCTCCATACTACATATTGCAGCTTCTTTATTTCTCTAAGAGCATAACTGTTATTGAATTTTTTTCTCACCTCCTCCATGATTAAATGGTGAGAGTCTGGTAGGGCTTTATGTTATTTAGCCATGGCCTTTTGACTTTCAGCTATTTGCTTCACCAAAATCTCCAACTCTAATTTCTTTTCTTGAGGTGGTTGGAATGGAGGCCTTTGGGTTTGTGTATTATCCTTCCATGAGAACCCAGGATGGTTCCTCTAATTGGAATTCCCAAAGTTATTGTTGAAGTTGTACCTCTATTGTTGTAGCCCTACATAATTAGCAGATTCATTAGGAGTAAAACAGATCCAGTTTAGTTTATTACCTCCATAATTAAAGCAAAATTCAGGATATGATTATGGTGGAGATGTAGTGGTTGTAGGTGTTGTTTTGGCTGCATTCTCTCACACTGACTTAAACATCGGAAAGTCATTGCAGATACCCCTCCAATAATGACTACTTGAAGAACTTAACCAAACAACTCACACAAAACTTATAAACTGAAGAATACATCTCAAACCTATCCAACTTAACACCATATACTCGACTACATCACCATCACCCCGTTCCAGTCAAGAATACTTATTAAATTAATAAGTTATAGTCAGACACAAGTATAAAAATGTTTAAACTTACAACACTTTAAACTTTTTATCTAAATTAAAACAGCATAAACAGAAATTTCAAAGAGACATCAACAATTTTACTTGAGAATTTCGTATGCTTCAAATCACCAAAGACTACCTATGAAAATATTTTGACACAAGTATAAAACAGTTTAAACTTACGGTACATTAAACATTTTATCTAAATTAAAACAGCATGAACAGAAATTTCAAAGAGACATCAACAATTTTACTTGAGAATTTCGTATGCGTCAAATCACCAAAAAGACTACCTATGAAAATATTTAGACACAAGTATAAAAAAGTTTAAACTTACAGTACATTAAACATTTTATCTAGATTAAAACAGCATGAACAGAAATTTCAAAGAGACATCAATAATTTTACTTGAGAATTTCGTATGCGTCAAATCACCAGAAGACTACCTATGAAAATATTTAGTACTAGAAGTTGAAACTTAACAGGCGCGTGACAAAAAAGAAATCATATTACTAAGTATAATTGGTTAGAATGTACAACTGTAATATGGCTCGCAACCATTTACCACAGTTCAAACTATCAATCAGGGTTCATTCAAATAGAGAAAGAGATCTAGAACATCGTTAAACATTTGCAAAAAAAAAAAAAAAAAAAAAAAAAAAAAAAAAAAAAAACACATGCACGCACGCACCATATGGAAAGTTACAAATGCAGATACTCGTAAAGCAATAAAAGAATAATATATAATAACATTTAATTAAACCTGGTATAGATTAGAGTGTAGTAATATATACATCCATGAAGGAGTTCAACAAAATGTATTAAGGCATAAAGTCATGTTTTAGTTACAATTATAAAAGTGTATTTGATGAAAAAAATACTTTAAATTTATCAAAAAATCAAAATCAAAATCTTTATTTCTATATTTATTTTATTTTTGACTATTAAATTTATATTTAAACAAGCACACAATATTTTCAAATTGATTCTAAATATGTAGTAAATAGTTCATAACAGTTTATCTGATACCACTCTCTTATAAAATTTCTCAATAATGATAAAATTGTAACACCCCTAAATTATTAATGTCATAAACTCTCTATGCTTCGCAGAAAAATAACTATATCATTAAATGAGGGGAACTAAATTACATTTCATAGAGTAATTTTCAAAGGAATTTCTATGACTATATATATCTTATCAAATAAAAATTGTCTCAAATAGAAAAATATCTATGATATAATAAAAATCTTAAACTTCTAATATTCTTATATAGTAGCAATCACTCAAGCAAAAGAACATCATGTCAAGTCTTCAGAAAATCAGGTTCCTTCCCTAGCCTAAGGTCTTTTCCATTTCCAACAACTGTTCATCAAGGTCATCACAGATCTCAACCATAGACACAACCACAAGGTTAATTCAAATTTTAATAATAATAAGATCAACAATAACATATATTAGAAAAATCAAAATACTCAATTCACAATTTATTACAATCACAGTCAACCATTTATGCAACCCATTATGATACATGTCACTCACAATTCACTCTCATGCCATGTGATACCATCAAAACAACTTAGCGATGTCTAGGAGTACATGTCACCTCTAAAACTCTCACTAAAGATACTAGACAGTTACAGTCAGGGTAACCACTCATGATGATCAGTCATAGTGGAAGCTTTTCCCACCGTGAATACCCTCAAAGTCCGATGTCATTACATCAACATGTTAGGGACCTACTGTTCTAATTCCATTTATCCTCACTTTTCGAAAACCTTTTCAATCACCTAGAATTCATGATAACCCTTATCTCTTTTCCAAAACACCATACTCACAAGCATGTCCACCAGGGGCAACCTCACTGCTCTTTCATAATAGCAAGTATTCATCCTCTCAACAACACAAAATATAATTATAATCGATTATTATGAACCTAGTGACTCATTAATACAATATGCCCCACATAAATTATTCTCTCAATCCACATCAATCTTTTCCCACGAGAGAATATTTAACACCACAATTGAATTACAACAAAACAACCATACATAAAGTAAACACCATTTCAGAGGATTTAACATAGATCACTCAAACCAACCATGACAACATAAAACTTAATCCAAATCTTACACACCGAAGTAAATAATTAAACAAAATGATAATATTAAGCTAAATAAAATTTAACAACACATAATTTACTAAGTAAATGAAATAACCAATAGTCACCTTTCCTAATTAAATAACTAAACATCATCTAATTAATTGTAAACTTTAAAGTTAACAATAAATTTATAAATCTTTCTTTCTATTTATTTATTTTATTATATTTACTTATTTATTATCATCATTATGTTTTTTTTATAAACTTGAAAATAAGAGAAACCATGAATTTGAAGTTTCATAGTAATTTCTTCTCAAATGGCCTTAAGAAGTGTACCTATAGTTCCTTACAAATTCAACTACGAATTCAACAACGCTCCAGTTATTAAAAGGAAAGAATGTATAATGCTATTGATAATAGTTAATATTGATAAAATGGTATACAAGGTTTTCACGTCATATTATATTTTTTCTTGACAAAATTGTATTACAGGACAACCATTTAGATCGTTATGTATACAATAATATGCACATTATTAGTTTCAAAGAATAACAATATGGAGAGAGTGAGTTATGTATACAATAACATAATGCCTAGAATGATATTAATCAAACTCGTAATTCTTCTTTAATACTACCTCCAATATTCCAATATTCTGGTAGCGGCAAATACCCCTTCCCCATCCGCATCCAGCAAAACCAAATCCAAAACTTCACACCTAATCCAGCACATCACACATGGTACATAGAAGAGAAACAAACAAGAATCAACTAAGCTGAAGAAAACAACAACGAAATTGAAACAAGAAATCTCTTATTGCAGGAAAGAAAACAAACCAATTCAAAATATTCAATCAACATTAAATAAACAAAGAGATGAGGTGGAAATAACCCATTATTATTACTAAACAGAGAACTACCATAACCTATACTTGCCGGAAAGAATGATCGGTTGATTCAAAAGTAATAAGAACAACAAAATATCAGGAACAAAAATGGAGTACAGTAACACAAGTGAAAGGAGGCCAACAATAACCCAAAAGTAATTAAGTTAACTAAATAAACGTAAGTAAGAAAATAATGCATTATTGTTATTATTAAAATTAAGAACACCCTAATCTAAATAAATGTGAGTTGATCATGTGCAAGGGAAAATTTAAGATGATTAGGATTCTAATTTATATTTTTAATAAAATATTTCTGTAACACCCCTAGTTACTACAAACGCCACAACATAAAATCTCCATGGTTCGGGGAAAATAAATACTCCATTAAACGAAGAGAATTAACTTCATTTCATAGAGTAATTACTAGAGTGAGATCTCACAGCTACATATGTCTCCACAATTCAAAAACTCTCAAATAACGAAATATCTAGAGAATTTTTAACATGTATAAATAGAAGCAACTATTGAAAATCAAGAAAGTAAAAACAAGGACCACAGTATGCCAAGTCCTCAAGCAATCGAGCTCCTTTCCTAGCCTACGTTATTTTTGCCTCCAACAAACTACTCATCTGCTCACCCGTTTGCGGGGTCATCACAGGTGTCATTCACAGACATAACACAGGGTTAGTTCACATTTTAATAATAATGACAAGACCAACAAGAACAGCTCAACACAAGGAACATAAGAAGGTACACACACTCAATTCAAAATTTATCAAAACCAATCATATCATGCAACCCAGTATGATGCATGCTACTCGCAATTCCCTCTCATGTCATGTGGTACCATTAAAACCATTGAGCGATGTCTAGGAGTACATGTCACCTCTGACACTCTCACTAGAAATACTAGACAGTTACAGTCAGGGCAACCAGTGTTGCAAAGGGAGTCACTTCCCACTCTTGGTGATCAGCCATAGTGGAAGCTTTCCCCACCGCGAATACCCCCAAAGTCCTAAGCCATTACATCGACCCATGAGGGACCAACTGTTCTAGTTCCATTCATCCTCATTTTTCGAAAATATTTTCGTTTCACTTAGTATTCATGATAATCGTTATCAATTTCTCAAAACGTCATGCCTCTTACGCATGTCCACCAGGGGTAACCTCACTACTTCTCCACCGCAGTAGGCATCCATCCCTCTCATTTTCAACAAACACAATTGATTATCATGAACCTAAGCAATTTATTAATACAACATGCCCCTACAAAATTAATCTCTCACCCCATATAACTCAGCTCACATAACAAAATATTTAATACAACAAAATCCAATAAGATCATCATACACAAATAATCATATGGAAATGGAAACAGTTAAGTAAGAAATATGACATATAGTTTATCATAAAAACAAAAACAAGAATTAAATTAAACCTCGTACACTTCCAATCGCTAATTAAGTTAAATCAAATAGACACAATACAATAATTACAATAATAATACACACAAGAATTCAATTCACTAATAAAGCTAATCTAAACGACTAAAATAACAAAAAAGAATCGTTACTAAAATGACTTGCCAAGATTAAAATAAGTGTTAAAATAAAATAACTTAACTTTTATATAGTATAAAAAGGGAACAATTACTCCTGCGTATTAATGTATTTCTTCCACAACTTGGAACTTTGCAATTAAAATAATAGAAATAAAAAGATAAGGCTAGAGTGAAATCAAAACAACATATAAATGTCTAGGACATCAGAGTATACGACGAGGGAAATTGGTTTTCTTTAGGGATCTAATTAAAATTTGATTGTCTTCAGTAACATTTAATTTCATTGGTGTAACTATTTGCACTACAAAATTCCATTATTATTTGACAATTAAACTAAAAGTCTTCCTTATCCTTTCCTCGCCTTCCTCGCCGAGTGTCTTTCTAGCCTCTCCTTACCACCACAACCATACAATTCTCAAATAACAAAATCAACGGATGCACAACAAAAATAAGAAGAAGGAAATCACCATGAACAAACCAAACACAAAGGTAGTGTAGTAGAGGCACCAGGTTTAAGCTATCGAGAAGAAAATAAAATAAAAAGGATCTAGCCACTAATACTCAATTCAATCCATAAAACAAGGCGAGTAATACTTAATTCAATAAATAAAAGGTCACCAATATTCAAATTAACAGGACAATAAAACGTTGATCCAAAGCAATAAACAATAAGAAAAACTGAGCATAAAAAAAATAAAAGGAGCACTATAGTAGAGAAGACGCAGAATTAACCCTGATAACAAAATAAAATAAAATTAATAATTATTATTAAAATAGAGAACACCCTGACCTGAAAGTAAGTCGATCACGTGCAATTGAAAAACTAGGTATTGATCTATGTTCACAATCAGAAATTTGATCTCCTTGTTTTTTGTTTTGGAAGGTAGATTTGAAACACATGAACAAAAAGAGATATCCGAGGATGGGGAAAAGATATAGAAAAGATTTGATTTGAATAGATTTTCTGATGAGAATTTGCAGCAGCCCACTCCCTTGAGATGTTCTGATTTCTTTTATTTTATTTATCTACCCACGTAAAACCTAACCACTCCTTGTAAAATCTAACCACTCCTTTAAATATTTTAATTTTACTTTATTATATTTATTTTTATTTATTATATTTTATTTTATCTTATTTTCAAAAACCAGGGTGTTACAATTTCGATCTCTTTTTGAGCAAAAATCATAACACATGAGAGATACAAGATACATCACAGTGAATAAAAAAAAAGTAATAAAAATTGATTGAATAGAATTTTCTAATTTAGGGAAAGAAAACAACTACCCTCCCACCCATTCACTTACAATATCCACCCCTTTTATCTTTTATTTTATCTATTTAATTATCGGACGGTAACAACGATGCAACTCGATAGAAAGGATAATAAAGATTTAAACTATGAAGAAACTATCAAGAAACATGGAAATTTCAGGAAAGTCTGCACCATGCAATATTATTATTCTTAGATCTCAGGACAAGTCGTGCAATATATCCAATGGTTTTAAATACTCTATGCACATTTGTCATTGTTATAACAAAGACCCAACATGAATGAAGACACCGAAATATTTGAAGGATATTACTCGTAGGATACTGATTATTATTTTTTAAAATTTATATATATATATATGATTAAAAATATATAAAAGTTATATATAACTTAATTTTATTCATCTTAATAAAAAATTTTATTTTTTTAACCAATATTTTTAAGAGGCTAATTAGTATTTACTTGTTACTGGGGTGTTAATATTTTCAAAATTTTGATCCATACATATGCAATTCCTATTATCCTATTACCTTGCTATGCCTCACTAGGGGGCCAGCCATATTCTGAAAGCTCTTGGCACAAGGGGCCCTCCATCATTAATAAAATAAAAATAATAGTTATCATCTTTACTGTGTGGCCATAAAGTGCTCTACGACATCACCCCTATTCCTGTAAGAAAAGAAAAAAAAAAGGGCTACACGACACATTTGGTCACAGTACACTGCTAAACCAATCATATGTCGACAACACAACTTCGCTAAACTGCTTCTCCTTTCCCAAACCGGAAACCAAAAACCACTTGTCACTAATCCCCGACTCCAGGTAAATTTTCACCGCTTCCATATTAGGGTAGATATATTGTACTTTTGCCCTTCCCCGTAATTCTTAATTGCAATTTTAAGCTTTCCGTTTATAATTTTATAATTCTAGTCTTTAAAATTCTTTAAAATGATTGATTTTACTCTCTTATTTTAAATTTGATAATTTTTGTTATCAATTTTTGAAAATATGAAAATTTTTATCTAATAACTAATTATCATCAGATTAAATTTAATGTTAAATCATTATTAATATTGAAATATTGATGATGACAGAACTAAAAATAACTTAGTGTTATATATAACACATAAAAATTCTACTCTGTTAAAAAATTAAATATTATAATTTAAATCATTCTTAAGATAACTATCATAAAAATAAGTAATTTTGTTGAATATGTTAAATTGTGGTTTCATTATAATATAAAATTATTTTACAACATATTATAATATAATTTAATTTCTCATTTTTAATAAGACCCGAATTTTGTATTTTTTAAAATTATGAAAAAATAGAACTACAAATTTAAAATAAAAATCTAAAATCACGATTAAAAATTAAAAAAAATGTAATTTCACCAATTATTAATTACCTTTTATGATGAATATATATGATATTATACAATACAACAAGATAGCATACTCGCGCTCTATGTGTTTTCCCATGACACAGCTCTATACTTGTCCAGAAGAAGAAAGATCCATGAACTAACATTCCCACGCTCGCTTCACCATATTTGCCAGCCTTTTAAGACTCACTTCTTCCGTTATTTTCTCCTTTTTCATTGTTTTGGAACTGAGGTTTTCTGTGGTGAAAAAGGAAGAACTAATTGGTTAACTAGCTAGGGATAATATATATTATTTCATAGAGAAGAAAAAAGAAAAAAAGAAAAAAATCAAAAACTAAGATGGGTAGAGGTAGGGTACAACTGAAGAGGATAGAGAACAAGATCAATAGGCAGGTAACTTTCTCTAAAAGGAGAGGTGGCTTGCTCAAGAAAGCTCATGAGATCTCAGTTCTCTGCGATGCTGAGGTTGCTTTGATTGTCTTCTCTCACAAAGGAAAGCTCTTTGAGTATGCCACTGATTCATGGTAAAGCAAATATACCCTATTTTTATTATATTATATTAACTATGTAAATAAATCTTATATATATATATATATATATATATATATATATATATATATATATATATATAACTTATATACATAGATCTATGTTACACAAATATGTGTGTCGGTCGTTCAGGTTATGTAAATATTTATGTAGTTTTTATGCGTTCAATTAAGTACGGAATTATTTATGTACTGTTTTATTCTAAATTCTGTTTCTTGCTCTTGCTCATGAGAAGGGTTTTGGTGTCGGTAAGTTGAAAAACATTTATTAAAAGATATTTCTTTCTTCTTCTAGTTTTTTTTCATAAGTTTTATTTTTGTTCATATCAAGCCTCATTAAAAAATAATTTTGGTTATAGACATATATAACTACTGATCCACTTCTTCCAAAATAAAAAAAAATAATAATTTGTGCAGAAGAAAATTTGCTCTATAAGTTTTGAGAAGAATATACAGTTAACCCTCTCTCCGAATTTGTTTTCAATATAGTTGGAATAAGTTAACGGGGCGTAAATGATTTACCGGTGCTAAATATATAAGTGCATATATATATATATATATATATATATATATATATATATATATATATATATATATATATTCTCTTATCTGAAAGAACAAATCAATTTCCCAGGAGAGATTCGACCTACATAGAGTATACAGTTACAATGTAAAAGCCCTAATTGTTTTTTTCCTTTTCATTTTGTTGTGAAATATCTATTGTAAACAATGAAGTTGTGAAAGTACTCGTTTACTTCATATTTGTCATGTTGTTTTTATAGCTCTAGTCCTTCCAGTTCAGCACCTCAAGAAAGATTTGCAAGACCTAGCTACTTTTGTTTCTGAGTTCTGTACAATCTCTTCTTATTTTCATTTCTCAAAACTTTTTATTATTTAAGGGTTTACTTTTTTTGATGAAGACAGTTTCCTAGATAAATCACTCTTAAACAGTCAATCCAAAAAATTCATTAATTTCATAGATTTATGTGAAGATTGTGTCCATTATTGTTAAATAACTCACTGCTATTTACAGTTATATATATATATATATATATATATATATATATATATATATATAAGTGTGTGTGTGTGATTTAGCAACAGTTATATCTTGTTATTAAAAAGTTTTAATATGTTATGTATAATATATTGATATCTTTATAATTCAATGAATAATAATGATTTGAAATTTAATCATTGCACAGCATGGAGAAGATACTGGAACGCTACGAAAGGTATGCCTATGCAGAAAGGCAACTAGTAGCAAATGATTCTGAGACCCAGGTTTCTCACCATCTCCAATCACAAAGCATACAATTTCTCACTTGCATCACTAATTTGCATGGAAATTCTTGTACATATATAATAAGCATGAAACTAGAAAATATTATTAAAAGGAAAAAATATTATTTGCATTAATTTTTAATAACAAAATAGTTCCAAACAAAATATTAGATACATTTTCTTAAAAAAATGATATTGTACTTTCTCGGTTCACACATTCTTGTAACAAAAGGCTATAGTTTTTGAAAGGAATAAATTTATATTCTGTAACTATAAACTAAATGTTGTGTTTTAGGGGTAGTTTCACCATTTTGTTCATGTCTAATTTGATCGCAGGTATGATATTCACAAACTATATAATTTGTTTTTTTAAAAATTACTTTTTATCTGACCAGTTTGAAAATTAAGATTGAGTAACTCTGTAAAATAATTTATTTTAGATTTTCATGTTCAATTTCGTCTGTAAAAATTTTATTATTGTTCCTATTGTTTTGTTTTTTTTTCTAAATTGACTCTATGGATTTCTTTAAACATATTTTGTTAAATAGCATTAAAAGAGGTAGAATGTACCAAATTATTCCCACACGTTATTGTTCTGTTAAACTGTGAAAATGATAATATTATGTTAATTTTAAAAATATAAAGAACCAATCAAAAATTTTTAAAATATATAGACCAAATGAACATAAAATAAAATACAGGGACCAAATTTATAATTCATGTTTGAATATATATATATATATATATATATATATATATATATATATATATATATAACCAAATGAACATAAAATAAAATACAGGGACCAAATTTATAATTCATGTTTGAATATATATATATATATATATATATATATATATATATATTATTCTTTTATGTATAATATATTAACAAATTCTAATTAAGAGTTTTCTTTAAATACGTAGTTTTAATTCAGTTAATTAATTTAACTGAAAATCACATCATCAATTTTGACTGAATAATTGTGTAAAATAATTTACTCTCTAACAGGTTATAATAGTTAAACTTTATGCATAGAGTATACCTACTTAAAATACATATTATTTTTTAATTAAAATAAATATAAATAATATTTTTCTTAAATATGTTAATAAATTATAATTAATATTTTTCTAAAATTATATCATTATATAATTCACTTACGAAATTTAACTTAAAATCAAGTGTCTGTTAATAAATTTTTTGTAGAATTAGTTAATGTAAACATATTTTTTTTTATCTAATTAGTTTTTTTAGGTTATTGATTATATAATTAAAAGAGAATTTTTTTTATTAAAATATGTAAAATTATGTTTGCTCAATATATATTTTTTTTTTATATTTATCCATAATTTGCATATAAAATATTTTTTTTTGAATTCCAATGCCCTTAGGATACTGATCAGCAAACCTCTTATTTCTAAAGTAAGAGTATATTTGGAAATCATGACTAAAAATTATCATATAATAGAAAATATTTATTATTTAAATAATTGAAAAATAATCTTAAATAACATAATTTTAAGTGATTTAATAAAACTATTTCTTATTTTAAATTACTATAGCATTAAACAATAGTTATGTACCCTACCTATTACTATATTGATCAGTTGAATAGAACTAAACACTATAGCTATGTACATGTTTGTACAATATTGTGCAGGGAAACTGGACGGTGGAGTATAGTAGACTAAAGGCAAAGATTGATCTTTTGCAGAGAAATCACAGGTAGATGATGACCTAGCTATATCTATATGTACTCGCATGCTTTAATTTCTGTTATTGTTTGATTTGATAACTGATTCACACGTATCACAGTTTTATGTGTCAATTTATTAATAATAATAATAATAATAATAATAATAATAATAATTATAATTATAATAATAATAATGTGAAATCCTTTATCAGGCACTACATGGGAGAAGATTTGACTTCAATGAGCCTTAAAGAGCTTCAGAGTTTGGAACAGCAGTTAGATAGTGCTCTAAAAAACATTCGTACAAGGAGGGTATATATTTATATAACATATACCAAATTATGTAATTAATTTCACTTATTGTTTCATGTGTTTATTTATATGTGTTGCTTTGAATCTCATATCATTGTGTTATGTTTTAATAGAATAATCTCATGTACGAGTCAATATCTGAGCTTCAGAAAAAGGTATGTTTTAAGTTTATCTTTCCTTTTTTCCGCTCCAAAGGTGTGGAATAATTATAATATCGTTTGAAGTTAATATGACCCCTCTGGTAAAAGAAACTCAGATTTGCTATCTTATAATTCTTTATGTACAACAGGAGAAAAGAATTCAAGAGCAGAATAACACCCTTGCAAAGAAGGTGACTTAGATCTCCCTTTTTCTCAACTAACTACACTTTACCAAAATAATCAATGTTTAATTTATTCCACTCCAAAGCTTGTTGAGGTTATTATGAGAGCCTAGGTTTGATTTTTCTATTGTTTTTCTGCCAGTTGCTAGAAATTTCATTTTATCAGTGATATATATAAAATAATATATATATATATATATATTTTGGAATAACAAAATAATTAATTTTATAAAGTAAAATTAGAATTATTAAAGAACTTATACCTTCCGTGGTAAGGCCAACTTTAGCTACTAAAATTTTGACCTATATAGACTTAACTAAACTCAAGTTGTTGAGTAGTGAAATTATTTGCATCCCTTGAATGTCCTATGCAATATGTAAAATATGCAATTTTTCTTTTATTCTTAGAAATTATAAATATACAAATATATGTAACACAATAATGGTTGATGTTTGCTCATTTTTTTAAACCGGTTTGATGTTTGTACTAATGAATTACCTGATTTAGCCATAGACAGTTGTGTGCTTCAAATTGCATTCATTATTTCTTCTCTGTATCACCCAAAAACCATGCTTGATGATCTCATTCAATTTTAAAATTAAATATTTAACTGAGTTTGAATTGAAGTTCTTTACAATATATTTTCGTACTCCAACTACAAATCACAATATAAATTTTAACTTCATTTTTTTTATTTTTAAAGTCATATTTTATTATTTCTATAGACTCACATCACAGTTAATTGCTAGGGTACCTAATACAATCTTAATCTTGTGGCCTCAACTTTGGATATTTTTGAGTAACCTATTTGTAACTAATTGAGTGATAGCTTTTGAACTCATGAAATTTAGAGAGATCTATGAGTGTAGTATACTTATGTTAGATTCTATGTAGGTTTATGCTTTATTTTATTTTATTTTTAACATAAAGGTTTATGCTTCATTGATAGCCATGTATTTATCTTTACAATACGTGTGAGTAATTGAATTAGATCAAGGAGAAAGAGCAAACTGTAACACAGCACGCTGCACAATGGGAGCAGCCAAACTATAGGGTTGAAACATCTTTCATGCCACAACAACAACCTCTTCCTAGCTTGAACATAGGGTAGGTTATCTTTCCATGATATGGTATTCTCAAATCTTCATTTTCCTTCTATTATTTTCTCTAATGAATTTTACATTAATGCATCCAATGCCTAGAAAATCCCTCATTGTGAATAATTTTGTTTGTAAAGTGGCAATAATTACAATCAGGAAGCATCAGAGCTCGGAAGGAGCGGTCTTGACCTGACCCTGGAACCGTTGTATTCTTGTCACCTTGGATGCTTTTGAAAATTTCCACTGAGGACGTGGATGATATAATATTATATAATTGCTGGCTTATATGAGCAACTATAACTCTATAATTGTCACCTTGGATGCTTTTTAATACTTTATATGTGTATTTGGGTTTAGGGTTTTCCCTGGAGAAATGAATTTGAGTTGCTTTTATTATAAACATATTGGATTTTAAATCTAATTGGCTATTTGTGGAATATGTTTATTATATATATTGTTTTCCATACATTGAAAATCACAATAATTTTCAACACATTTTATATTTTGTTTAAATTTAAAATATACAAATGCAAGAGTAGAAAATTTACTGATATATGTATATGCAAAACAAATACTCACAAAAATATATGTTCATTTAGTATTATATATGCACATGCAAAACAAGTCCCAGTAAACTTCATATGTTTCTTTAATATTATGTACGTGAACGAAACAAATACTTATGAAGTTCATGTGCTTTAATTTATGAATGTGATTACTTTGTTAAAATTTTATTCTATTTGTACTCCTCAATTCAATCTTTTATTCTTAATTAATAATTTGCTTCCTACAATTAATCGAATCTTATCCTTTGTGGCTGTGTAATATTTACTTCTACATTGTAAATTAGAAATTAAACATGGAAGATGAAAAGTTAGGATGGGTTTACTTTTATTAGGTTTTATTTTCACTCGATCGTAATCAAAAAATTAAGTATAACCTGTTTTTAATATTGTTCTCAAATATATTTATATTGGAAAAGAGATAATAAAACAAAAAGGTTTTCATTTTTTCTTGTGGAAAAATCATTGAAACCATGAACAAGTTAAAAAACATGATGAAAAGGTTTGAAACTAAAAAAAAAAAAATTAGAAAATGTTTGCTCAAAGTAGACTGTCTCCAGTACTCTCTCAGTTCGCAAAAAATTTCTCTCAACATTCTCAAATTATCTCTCTCACACCCCTCTTACATTTGATACACTCAACATCTAGTCCTATACATTAAATTGGACCTTTCTATACTATCAAGCTATAAAATTTTTGCCTATTTGATGTAAAATTCCTAGAAATGTTACGCAGAATAACCTAATTTGGAAAATCCTTGTACATAAGTTAGGAAAAACTACAAATCTATATTTTTAGTCCTTGTTCGTGAGTAATGATATATGAAAAGAGTTGGGATAACCATATTTAAGTCTACCGAAACCTACACATCAAAAGGGAATATTAATCTTAGAGTAACTTATATAACATAATTCATCATCTAAGAGTTCATCATGTCTGACATTCGATTTGTCCTTCAACTTCTTGTTATATGCCTAAAATAATGAAAATCGGAAGAATAAGAATTGTTTATTTTTAATTATTTCAAGTTTATTGGAATCAATACAAATCTAATCTTTAACAGATTTTACATCACCTATAAATCTACTTAACCAAACAAAAGTTTGAGATCATTACAGACATTAATAACCAGTGCAACGTATACAACCCACATAGAGCAAACAAACATATTTCACATAAACACTAGGAATCCTTGCCATCAACTCACTTTCATTCAATCAAAGTTCACATAAAGGCAGGTTAACAAAATCTACAATTTATATGTATCCACTAAGATTCAAACAACTCATCATCTTCAAAAGATCATGCTAGAAAAGAGAAAACAATAGTCAAATACAACAAAAAAAACATCATTCTAAAATAATGTACCTACGTCTAGGTCGCAAAATGCGTCTGAGCAAGAATTTAGGGGCTTGGGCGAAAGAATTCTTGGCCTCAAAGGGGCTTGGGCGAAAGAATTCTTGGCCTCAAACCCTCTTAGGCAAGAATTTTGTCAAATAAGCAAAAAAGCTCTCGACCTCAAATCCTCCTAGGTGAGAACTTCATTGCTTGGGTGAAAATATCATATATTCCAAATTCTGCATAACACATCAAAATCTGGTTTCTGAGTACTTGGGAGGTTATCTCATACCTTTCTTTCCCTTGTCGCCTATCCCAATAGTACTCAAGGTGTTCCTTCCTTTCCACCCTCTTTTGAATGAATTCTCATCTCCAATCATGTTTCTTAATCCATGGCCTTAATTGTGAACCTCAAACCACCACTTTAGTTATTTCAAACTTAGATTACTAAGTTCACAATTAAACCCATACATTGTGTTTCAACCACACAATCTCATCTAACATCACACACAAGTTCAAACCTACCACGAACATAGAACCCACATGCAAGCTCAAACCACTCAAACTTTCAACTCAAACGCAAGCATAAGAACAAAAAATGAACCCACATGCACGTATGATCCAAGCATAAAATTGGTGTCCGAGTAAGAAGAAGAAGAAGAGGGAGGAGGAGGAGGAGGAGGAGGAGAAGAAGAAGGAAGAGAAGAAGAAGAAGGAGGAGAAGGAGGAGAAGGAGGAGAAGGAGGAGAAGAAGAAGGAGGAGAAGAAGGAGGAGAAGAAGGAGGATAAGAAGGAGGAGGAAGAGAAGGAGAAGGAGGAGGAAGAGGAGGAGAAGAAGGAGGAGGATGAGGATGAGGAGGAGAAGGAGAAGGAGGAGGAGGAGGAGGAGAAGGAAGAGAAGAAGAAGGAGAAGGAGAAGGAGAAGAAGAAAAAGGAGGAGGAGGAGGAGGAGAAGGAGAAGGAGAAGGATAAGGAGGAGAAGGATAAGTAGAAGAAGGAGAAGGAGGATGAGGAGGAGGTAGAGGAGGAGGATAAGGAGAAGGAGAAGGATGAGGAGGAGAAGGAGAAGAAATGATGGAGGACCATCCTCAACACCACCATTGGAAGCTCAAGGAAGAAGGATTACAAGGTCCATGCTCAAGAAGATTCAAGAGCAAATTCAAGAAGAGTTGACTAGAGGTCAAAGTCAACAGTCAACTCAAAGTCAATTGTTGACCACAAGTCAAAGTCAACAGTCAACTCTTGAAGACTTTACTCTTAATTTTAAACCTTGTAATTTTCTTCAAGTTTTGTAATAGTTTTCCTTAGGCATTTAAGTAGGAATTGGCCATAACTTGGAGCATGTAGCTTATGGCCTAGTGATAAGTGCTAAATTATACATGTTTTCCAAGGTGTTTTCAGTCCATTTCCATCTAATTTCAGTATGTTTAGTCATAGTTTAGACAAGAAAACAGTGAAAATATCATATTTGTCTAATGTTAGTCTTTGATTTAGCGTTTTGGTAGTTTTATAGGATTTTCGTGTATTTTTAAGTCATTTTATCCATCTTCTTGTTAATTGTAGATTGATTGAAGAGAAGATAGAAGCTGGGAAGGAAAGCCCACGAACATGAGACGAACAAATCCCATTGAAGCAAGAAAGTCCGTCCAATTCGTGCAAAATATGAAGTGCAAGTGGCAACTCTGTATCGTCTGTGGATGCGACAACAGACGGAACAAACATCAAGCCTCGGACGCAACTGCATCAGACCAAGAGAGTAGAGCAAACCAAACCGCAAGTTGAGCATCCAAGGCTGTTAAAATGGTATCGTCTGAAGAAACGCGCCAGGGCGCACTCATGAGGCGCCTTCATACCCTGCTTGCGGCAAAAATGCGCTAGGGCGCGCTCAAGGGCGCGCTCATGCCATCCTTACTTATTCAATCGCGCCAGGGCGCGAGTTCACTCAATACAGGGCGCGTTTCGTACCTTATGAAAGCTCAGACGAAGGGATCAAGACGCAATGGATTAGTTTCGTCTATGCTTACTTCATCTGAAAGCTATTCCATCTGTGCGTACTTCTTATGAAGTTGCTTCGTCTGTGCTTGGTTCTTCCAAGTTACTTCGTCTATACATGTCTCATCTGGATTAGTTTCGTCTGTGCTTGCCTCATCTGAGTTGTCTCGTCTGTACTTGTTTCATCTGAATCCCCTGATTATTGCTTTCGTCTGTAACCATAACAGACGATACACCAAGCTCTGACAGACGATACCAAGACCAAGATAGACGAAGCCAACACAGACGATACCAAGTTCGATACAGACGAAGCAAAAACAGACGATACGAAACCGAGTTACAACAGACGAAAGAGCTGCATCAGACGAAAGACTTGACAGATGGAAGAACACTTAGCCGTTGCAATTACCATTCTATTACAAGCAAGCAAGTCAATGTATTCAAATGTCACAATGCACCTGGACGTAATTCCAGTAAATGGGGGAACACTTCCTCACCTATAAAAGGAAGTATTGGGCGCGAAAAGAAGGGATCGATTCGAATTGTAAAGATCCATAACTAACATTTTTCAGTTACTCGGTTTTTCCTTCTCTTGCGAGTTTCTCTCGTTTTTCTCTTCTCCACTTTCATTCTCCTTCTCTCTCAATCAACCTTGAGATTCCTGAGTTTGTGAGTTGCGAAAGCATAATCAAGCAATTATGGAGCTTCTCTGGTGTTTGATTTCTGTTTTGTTTCTTTCTTTTCTCATTTCCATGTTAGGCTAAATTCTGCAGTTAGGAATGGGGATGTTGATTTCAGAATTCTTGTAATGAATCTCTTCTGTTAATTCAAGTATAATTCCACCGAATTGATTGATCTCTTCCCTGCTTAACGCTTATTCTTGAGATTTAATTCATGAAACTCAAATAGAGATAGAGATATTAATGTTTGATTGAATTGAACTCTGTCTTGAGAATTTGTATCTCGTGTCAACTATGAGATCGAGAGATGAATAGTTGAAGAAGGAGAGGAAATGTATCACTATAGTATTGCATGAGTCTAGAGATAGAACTTGCATATTATGAGATGTTATAATGAATTCATCTGTTCGCTTCTTGAATGAATCTCTGTTTTCGCCTAAGAGATTAGGGATGATAGTAGGCATTCAAAGGGACTAAGACCTAGAGATAGAATTAGTCTACGGTATCACGAATTCTAGTCTCCAATTGAGTGAAATTTGTTGGATTAACATAAGAAGTAGTTACTTGAGGAAGGAATCAACTGAACCAATTCCCTAACTGTCTTTATCATCTTTGAAACTTAAACATTTATAGCGTTCCATTTCTTGTTTTACGGTAAATAGTCTTTTACATAGTTGCTTAGTTCATACACATGATTCACTCAATTGTTCGTCTTAATAGCAAAGCATGTTGAGCATTTGGTAATTCACAATCAGTCTCTGTGGTTCGACAACCTGTTCTCATCTTTTCTAAACTTGTAACGACCGGTACACTTGCCGAAAGATTGACACACACATACTTTTAAATAGTCAACAAGTTTATGGCGCCGTTGCCGGGGATCGAACCCGGGTCACCCGCGTGACAGGCGGGAATACTCACCACTATACTACAACGACAGGCCTAGTTGACTCATTTTTTTGGAACAATTTTGGCAAGGCAAATGGGAGAGAGTGGCGCACACTCTCCTTGGGAGAGAGTGGAGAGAGTTTGGATGCAAAGTAGTAGAATTTCCACTAACTCTAATTCAAGCTTAACCATTTGATTTGATCCAAATCAAATGGCCTAGCTTGAATCCGTCCAAGGCTAAGCAAAGCATGAATCATGTTGATTCTTAATCCTTGATCAAAGCTTCCATCAAAGGGTTGACAATTCATAATTGAGTCACATGTTTCACACCACTCAAGAGTGAATTTCAACCCCATGATCCAAGATTTAATCAAGAGGCTAAGAATGGAACTTGATGTCACATGTCTCATGCCTCCTCTAGCTAGCACCGTGGCCCTTGATTACTTTGCTCATCCAATGGCCAATTCTTGAATCGTGTGAGGTGCCTTAAGTGAAGGCTTTCCATACGTTGATTAAGCATTGATCCAATGGATAACATGCCATCTGATTTGTCTTAGGAGCCTTTGCATTTTCAATGTGTAAGGGATCTTTGGATCATTTTATGAATTGAGAATAGCTTGAGCTATCTTTGAGAGAGTTCTCTCTTGGGTTTCTTCTTAGAACCTTGAGTCTTATCAATGGATGCTTATCCTTGTGGCGATTCTTCCTCTTGACTTATTGCTTAGGCATGACGTCACCATCTTCTCTTCTTCTTCCATTTTCTCTTTTCTTCAAAGTCCTTGAGTCTTTGAGTCTTGTGTTGCTTCCGCCTTTCATCATCTAACCGTGGAGATCCAATTGGAGAATGAAGATTGGGCCAATTTCAAGCTTCCATCCAAGTAAGATTGTATCAAGAAGAAGAAGGAGAAAGAGGAGAAGAAGGAGGAGAAGGGGGAGAAGAAGGAGGAGAAGAAGGAGGAGAAGAAGGAGAAGAAGAAGAAAAAGGAGAAGGAAAAGAAGGAGAAGGAGAAGCATGAGAAGGAGTAGGAGTAGAATGAGCAAAAGGAGGAGAAAGAGAAGGAAGAGAAGGAGAAAAAGGAGCAGGATAAGGAGGAGGAGGAGAAGGAAAAGGAGGAGAAGAAGAAGGAAGAGCAGAAGAAGAAGGAGGAGAAGGAGAAGTGATATATGCTAGCTTGGTGTGGAGCTAGGATGTTGGCCGATCTTTCATTCTTCAATTGGAGATTCTACAAGAAATTGGAGTTAGCTTGCGGAAGACTTAACACCATGAAATTAAACAAGAAGAAATGATAAATGAAAGAGGTAAGAAGATGATAATGGCGCCATGCCAGGAAATAAGCCAAGAGGAAGAATCGCCACAAGGATGAGCATCCATTGATAAGACTCAAAATTCTTAGAGAAACCCAAAGAGAGAACACTCTTAAGAAATAGCTCTTGCTATATTCAATTCATAAAATGATCAAAAGACCCCTACACAAATGAAATTCATCCTATTTATACTAAGGCAAACTGGGTTGCTTGCTCACCCTCGGATCAAGGCTTGATCAACGAATGGAAAGCCTTCACTTAGGCACGTCATACGGTTCAAGCATTGACCCTTGTCTGAGCAAGGTGATCAAGGGCCATGGTGCTAGCTAGAAGAGGCATGAGACATGCAACATGTGACATGAGACATATGACATGAGACATGTGACATGAAAGTCAACAATCAACTCCTCATGGACTTTTCTAGGTCAACAAACCTTGTAATAGTCTTAGAATTATTTGAATTGTAATTAGAATTTTTGAGACACATAATTTAGCTAAATAGGCAAGTGTGTGCCACGACCATGTGTAGCATTAGTTAAACATTTTTAGTGGTAATTTGAGAGAGAGTGTGCACCACTCTCCCTAGAGAGAGTAGAGAGAATTTTGGAGGAAAAGTTAGTGGCAATTCCACTAACTCCTTTCAAACTTAGCCGTTTGATTCATGCTCCATCAAGGGAGGAGATTGATCCATGAGAGTGCATGCTTAAGGCAACATTCAAGAGTGATTGATCAAATTTAAATTCCGGCCACAATGCGTTGATCTAGTCGCCACCGGAACCACAAAGGACTATCGAAGTTTATTTTTTTCTGTTGATAAGCTCCAATTGCCCACATGATGTAGATCTCATCAAGTGGTGGAAATTAAAACTTGCAACACATGTTTCATGCCTCCTTGAGCTGCACCGTGGCTACATGATCAACTACTAATCCTAGGAATGGAATTAGTGATCCGTGTGAGGTGCCTCTCTTGGCTTACCAGACGTTGATCTTAATTCTAATCCAAGGATTAGGAATAGATCTAGAATTCAAATTTTAGGCGCCAACTCTTAGCATATAAATAGGAAAATTTCAGATTTGTAAACAGTTTTGATGAATTTTAGAAAGAAGCACATTTGCTTGAGAGAGAAGTTTCTCCTCTAGGTTTCTTGAGTAAACCTCTTTGAGTCTTATCATGGTGCAAACTCTCTAGAGCTTATTGCTTCTAGTATGGTGCTCCTCATCTTCTTACCTTCTCCATTTTAAACCTTTCTTCTTCTTTGAATCCTAATTCCGCAACTACATCCATAATTTCCGTGAAGTTCAAGCTTGAGAAGTGAAGATTGGGCAAAACTAGTGAGACTTCCATGGAAGGCTTACATCAAGTGGTATCAAGAGCTTGTTCCTTCTTCAAGTGGAGCTTCATATCCATGAGTTTAATTGTTTAGATCTTGTGTTTCCTTTTGAATTTTCTTCTTCTTCATTCGGTGTTCTCGTGTATTTTCAAGTTCCTTGAGTTGTCTTGAATTTTGTTAAGAAAATGTATCAAATCTATGTTCAATTAGTCGTTATCCTTATTTTTGAATTTGTCTTCAAATTTTGTTCGGTGAATTGTGTATATCTATGTGTTGTCTTTTGTTTTGATTTGAAATCTGGAAAATATGTCATATGTTCATGTTTTTGTTCGGTCAAATTGAGTCTAATTAGTAGTAATCACTAATTCCATGAGTTCAACATCAATTAGTCCTTGTTCCTTGCTTCTAGTATCAATTTTGCTTTCAATTGATGTGTAAATTGCCAAACCATGAGCTATCTACCTTGTGAACTCTCTTTTTCTCTGTTTTGGTACTGGACATACATTTTTAATTCTGTACGTTCGAGTTCATGCATGCAAAATTGAGGTATCAACATCATTACATGCTAGTAGAGTGCTTACTATAGGTCCAAATCACTATTGCGCCTTGTAGTAGACTTGTTGCTAGTAATTGAGCTTGGGGTGCTTGTTTTAGGCAAAATATATCTCGGTCCAGTAGCTTAGACAAAAGAAAAGAAAAGAAAACAAGTGATAGAAAAGAAATCAAGTGAAAAGAAATCAAAACAAGAAGAAAACAAGTGAGAAAATTCAAAAGAAAGCTAGAAAAATAGCCTTGAAAAGTACTAGAAATTTTGAGTACTTGAAATGAATTTTAGTGGACTTGTAAAATCTGTCCAACAAGTTATCAAAGTGTTAAGAAGTGCAAAAGAAAATTGAGCAAGAAAAATTGGACTTAGAGCTAAGACATAGCACACTTATTGCTTGTTCCCTTTGGAATCTTGAGTTTTGTCTAGAGGTTGACACAAGGAGGGAGAAGTGTGCAAGAATATTACAAGGATCTTGAGCTTACTATGATGAGGGCCGATTGCCAAGAAGAGAAGGAAGCTACCTTAGCAAGGTTCACCCATGGATTGAATAGGGAGATCCAAGATGTCTTGAAACTTCAAAGCTATAGGACCTTGGAAGAAACTATACATAAGGCCGAGAAGATAGAGACTCAAATGAAGAGGAAGTTCACCATGAAGAAGTCCTATACTAGTGGTTTTTCAAGTTGGATGGAGAGGCAAAAGAAGGAGGGTTCATTCAAGCCTTCTTCCAAGTTTGGCTGAGAAGACAAAGGTAAATATATTCCTAAATTTAATTCTAAACCATCTAACATCAAGTGTTTTAAATGTTTAGGACATGGACACATTGCTTCTCAATGCCCAAACAAGATGATGTAGGAATATCTCAAGGCCCAACAAACTTTCCAAGTCAAATCTAGAGAAGGAGGTTTAGTATTTTTAGCTTATATTTGGCTACACAACTCTAATTATGTTCGTCTTGGTGGCATTTTAAAGCTGACATAAAGGGCTACAAAAGTTATTGATAGAGGCCTCCTTAGAGATTCTCCAAAGAGTCCTTGTAAGTTCCCAATCTAGCTTCTTCAACTATCTCCAAACCCAAACTTCAAATGAAGCTTTCGATCAAGTCAACAATGGATGCAAGAGAAATCGAAAAGGAAAAATGGAAGGGGGTGAGAAATGGTTTAGAAAGGCTTCATGTCATGGCCAATAAGCCTAGGAGGAACCACCACAATGGAGATGAGGATTCATTAATAAGATTCAAGAAACCTTCATAAGGAAGACAAAAGACTTATCTCTAAAAAACTCAAAGTTTTTATTCAAATGATCAAAAGTTCCTTACAATTTCGTTTTTGGGCTTTTATAGACTTAGGAAGACTTGAAGAGGAAGCTAAACAACTTTAGAGTACTCTACAAGTCAATGAATAAGAGCCACAAGTTCAAAGGTTCAAGTACATGTCACTTTCAAAAGTGTTTCATGTCACTTTCAAAGATTACATGTCACTTTCCACTTGATTATCATCCATTGGATGAGTGCATCTAATCAAGGGTTAAGATTTGCTCTTGGATTAGGCATGGATCCTAATCCAAGTGAAAATCTTCTTGAATCAAAACCACTTAGATTCACAATTTGAAATTCAAACTTAAACCAAATTAAATTTAAATTTCAAATGAGAATTTAATATGAACTTGAACTTAAATTCATTCACCCTATTAAGCTTCACTCTTTAAGCTTACTAGCCTTTTAAGCACAATGTTAAGCAAACACTTAAAAGAAAATACACTTTTGGCCGAAAACTTACAAGACCATTAAAATTATTTATACTTCAATTACAAAAATCAAATCTTAAGCTAAGGTAATTTGGAGCTTCTAGTAATTCTTCTAGTTGAGTGAAATACATGCCAAAACGAAATTGTAAGGGACCTTTGGACGAAATTGAATGAAATAAGCTTTGAGATTTTGAGAGAGGATTCTCTTGTCTTCCTTAGGAAGGTTTCTTGGATCTTATCAATGGACTCTTGTCTCCATTGTGGCGGTTCCTCCTAGGCTTATTGGATCTTCCATGGCGCCATTCTTTTCATCTTCTTCCTCTCTCCACTTTTTCCTTTTTCGTTTTGTTTGAGTTCTTTTTATTAGGTCTTGATCGAAACCCCCCTAGGGTTTCCATTGAATGATCATTGAAAAAGCTAGATCGGGAACTTCAAGGCTTTGTTAGAAAATTCTCTAAGGAGGCCTCTATCACGAGAAGACTATGATAGTGAGGATGGATGGAGGAGTCACAAGTGAGGAGTCAAGCCACTCTTCAAGTGAACATGAAGGAGAAAGTGAAAGTGAGCACTCAAGTGAAGAGATGGCCGAAGAAGGTGACCTCCTCATGGTGAGAAGAATGTTAGGAAGTGCCTACCATGAGCTAGATGACACTCAAAGAGAAAACATCTTCCACACAAGATGTAACATTCAAGGTAAGGTTTGCTCTTTGATCATAGATAGTGGTAGTTGCACAAATGTGGTAAGTACTAGACTAGTTGCAAAAACTTGGTTTGAAAACTTCCCTACACCCTAAACACTATAAACTACAATGGTTAAGTGAGAAGGGTGAACTAGTAGTAGATAAAAAAGTCTTAGTTGCATTTAACATAGGAAAATATCATGATGAGATTTTATGTGACATAGTTCCTATGGAGGCAACTCATATGCTACTAGGTAGGCCATGGCAATTTGATAGACATGTATTACATGATGGTGTTACAAATACTTATGTCTTTTCTCATGTTGGCCGCAAGGTACACCTTAAACCATTGTCACCTAGGGAGGTTATTGAAGACCAAGTAAAGATAAAAATGAAAAGGGAGGAAGAAAAGAAGGCCTTGGCCGAGAGCTCCAAGGCCAATCATGCTTCCAAGGGCTCGGCCGAGAGCTCTAAGAAGTCTTCCGAGCTTGCTACTCCAAGCCCTAAGCCTAAAAGCAAGAAAGAAATGGTTAAGAGTAGTGAAGATGCTAAAGGGAGTTTCTTAATTGAGAGAGGAGAGGTTAAGAGGGAATTCTTAGCTAGGAAATTTATGTACTTATGTTTACCTTCACCTTTAATTTTGAGTGCTACATGTATAGGTGATCAAAGTACATTGGATGGATTGCTAGAGGAGTTTAGAGACGTATTCCCCAAGGAAATACCTCACGGCCTACCCCCATTGAGAGGGATAGAACACCAAATTGACCTTATTCCGGGTGCAGCTCTTCCAAATAGGCCAACCTATATGATGCAAATCCATGAGGAACTTGTAAGGGATCTTTATGAATAAGCAAAGGGGTGCCCCAATCTTCATTCACCAATGTTCAATCACTCTTAAACAGCAGAATAACTCAATATATAGCAATGATAGCTCATGGTCAACACAAAAGGGGGAAGAAAGAAATCAAAAATGGAAGAAGGAAGAAATGTGGTAAGCGCCATAGATGAAATATCCAATAAGCTTAGTTGGAGAATCGCCACTTGGATCATGGATCCATGATAAGATTCAAGGTTCTTGGAAGAAACCCTAGGAGAGCTCTCTCCTTTTCTCAAGACTTTAGTCTTAGAAATTCTCTTTTCATAAATGACCAAAAGTGAGTACAATAGAAATGTTGACCAACTTAAATGAAAGTGCAATGGGCCTAAGGTTAGAAATCTGAAATGTTCTCCACCCTAGGATGAAATTAGTGATCAATGGTGAGATGAGAGACACCCTAGGCTGAGCACACTTCACAATTACAAGGCCCAAATCCAAGTTTTAAAATAAATACATAATCGAAAGAAACTAATAGGCCTAAACAATTAAACAACTCGCTAGAAAATCCTGGTAGCATTCCAACGTTAACTTCAAGCTCCATTTCCACCTAGATTCAGTCAGAACTGAGCTTTGGTGTCTTCATAGCTTTTTTAGCCCTTTAAGTCAGATTTCAAATGCCACCAAGAAGAAATTAATTGGAGTTTTGTAGCTACATTATGCTCGAAATACTGAACCTGGTCAGCAGCCCACTGGAACATCCTGACAGTATCCAAACGTTACTTTCAGGCCCAATTTCCTCCTAGTTGCAGCTAGAACTGGACTTTTGTGTCTCATAGATTTTGTAGCCCTGTAAGTTAAATTTACAAAGACATCAAGAACAGCTAAATTGGAGTTGTGTAGCCCAAGTTATGCTCCGAATACTAAACCTAGTCAGACAGTTAAAAACATTGTGAATTTTATTAGAAGCTCAATTTATTAAAAAGTAAGGTTGAAGAGTTTGTTGAGCTTTTGGAGATGGTCTTCCATCAAACCCTCCTTCTTGTGGCCAACTTGTCCTCAAGTGGCCTTAGGTTCTTACTTACAATAAAAATAATCCACCCGGATCAAAGATCAAGCAAACTCTATCAAGTTTAACATTTAATAACAATATGCTTTGTCTACTAATAACATTAACACAATGTAGAGAAGTAAAGGAAGAATGCAAATGATTTTCTATGATAAAACCCAAACTCCAAGGAGTCTCTAATTCCTCTTTTAAATGAATAGATACTAGTTCTTTAATCCATGTGTACTCCACTTTGTTGAAATTCTTCTTTAAGATACTTCTTTTAGGTGTAGAAGCTTGTGATGTTCCATCTTTCTTAAATTCATTCTTCCACCTAAAAGGATATTCAACATCAAAGAGAGAACCATTAGTAGGCTTAAGTAAGAATTCCAACTTAGTATTCCCAAATATTTTCCAAGGTATAATGCCATGAGATTCTATTGTGTTACAAAAAGTGTTGTGCAAATTAGAATTAATATGGGAAGTAAAAGGCAAGGAAGTCTCCCTTTTTGATAATGCATAATCTTCAAGTACTCCTTTCCCTCTTCCCAAGTGACTCCATGGTTCCTTTATGCATAACTTCTCACTTGGTCCTAGAACACAATACTTCTTGAGAGTGAAACTCTTATCTCTCTCACAAGGTGCCTTTGGTCTTTCAAAAGATGTGGAAGTTTGTAATTTGCCCTCCTTCTTAAATTCTTCCATAAACCTATATGAACAATCAATATCATGAAAATAATAGTTAGTAGGCACAATTAAAAATTCCACACTTCTAAATTCAAGAATTTTCCAAGGTTCAATGTTATAAGATTCTAGTGTAGGGTATGGAATATCATTTTTATTACAAGAGAGAGGAATAGTGAGTGAGAAAGATTTTTCCTCAAAGGGGAACTCAAACTCTATAGGTATTTCCTTCTCTTCATAGTGTTTGTTCCAAGGCTCACTTATGCACAACTCTTCACTAGGCACCAAAAGAAAAGAATTTTTATCAAGATGGTCATAAGAAATTTCACAAAGGTCTTTAAGTGCCTTTCTTTCTACATCTTCATACAAGAGATTGTCAATATCCTCTTCATAGTCATCCTTTGGAACCATACCTACAATATTGTCAAAATAAGAATCAAGAGTTTCAAATGAAGGGTTAGCACAATCAAGTAAAGAATCATTTTTCTCCTTCATTTGTTTTTCCATCAACTCTATTTCCTTAATTTCTTTTTCCCTCAATTCTTTTTCTCTCAATTCTTTCTCTTTTAGCTTCTTTTCTCTCAAATCTTTTTCTTTCAACTCTTTTTCTCTCCTCTTATACTTAGTTTCTTTTCTCTCATACTCTTCTCTAATCCTTCTCTCTTTGCTATCTCTATATTCTTTCCTAAATTCATAGTAATCTCTATCACTTCTTTTATATGAACTAGGATACCTCTCTTGATTTCCTCTTCTCTCATTTTTTCTCTTATGTTCCCTTAGTCTCCTCTCAAGGTCCTCTCCCTCTTACTCTCCTCTTCCCTCAACCGCCTAACATTTTCCCTTCTCAACTCATTCAATGTCTCCATAAAGCATTTAAAAAATCTAACATCACTAGGAAGTATTTGGTCTTCTATATTTGGGGAAATATCTCCCATGGCTGCAAAGAAAAAGGATTAGTATACAATAAAAATATAAAGCAAATAAATCTCACCACTCAACTAAGTGTTTCACTCAACACTCTTGTATCACTCTTTAGAAGACTTTTTCTATAATGTTCACACTTGTCTTTTTCCTCTCAATCTCCTTAGAGTTTCTTGAGAAACCTCTATCAATTATCAATGTCCAAATAGCCCAAGTGAAAGAGGAACAATTCAACTACAAGCTTAAGGAAATTCAAAGGAGACAAATACTCAAGACAAAACTACTAGTAAGTCAAAATACAAGCAACAAAATAGGACTCAATGAACAATTAGCTACTCAAAAAGGAAAGTAATGATCAAGACAATGGCTAATATATTTACTGCACTAATAATGAAGGAAAACTAGTATTTAAAAACTGCAAAAATCTTTTGAAACAAAAACTCAAAGAATGGAAGAAATCAAATGCAATTTTGCTGGAAAAATTGGCTGAACGGTCACCAATTATGCCCAAACTTGTGAAATTTTTTTAGCATAGCAAATGAGTTTGGAAAATTTTGAAACTTTCCAGTTGAGCTTATATATATGTATATTGAATGACCAAATTCCCAGAGTTCAATAAATCAACGTTTAACCCCTTGAACCAACTGCAAACCCGAAACTGCCACAACAACACCAAAACCGTCACTAAGCTGGAAGTTAGTCTTGAAAATTGGCTCAAAATGACTTGATCTTTATGCACGAAATAAGCTCAAATTAAGGTGCAGGGCAGCCACAAATATGGGTCCAAAAACAGGGCAAATATGTCTAGGCACATGCAAAGCACACTACAAGTTCAAATATCATGCTATTAGCAAACTTGACACAATTTGTAATATGATGCTTGAGCCTAATGAGTAATGATGCCTAAATTGAGCTTGTACACTAAATTTGTGGGTGTATAATGACCCAATTTACCAAGGTACTGCACTCAATTTTTCCCAAAAATTTTCTACTACAAGAGCTACTCAATTTTCACTCTAATTTTTCTTCAATCTTCTTTTCTTGTATTTTCTTTTCTTGAATTTTTCTTTGACTCTTTTCTTTGAATATTTTCTATTGCTCTTTTCTTTTCTTTTGTTTTACTATACTTTTCTCATGGCTATTCTTTGCTGGACAGTCCAAGTATAGGCTCAATTACTCAAGCAAATCAAGTCAAACTTTGTTAACAAACAAGATAATGCATGGTAGTGGTAACTTGAACTTATAATGAGCAATGCATATAGTAATAACAAATATAAGCACTAATCAAGCCACATAAGATGCAGGGAATTAAAATTCCAGCAAGGAGACTCAAAATATATATTGAGAAAATTCATCAAACACATGGGGGCTATCAACTAGAATGTGTCTAGCATGTAAAATAGGCCATGTTTGATCAACCATGAGTGTCAGAACATCTCATCTATGTATTGGACAGCCAAGACACACAACAAAACTCAAATAAAAATTCAATTGAATTAAAAATTGAAATAAAAAAGATAGGAGTTAGACTCAATACCACAAGTGAAGAACAACTAGGTGAAGAACAAGCTCTTGATACCAAATTTGATGCAAATCCATGAGGAACTTGTAAGGGATCTTCATGAATAAGCAAAGGGGTGCCCCAATCTTCATTCACCAATGTTCAATCACTCTTAAACAGCGGAATAACTCAATATATAGCAATGATAGCTGTAACACCCTCCTCTTATTTACTTATTTTACTTATATTTTGTAATTTAAAGTGGTTAATGATATAGTAGATAAAAGAGAGATTTAGAAAACAACACTTTTATTACATAGGTTTTAAAGTTCATTACAACCAGATTACATAACTTTGTCCTATTATTATTTTACATAACTACCTTTCTACTACCTTAGAACATTTACTCAACACTTCTACATGCAAAACATAGCAAGCATCTTCACACAAGATAGTAGTAACAATCATTGCGAAACAGTGACAACTTCTCAATCCTGCAAATCTGTAAAAATAAAATTGCAAGGGTGAGCTTTCCTTAACCATAATTATAAAGAAATTGATTGAAGTTCAAGGAAAACCTTTTCTTTTATAAATTTAGAAAGTTCATCGAAAATATCATTTTTAGAATAATATTTCCATACATATCCATGATCATCAAAATATCAATCACATAGTAAGGCAATCAACACCCATAAACCAAATCAAACAAACCATCAATCACAATCAATGATTCAGGCATGAATTCCATTCAATCAAACACACAATCTCTAATGTATGCTCCTGAGACTACATGATGCATGCACCTTTACCATGCATTTTCACTCTTCACTCGAAATGCAATGTGGTGCCCTCCACTGAAAATAGCCTGGGGCATCTGATTCTCACACTCAATCAGGCCCACCAGAGGTAGACACTCCGTAATTGTCGAGTTCCCTCAGTGTCCGGCAGGGACCTCCCCAACATGTGATCATCATGAGCAGGGCAATTTCCCCACCAAGAGAACCCCCTCTAGTCCACGGTATTCCACTCACACGGACGGAATCCGTAACTTACGGACTTGGTCTACTACTATCCAGTCATCATGCAACATGCTCTAGGACCTTGAATTGTATAATGACCTTTATCACATTTTAAATCTTGACCTCTTTACTAGGTCATATTCATTTCAAAACCTTCTAAGCATTGCCTATTCACCAAGCAATCTTAGAATATTGCCTCTCCACTAGGCATTTCAAATCGGTCATTAAGCAATTCAAGTCCATCACCAATTTCATGCAACCATGCATGTCACCACTTATTCATATCCAACTCAAAACCAGACATATTTCGATATGAAATCAACACCAAGAAACACCAATAAACACCAATAAATCAAGAAACCAAGAAACAAGAAACACCAAGAATTATCAAGGAAACATCAAGAACCAATAAACAGTACCACACTTTTCCTCGTAACAAGAATAATTCTGTTCTGATGTGGAAGATCGGACAAAACCGCAACCACAGAGCATACTAAGAATTATCTTCGCACCTTAGTATCCGAAAAACTAAAGAAATATAATGAAAGTAACAACAAAACAAAGAATAGAAGAGTAGGATAAGGACAGCTCCCCTTCTTGTTTCTCCCCAGCTTCCTATACTCTTCCTCTACTTACTTGCTCCCAAGCTTCTATAGGCGGTTTGTCAAAGACTTTAGCACCATTGCTTCTCCTTTGAATGAGCTAGTCAAGAAGGAAGTACCTTTTCTATGGGGAAGAACCTCAAGAACTTGCTTTTAATTTACTTAAGGATAAGCTTTCTAATGCTCCTATCTCATCTTTACCTAATTTTTCACTAACTTTTGAGCTTGAGTGTGATGCCTCAAATTTAGGTGTTGGTGCGGTTCTAAATCAAGAAGGCCACCCCATTGCTTATTTTAGTGAGAAATTGAAAGGAGCTCAATTGAATTACTCCACCTATGACAAGGAGCTTTATGCATTGATGAGAGCATTCCAAACTTGGCAACATTACTTGCTTCCCACGGACTTCATTGTGCATTCGGATCATGAAGCCTTGAAGTATCTCAAGAGCCAAGGGAAACTCAACAAGAGACATGCTAGGTGGGTGGAATTCATAGAAACTTTTCCTTACATCATCAAGCACATGAAAGGGTCAACCAATATAGTAGCTGATGCCTTGAGTAGGAGGTATACCCTTCTTTCTTTGCTTGAATCTAAATTAATTGGTTTTGAACATGTAAAGACCTTGTATGCTATGGATAATGATTTCGGTCTCATGTACCAAGAGTGTGTCAAAGGTGCTTTTAAGGATTACTTTAGGTACAAGGATTATATTTTCCAAGGAAATTGTTTATTTGTACCTAATTGTTCCTTGAGAGAACTTTTGATATGTGAGTCACATGAGGGTGGGATCATGGGACATTTTGGGATAGATAAGACCTTTGCCACATTGCATGAGCACTTCTTTTGGCCTAAAATGAAAGTGCATGTTTCGAAATTTGTAAGGAAGTGTATCACTTGCAATAAGGCAAAGTCTATGCTATCTAGTCATGGTCTTTACATGCCCTCACCCGTGCCCAATTCACCTTGGCTAGACATATCTAAGGACTTTGTCCTAGGGTTGCCCAAGACCAAGAGGGGTTCGGATTCCATCTTTGTTGTGGTATGTAGGTTTTCCAAGATGGCTCATTTCATACCTTTCCACAAGACGGATGATGCTTCTCATATTGCTACTTGTTCTTCAAGGAAGTAGTGAGGATCCATGGTGATGCAAACCCATGAGGAACTTGTAAGGGATCTTCACGAATAAGCAAAGGGGTGTCCCAATCTTCATTCACCAATGTTCAATCACTCTTAAATAGCGGAATAACTCAATATATAGCAATGATATCTCATGGTCAACACGAAAGGGGGAAGAAAGAAATAAAAAATGGAAGAAGGAAGAAGTGTGGTAAGCGTCATGGATGAAGCACCGAATAAGCTTGGTTGGAGAATCGCCACTTGGATCATGGATCCATGATAAGATTCAAGGTTCTTGGAAGAAACCCTAGGAGAGATCTCTCCTTTTCTCAAGACACAAGTCTTAGAAATTCTATTTCATTAATTTTGACCAAAAGTGAGTACAATGAGAAAGTTGACCAACTTAAATGAAAGTGCAATGGGTCTAAGGTTAGAAATCTAAAATGTTCTCCACCCTAGGATGAAATGAGTGATCAATGGTGAGATGAGAGGCTCCCTAGGCTGAGCACACTTTCAAGTCTTAAAACAAATACATAATTGAAAGAAACTAATAGGCCTAAACAATTAAACAACTCGTTGGAAAATCCTAGTAGTATTCCTACGTTAACTTCAAGCTCCATTTCCTCCTTGATTCAGTCAGAACTGGGCTTTGGTGTCTCATAGATTTTGTAGCCCTTTAAGTTAGCTTCAAAATGCGACCAAGACGAACTTAATTGTAGTTTTGTAGCCCACATTATGCTCGAAATTCCGAACCTAGTCAGCACCTCGCTGGAACATCTTGACAGTATTCAAACTGTACTTTCAAGCCCAATTTCTTCCTAGATACAGTTAGGACTAGGCTTCTATGTCTTCATAGCTTTTGTAGCCCTTTAAGTCAGCTTTAAAAAGAGACCAAGAACAGATAAATTGGAGTTGTGTAGCCCAAGTTATGCTCCGAATACTAAACCTGGTCAGATAGTAAAAAACATAGCGAATTTTATTAGAAGCTCAATTTATTAAAAAGTAAGGTTGAAGAGTTTGTTGAGCTTTTGGAGATGACCCTCCATCACATGGTGTGTCGCAAAGCATTGTGAGTGATAGGGATGCCAAGTTCCTTGGCCACTTTTGGAGATCACTATAGGGAAGACTTGGTACAAAACTCTTATTTTCTACTACTTGTCATCCCTAAACGGATGGTCAAACGGAAGTAGTAAATATAACACTAGGACAATTGCTTAGGAATTTTGTAAAGGATAATATTAAAACTTTGGAGGAGTGCCTACCACATGTAGAGTTTGCTTACGATAGAGTAGCTCATTCTACTAATTCTTTATCTCCTTTTCAAGCTGTATAAGATATTAATCCTCTAATCCCCCTTGATCTTGCTTGTTTGCCCCTTGAGATTATTGATGATAGGCAAGGAGTGAAGCATGCTGAAAGGATTCAAGAGCTTCATGCCAAAGTAAAAGCAAGAATTGAGAAGAAGAATGCACAATATTGATGCAAACCCATGAAGGTCTTGAGGTGATCATCACGGATTCACAAAGTGTGCCCCATCTTCATTCACCAAATCATCCAACACTCCAAAGAATTAAACAAAACTCAAGGATATGAGGTAGAACCTCTCGGTCAAAGACCCAAACAAGAAGAAAATGAAAGTAGTAAGGTGTTTAGGAATGAAATTAGTGCCATGAATAAGGATTCAATAAGCTAGGTAGAAGAATCGCCACTTGGATCATGGATCCATGATAAGATTCAAGGTTCTTGGAAGAAACCCTAGGAGAGCTCTCTCCTTCTCTCAAGACTTTAGTCTTAGAAATTCTCTTTTCATAAATGACCAAAGTGAGTACAATAGAAATGTTGACCAACTTAAATGAAAGTGCAATTGGCCTAAGGTTAGAAATCTGAAATGTTCTCCACCCTAGGATGAAATGAGTGATCAATGGTGAGATGAGAGACACCCTAGGCTGAGCACAATTCACAATTACAAGGCCCAAATCCAAGTCTTAAAACAAATACATAATTGAAAGAAACTAATAGGTCTAAACAATTAAACAACTCGCTAGAAAATCTTGGTAGAATTCCAACGTTAACTTCAAGCTCCATTTCCTCTTATATTCAATCTGAACTGGGCATTGGTGTCTTCATAGCTTTTGTATCCCTTTAAGTCAGCTTTCAAATGTGATGAAGCCTCACTTGGAAGAGATTCCATGGAAGCTCCAAGTTCCCACACGAACCTTCAACATTCACCGAATCAATGGAAGCAAAGAAGAATTGGTTCGGTAGAAGTGAATTAAGGAGTTTCGGTTTTGAGAAAACAAAGCAAAAATGGAGAGGAAAGAAATGGTTATGGCGCCAAGGAGAGAACTCCTATAAGCCTAGGAGGAACCGCCACAATGGTTGAAGAAGCCATTGATTAGATTTAAGGTCTTCCCTAAGGGAACAAGAGAATTTCTCTCAAAAGCTAGAAGCTATTCAATTATGTCAAAAGTTCTTTACAATGGAAAAGTTAGGGTATTTATAGGTTGTAAAGCTTGGGCTCCAAGTAATCCTAGCTTGCCTTGCAAGCTAAGTAAGCCTTAACCACGGTTGGGAACCACTAATCATGGTTAGGGCTCAACCAATCCGTGGAGCTTCCTTGCAAGCCAAGTAACCCAAGTGGTTACTTGGTTGTTAGGAAGCACATGGCTTTCACATGGCCTCCACATGGGCTTGTCCCCTCCTTGTCCCCTCCTTGTCCCCTTCTAGTGGCCATGTGATGAGCCATGTCATCAATCCTAAACTTCTCTTAATCAAGGGTGGAGATCTTTGATTAAGCTTAGGCATGGATCCAAGGCTTAATCAAAGGCTCCCTCTTTGTTTAAGAAGGTTTTCAAGTCACACAAGTTTTAGAACAAAATGATTTCAACCGATTTTTAAAGTCTTGTGTGGCTTGACTTAGGATTGTGGCATGCGTAGGATTTGATGGAGCCTTAGGCCTTGGGCCTATGAAAACCCACGGGCTTAAGCCCAAGTATTCCCTAAAGCTATTACATCATAGGACTTAGTTATGTTTCAAAAGAATTTACAAGTAAACTACAAGTACTAGGTCCTATACTATCTTCTTGTTCTTGGAGTTTTCCCACCTCCTTTTCTAGCTTCCTTTGCATACTTCTAGTAACTCTTCTAGATGTTCCTACATCAAGCCCTCCTTCTTGGCTTGAACTTGTCCCCAAGTTGAGGTTATCATTTGTACCTACATCACATAAAGAAAGATCAGTTATATTGAAAGAGTTACTACCACCATACTTACTTGGTAAGTCTAGTTTGTATGCATTTGGTCCCAATTTCTCTATGATCTTGAAGGGTCCATCTCCTCTTGGAAGTAGCTTGGAACTCCTTAAGGTAGGGAACCGTTCCTTTCTCAAGTGGAGCCAAACCATATCCCCTACTTTGAACTCGATAGCTTTATGATGTTTGTTGTAGGCTTTTGCTATTTGCTCATTCTTCTTCTCTATCTTCTCCTTTACTTGAGCGTGTAGCTCTTGGATCTTTCTAGCCCTCTCTTGACTACTCCTATTGCAAGAAAACTCAATAGGCAAAGCCACTAGATCAAGTGGGGTAAGTGGGTTAAATCCATAAACAATTTGAAAAGGAGAAAATTTAGTAGTGGAATGTTCAACCCTATTGTAAGCAAATTCAATATGAGGTAGCCAATCTTGCCAACTCTTTATTTTGTCACCAACAAAAGTTCTCAATAGTTGACCTAAGGTCCTATTGACAACTTCGGTTTGCCCATCCGTTTGGGGGTGGCAAGTTGTAGAGAAAAGAAGCTTGGTTCCCAGGCAACTCCAAAGGGTCCTCCAAAAGTGTCCAAGGAATTTGGAGTCCCTATCACTCACAATGGTCTTGGGTACCCCATGGAGTCTCACTACTTCCTTAAAAAATAGTCTTGCAATATGAGAAGCGTCATCAACTTTCTTGCAAGCTATGAAATGAGCCATTTTAGAGAAACGACATACAACAACAAAAATACTATCCATCCCTCTTTTGGATTTGGGAAGGCCAAGTATGAAATCCATGGATATGTCCATCCAAGGTGAGGAAGCAATTGGAAGGGGTTGATAGAGGCCATTAGGGGAGACTCTAGATTTGGCCTTGTTACAAGTGATGCATTTGGAGATGTGTTTGACTACTTGGACTCTCATATGAGGCCAATAGAAGTTCTCTTGTAACATGGCCAAGGTCTTATCCCTTCCAAAATGTCCCATCAACCCTCCTTCATGGGTCTCAACCACCAATAAGTCCCTCAAAGAAGATTTAGGCACACACAATGCTTGGCCCTTAAAGAGGTATCCATTGTGCCTAAAGTAGTCTTTGAATGCACCTTCGGTACTTGATTCCCATGCAAGTCCGAAATCCTTATCCAAGGCATACATAGGTTTAATATGGTTAAAACCATACATCTTACACTCAAGCATGTTTATTAAAGTGTGCCTTCTACTTAGAATGTCGGCAACTATGTTACTAGACCCCTTTTTATACTTGATGATGTAAGGAAATTGTTCTATATATTCTACCCATTTGGCATGCCTTTTATTCAATTTTCCTTGTCCTCTCAAATGTTTTAGAGCCTCGTGGTCCGTATGGACTATAAATTCCTTAGGTAGCAAGTAGTGTTGCCACACATGTAAGGCCCTTACTAAAGCATATAATTCTTTATCATAGGTGGAGTAATTAAGGTGCCCTCCCTTTAATTTTTCACTAAAATAAGCTATGGGGTGCCCACTTTGCATGAGAACCACACCTATTCCTATATTTGACGCATTACATTCAAGTTCAAATGAGAGAGAAAAATTTGGTAAAGCAAGTATGGGTGCGTGTGTGAGTTTGTGTTTGAGTACCTTGAAGGCTTCTTCTTGAGAAGGCCCCCACGAAAACTTAATGTCCTTTTTTACAAGTTCATTCAATGGACTAGCTATGGTGCTAAAGTCCTTTATAAATCTTCTATAGAAGCTAGCTAAGCCATGAAAACTTCTTACCTCTTTTACACATGTAGGGGTGGGCCATTCCTTGATAGTTTGTATCTTGGCTTCATCTACTTCTACTCCCTTTGAGCTCACAACGAATCCAAGGAATACAACCTTCTCGGCCCCAAAGATACATTTATCTTTATTGGCATACAATTTTTCTTTCCTAAGTACTTCTAATACACTTCTCAAATTATTTACATGTTCTTGAAAATTCTTACTATAGACTAAAATATCATCAAAATATACTACTACAAACTTACCTAGGAATTCCTTGAGTACATGATTCATGAGTCTCATGAATGTACTAGGAGGATTAGACAATCCAAATGGCATTACTAGCCACTCATATAATCCAAATTTAGTCTTAAAGGCGGTTTTCCATTCATCACCATCCTTCATTCTAATTTGATGGTAACCGCTTTTAAGGTCTATTTTGGAAAATAGAGTAGACCCATGTAATTCATCTAATAGATCATCTAATCTAGGAGTTGGATGTCTATATCTAATGGTAATATTATTTATTGCCCTACAATCGGTACACATGCGCCACGTACCCTCCTTCTTAGGAACCAAGATGATAGGGGATGCACAAGGGGAGAGGCTTTCCTTGACCCATCCTTTCTTCAAGAGGTCTTGGACTTGCTTCTCAATCTCCTTGGTTTCACTTGGTGAGCTCCTATAGGCTGGTTTGTTGGGCAATTGGGACCCCGGAATGAAGTCTATTTGATGCTCTATGCCCCTAAGAGGTGGCAATCCGTGGGGAAGATCCAAAGGGAAGACATCATGGAATTCCTCAAGCAATTCATCTATGGACTTGTCATCACCTACACAATCATTACTCAAAATTAAAGGCGTTGGCATACACAAGAACATAGATTTCCTAGCTAAGTATTCTTTTTTTATTTCATTGCATGTAACTAGCAAAGTTTCTTTACAATTACTATGACTAACACTAGTATTACAAGTAGAATCATTTTTTAAAACAATTTTCTTTTTGTTGGGCTTCTTGGTCAAAGCCTTTGGTGCCTCGGAATTCTCGGCTACTCCAACCTTTTGCTCTTGGGACCTCCTAAGTCTTAACTTGACTTGGTCCTCACATACCTCCTTTGGTGACAAAGGCTTTAGTAAGACTTTTCTACCTTCAAAGGAAAACAAGAAAGTGTTAGCAAGACCATCATGAATTACATTTCTATCATATTGTCATGGCCTACCTAGAAGTAAATGAGTAGCTTCCATTGGAACTACATCACACAAGACACTATCAACATATTTTCCTATAGAAAAGTCTATCATGCATTGTCTATTAACCTTTATTTCACCATTTTCACTAAGCCATTGTAATTTATAAGGTCTAACATGAGCAATAGTGGGCAATTCAAGTTTAGCTACTAGACCCTCACTTACAACATTTGTACAAGAACCTCCATCAATGATTAAAGAACATACATTACCCTTTACCTTGCATCTTGTATGAAAAATGTTTTCCCTTTGTGTGTCATCAATTGCAAGGTTCAATTTAAGGAGTCTCCTTACCATAAGCAAGTCACCCTCTTCGGCTTCTTCACTATGGATGGATGCTTCCTTTTCTTCTTCCCTTTCACTTAAAGATCCTTGTGAAGATTCACTTATAGTTTCTCCTCCTCTTGTGACCATGGTCCTTTTGTTAGGGCATTGAGATGCAATGTGGCCCTTCCCTAGACATTTAAAACACTTGATGTTACTTGATCTCAAAGGATTTGGTTGAGAAACTACCTCTTTAGGCTTGGTGGAGTCTCGGCCATCTCTCCCCTTAGGCTTGGGAGATGGTTCCTTGTTTTCCTTTCCCTTCCAAGAAGAAGTGCTTGGCATGGACACCCTTTTGGTTTGCCTTCTCTTAAGTTGGGACTTAATTCTCTCGGCTAGGTGTATGGCCTCTTCAATGTGGGAGTACCTTTGCAACTCTAACACATCTTGGATTTCTCGGTTCAATCCATTCACAAACCTTGCCAAAGTAGACTCCAAACTCTCCTCTATGTGTGCTCTTAGCATGGTGATTTCAAGGTCCTTGAAGTATTCTTGAACACTTCTATTCCCTTGATACAATCTTTGTAATTTGTTGTGTATATCCCTTAGGTATGTGGGTGGCACAAAACGCTCTCTCAAGGCATGCTTCAAGGCTTCCCATGTGGTCACTCTTGGCCTAATGCAACCGTAGCCCCTATCTTGTTGATTCCACCAAATCATGGCATAGTCTTCAAATTCTAGGGTCACTAGGTGTAACTTTTTCTCTTCACTCAACAAGGGATAGCTTGAGAAAATTTGGTCCACTTTCATGGCCCAATCTAGGTATGCCTCGGGTCCACCACTACCATTGAACTTTGGTATGGTGATCTTCACAAATCTCTCATCAAACCTATCTTCCTCCTCCCATTAGGTTCTCCTTCCTTCCCGGTTTCCTCTTGCATCCTCTCGGCCACCCCTTCCCCCATTCCTCCTATCATGGTAATAGGGATCATTCCTAGGAAAAGGCTCTCTATAAGGATTCCCTACATCACTCCCAATTGAGGTTCTAGGTTCCCTTTCCCTCCTACTTCTCCTATCTTCTTCACCCTCATTTCTCCTTCCATGTTCACTTCTCCTTTCTCTCCTATCTCCCTCATTAGTATTTGGTCCCACTCTTCCTTGTGTTTCTCTCCTAATCCTCTCCTCACTCTCTTGTAACCGAGTGTTAATCTCCCTTTGCATATCTCCCATTCTTTCCATGACCAAATTCAAGATATTTTGTGTCCGAGGGGATAAACCTTGTCCAACACTAGATGGACTTGCCATGGCTGCAAGAAAGGTTAGTTTACAAGAAAACAAGGAAAACTATAAACCTTTTAACTCTCTCTAAGTGTATCCAATCACACTCGTGTATCACTCAAATCAAGGCTCTTTTTATGATGATGCTCTCTTGCCTTTTACCACTCTTTCTCTATGTTCTATTAGGGATTATCCTCTAATCAATTATCAAGGTTCTTAGTGTAACATCCCAAAAATTTAAATATAGTTTAAGAGAGGTTTTTTTGTAACATTCAAGAAATTTAAAAATAATTAAAAAATTATGAATTTTTGAAATTACTGTAGCACATCACTGTAGTTGCCGACATTACTGTAGCACCCCCATTACTGTAGCAAACCGCCATACTGTAGCTGCCGACAGTACTGTAGCTGACCGACATTACTGTAGCTGCCCGAAATTACTGTAGCACCGCCTTAGGAAGGTTATAAATAGGGCTTAGAGGTTTCAAATGAAGATACAACCCAAAGAATACTCCTACATTCTCTCAAACTATCTTCTCTACAAAAAACCTTTCTATACTTTCTCCACCTTAGGAAGAAATCTCTCCAACCAAGGAAGGAGCACGTAAGTAGAGGAAGAATATAGGAAGCTAGGAGAAACCAGTAAGGGGACCTTTCCTTATCCTTCTTTTCTATCCTTTGTTTTGTTGGTACTTTCATTATCTTTCTTTAGTTTCTTGCAGTAAGGGGATCTTTCCTTATCCTTCTTTTCTATTCTTTGTGTTCTTAGTACTTCCACTCTCTTTCCTTGGTACTTTCATTATCTTTCTTTGGTTTCTTGGTGTTTCTTTTCTTCATCTTTCTTACACTACTTCTAATTCTTTAAGTTTGCGCTTTCTTTACCCTTTGAAAGATTATTTTGAAGTTGTTTTCCTCTTTCAACTATTTCTCTGAATACTATGACTACTTTATAGTAATATTGTTGTTTGATGACTGATTTTGTGCTTGATATACAATCACTTGGTGAGTTGGGTGTGAGTAAGTGGTGACATGCATGATTGAATGAAATTGGTGATGGACTTGAATTGTTTAATGACCGATTAGAAATGCCTAGTGGAGAGGCAATATTCTAAGATTGCTTGGTGAATGGGCAATGCTTAGAATGAGGTGAGATGAAGATGACCTGGTGGAAAGGTCAATATTTAAAATATGATGAAGGTCATTATACAATTCAAGGTCCTAGAACATGTTGCATTGATGACTGGATAGTAGTAGACCAAGTCCGTAAGTCACGGATTCCCGTCTGAGTGAGTGGAATGCCGTGGACTGGGGGGTTCTCTTGGTGGGGAAATTGCCCTGCTCATGATGATCACATGTTGCGGGGGAGGTCCTGCCGGACACTGAGGGAACTCGACAAATTACGGAGTGTCTACCTCTGGTGGGTCTGATTGAGAGTGAAAATCAGATGCCCCAGGCTATTTTCAGTGGAGGGCGCCACTGGTAATCACTGTCGAATGATTATCAAAAGCTAGATTTATCCCCAATTAGATTTGTAATATAGAGGAATCAACCTAGGTCATCTCTCAGAAGACATACATCTATTTAATTCAGAATTATTCACAGTTGAGAGGGGGATTTTCATGAAGTAGTGCAGTAAACTAAACTGAATTGAAATTACAAAGGGAGATGAAGAACTAAAAATAGGAACAGAAATTGAAACAGAACAGTGAAGTGTAAATTTAGCACGAACGATAAATGCAGAAGATGAACAATGCACATGTAACATAAATCGCGAAGAAAGTTAGGAATCGGAAGTAGAACGACAAAATGTAAATTGAAACAACTACTAAGCTCAAGAGAAGAAACAGAATGGAAATAACATGCAAGAAGAATTAGAATTAGAAAACATAACAAGAACATGTAAAGTGTAACGGTGAAGTGAACAGTACGCAATTGCAGAAATGCAATACGAGCAATGGCACGAATCTTGAGATGAAAACCTAATCAATTATGAACAAAGAAATAACGTGTGAACGGAAATGGAACCAGAGATAAAGAGGAATCAAAATCAAGGAATTGGATTCAATTGTTGCAGTAGCTACAGTTGCAAGTAGAGATCGAGTACATGTAAATCAAGAATCATGAAGAAAAGAGAGAAGAGAAGAGAGGAACGAGAGAAGAGAATTGCACAATCGCACAACTCTGAGGTGTACAGAGGAAGCTAAAACAGTTGGGAAAACAGAAAATTGAAGAAGCCCTCTCAATTTCGTGCCCTGGGTTATTTAGAACTGATGAATTGCGCCCCCACTAGAGCAGAACGCGCTGCAGCGCGCCATGAAACAAGAGAAGCACCAGAGAAGCAAATCGCGCCACCCTTGGATTTCAGTTTGCGTCACGGCACCATTTGAAACAGCATCAGCATGTGGAGCGCGCCCTTGAACGCGCTGCGGCGCGAATTGGCCGCGACTAACCCTCAACGCGCCCCCCTTGGTTCCTAAAACGCGCCGCGGCGTGAATTCTGGCTGCTAGGGAGAGGCTTTGCACCATGGGTCACTCTGGTTCTTGAATTGGGTCCATCCTTGCTCTTCTCTTTTTGGTTTGAGTTTCCATACAAGTATTTGGTCCATTCCTTGTTGCTTATCTCTTCTTCAATCCTCAGAGCTTTAGATGTACTGTACAAGAATCCATATAAAAGTATAAGAACTTGTGGAATTTTAACTATTATTACTACTAGTACCACAATATGCTTCTATCAGAAATCTAAGATAAACTATCAAGGTATGACACATATAAGAGCTAATTGACCCAAAAAACAAGGTGAAGAACATGTGTATAAAATGGATCATCAAATACCCCCACACTTATTCTTTTGCACTCCGGGGCAAAACTTACTAAAAGAAGAATTAATGCTATATGAGCTGAACCACTTCCAATTGAATCACAGATGCATAGAAAAAGAAAGGGACAAAATTCAGAGTATCAAGATCAACAACAATCCATGAGTCTATTGTACATCCAAAACAAACAAATTGACAAGTGAATTAAAGAATGAATTCAAAGTGATAGACTTCACAAGTCAGTGTTTCCTCTTGACTCTCAAGTGTTTAGGCTCGTAATTACACTCAAACACATCATGCAAGCTAGCACTACCAGATTTTTACAAGCCTCTAATTTCAATAACTTGAAACACATACAATTAGAGATCAAAAGGACTTTATTAAGCTTGTAATGTGGCCAAGGAGCAGGTGGGATAGAAGAGGGATTATTTAGGCTAATAACCAAGAGAAGAGAGGAGCAATGGGGAATAAATCTAATAAGCATGAAGATTACCCTCCTAGCACTTACCTCTTTTTGGTTTCCCACTTATTTTCATCATGGATTTCATTTTCTTCTGCTTATCTGTTTCTCTTTTCTTTCTTTTGCTTTCTCTTTTTTTTTTTCTTTTTTTCTTTTCTAGATTTCCTTCTTTGCAGCTTTTGGTGTTTTATTCTTTGTATCTTTTTCTATATATACATATACATTTTTCTGTGTAGTTGTTTTCTTTTGCATAACCAATGCCAATCCATTCATCAACTCACATATCAGAATTGTCCTAAAGGGTTATACCCCCACACTTATTTAAAACCCATTCCCAAAACAATTCCAAAGCTCCTTTAATTCCTAAGGTTAGGGGACATCATTGTTTTTCATTTTTCGGCTTGTAATGAGCTTAAAATTGAAGAAAGGGGTATACAGGCTCAAAGGGGAATAACAAGGGAAAGATATGTAAGGTAGGCTCATTTGGCTAGTAGCTTAAGAAGAAATCTGCCTAAATCATATCAATAATGCATGTGATCAAGAGATATCAACAAGAGTCAAGGAAAAATCCAGAGCAACTAACAAGATGAGTGTATTCACACAAGAAAGAAGTTGGATGGAAGAAATGGTTCCATCATATATAAGGCTCAAATTCTTACAGGGTTTATTTTCTATCACAAATCATCCAAGCTTCAGTTTCACGTCAATTTCAAATCCAGGGTGCACAATGGTCATAAGAAAATTGGACATCCATCAACTAAGAATATTTGTTACTTTCAAAGCTTATACACCTATAACTTCAAAGCAAAAGTGTGGTTCACCTACATCTTTTGTATCATATATATATATATATATATATATATATATATATATATATATATATATATATATTTTTTTAATATAGACAGAGACAGAACAATGTAGAGCAACGCAGGAAATAGAGAGGGACAGGCCAATATAAAGAATAGGGCTGTTCACAACATATTCACTAGAAATTTACATTGTCCCCCCCACACTTAAAATTCACATTGTCCTCAATGAAAAATGCATCAAAGAAGTCAATTGTAATGAAAATCAGGGGGGGAAATAGAAAACTCCCTTGGCCGCTCAAGGTGGCGGCGTGCTCAAGTGGTACCAGCTCTCGATATGCCTGATATGCCAAAATTTTCCATGATTCTCCAGCCTTGCTCCATCATCTAACAATTCACAACAACAACAAAACTAACAGGAAGAATAACAGTCAAATTACATTCAAATAAAGATCAATTAAAAGTCAAATACAGTTAACTAGTCAAATAACAGTACCAGGAACTAAAATAATAGAGAAATGGTCTAATTAAGCTACATCAACAAAAAATGTAAACTAAACAGAAATAGTAGACTAAGATATCAGTCCTCCTCTTCTTCTTCCTCACTTTCCTCTTCTCCTTCTTCATTCGGCTCGCCATCAACCTCTTCACCATCATCTTCATATCCTTCATTATGTGCTCCACCTTCGCAGTCCTCAGAGAACTCCCTAAACTTCATCAAATCTTTAATCATTTCATTGCTAAGTGGTTTAAATGGCACCAACTGCACTGGCAGATTCATCTGAGCAGCTAAACTTCTCATGAGGGGCTCAAGTGCAATGCAAGTTTTATTTTGTTCGTGAATCGTTCGCAAATTTTCTTGAACTACCCTCAAATGCCTCAATAACTTCTGTTGATCTGCATTATTAGCTAGGGCTTCTGCCATTGGAGCTTTGCCGTTGGACTTCGCTGTGGTCTTTGTTCTAGAAGTGGAAAGTTCTGCTGATATGGCTTTCATTTTGCTGGACTCTCCCTTGGTGAATTTCACCTCTAATGTCGTACCAGGTCTCATAGGAATCAACCCTTCAGTTGAAACTCCAGCCTCAATGCACAGCTGAGTGATAATGCTTGCATAAGATAGGGAACCTTGTCCTTGCAAGTGCAGCGTGTGAATTTCGTTGGCTATGGTCAGGCCCACATTAAGATACTGACCCTGCATTATTGTGTACAAACACCAAACCCTCTTCTTGGTGATGGAGGATTTGTGCTGGATCGGTAACAGGATGCCAGAAATAAAGGCCCACCAGATTTTGGCCTTGAAACATAGGGATGATGATTTGATGTGCGTTACTCCCTTGTTCTTCCATAAACTGTCCTTCCAAGCTCCTTTACCTTCACACAATAGCTGATCTACTACGCATGGTTCGGCTCTGCAGTCAGCTCTATATTGGAAAATACAGTTCCTCCCTTCCGAGAACGGGATCAATAACATGCGGTTAATGGCTTGTGGTGAGAATGAGATTGGTTTCCCCCTAACATATGATGCATATCGTTCCTCTTCCCTATTGTTCGTCAAGTTTGCATAGAACTCTAGCACCAATTCCTTATAAGCTGGATATGTGATGTTGGCTAATTTAGTCCACTTCCGTGCAGAGATCTCATTGCATACTTGTTTGTAGTTAGCTCGTTGAGATGCATCCCCATTGCTTTCATCAATGTAAAGGCTCGGGCTGATGTTGAACTTCCTCTCTACTAACACTGCACGTGACATGAAGTGGGAGGCAAAGGCCTCTGCATGCTCCTTTGACTTGAATCTATGAGTGTCATAGTCTTGAATTTCAGGAGTGGCACTGACTTTCTTGGTGGCCTTCTTCTTCTCTTGGCTTCGTCCCTTGGTAGCTCTTTGTTTGGATCTTCGTGACATTGAAGAAGAACCAGTCGCTTGATTGCTTGAAGACATTGTTATCTCTCAACAATTGAATCTACATAATCAACAATGTATATGAGAAAACATGCATGCCTTTAACTAACAATTATCATCAATCAAGAGCATGTATCCTCATCAACTCATAGTGTGGTACAAAGAGAAATTTTATGAGATTTGTTAAGGGAATACATAAGCAATTACAATGTAGTCATGCTTACTAATGCTGTGCACATAGAGCATACTTAAGGCTTCATTGAAGCATTTTAACAAACATTAAGTATACATGAATGAGTATATCATAATTCTCCCCAATTGATTCATGCAATGCATTCCCAAAATCATTAGCACCGTACATAATCAAGCAATCAATTATATCCATCAATAATCATCAAACACAGTCATGCAACACATTTAATTAAGCCAATTCCAATTAAAAAAAAAAAAAAAAGGTAGGGTTCGAACCAAAGAATCTTGAACCCACATCTCAATTAATCGAATGAATCATGCACTGGAAGCTTAGTCAATGAAAGAAACAAGTGAAGTTCAATAAATTGGACCACATACCTTGCTTGAACCGAAGTGAATGGAGGATACCAATTGAGGGTTTCCGAAAATTATCAACAGAAAATGGGGATCTAAGTTGAAAGAGATGAGGAAATCAACCTAAATTTACTTGGCAAAATGAAGTGATGATATTAAAACTGGTTGGGATTGGTAGTGCCAAGAGGAGAAAGGTGCAGAAATGTGAAACGCGCTTTGTGTTTTGCTCAGGCGCGGCCCCCTTATATTTGTGCCAAGTGAAACGCGCCCCCCTTGCATAAGTGATTCGCGCCGCGGCGCGTCTCTGCCGCAAGGAGACTCAAACGCGCCTCTCAATTTCAGCAAGTGGCGCTGCGGTGTGTTTAGGCCGCAAGGGGCCTTAAACGCGCCCTCCTCCTTTCCTGTAATGCGCCCAGGCGCGCTCTATCCAGGAAAGTTTGTGCTTTTCAGTTCATCCATGAACTGGTGCAAGTTTGCTAGTCCGAGAGGTCACACATGAGGTTGCCTTGCACATTCTCAATGTAAATTGCTCTCATTTGTGCACAAATTCTAAGTTATTTCGTGTTGGTGTTATGTGTCCTATGCACCAGGACAATAGTTAGGATGAACATGCAGAGAATTCTAAAAACTTCCCAATACTGTGATTACACCTCACACCTCTCTTATTTCTATCACTCAATCACATTGTGGTTTCAAGTGTTCCTTCCTATGTCTACTTGTTTATTTTGTTTTTGCATTTTCCAACTTCTAAGCAACTTTAAAAAAAAAAACAGCAGAGTATTTACAGAAAAGTATTCACAGAATCCCCCCCCACACTTAAAATTCGCATTGTCCTCAATATAGCATAAAGTGCATCAATGAGGTCAATCTGTAATTCACGACAGAAGGGGGAATAGAACTCCCTCAAGGACCAAATATTTGCACGTCCGGCCAGCTAGGTTCAGCCAAGGACAACTCTGCCTCAGCTTCTTCTGCTTTCGGACTCTCATGGAATTCCTTGAGTTGATGGCCATTTACCTTCCAATTCTTACCAGTAACTTCATCTTGTATCTCAACTGCACCATGGGAAAAAACATTAGTAATAACAAAAGGGCCATCCCATCGAGAGCGAAGTTTACCAGCTATGAGCTTCAACCGAGAATTGAATAACAACACTTTTTGTCCCACTTTGAACTCTTTCCTCAGAATCATCCTATCGTGGTACTTCTTAACTTTCTCTTTGTAGATTTTTGAGTTCTCATAAGCCTCCAATCGAAGCTCCTCAAGTTCTTGCAATTGAAGCTTCCTCTGCGCGCCAACTTGGTCAATCTCTAGGTTGCACTTCTTCACAGCCCAATATGAACGATGCTCAATCTCCACAGGCAGATGACAGCCTTTACCAAAGACCATTCTGTAGGGAGACATGCCAGTTGGTGTCTTATAGGCAGTTCTATGGGCCCAAAGAGCATCCTCAAGGTGCTTACTCCAATCTTTTCTGTTTGGATGGACCATCTTCTGTAATATGAGCTTAATGTCTCTGTTGAACACTTCAGCCTGGCCATTAGTCTGGGGATGATAAGCTGTGGAAACTCTATGCACCACCCCATACTTATGGAGTAGAGACTTCATGCTGAAGTTACAGAAGTGGCTCCCTCTGTCACTGATAATGGCTTTAGGCACACCAAACCTGCAAAAAATATTGGATCTAACAAAATCCACAACTACTTTAGAATCATTAGTCCTGGTGGCCTTTGCCTCAACCCACTTTGACACATAATCAACTGCTAAACAGATATATGAATAACCAGAGGAGACAGGGAAAGGCCCCATGAAGTCAATACCCCAAACATCAAATACCTCAAAGAAAATAATAGGCTGTTGGGGCATCTCATGCCTTTGAGCGATAGCCATTCCGGCTCTCTGACATTGCTCACAAGTGCTGAAAAGCTTATATGCATCTTTGAAGATAGTAGGCCAATAGAACCCGCTGTCCAATACTTTTCGGGCTGTCCGTTGAGGTCCATAGTGCCCTCCCACTGGTGAAGCATGACAAAATTGAAGGACCGATTGGATCTCATGACTTGGAATACATCTGCGAATTATTCTATCACTGCAAAACCTCTAAAGATAGGGGTCATCCCAGACATAGTGTTTTGCATCACTTTTCAACTTCTCAATTTGTGATTTAGATGCATTAGGAGGTACAGCAGATGTAACCAAGTAATTAACAATATTAGCAAACCAAGGTACTACATCACAAGAGTATAAAAGCATAAGATGTTCATCAGGAAAATTATCCTTAATAGGCAAAAGATCAAGGTTACCCTCAATCCTACTCAAGTGATCAGCAACCAGGTTTTCTGCACCACTCTTGTCCCTGATTTCTATATCAAATTCCTGGAGAAGAAGCATCCATCTAATCAACCTTGGTTTAGCATCAGCCTTTTTCAACAGGAATTTCAGAGCTGCATGGTTAGAGAAGACAATGATTTTAGAGCCAAGCAAGTAAGCACGAAATTTATCTAAAGCAAAGACAATTGCTAAAAGCTCTTTTTCAGTAGTGGTGTAGTTTGCTTGGGCAGCATCCAATGTACGGGAAGCATATGCAATGACATGAGAGAGTCTATCCACTCTTTGAGCTAAAACTGCTCCAACTGCAAAGTTGGAAGCATCACACATTAACTCAAAGGGAAGCTCCCAATCTGGTGGCTGCACAATGGGTGCTGTGGTAAGCCTCATCTTCAGTTCATCAAAGGCCTTCATGCATGTTTGGTCAAAAGAGAAATCTGCGTCCTTTTGGAGTAGTTTGGACAATGGCAGGGCAATCTTGCTAAAATTTTGAATGAATCTCCTGTAGAAACCTGCATGTCCAAGAAAAGAACGCACTTCCCGCACAGAAGCGGGGTAAGGCAGAGCAGTAATAATATCTATTTTTGCCTTATCAACTTCAATGCCTCTATTAGAAACTAGATGTCCTAAGACTATACCCTCACTAACCATGAAATGGCATTTTTCAAAATTCAGCACCAAGTTAGTCTCAATACATCTATTTAAAACTCTAGAGAGGCTATCCAAACATGTGTCAAAGGATGAACCATATACAGTGAAATCATCCATAAATACCTCCATGCAACTCTCTAAGAGGTCAGAGAATATACTCACCATGCATCTTTGGAATGTACCAGGTGCATTGCATAAGCCAAAGGGCATCCTGGTGTAAGCATAAGTCCCAAATGGACAGGTGAAGGTGGTCTTGTGCTGGTCTTCTGGAGCAATGTGAATCTGCATATATCCAGAAAATCCATCCAGAAAGCAGTAATGTGATTTACCTGCCAACCTCTCTAAGACTTGATCAATGAATGGAAGAGGGAAGTGGTCCTTTCGGGTGGCTTGGTTGAGTCTTCTATAATCAATACAGACCCTCCAACTGTTGGTGACTCTAGTTGGAACCAATTCATTGTCCTTGTTCGGCACCACAGTTATGCCAGATTTCTTAGGGACCACTTGGACAGGTGAAACCCATGTGTTGTCTGAAATGGGGTAGATGATCCCAGTAAATTTCGCAAGCAATTTCATGACTTCTTTCTTTACTACCTCTAGAATGGTAGGATTGAGTCTCCTTTGTGGTTGTCTTACAGGTTTAGACTCATCCTCTAGCAGTATTCGGTGCATGCAAATGGCTGGATTAATTCCAGGAAGATCGGCTAGTGTCCATCCAATGGCTTTCTTGTGCACCTTCAACATGTTCAGCAGCTTCTCCTCTTACTCATCTTGCAAAGTACTAGAAATGATAACGGGAAGCTTCTGAGCATCATCTAAGTAAGCATACTTCAAGTGATGAGGTAGTGGCTTCAACTCGAAGCTTGGTGGCGGTTTAATGGAAGGTAATGCTGGCTTGTTTGCTTTGCGATATCGATGAGATCTGCGAGAACTTGTAGACCAAGGTGTGCAACATGCAAGTTAGAACCTGCATCTGCAATGGCAGTATTAATCTCTGCACATATAGTACAAACAGTGTCTCCATCATGACAGCAAGAGCAAGCCAAATCAGAATTTAATTCAGAGAAATTAGTAAAATCAAAATCAAGTTCAAATCAAAATCACAACTATCTACACAATCATCAACTAAATCTATGGAAAAAACGAATGCTCTTCAAGAGCGGTTTTCATGCTTTCGAGTATGTTGAACTTCACAATATCATCTCCGAATTCCATAGACAATGTGCCGGAATGAACATCAATCTTGGTCCGTGCAGTCATCAAAAATGGTCGCCCTAGGATCAATGTAGGTGAAGGTGATCTATCCTGCATATCAAGAATGTAAAAATCTGCAGGAAAAATCAATTCGTTAACTCGAACTAACACATCCTCTAGGACTCCATGTGGATGGACAGCACTCTTATTGGCAAGTTGAATAATAACTCCAGTTGGTTTTAACTCACCAATCTGCAATGACCTGTAGACTGAAGTAGGCATCACATTAATAGAAGCTCCCAAGTCTATCATGGCATCCACAAAAGTGCGATCTCCAATTGTGCAAGGCACTGTAAAAGTTCCAGGATCTTGGCACTTTTGTGGAAGGTTAGACTGAGGGGGTGGAGAAACATGTGTGCTTTGGATAAGAGCAGAAACATTTCTTCCCAAGTTTACCTTTTCGTTTCCTTTAAATCTTCTTTTGTGGGTGCACAGTTCTTTTAAAAATTTGGCATACTTGGGAATTTGCTTGATAGCATCTAACAAAGGTATATTAACTTCTACTTTCCTAAATGTTTCTAATAATTCTTTTTCTAATTCTGATTTTTTTGAATGTATATTTACAGAAGGAAAAGGAAGAGGAAGCTGTTTTACCTTATCCTGCTGTGATTTTTCAGGATCCTGAACATTTGGCTGCAATTCCTTACCACTTCTCAAGGTGATGGCACTCACATTCCCCATTGGATTAGCTACCGTTTGGGAAGGAATGTTACCAGAACCTTGTTGCTGCAAGTGATTCATAGTGGTGGCCAACTGTCCAATTTGAGTTTTCAAATCCACAATAGAAGCATTCACATTTTGCTGAAACTGCAGATTGGTAGTTGCCATCTGTTTCATCAAATCTTCTAAGGATGGTCCAGCATTATTCACAGGTGGTGGTTGAGCAGGTTGGACCATTTGTTGCTGTCTCATGGGAGGAGGTTGATACTTGTTAGGAGGTTGAAACCTTTGCTGCTGTTGCTGTGGCTGCTGTTGGCTAGGTCCTGGACCATATCTCAAATTAGGATGATCCCTCCAACCAGGGTTATACGTGTTGGGATATGGATTGTACGGCTGTGTTGGAGGTCTATACTGCTGTCCGGAGTACATTCCAGCCACATCCACAGCTTGTTGAACCAAAAGTTGTTGTTGTTCAGTTTCTTGCAGCTGAGGGCAAGCATCAGTGGAATGTTCGGCTCCATTACAAATGCCACATAGTTGCTTAATCAGGCTCACTGCGTTCACATTCGGTTGCCTTTGTTGTTGACCCAAAGCTAACTGTCTCACTAGTGAAGTTAACTCTGTTAGCTTGTTTTCCAACCTATATGTATCAGCAGCGGCTATGGAAGCTTCATTCACATGCTTGGAGGATGTTGAATTTCTCGAACCGAATGGCTGGGAATTCTCTCGCCATATTTGCAATCAAATATCGTGCGCAAAGTGTGTGTTTTGTCCATCAAAGCTCCACCACTTGCTGCATCTACCATATTTCTCTCCATAGGCATGAGTCCTTCATAGAAGTATTGGATGAGGAGCTGTTCAGTTATTTGATGGTTTGGACATGTGGAACATAACTTGTTGAATCTCTCCCAATACTCATATAAGGTCTCTCCTTGCAGTTGTCTTATCCCGCTTATATCCTTCCTAATAGCTGCAGTCCTAGAAGCAGGAAAGAATTTCTCCAGAAATCTTCTTTTCATGTCATTCCATGTGGTAATAGGTGTTGGTTGAAGGTATAACCAATCCTTGGCAGCTCCATCCAAAGAGAATGGAAATGCCTTCATTTTGACAACCTCTTCAGGAATATCATTAGGCCTCATAGTGGAACAAACCACATGGAATTCCTTGAGATGTTTATGTGGATCTTCACCTGCAAGTCCTAAAAACTTAGGCAACAGATGAATCAGTCCAGATTTCAATTCATAGTTAATGACACCTTCTGGTATCGGAAATTGGATACACAAAGGTTGATAATTAATGTCAGGTGTAGCCAATTCCTTAAGAGTTCTTTCCATTGGATTTGCCATTTCTTCAGCAACAGAATCACAATCAGAGTCACAATGAGAAGTTTGGTTTCTTTTCCTATTTTGATTTTTCAGCCTATGAACTGTTCTTTCAATTTCAGGATCAAATTTCAGTGAATTATCTAAGCTAGATCTGGTCATGTACTACACAAACCTAGAAAAACTATCAGAAATACTATCTCGGAAGAATTAGAAACTATGCAGAAACTCAACAAAACAGTCAATACCTATACTAAAAGTAGAAACTATTATATGAATTCATAGTTAGTCTAGACACATGTAAGATCCACAAGTAGTTTATATACAGGTGATAATTCCAAATCAAACGACGCATGTCCCCGGCAATGGCGCCATTTTGGTAATCACTGTCGAATGATTATCAAAAGCTAGATTTATCCCCAATTAGATTTGTAATATAGAGGAATCAACCTAGGTCATCTCTCAGAAGACATACATCTATTTAATTCAGAATTATTCACAGTTGAGAGGGGGATTTTCATGAAGTAGTGCAGTAAACTAAACTGAATTGAAATTAAAAAGGGAGATGAAGAACTAAAAATAGGAACAGAAATTGAAACAGAACAGTGAAGTGTAAATTTAGCACGAACGATAAATGCAGAAAATGAACAATGCACATGTAACATAAATCGCGAAGAAAGTTAGGAATCGGAAGTAGAACGGCAAAATGTAAATTGAAACAACTACTAAGCTCAAGAGAAGAAACAGAATGGAAATAACATGCAAGAAGAATTAGAATTAGAAAACATAACAAGAACATGTAAAGTGTAACGGTGAAGTGAACAGTACGCAATTGCAGAAATGCAATACGAGCAATGGCACGAATCTTGAGATGAAAACCTAATCAATTATGAACAAAGAAATAACGTGTGAACGGAAATGGAACCAGAGATAAAGAGGAATCAAAATCAAGGAATTGGATTCAATTGTTGCAGTAGCTACAATTGCAAGTAGAGATCGAGTACATGTAAATCAAGAATCATGAAGAAAAGAGAGAAGAGAAGAGAGGAACGAGAGAAGAGAGTTGCACAATCGCACAACTCTGAGGTGTACAGAGGAAGCTAAAACAGTTGGGAAAACAGAAAATTGAAGAAGCCCTCTCAATTTCGTGCCCTGGGTTATTTATAACTGATGAATTGCGCCCCCACTAGAGCAGAACGCGCTGCAGCGCACCATGAAACAAGAGAAGCACCAGAGAAGCAAATCGCGCCACCCTTGGATTTCAGTTTGCGTCACGGCACCATTTGAAACAGCATCAGCATGTGGAGCGCGCCCTTGAACGCGCTGCGGCGCGAATTGGCCGCGACTAACCCTCAACGCGCCCCCTTGGTTCCTAAAACGCGCCGCGGCGTGAATTCTGGCTGCTAGGGAGAGGCTTTGCACCATGGGTCACTCTGGTTCTTGAATTGGGTCCATCCTTGCTCTTCTCTTTTTGGTTTGAGTTTCCATACAAGTATTTGGTCCATTCCTTGTTGCTTATCTCTTCTTCAATCCTCAGAGCTTTAGATGTACTGTACAAGAATCCATATAAAAGTATAAGAACTTGTGGAATTTTAACTATTATTACTACTAGTACCACAATATGCTTCTATCACAAATCTAAGATAAACTATCAAGGTATGACACATATAAGAGCTAATTGACCCAAAAAACAAGGTGAAGAACATGTGTATAAAATGGATCATCAGCCACATTGCATTTCGAGTGAAGAGTGAAAATGCATGGTGGAGGTGCATGCATCATATAGCACTAGGAGCATACAATAGTGGTTGTGTGTTAATTGAATATATGATTCAGTGGAATTCATGGTAAATTATGTATTGTGATAAATGGCTTATTCGTTTTAATGTGGTTAGTTATCTTAATTTGTGATTTGATCTAAAGGTGTGTTTTTACACAGGTTTTAAAATAATAAATATTATAAAAGAAATCTTGAAGAATATTTTAGATTGTTTTATGAATAGTTTCACTTAATTTCAAAAGTTTTACTATAGTTAAAATTATTGTTTGTGATCATTGTTTAAGGAAAGCTCACCCTTGCACTTTGTGTTTTTAACACCTGTGATGATCTCCAACAAGTTGCTTATTTTTTTAGGCCTTATTAGTTTCTTTCAATTTTGTAATTGCTTTTAAGACTTGAATTATGGGCCTTGTATTTGTAAGTGTACTCAGCCTAGTTGACATTAAGTGGAGTTATTCTTATGATCCAAGTTAAGCAAGTGTAATACACTCTCCTAAAGGAGAGTGGATGGGAAAAGAGAGAGAGTTAGTGGAATTTCCACTAACTTGATTTAAATCTCCACCACTTGATCAATTCATAATTAAGGGTGTAAATTTAAATCAATCATCTTGGTTTAATCTCTCATTCAAGATGAAATTCTATCCTTGAGATTAATTCTAATCCAAGGCATAGAATTCCATCTTGCTTCTCCCATGATCATCACTCTTAGCTTGAATTATAAGCCTTTTGATCACACTTTTCTAGATCCTTCTTGATTGATCAATTGTGAAGGGTGTCTTGCTTCACTTGATTGATTAATCAAGGATCTAAAGGTGCTGAATTATTCATGGACTAGTACTTGGGAAAAGGCCTTGCCGCTTATATTGGTCAACACTTTCATTTGTACTCACTTTTAGTCAAAATGAATGAAAATTGAGAATTGTTTCTCTTGAAAGGAGTGGAACTCTCCTAGGGTTTTCTTCTTGAAACCTTGAATCTTATCATGGATCCTTGCATCCAAGTGACGATTCCTCCTAAGAGCTTTTTGAATTTCTAATTCATAGTGCTCCCACCATTCTTGTCTTCTCCATTTTATCTTTTGTTCTCCCTTTGATTTAGTTCCATTAATTAGCACCTTGACCATGAGCTTCTTGCTGCATTTTTGTGAGATCAGGAGTGTTTAAGAGTGATTGAAGGTAGGTGAATGAAGATTGGGGCAACAACTTGCTTATCCATGAAGATCCCTTCCAATTTACTCATAAATTTGCATCAAATTTGGTACCAAATTTGGTATTGAGTCTTGTTTCTATCTTTCTTATTTCAATTTTTGATTCAATTGAAATTATGTTGAGTTTATTTTGTGTGTCTTGGTTGTCCAATGCATTGAGAATATGTTCTGAGACTTGTGGTAGATCATGCATGGCCTAATTTACATGTTAAACATATTCTAGTTCATAGCCCCCATGTGTTTGATGAATTTTCTCAATGTGTATTTCGTATCCTCTTTGCTGGAATTTGATTTCCCTGCATTAATTTAGGCTTAATTAGTGCTTATATGTTACATCACTACATGATTAGCTCACAATAAGTTGAAGTTACCACTACCATGCATTATCTTGCTTGTTAGCAATATTTGACTTGATTACATGAGTTTTTAAGCCTTGTTCTTGGACTGTCCAGCAAAGAAAATCCAAAAGAAAATTATAGAAAAAAAAAGAAAAGAATAAAGCAAAATAAAATACTTAAAAGAAAGAGTCACAAGAAAATTCAAGAAAAGAAAAATACAAGAAAAGAGAGTTTGAAGAAAAATTGAGTGAAAAAAAATTAAGTGCAGTACTTTGGTGATTTGGATTCATTAAACACCCACATACTTAGTTTCCAAACTCATTTAGGCATCATTTCTCATTAGGCTCAAGCATCATATTCACAAATTGGATCAAATTTGCTAAAAACATGATAATTGAACTTGTGGTGTGCTTTGCATGTGCCTAAATATATATGCCCTATTTTTGGACCCATATTTGTGGCTGCCATGCACCTACAATTGAGCGAATTTAGTGCCTAAAGATCATCCAAACCAATTCCCAAAATTTTGTGACATTTTGAGCCAATTTCAAGCCTTAAGTTGCAGTTTGGCGACGGTTGGGCGAATTCCGTGACAGTTTCGGGTTGGGGTTGGTTCCTTGTGTTAACCTTTGATTTAATGACTTCTGGGAATTTTGTTATTTATTTTACATATATATAAGCTCAACTGGAAGGTTTCATAATTTTCCAAGCTCATTTCATATGTTTTTGAATTTTCACAAGTTTGGGATGTTTTGGTGACCGTTCTGTCAAATTTTTCAGCAAATTGCACTTGTTTTCTCCCATCCTTTGAGTCCTTACTTTTAAACATTTTTGCAGTTTTAAATATTGGTTTTCCTTCATTTTTAGTACAGTAAATATATTAGCCTTTATCTCATGATGGAGGACCATCTCCCAAGCATGAGGATTACAAGTGCAATGCAAAGAAGAATTGAAGCCCAAGTTGAAGAAAAGTTAACCAAGTCAAAGTCAACAAGTCAAAGTCAAAGTCAATGGTCAAGTTTTCAAAGTCAACAAAGTGGGCTTATGAAGCCTTGTAATTTTCTATGTATTTTGTAATTAGTTTTAGCTTAATTTTGTATAAAGCTTGGACCTATAACTAAGTTTATGTTTCGGCCAAGCTTAGTAAGTGGACATGTTGACTTCCTTTGTGTTGGTCAAAGCCTCTTAAAATGGGCTTAAGTGTCTTATGACCCAACTAAGCAAGTGTATTATGTAACATCCCAAAAATTTAAATATAGTTTAAGAGAGGTTTTTTTGTAACTTTCAAGAAATTTAAAAATAATTAAAAAATTATGAATTTTTGAAATTACTGTAGCACATCACTGTAGTTGCCGACATTACTGTAGCAACCGCCATTACTGTAGCAAACCGCCATACTGTAGCTGCCGACAGTACTGTAGCTGCCCGAAATTACTGTAGCACCGCCTTAGGAAGGTTATAAATAGGGCTTAGAGGTTTCAAATGAAGATACAACCCAAAGAATACTCCTACATTCTCTCAAACTATCTTCTCTACAAAAAACCTTTCTATACTTTCTTCACCTTAGGAAGAAATCTCTCCAACCAAGGAAGGAGCACGTAAGTAGAGGAAGAATATAGGAAGCTAGGAGAAACCAGTAAGGGGACCTTTCCTTATCCTTCTTTTCTATCCTTTGTTTTGTTGGTACTTTCATTATCTTTCTTTAGTTTCTTGGAGTAAGGGGATCTTTCCTTATCCTTCTTTTCTATTCTTTGTGTTCTTAGTACTTCCACTCTCTTTCCTTGGTACTTTCATTATCTTTCTTTGGTTTCTTGGTGTTTCTTTTCTTCATCTTTCTTACACTACTTCTAATTCTTTAAGTTTGCGCTTTCTTTACCCTTTGAAAGATTATTTTGAAGTTGTTTTCCTCTTTCAACTATTTCTCTGAATACTATGACTACTTTATAGTAATATTGTTGTTTGATGACTGATTTTGTGCTTGATATACAATCACTTGGTAAGTTGGATGTGAGTAAGTGGTGACATGCATGATTGAATGAAATTGGTGATGGACTTGAATTGTTTAATGACCGATTAGAAATGCCTAGTGGAGAGGCAATATTCTAAGATTGCTTGGTGAATGGGCAATGCTTAGAATGAGGTGAGATGAAGATGACCTGGTGGAAAGGTCAATATTTAAAATATGATGAAGGTCATTATACAATTCAAGGTCCTAGAACATGTTGCATTGATGATTGGATAGTAGTAGACCAAGTCCGTAAGTCACGGATTCCCGTCTGAGTGAGTGGAATGCCGTGGACTGGGGGGTTCTCTTGGTGGGGAAATTGCCCTGCTCATGATGATCACATGTTGCGGGGGAGGTCCTGCCGGACACTAAGGGAACTCGACAAATTACGGAGTGTCTACCTCTGGTGGGTCTGATTGAGAGTGAGAATCAGATGCCCGAGGCTATTTTCAGTGGAGGGCGCCACATTGCATTTCGAGTGAAGAGTGAAAATGCATGGTGGAGGTGCATGCATCATATAGCACTAGGAGCATACAATAGTGGTTGTGTGTTAATTGAATATATGATTCAGTGGAATTCATGGTAAATTATGTATTGTGATAAATGGCTTATTCGTTTTAATGTGGTTAGTTATCTTAATTTGTGATTTGAACTAAAGGTGTGTTTTTACACAGGTTTTAAAATAATAAATATTATAAAAGAAATCTTGAAGAATATTTTAGATTGTTTTACGAATAGTTTCACTTAATTTCAAAAGTTTTACTATAGTTAAAATTATTGTTTGTGATCATTTTTAAGGAAAGCTCACCGTTGCACTTTGTGTTTTTAACACCTGTGATGATCTCGAACAACGTTCGAGGGAGCAGATTTGCAGGATTGAGAAGTTGTCACTGTTTTGCACTGGTTGTTGTTACTATCTTGTTGTGAAGATGCTTGCTATGTTTTGCGTGTAGAAGTGTTGAGTAAATGTTCTAAGATAGTAGAAAGGTAGTTATGTAAAATAATAATAGGACAAAGTTATGTAATCTGGTTGTAATGAACTTTAAAACTTATGTAATAAAAGTGTTGTTTTCTAAATCTCTCTTTTATCTACTACATCATTAACCACTTTAAATTACAAAATATAAGTAAAATAAGTAAATAAGAGGGGGGAGTTACATTAGTGGTATCAGAGCAGGTCGAACTAGTTCGACTTGTGAGTTATGTGTCTGCTATGTTTTTGTTGTGTGAATGATTGTTTGCTTATGTGCTTTGTGTGCTTGTTTGATTATTTGGTGTGCTTTTAGTGAGTGAATTGATTAATTAGTGTTTATTTGATTGCTTCTTGGTTTGATCAATGAAAAATTAGTTTTAGGGTTAGTGACATGGCTTTGGATTAGATAGGAATAGAAAGTAGTGGTTGAAAGAAGTTATAGAATTGTAGTTAAAGCCCTATAAGTTCTTACCTAAGATTTTGATGAGCGTAGGCTAAGAAGAAAAACGAAGAATTTAGAGAAGGGAGTTGTTGTTGAACCTATAAAGGATGTTCCTACCAACTAAGACTAAAGATTTAAGGAGAAAATTAGACATAAAGATAACCCTCTCTAGAGATAAAATCAAAAGATATCCTCGATAACTTACCTATAATAGAAAACCTTTTTAAGAGTATTTTCCATAAAAGAGAACTCCCTTAGAAGAGAAAAAGATAGAAATTTTTAGAACTAATATTAATATATGAAGTTCTCCTTAGAAAGTGACAAAGCAAATAAAGAGGATCGAAAGTAAATCCTAAATGAAGCCAATTTTAGGACATGATCCATTCGAAGGAGAAGTCGTACTAAGGATTAGAAAAACCTAAGAATATCACCAAAAGTTAAAAATCCTTAAGATAACTTTATAGGAAATGATTAGTAACTACCTACCTCTTATCCTAATACAAACCTTTTGACAACACTAAGATGCATTTAGAAGATATATTAGGATGATACAATAATGGTTGATGCATTTTGATGGTTAAAGAAACCTTAGAGAAGCTAGAAGGATTCAAAATCCGAGAAAGGAACTAGTATTTTTAAGGAAGAAAGAGTTTAGTTAAAGGAGGAATTAAAGTCGATACGCTTAGGAGGATTACCTAATGTTAAAGGATTAACCACCTTGACTTGAGAAGACTAAGTTTTGTATAAGCATGACCAATAGTTTTAAAGAGGCACCAACAATATCAACTAGGGAAATCAAAGGTTGTAGGAAGAATATTCACCCTTGATGGAGTTAAGGTCTCAAATATCAATGATCTAGTACAAGGTACGTACGTGGAATTTCTTTACTTGTACTATCTGACTCTGGTGCCATTCATTCCTTTATATCTATAGATTGTGCTAAAAGGTTACAACTTCCACTATTTTTCTAGACATTGATTTAATAATAATTACCTCTACCTATGAGTTTGTTACAACCACCCATATCTGTTTAGATTATCCTATAGAACTAAGTAACAAAACCTTCATAGTTAACCTAGTTTGCCTACCTTTAAACCAAATTAATATTATCCTTGGAATGGACTAGTTATCATCCAACTATGTCCTGATAGACTGTTTTAATAAAACCTTAATTTTTTTTTTCGAATCTGAAGAAAGAAAGGATATTGAGATAATTTCTACCAACCAAGTGAAATAGGACATGAAGAAACACAATTAGGTATATATGATCCTTTCTAACCTTGAAGTAGAATGAAAGGTCACCTTCGATAATATACCTGTAGTACAGGATTTCTCTGAAGTATTCTCCGAAGAGATAAACCAACTACCACCTGAAAGGGAAGCTGAATTTTCTATAGACCTAATACCTGGACCGAACCAATTTCTATCCTATAGGATGTCACCCTTAGAACTAGCGAGCTAAAGAAACAAATAGAAGAACTATTGAAGAAACAGTTTATTAGACCTAGTGTATCACCTTGGGGAGCACCCGTACTCCTAGTAAAAAGATGGAACTATGAGACTTTGTGTAGACTATAGACAACTAAATAAGGTAACCATTAAGAATAAGTACCCCTTACCAAGGATAGAGGATCTTATGGACCAACTAGTAGGAGATTGTGTATATCAAGATTCATATAAGGTCTGGATACCACCAAATAAAGGTAAAAGTTGGAGATATCCCTGGACGAGCCTTTAGTACCCTATATGGACACTATAAGTACATGGTTATGTCTTTTGGTGTAACTAATGCACCAGCAGTATTTATGGATTACATGAATAGGATTTTCCAACCATATTTGGATCAATTTGTGGTAGTTTTTAGAGATGATATTTTGGTATAGTCAAGAACCAAAGAGGAACATGCTAAACATCTTAGAGTGGTATTACAAATCTTGAAAGATCAACAGTTATATGAGAAATGGTCCAAATGTGAATTTTGGTTAGAAGAAGTCAGTTTCCTAGGACACGTAATATCACAAGGAGGAATTTGCAGTAGATCTACATAAGGTAAACGTAGTTCTAGGGAAAGACCAAAAGATGTGACAGAAATAAAGCATTTTCTAGGGATAGCTGGACATAATTGAAGATTTATAATAGATTTCTCTAAGATAGCCTTGCCCTCACACCCTTAACTAGAAAAGACCAAGCTTTTGTATGGAATAACAATTGTGAACAAAGTTTTCAAACCTTTAGGAAAAAAAAAAAAAACTAACTACTCCTGTTTTGACCTTACAAAACTCCAACTAAATCATTTGAGGTTTATTGTGATGCCTCTAAACTAGGTTTAGGAGGAGTACTAATACAAGGAGGAAAAGTGGTAGCCTATGCATCAAGACAATTGAAAAACCATGAAAGGAACTACCCAACCCATGACCTAGAACTAGCTGCAGTAGTATTTGCGCTTAAAATATGGTGACCCTATCTTGGAACAAGATTTGAGGTATTTAGTAACCACAATAGTCTTTAAGTGTTTATTTAGCCAAATGAGGCAAGGAAGGTGGATAACATTTCTAAGAGATCATGGTTTCAATCTTAAGTGCAATCTAGACAAAGAAAATGTAGTGGTTGGCACCTTAAGTAGGAAGACCACAGCAATGTCAAGTTTAATGGTCAAAAAGATGGATTTAATAGAGCAATTTAGGAACTTCAACCTTGCGTGTGAATTTACTCCTGTTAGTATGAAGTTAGTAGCCTTAAGAATAACTAAAGAATTTATGAATGAAATAAGATAGAAATAATAAAATCCTTAAGAATCTAATAGGAGCCATAAGGAAAAAGAGTAAGAGTATGAACTTATATACCAACCAAGAGAAGTTGATTTTAAGAATTAAGAAAAGAGAACTCTTAGTGAAAATAAATGAGGAGGATTTATAAGTGGAAAAAGAGGAAATCATAGTCTCGCATATAAGGATAGTAAGGTTGAGGGTAACAGATAGATTTCAAAACATAAGTTAAAATTATATTAAGAGAAAGTAGTTGAAAGTAAAGGAACTTTGGGAGTTGGAAATTAAAAAGTAAAATAGAAGAATAGGATATGAAATAGGAATGGAAATTTCGAAGACGAAATTTTTAAAAAGGAGGGGAGTATTGTAACATCCCAAAAATTTAAATATAGTTTAAGAGAGGTTTTTTTGTAACATTCAAGAAATTTAAAAATAATTAAAAAATTATGAATTTTTGAAATTACTGTAGCACATCACTGTAGTTGCCGACATTACTGTAGCACCCCATTCTTTGTAAACCGCCATATCTTTGTAGCCGCCGAAAGATCTTGTAGTGACCGACATTACTGTAGCTACCCGAAATTACTGTAGCTGCCCGAAATTACTGTAGCTGCCCGAAATTACTGTAGCACCGCCTTAGGAAGGTTATAAATAGGGCTTAGAGGTTTCAAATGAAGATACAACCCAAAGAATACTCCTACATTCTCTCAAACTATCTTCTCTACAAAAAACCTTTCTATACTTTCTCCACCTTAGGAAGAAATCTCTCCAACCAAGGAAGGAGCACGTAAGTAGAGGAAGAATATAGGAAGCTAGGAGAAACCAGTAAGGGGACCTTTCCTTATCCTTCTTTTCTATCCTTTGTTTTGTTGGTACTTTCATTATCTTTCTTTAGTTTCTTGCAGTAAGGGGATCTTTCCTTATCCTTCTTTTCTATTCTTTGTGTTCTTAGTACTTCCACTCTCTTTCCTTGGTACTTTCATTATCTTTCTTTGGTTTCTTGGTGTTTCTTTTCTTCATCTTTCTTACACTACTTCTAATTCTTTAAGTTTGCGCTTTCTTTACCCTTTGAAAGATTATTTTGAAGTTGTTTTCCTCTTTCAACTATTTCTCTGAATACTATGACTACTTTATAGTAATATTGTTGTTTGATGACTGATTTTGTGCTTGATATACAATCACTTGGTGAGTTGGATGTGAGTAAGTGGTGACATGCATGATTGAATGAAATTGGTGATGGACTTGAATTGTTTAATGACCGATTAGAAATGCCTAGTGGAGAGGCAATATTCTAAGATTGCTTGGTGAATGGGCAATGCTTAGAATGAGGTGAGATGAAGATGACCTGGTGGAAAGGTTAATATTTAAAATATGATGAAGGTCATTATACAATTCAAGGTCCTAGAACATGTTGCATTGATGACTGGATAGTAGTAGACCAAGTCCGTAAGTCACGGATTCCCGTCTGAGTGAGTGGAATGCCGTGGACTGGGGGGTTCTCTTGGTGGGGAAATTGCCCTGCTCATGATGATCACATGTTGCGGGGGAGGTCCTGCTAGACATTGAGGGAACTCGACAAATTACGGAGTGTCTACCTCTGGTGGGTCTGATTGAGAGTGAGAATCAGATGCCCCAGGCTATTTTCAGTGGAGGGCGCCACATTGCATTTCGAGTGAAGAGTGAAAATGCATGGTGGAGGTGCATGCATCATATAGCACCAAGAGCATACAATAGTGGTTGTGTGTTAATTGAATATATGATTCAGTGGAATTCATGGTAAATTATGTATTGTGATAAATGGCTTATTCGTTTTAATGTGGTTAGTTATCTTAATTTGTGATTTGAACTAAAGGTGTGTTTTTACACAGGTTTTAAAATAATAAATATTATAAAAGAAATCTTGAAGAATATTTTAGATTGTTTTATGAATAGTTTCACTTAATTTCAAAAGTTTTACTATAGTTAAAATTATTGTTTGTGATCATTGTTTAAGGAAAGCTCACCCTTGCACTTTGTGTTTTTAACACCTGTGATGATCTCGAACAACGTTCGAGGGAGCAGATTTGCAGGATTGAGAAGTTGTCACTGTTTTGCACTGGTTGTTGCTACTATCTTGTTGTGAAGATGCTTGTTATGTTTTGCGTGTAGAAGTGTTGAGTAAATGTTCTAAGATAGTAGAAAGGTAGTTATGTAAAATAATAATAGGACAAAGTTATGTAATCTGGTTGTAATGAACTTTAAAACTTATGTAATAAAAGTGTTGTTTTCTAAATCTCTCTTTTATCTACTACATCATTAACCACTTTAAATTACAAAATATAAGTAAAATAGGTAAATAAGAGGGGGGAGTTACACTTAGCATACCATTATGAAAGAGGAACAGCTCCTAACTAGACTTAAGAGGCCAAAAGACAAAGACTCTAAGACAAAACCATGGAATCCAAAGAAGACAAGCAAGAAGAAGCTCAAAATGAAATGAATGGCTACTCAAATTGTGGAGAAATTTTCATGAGACAATGGCACATAGTAGGGCAGAAAAATATCATATAAAAGCCCAAGGAAACATGTCAAAATAAAGGCATATCATGAGGCAATCAAAACTGGACAGCAAGCTCACAAAGCAATTAGCAACCGAAAATTAGAAACCGAAAATAGCAAAATCAGCAAAAAACGGATTTAGAGACCGATTTTGGCTATGTTCTCTAATTGGCTACTAGCATGCTTCTTAGGTTCAAATCAAAGTCCAATTCACATATGCAGTATCCCATACATCCAGCAAGGTGCAGTACAAGAAAGAAATGTACAAAATTTCAAAGAAACATAAAAGATACACAAGGCACTTAGGAGGCTCAAAACTAGAATTTCAACTAGAATGGTGTAGGCTCTTTCCTAGGTCCAATGGTGTTTCTTTTGTGTAACTCTTTTCTTTTTCACTTTCTTTTGTTCTTATGTTGCAGTACCTTTCTTTTCTTTTCACTTTTCTATGGTTCTCAATTTCCACTCTTTTCTTGAACCACTACTTTTCAATACTAGTTTTTCTTTTCACTTGTTTTCTTTCTCTTCTCTTTTCTTTCTTTTGATTTTGATTCTTTTCTTTTGATATGCTATGGCTGGACCGAAACCTCTAAGGGGATCTAAGAGCCACTTTTAGGTTCAATTCTAGCTTATCATAGCCATTACAAGAACTAACCAAAATTACAAAGCAAATAGTATCTAAAAATTACTAAAAACTCAAAATCATGCAAGCATACACTACTAGATGTTCCTAACACTTAGAAGTCATGTAATACATGTATGGAAGATTAAAGTGCAGTACCAAACCAATAAGTATACCTTACGGTATAGTAGAAAACAATACTAAACAAAATCCTAATGGCATACATGAATCAAAAACTTGCAAGAGCAAAAAAATCATGAAAAATCATGGAGTCAAATTTTGCAAGTTATTCAATCATGTATTCAAAGAAAATGATGGAACATATCAAGATGATGCTACGGCCTAATGCAGTAACCATAAGAAGAAAATATGCTCCAACTCAAGATTACTAATGAGACAACTCAAGAAAACTCAAGTAAGCTACTCAAAGAAGGAAGATACAAGACTCAAGAGATGGGAATTTAAAAAGAAAAACAAGACTCATGGAGATTCACTAACCGGTGTGAAGATCCAATGTTGAAGGTAACCATGCTCTAGATACCACTTGATGAAGCCTCACTTGGAAGAGATTCCATGGAAGCTCCAAGTTCCCACACGAACCTTCAACATTCACCGAATCAATGGAAGCAAAGAAGAATTGGTTCGGTAGAAGTGAATTAAGGAGTTTCGGTTTTGAGAAAACAAAGCAAAAATGGAGAGGAAAGAAATGGTTATGGCGCCAAGGAGAGAACTCCTATAAGCCTAGGAGGAACCGCCACAATGGTTGAAGAAGCCATTGATAAGATTCAAGGTCTTCCCTAAGGGAACAAGAGAATTTCTCTCAAAAGCTAGAAGCTATTCAATTATGTCAAAAGTTCTTTACAATGGAAAAGTAGAGTATTTATAGGTTGTAAAGCTTGGGCTCCAAGTAATCCTAGCTTGCCTTGCAAGCTAAGTAAGCCTTAACCACGGTTGGGAGCCACTAATCACGGTTAGGGCTCAACCAATCCGTGGAGCTTCCTTGCAAGCCAAGTAACCCAAGTGGTTACTTGGTTGTTAGGAAGCACATGGCTTTCACATGGCCTCCACATGGGCTTGTCCCCTCCTTGTCCCCTCCTTGTCCCCTTCTAGTGGCCATGTGATGAGCCATGTCATCAATACTAAACTTCTCTTTATCAAGGGTGGAGATCTTTGATTAAGCTTAGGCATGGATCCAAGGCTTAATCAAAGGCTCCCTCTTTGTTTAAGAAGGTTTTCAAGTCACACAAGTTTTAGAACAAAATGATTTCAACCGATTTTTAAAGTCTTGTGTGGCTTGACTTAGGATTGTGGCATGCGTAGGATTTGATGGAGCCTTAGGCCTTGGGCCTATGAAAACCCACGGGCTTAAGCCCAAGTATTCCCTAAAGCTATTACATCATAGGACTTAGTTATGTTTCAAAAGAATTTACAAGTAAACTACAAGTACTAGGTCCTATACTATCTTCTTGTTCTTGGAGTTTTCCCACCTCCTCTTCTAGCTTCCTTTGCATACTTCTAGTAACTCTTCTAGATGTTCCTACATCAAAATGCCACCAAGATGAAATTAATTGGAGTTTTATAGCTCACATTATGCTCGAAATACTGAACCTGGATAGCAGCCCGCTGGAACATCCTGGCAGTATCCAAATGTTACTTTCAAGCCCAATTTCATCCTAGATGTAGTTAGAACTGGGCTTTTGTGTCTTCATAGCTGTTGTAGATCTTCAAGTCTTCTTTAAAAAGACACCAAGAAAAGATAAATTGGAGTTGTGTAGCCCAAGTTATGATCCGAATACTAAACCTTGTTAGACAGTGAAAAACATTGCGAATTTTATTATATGCTCAATTTATTAAAAAGTAAGGTTGAAGAATTTATTGAGCTTTTGGAGATGGTCCTCAAAGAAGAAGAAAGATATAAAATGGAGAAGGAAAGAAGATGAGGAGCGCCATGTTAGAAGCAATAAGCTCTAGGTAGAATCGCCACATGGAGTTTGCATCATGATAAGACTCAAAGAGGTTTACTTAAGACACCTTAGAAGAGAAGCTTTCTCTCTCAAGCAATATGCTTCTTTCTAAAATTCATCAAAAGTTCTTTAAAAATCTGAAAATGGCCTACTTATACTAAGAGAATTGGTGCCAAGCTTGCTATGCAAGGAACTAATGTCCATCCTTGGATTAGATTCTAATCTAATGGCCATGGAAGGAAGCTTGTGGAGCAAGTTTGATTAACTTGGAAAACAAGGATCAATCCTCCACCCTTGGATGTAGATCCTCATCTAATGGTCACGGCGCCAAGCTTGCACTCCAATCTTCTAAGCTTAGCCCTTGGATTAGTATCCTCATCTAATGGTCACGGCGCCAAGCTTGAACTCCAAGCTTCTAAGCTTAACCCTTGGATTAGAATCCTATCTAAGGGTCACTGATTCTTTGTTTATTACAAGTTTAGGCCCAAATTAAATCCTTAAAACAATTACATAATTGAAAGAAAACTACTAATAAGCCTAAACATTAAAACATTTCGCTGAAAATTCCTAGAAGCATTCCAATGCTAACTTCAAGCTCATTTTACAACTAGTTGCAGTCCGAACTGGGTTTTGGTGTCTTCATAGCTTTTGTAGCTCTTGAAGCCTTCTTTAATTTGGAACCAATATCACCTCAATTGGAGTTGTGTAGCGTGAGTTATTGTTAGAATACTGAACCTGGTCAGACAGTAAAAATATTGCGAATTTATTAGAAGCCCAATTTATTAGAGATTACGGTTGGAGAGTTTGTTGGGCTTTTGGAGATGGATGGTCCTCCATAACAATTTCCTAATTAGCCAAGATTATTTGTCTCAAAATCCTAATTACAATTAAAATAATCCAAAGACTATTACAAGGTTTGTTGACCAACAAAAGTTCATGAGGAGTTGACTGTTGACTTTCATGTTAACTTTGACTTTGAGTCAACTTCCTCTCTTCATCTTCTTGTATCCTTCTAAGCATAGACCTTGTTAGTCTTCTTGAATTTTTGACTTCCATAGTTGGAGTGGATGGACCTCCATCAATTAGAGTGTGATGCTTCTAACTTAGGTGTTGGAGTCGTGTTGATGCAAGAGGGGCATCCCATTGCCTACTTTAGTGAGAAGCTCAAGGGTGATCAACTCAACTACTCCACCTATGATAAGGAGATGTATGCACTTTTGAGGGCCTTCAAAGTGTGGCAACACTACCTTCTTCCCAAGGAGTTTCTGGTGTACACCGATCATGAGGCACTCAAGCATATCAAAGGCCAAGGCAAGCTAAGCAAGAGGCATGAAAGATGGGTAGAATTTCTTGAAACCTCTCCTTACATGATTAAGTATAAGAAAGGTAGTACTACTGTGGTAGCCGATACTCTTAGTAGGAGATTTACATTGATATGCATGCTAGAAACTAAGATGCTAGGATTTGATCACATTAAAGAATTGTATGAACATGATCATGATTTCGGCCAATTGTTTATGATGTGTGCTCAAAGTGCTCATAAGGATTTCTTTAGGGTGGATGGTTATCTTTTCAAAGGAAAATGTTTATGTATCCCTAAGACATCCTTAAGAGAACTTTTGGTTTGTGAAGCACATGGAGGAGGCATCATGGGACACTTTGGCATTGATAAGACATTAGCCACATTACATGAACATTTTTATTGGCCACACATGAAAAAGGATGTGGACCGATTGGTGCATAAATGCTTTACATGTCATAAGGCTAAATCTAGAAGCATGAATCATGTGTTATATACTCCTTTACTTATTCCCATTTCTCCTTGGATTGACATATCAATGGATTTTGTGCTTGGATTGCCGAGAACCAAGAGAGGAATGGATTCCATTTTTGTAGTTGTGTGTAGGTTTTCTAAAATGGCTCATTTTATTCCTTGTCATAAGGTTGATGATGCTACACACATTTCAAATTTGTTCTTTAAAGAAGTGGTTAGATTGCATGGTTTGCCTAAGAAAATTGTTAGTGATAGGGATTCAAAATTTTTGAGTCACTTTTGGAGAACCCCATGGGGGTAAGTTAGGCACCAAACTTTTATTCTCAGCCACTTGCCATCCACAAACAGATAGCCAAACTGAAGCGGTCAATAGAACATTAGGCCAATTGTTTAGATGCTTTGTTAAAGGGAATACTAGAACATGGGAAGAACATTTACCTTATGTTAAATTTGTATATAATAGAGTTGTGAATGCTTCTACTTCTCATTCCCCATTTGAGATTATGTATGACTTTAACTCTCTAACACCTCTTGACCTTGTGCCTTTGCCACTTGAGTTTGCTTTAAATGTAGATGGAGTTGCCAAGGCCGAGCTAGTGAAGTCCCTTCATGCCAAAATCAAAGAGCACCTTGAGAAAAGGTACTCCAAGGTGGCGACCAAAGTGAACAAACACAAGAAAAATGTAGAGTTCAAAGTAGGAGATTTGGTGTGACTTCATCTCAAGAAAGAGAGATTTCCTAACCTTAGGAAATCTAAACTTCTACCAAGAGGGGATGACCCCTTCAAGATTCTAAAGAAACTTGGAACTAATGCTTACTCTCTTGACCTTCCTACTTCTTTCATTGGTAGTAATTCATTTAATGTTAGTGATTTATCTCTTTGTGATATAGGTGGTGATGGGAGCAACTTGGGGACAAGTTTTCCTCAAGAAGGAGGATTTGATGGAGGGCCATCTCCAAACATGAGGATCACAAGGGCAATGCAAAGAAGAATAGAAGCCCAAGTTGAGGAAGAGCTGACTAAGTCAAAGTCAACAAGTCAAAGTCAATGGTCAACTCCTCAAAGTTAACAAATTGGGCTAAGCAAGTGTAATACACTCTCCTAAAAGAGAGTGGATGGATTAAGAGATAAAAATAGTGGAATTGTCACTAACTTCATTTAAATTTCAACCACTTGATTATACCATAGTAAAAGGTGCAAATTTAAGTGAAGTTTATAAATGTTGACTTTCATCTAAGAAGGCATTCTAGCCTTTGGATTAGCTTCTAATCCAAGGCATATAATTCCATCTTAATTAATCCATGATCATCACTACTTAGATGTGTCTTGGACCTTATGATCTCATTTAAGTCTAGATCCTTCTTGAATTGATCAAGTGAGGGGTGCCTAGCATCACTTGATCGATCCATCAAGGATAATGTGGCTTGAGTAGCTCACGGCTAGCACATTATAACTTACGCAAAATTCCAATTGTAATTCAATTTGGTCAATATATGAAAAGAGAATTTCTAAGACTAAAGTCTTGAGGAAATGAGAGAACTCTCCTAGGGTTTCTTACAAGAACCTTGAATCTTATCATGGATCCATGATCCAAGTGGTGATTCTTCTACACAAGCTTATTGAATGCAAATTCATGGTGCTTTCCATCTCCTAAATACCATTCCATTTTTGATTTCTTCTTCCTTTTGGTTCCAACCGAGAGTAACTTTGCCATTCATTGCCTTATTACACAAGCTTATTCATGTTCTTGAGTGAGGATCACTTGGTGAATGAAGAATGGGCACTCTTGATGGAGGACCATCTCCAAACGCTCAACAAACTCTTTAACCTTACTTTTTAATAAATTGAGTTTCTAATAAAATTCGTTGTTATTTTTGGTGCCTAACAAGGTTTAGTATTTAGGGCATAACTCGAGCTACACAACTCTAATTTAGTTCGCCTTGGTGTCTTTTTAAAGATGACTTAAAGGGCTACAAAAGCTATGAAGACATCAAAGCCCAGTTGGGACTGCATCTAGGAAGAAATGGAGCTTTAAGATAGGATGTTCCAGCGAGGTGCTGACCAGGTTCAGTATTTCGAGCATAACTTGTGCTACACAACTCCAATTAAGTTCTTCTTGGTGGAATTTTAAAGATAACTTAAAGGGCTACAAATTCTATGAAGCTATTCTCCTTGAGGATTGCATAAAATTTGGTATCCAGAGCTTGTTCTACTTTAATTAGAGCATTCATCTATCCAGTTTGAGTTCTTACTTTGAATTTTCGTTTTCTCTTCAAATTTTCTTGTAGATTTATGTTGTATGAACTTGTTTGAGTTCTTTACATGTTCCTTGAGTTGTCTTCATCTTGAATTAGAGTTTTCCTTTTGAAAAATTCCTAGATCTAAAATTCCTAGCAAAATTCATGTTAATTCACCGTTTAAATTTCTTCTTAAGCTTGTTCTAGTAATTTTTCACATGTGTTCTTGCTTTTGCTTCATATGAACCATGGAAAATCCATGTTAACCCATGAATTACTGGTTTGAATGTGTTTGAGATGCTGTTCACAAGATTTAAGTGCTAAGAATTGTGCATTACAAGTTCAAGTAGCTATCACCATGCTTAATCTAGCTTACTAGTAATTTTAGACTTAATTTCGCCTTAGTCTTAGGTTTTTCTAATTTCGGTCCAGCAAGTAAAGTCAAGAAAAAGAGTATACAAAGGCAAAGGAAAAAGAAAAATCAAAAGAAAGATTACAAGAAAAAGAATCTTAATAAAATTCAAAGAGAAGAAAACAAGAAAAGTGAATTTCTAGTGAAAATTCAAGTGAATAGAAAAGAGCAAATGAAAAGTGAATTTAGTGAATTTCAAGCCTAAAAGTGCAGTGCAGTAACTTGACCATTTGAACCTCTAAAAACTCCCAAAATTAGTGGTTCAAAGGACTTAGAATACTAGAGACACTTAGGACTAAGCATTAGCATCAAAACTTGAGTTTAGCTTACTAGTAGCCTAGATTCTTGGAATTGTGATGCATGATATGCTTGGTAACTTGAAACTCTATTTTTCCCCTATATTTTGAACATTATTATTGACTGTACAGTGGTGAGAAACTTCACCTAATTGCCTAAAATCGTTTCACAAAATCACTTGGAATTTACCCCAAAAATCAGTCTCTATTTCGGCTTCAAATTACTTCTAATTTGGCTTGAATTGTGTACTTGAGTTGTTGTCCAATTTTTCCAGATTTGTGCCTTAAATTGAAAAAATATTTTGTGCAGTAGTTTAGGTGCCACTGTCTCATACTAAACTCTTCATTTGAGTAGCCTAATTTTCCTTTCATTGAATACCTTTTATTGCTTGTCCCTATTGGATTCCTAAGTTTTTGTCTTGAGTTTGTATTTCTTGGAATTCCTAAGATTGACTCTAGAACCGTTCCTCTTTCACTTTGGAAACTTGGACCTTGAATGATTGATTAGAGGTTTGAACAAGAGTATAAAGAGAGGTTGAGTGGAAAAAGACAAGAGTGAACATTTGAGAAAGAGTCTTGAAAGTGTGATACACAAATGCTACTAGAGTGAAACACTTAGTGATGGAGGACCATCCTCAACACCACCATTGGAAGCTCAAGGGAGAAGGATTACAAGATTCATGCTCAAGAAGATTCAAGAGCAAATTCAAGAAGAGTTGACTAGAGGTCAAAGTCAACAGTGAACTCAAAGTCAACTGTTGACCACAAGTCAAAGTCAACAGTCAACTGTTGAAGACTTTACTCTTAATTTTAAACCTTGTAATTTTCTTCAAATTTTGTAATTGTTTATTAGACTTTGTAAGTAGGATTGAACCATGACTTGGAGCATGTAGCTCACGGCCCTTAGCTTTGGTTTGACCGAAAATGGCAAGGCAAATTGGAGAGAAAGTGGCGCACACTCTCCTTGGGAGAGAGTGGAGAGAGTTGGGTGCAAAAGTTAGTGGAAATTCCACTAACTCTAATTCAAGCTTAACCATTTGATTTGATCCAAATCAAGTGGCTAAGCAAGCTTGCATTCAAGGTGGAATGATCCATGTTTCTAAGAGTAATTCGTAGCTTTTGATTTAATTTGCATCAAAGGGTTGACACTCACACTTGAGTCACATGTTACCACTCAAAGGTGAAGTCTTGACCCTATGATCGAGATTTAATCAAGAGGATGAAATTGATTCTTAAGACACATGAATCATGCTTACTCTAGCTAGCACCGTGGCCCTTGATTGCTTTGCTCATCCAATGGCCAATGCTTGAACCGTGTGAGGTGCCTTAAGTGAAGGCTTTCCATGCGTTGATCAAGCATTGATCCAATGGATAGCATGCCATTCGATTTTCCTTAGGAGCCTTTAGTATATGTAGGTGCATTTTTAATGTGTAAGGATCTTTGGATCATTTATGAATTGAGTATAGCTTGAGCTATCTTTGAGAGAGTTCTCTCTTGGTTTTCTTCTTAGAACCTTGAGTCTTATCAATGGATGCTTATCTTTGTAGAGATTCTTCCTCTAGACTTATTGCTTAGGCATGGCGTCACCATCTCCTATTCTTCTTCCATTTTCTCTTTTCTTTTAAGTCCTTGAGTCATTGAGTCTTGTGTTGCTTCCGCCACTCCTCATCTAGCCGTGGAGATCCAATTGGAGAATGAAGATTGGGCCAATTTCAAGCTTCCTTCCAAGCAAGCTTGTATCACTTAGAGAGTGGCAATGATCTTTTATATGCTTGTACTTATTATCTAACCTTTCTTTGTGCAGCCATGGAAAGTTTCCCTAATGTATGGAATTATCTCTCACCTAAAGAAAAGAAGATGGTGGGATTGATGAGTACCATGATTGACACAACTTTGGAAGAGAGATTCGACCAATGAAGGAGAGAAAAGGAGGAAAGGAGGTTGAGAAAGGAGCATGATAAGAGGATCCTTGAGAAGGCTAGTAGAAATCGTGAACATGATGGGAGGAAGGAGAAAACCTTGAGAGAAAAGCATGAGAGAAGGGAAAGAAAAGAAAGAAAGTTGATAGAACAAAATGAAAGGATTTATACCGAGCTTGTGAGAAAGAAAAATGAGTTGAGAGAAAAAGAATTCAGAGACAAAGAAGCTAAGGAAATAGAGTTGATGGAAAAACAAATGAAGGAGAAAAATGATTTCTTACTTTTTAATACTAACCCTTCATTTGATATTTTTGATTCTTACCTTGAGGAAGTTGTAGGTGTTGTTCCAAAGGAGGATTCCAAAGAGCAAATTGATCACCTCTTGTGTAAAGATGTTGAAAGGAATGTACTTAATGCTTTAATTAAAGATTCTTGTGATCATCTTTACAAGCTTCCTTTTGATGTGATTCCAAATGAAGTGTTGTGTGTGGAGGAACCTTGGAACAACATGGATAGAGGAAAAGAAGTAGAATGGAATTGTGTACTATCAAAAAGGGAAACTTCTTTAACTCTTACTCTTTTTACTATTCTTACTTTACACAATAATAATAGTGAAAAAATAAGTTCTCAAGACCTTAGGTCTTGGAATGTGTTGGAAAATAATAAGTTAGAAACCTTGTTTGATTCTTTTAATGGTTATTTTTTTAGGTGGAAGGAGGAACCTAAGAAGGAGGGACCATCAAAAAGTCCTATACCTAAAAGAAGCTTTCTAATATCACCACACCTTAATGAGAAACTAGGAATCATTTGGAAATTCTATCATACCAAGAAACAACATTTATATGATTTCCTTTATTCTCTTGATTGTGTTAATAAAATGAGTTGGAAATACACTTGATAAGGTGTGTTTGATTTTTGACCCGGGAGGAGTTTTATTGTTGGTGGAGCTCAAGTCATCTTGGGGACAAGTTGACCATAAGAAGGAGGGTTTGATAGAGGATCATCTCCAAAAGCCCAACCAAACTCTCCAAGCTTACTTTTCAATTTTGGGCTTCTAATAAAATTCGCTGCTAATTTTAGTATCTGACCAGTTTTAGTATTCAGACCATAACTCGAGCTACACAACTCCAACTGAGGCGTTCTTGGTGCCAAATTAAAGAAGACTTCAAGGGATACAAAATCTATGAAGACACCAAAGCCCAGTTCGAACTGCAACTAGTTGTAAAATGAGCTTGAAGTTAGCGTTAGAATGCTTCCAGGAATTTTCAGCGAAATGTTTTAATGTTTAGGCTTATTAGTAGTTTTCCTTCAACCATGTAATTGTTTTAAGGATTTAATTTTGGCCTAAACTTGTAATAAACAAAGAATTAGTGACCATTAGATGAGGATCTACATCCAAGGGTGGAGGATTGATCCTTGTTCTCCAAGTTAATCAAACTTGCGCCACAAGCTTCCTTCGGTGGCCATTAGATTAGAATCTAATCCAATGGTGGACATTTGTTCCTTGCTTAGCAAGCTAGCTCCACACCTTAGTAGTATAAATAGGATTTCCTTTGTAATTCAAACACTTTTGATAAAATTTTTGAATATTGAATTAAGCTAAGAGCTTATTCTTTAAGAGTATTCTCTCTTGTATTCTTGTGAAGAACCTTGAATCTCATCAATGGCTTCCTTGTCCATTGTGGCGGTTCCACCTCTAGCTTATTGGCACTTGCCATGGCGCTTCCATCTCTAAACTCAATCTATTTTCTATTTTCTTTTCAACTTTGATTCCGCTTCTTCTTCCTCACACCGTGAGCTTCTTCTTCATTTTCTTCCAAGTCTCCATTGAAGCATGAAGATCCGAGTACATGAAGCTATTCTCCTTGAGGATTGCATCAAGAGCTCTCCTAGGGTTTCTTCTAAGAACCTTGAATCTTATCATGGATCCATGATCCAAGTGGCGATTCTCCAACCAAGCTTATTGGGTGCTTCATCCATGGCGCTTACCACATTTCTTCCTTCTTCCATTTTTGATTTCTTTCTTCCCCCTTTTGTGTTGACCATGAGCTATCATTGCTATATATTGAGTTATTCCGATGTTTAAGAGTGATTGAACATTGGTGAATGAAGATTGGGCACCCTTTTGCTTATCCATGAAGATCACTTCCAAGTTCCTTATGGGTTTGCATCAAATTTGGTATTAAGAGCTTGTTCTTCACCTAGTTGTTCTTCACTTGTGGTATTGAGTCTAGCTCCTATCTTTTTTATTTCAATTTTTGATTCAATTGAATTTTTTTTGAGTTTATTTTGTGTGTCTTGGCTGTCCAATAAATAGAAGAGATGTTCTGACACTCATGGTAGATCATATATGGCTTATTTTACATGCTAGACATATTCTAGTCAATAACCCCCATGTGTTTGATGAATTTTCTCAATATGTATTTTGAGTCACTTTGCTGGAATTTGATTCCCCTGCATTATATTTGGCTTAATTAGTGCTTATATGTTTGATTACTATGTGCATTGCTCATTATAAATTCAAGTTACCACTACCATGTATTTACCTTGCTTGTTAGCAAAGTTTGACTTGACTTGCTTGAGTATTTGAGCTTATACTTGGACTGTCCAGCAAAGAATATCCAAAAAAAAAAAATATAGAAAAACAAAAGAAAAGAAAAGAGCAAGAGAAAATATTCAAAGAAAAGAGTCAAAGAAAAATTCAAGAAAAGAAAAATACAAGAAAAGAAGTTTGAAGAAAATTTGAGTGAAGAATTAGTAGCTCTTGTTAGTTCATTAAACACCCACAAATTTATTTTCCATGATCATTTTGGCATCATTACTCATTAGGCTCAAGCATCATATTCACAAATTGGATCAAATTTGCTAATAGTATGATAATTTAACTTGTGGTGTGCTTTGCATGTGCCTATATATATAGGCCCTGTTTTGCCCTGTATTTTGACCTCTGTTTTGTGGCTGCCCTGCACCTATTTTGAGCTTATATTGTCCCTTAAATTCATCAAGAACAACCCCCACAAATTCGTGACAAATTGGACAAATTCCAGTTTTAAAGTGTTGTTTTACTCCATTTTATTTGTAGTATCTAGACTAGCCATTGTCTCATATAAATTCTCCTTTAGAGTAGCTAAATTTTCTTCATTAAGTGTCTTTTTATTGCTTGTCTTCTTTGTCTTCCTAATAGTTTTGTCTTGAGTATTTATCTCCTTTGAATTTCCTTAAGCTTTTTGGCTGAATTGTTCCTCTTTCACTTGGATAAAATTGGAATTGATAATTTATAAAGGTTTCTCAAGAAACTTTAAGTGAGAATTTAGAGGAAAAAGGCTAGAGAGTACATCATAGAAAAAGCCTCTAAAGAGTGTACACAAGAGTGTTGAGTGGAAACACTTTGTAAAGTGGAAATATTCTTTTCTCTTATATTATTTTTGCTTCTAACATCTTCCTTGCAGCAATGGATAACTCCCCAAGTGTGGGTAATGATTTATCTCCTAGAACCCAAAAGGTTATAAATTCCATGATGGAGAAATTCATTCACCTACAACACAACCTAAAGAATGAGCTTCAAGAGAGTTTGAATGAGGTTAGGGATGAGAGAAATACATGGTTTAGGGAAGAAAAAAATAAGAGTATTGAGTTTGAAAGAAGGGTGAGAAAGGAGTATCATGAGAGAAGAGAGAGAACCTTGAGAGAAAATCATAAGAGAAGAGAAAGGGAAGAGCATGGAAGAAGAAGAGGAGTGAATAGAGGGAGTGGAAGTGAAAGGAAAAGGCAAAAGGGAAACCATTATTTACCTTGGAAAAGTGGTGGGATAAGTAAGTATGATGAAGAGTATGACTTTGGAGCCTTTGATAAAGAGAGGAGAGGAAAGGAAAGGCATGACCAAAACACATACCATAGTAGAAATCCACACACACCTAGAAGGGTCTTTGGTGATGATGAACTAAGAGTTAGGAAGGAAAATAAGATATTTGAATGTGAGTTTAAGGAGAGAAAAAACTAGAGTGGAAATAGAAAATCAAAGAGTTTACACTAATTTAGTAAAGGAATTTGACAGGCTAGAAAGAGAAGACCATGAAAGGAGAAAAAGAAAAGAGAGAATTTTGAGAGAGGAAAAAGAGTTGAGGGAAAAAGAGCTAAAAGAGAAAGAGTTGAAAGAAAAGGAGTTGAAAGAACAAGAGAGGAAAGAAAGAAAATTGAGACATGAGCAAGAGAAGGAATCGTGTGATATTTTAGTTGTTTGTACTAATCCTTACTTTATTTTTGATAATTCTCATTTGAAGGATGATGTAAAAATGACACCAAAGGAAGAAATACAAGACAACAAATTTTTGTGTGAGGATGTGAAAGAGACCGAACTCAAAGCACATGGTGAAGTTGTTTGTGACATTCCTTATAAGAATCCTTTTACCTTAGTACCTAGTGATGAATTGTCTATAAAGTTTCCATGGAGCACACATCATGAAGAAAATGAAGAACCCATGGAATTGGAGCAACCACTAGAGAAGATTTGCTCGTCACTTGATACTGTTTTTACTTCTAATAAAGATGAGGTTGCACTAGAGTCTTATGGCTTTAAGCCTTGGACAACCATTGAGATTGAGAATTTACAATTTTTGGTTGTGCCTTTTGACCATTGTTTTCATGATGTTGAAATTTGTTTTAAGTTATTGGAAGAACCTAAGAAGGAGGGCACACCACAAAGTTCCACACCTAGTGAAGAAATATGGATTAAGGAACAAATATCAACACAGATTGAGAAAGGAGGAGAAACTCTTAAGAGTTTTGGTTATACCATAAATGAACATTTCAATTTCTTCTTTCCTTTTTTAAATAGTGTTGTTGATATGAATAGGATATACACTTTGCTATTAAATATAAAATTTGATAGGGTGTGCTTGATCTTTGATCCAGGTGGTCTTTTATTGTAGGTAAGAACCTAAGGCAACTTGAGGACAAGTTGGACACAAGAAGGAGGGTTTGATGGAGGACCATCTCCAAAAGCTCAACAAACTCTTTAACCTTACTTTTTAATAAATTGAGCTTCTAATAAAATTCGTTGTTATTTTTGGTGCCTGACAATGTTTAGTATTTAGGGCATAACTCGAGCTACACAACTCTAATTTAGTTCGTCTTGGTATCTTTTTAAAGCTGACTTAAAGGGCTACAAAATATATGAAGACATCAAAGGAGGAAATGCATCTAGAAGGAAATGGAGCTTGAAGTTAACGTTTGGATACTGTTAGAATGTTCTAGCGAGGTGCTGACCAGCTTTAGTATGTCGAGCATAACTTGGGCTACACAACTCCAATTAAGTTCTTCTTAGTGGTATTTAAAAGATAACTTAAAGGGCTACAAATTCTATGAAGACACCAAAGCCCAGTTCGAACTGAATTTATGAGTAAACGGAGCTTGAAATTAATATCTGGAAGCTTCCAAGATTTTTCAGCGAATTAATTAAGTGTTTAGGCCTATTAGTTTCTTTCAATTATGTATTTTTTTTAAGATTTGAATTTAGGCCTTGTAATTGTAAAGTGTGCTCAGCCTAGGGTGCCTCTCATCTCACCATTGATCACTCATTTCATCCTAGGGTGGAGAACATTTCAGATTTCTAACATTAGGCCCATTGCACTTTCATTTAAGTTGGTCAACTTTCTCATTGTACTCATTTTGGTCATTTATGAAAAGAGAATTTCTAAGACTAAAGTCTTGAGAAAAGGAGAGAGCTCTCCTAAGGTTTCTTCCAAGAACCTTGAATCTTATCATGGATCCATGATCCAAGTGGCGATTCTCCAACCAAGCTTATTAGGTGCTTCATCCATGCCGCTTACCACACTTCTTTCTTCTTCCATTTTTGATTTCTTTCTTCCCCCTTTTGTGTTGACCATGAGCTATCATAGCTATATATTGAGTTATTCCGCTGTTTAAGAGTGATTGAACATTAGTGAATAAAGATTGGGCACCTCTTTGCTTATCCATGAAGATCATTTTCAAGTTCCTCATGGGTTTGCATCAACTCTAAGTGTTAAATTCGTGAAGATCATGTCATTGCCTTCATGGGTTTGCATCACAAAGACTCTAGACAAAACTAATAGGAGTTAAAGAAGACAAGCAATAAAAGGACACTCTGATGTAGGAACATCTCAAAGGATTACTAGAAGCATTGAAAGGAAGAAGTGGGAAAGTTCCAAGACATGGCACAACCTCAATCAAGCCATAGTTTAGGACTTAGTTTTTGTAATATGCTTGTAAACTTGTTTGAATAATTCTTCTAAGTGTGTACTTGTGTAAGGCCTTGTTAGTGAGCCAAAAAGAGCTCACAGCCAAGCTTGTTCTTTTAGTTTGAATGCTTTAAATTTGTGTTTAAGATGCCTAGCTTAAGGATGCAAGTAAGGAATTAATGAGGCACTAAAATTCACCTAAGAATTTCAAGTTAAATTTGATTTTAATTAGAAATTCTTTTGTGAATCCAAGAGCTTTGGTTTAAGTAGAGTTCTTGCTTAAGTGTTGATCTATGTCTCCACTTAAGAAAGAATCTCCACCCTAGATCTCTTAAAGCCCTTCAAGGGTTTAGATCAAAGATGGGTGACATGTCACTTGAAAGTGACATGTAACTTAAACTAGTTACTCATTAATTAGTTAGTTGTTTACCTTAAGCCTAGGTTAGTTTTGGTTAGTTAGTTTAGGTATGGTTAGGATTAGTTTAGCTTGTTTTCCAAGTAGCTTAGGGTCTATAAATACATGTAAAAACGAAATTGTAGGAACTTTTGATATTTTGATAAATGAAAGAGCTTTGAGCTTTTCTTAAGAGAGGATTCTCTTGTCTTGCTTAGCAAGGTATCTTGGATCTTATCAATGGATTCCATCCTACATTGTGGCGGTTCTCCCTAGGCTTATTGGCTTGCCATGGCGCCTACCCTCACCATTCCTCACCCCCTTCACCTTTTCTTTTTCGGTCTTCCCTTCCACCATTGAAGCTTTGACCGAAAGCTTCCTTTAGCTTGTCTTGGAATGCATTGAAGAAGCTAGATTGGGCAATATCAATGGCTCTTTGGAATCTCTCTAAGGAGGCCTCTATCAAGTGGTATAATGAGCTTGTTATCTTCTTCAATGGGTCATCTTCAACCGGTTAGTAATGGGTTTCCTATGTTTCCATAGTTTTCTTTGAGTTTTCAATGTTCCATGTCTTCTTTCTGTAGCTTAGTCTTAGTTTCCTTGAGTTGTCTTCATTTTGTTCGGTTGGTTTGTGTCTAAGCATGCTTTTCTTCTTTCTTTCTTCTTCAAACCGTGGGTTTGAGTGTCCATGCATGCTTGTCTTGAAGTTTTACCCATAGTTGCTTTAGCTTCCATAACAAGATTCATGGTTCTAGAGTAACTTCCTCTGTAAGCTTCTTTGTTTGATTTGTTTTCTTGTAGTTTTGTTTAGTCCTTTGTGTTTTCTTTTCCATAACCATGAGTAGATGTATGTTGCTGCACCATTGATGATGTGGGTTTCAAGTTTTTACATGGGTTTCAAGTGGTAGAAGAAACTTCTAGTGTAAGACTCACATGTACATGCTTGTAATAGCTTCTAGAGCACTCTTTAGGTCCAATTTGTGTATAACCTTGTGAATTTCATTTTGGGTTGTGGAAAATTGAACTTGGAGGTTGCTCTTCTTCATCTTACGGTTTCGGTCCAGCCATACTTAGTGTGTGAAAAAATACAAAAATCAAAATAAAGAAAAGAAACAAGTGAAAAAAAAAAGAGGAGAAAAAGTAGTGGTGAAAAGAAAAGTGTATGGGTCCAAAAGAGTATCAATTGAGTAAGGACCATACAAAAACAAAATCAAAAGAACAAAAAACAGCAAGAGAAGATTTGAAAAGTGAAAAGAATTGGGCAATAAACACACCCTTGGACCTTGTTTTGAGCACACATCACCCAAGTTGAATTTCTAGTACCTTTGTTTTGGACTTGAGTGTGTAGTTTTGAATTGGGTGTAATTTTCACTTTGTACTTGTACTGCACTTGCTGGATTTTGATGTTGCCATGTCTATATGAACCTTATTGTGCAATTGGATTGAATTTTAAGAAGGCTAGACAATTATAGAACATAGTTGTAATTCGGTCGCTAATCGGATTTCTAGCAAATCCATCGCTAAATTTTGGTGTGTTTCGGTGGCTAAATTGATTTGCTTGGTTGCTGTCCAGTTTTGGTGCTCATGGTGTTGCTCTCGGTTTGGAATTAATTTCTATAGCAAATATATGTTCTTTGCTACCCTTATATGTGCCTTTGTCTCATCAAAATTCTTCCACATTTGAGTAGCCCTTTCTTTCAATTTTGAGCTTTTATTGCTTGTCTTCCTTGGATTCCTAGTTTTGTCTTTGAGTATTTGTATCTTTGGACTTCTTAAGCCTAGCTAGGGTGTTGTTCCTCTTTCACATTGGCTTGGTAAGAACTTGATAATTGATTTGAGAATAACTTCTAAGTGAGAACCAAGAGATAGAGAGGAAAAAGGCAAGAGAGTATCATTAGAGAAAAAGCCACTAAGTGTGAAACACGAGAGTGAGTGGAAACACTTAGAGAGTGGTGAGGTTCTTTTATTTGCTTTATATTTCTTGTGTACTAACCCCTTTTTGCAGCAATGGCAAGTTCTCCAAGGGTAGGAAATGAGTACTCACCTAGAACTCAAATGTTCATGGAGAGGATGATGGAAAAAATGAACCAAATGCAAGTTACCTTGAGGGAGAGTGTGCAAGAGGGGATAAATCAAATAAGGGAAACACATGAGAGGGAGAGACATAGTAGGAATGAGGGTGATAGGAAGAGTAGAAGAGGGAGTGAAAGAAGTGATAGAGAAGAAAATGAGAGAGGAGGTGGTAGTAGGAGAGGGTCATCAAGGAGAGAGCATGAATCCTCTATTGGTAGTGATGGTGGGAGCCTTAGAAATGATGATGCCTATGCCCATGACCAATATAACCGTGAGAGAAGAGGTGGTAGAGCGGCTGGCCGTGAGGGAGAAAGGGGCAACCATAACTATAAAAGGCATTACCATGAGGAGAATAATAGATTTATGAAAGAATGTTGAAAATCATAATTCCTAAGTTCAATGGAAGTGGTGGGGTCGATGCTTACTTGGATTGGTCCATGAAGGTGGATCAAATTCTTACTAGTTATCCTATGTTGAGTGAGGAAAGGAAGCTACACCTTGTGACCTTAGAGTTTGAAGAATATGCCTTGGTGTGGTGGAATCAAATGGAAACTAGGCATGTATACTTGAGTAGAGAATCACTTCTTGGGAGGGCTTGAAACATGCCTTGAGAGAAAGGTTTGTGCCTCCTACTTACATGAGGGATCTACATAATAAATTGCAAAGACTCATACAAGGGCCTAGAAGTGTACAAGATTACTTCAAGGACCTAGAGATGACGATGCTAAGAGCCCAACTAGAGGAGAGTTTGGAAGCTACTATGGCTAGATTTGTCCATGGGTTGAATAAAGAAATACAAGATGTTCTTGAGCTTCAAAAGTATTCAAACTTGGAGGAAGCCATCCATTTGGCCGAGAGAATTGAGGCCCAATTAAGAAGGAGAAATAGCTTCAAAAGAGTTTCCTCATCCAACTCATCAAGTTGGAAGGGCAAGAGCAAAAGAGACTACTCACCCAAGCCTAAAACAAGGCTTGACCGAGAGCCCCCTAAACCAAAAGAGGTAACTTCTTCATCTAATACTTTTAAATCAAGTAACATTAAATGTTTTAAATGTTTAGGGAAGGGACACATAGCTTCACAATGCCCAAACAAGAAGGCTATGTTTCTAAGGCAAGATTGTGAGATTACAAGTGAAAGGTCCAATGCCTCCTCAAGTGAAGAAGAAGGCCTAAGTGAAAGGAGCTCTACTTCTAGCCAAGAGGCCGAGGAAGGTGACCTACTAATGGTAAGAAGATTACTTAGTGCATGCCATGATATGGATGATAGTCAAAGGGAGAACATATTTCATTCAAGGTGCAAGGTAAAAGACCAAACTTGTTCTCTTATTATTGTTGGTGGCTTATGCACTAATGTTGTGAGTGAAAGGTTAGTCTCTAAACTTAACTTGAAAACTATTCCTCACCCTAAGTCTTATAGATTACAATGGTTAAATGAGAGTGGAGAGGTTAAAGTTGATAGACAATGTATGCTTAACTTTTCTATTGGTAAGTATAGTGATAGCGTATTATGTGATGTAGTTCCTATGGAGGCTACACATTTACTTCTTGGTAGGCCATGGCAATTTGATAGGAATGTGATTCATGATGGCCTTGCTAACACTTACTTATTTTCTTTTGAAGGTAGAAAAGTACTCTTGAAGCCTCTATCTCCAAGGGAAGTGTGTGAGGATCAATTTAAAATGAGACTCAAGAGGGCCCAAGACCAAGAGAAGCCTTTGGCTGAGACACCCAAGCCAAGCAAGGTTTTGGCCGAGAAGCCTCCCAAAGGTAAAGGTGATGCAAACCCATGAGAAACTTGTAAGGGATCTTCATGAATAAGCAAAGGGGTGCCCCAATCTTCATTCACCAATGTTCAATCACTCTTAAACAGCGGAATAACTCAATATATAGCAATGATAGCTCATGGTCAACACAAAAGGGAAAAGAAAGAAATCAAAAATGGAATGGAGTTTAGGAGATGGAAAACGCCATGAACATGAAGTTCAATAAGCTTGGTAGAAGAATCGCCACTTGGATCATGGATCCATGATAAGATTCAAGGTTCTTTGAAGAAACCCTAGGAGAGCTCTCTCCTTTTCTCAAGACTTTAGTCTTAGAAATTCTCTTTTCATAAATGACCAAAGTGAGTACAATAGAAATGTTGACCAACTTAAATGAAAGTGCAATGGGCCTAATGTTAGAAATCTGAAATGTTCTCCACCCTAGGATGAAATGAGTGATCAATGGTGAGATGAGAGACACCCTAGGCTGAGCACACTTCACAATTACAAGGCCCAAATCCAAGTCTTAAAATAAATACATAATTGAAAGAAACTAATAGGCCTAAACAATTAAACAACTCGCTGGAAAATCCTGGTAGCATTCTAACGTTAACTTCAAGCTCCATTTCCTCCTAGATTCAATCCGAACTGGGCTTTTGTGTCTTCATATATTTTGTAGCCTTTTAAGTCAGCTTTCAAATGCCACCAAGACGAAATTGATTGGGGTTTTGTAGCCCACATTATGCTCAAAATACTGAACCTAGTTAGCAGCCCGCTGGAACATCCTGGCAGTATCCAAACATTACTTTCAAGCCTAATTTCCTCCTAGATTCAGCTAGAACTGGGCTTTTGTGTCTCATAGCTTTTGTAGCCCTGTAAGTTAGCTTTACAAAGACATCAAGAACAGCTAAATTGGAGTTGTGTAGCCCAAGTTATGCTCCGAATACTAAACCTGGTTAGACAGTCATAAACATAGCGAATTTTATTAGAAGCTCAATTTATTAAAAAGTAAGGTTGAAGAGTTTGTTGAGCTTTTGGAGATGGTCCTCCATCAAAAGGTGTCTTGAAAGTGAAACCGAGCAAGCCTAAGGGTAAGGATGAAATGAAAAGGAAAGAAAGCTTGCTTATTGAAAGTAAGGAAATCAAGAGGGAGTACTTGGTTAGAAAATCCATATTTTTATGCTTACCAAACTCTATTTCTTTGAGTTCTCCTCTTGTAGGTAACCTTGGAAGCAAGGAAAGCTTGTTGATGGAAAGACAATTAAAAGGGAAGTGTGAACTTTCTCTTAAATTTGATACTACCTTTGATTGTATTAATCCTTGCTTTGATTGTATTAACCTAAAGACTTCACGTTTGAGAATTCTTGTGGTTTAGGTCCAAGTAAAGAATTGTGCATCATGGAACCATGGAACAAGCCTTGTGGAGAGAAGGAAGTTCCTAGGAACTTCAAGCTACCTTTGGGAAAATCTTTCTTATCACTTACTTATCCTAATAGTTCCAATTTGCATGATATTACTTGTTTAACACTAGAATCTCAAGGCATTAGGCCTTGGGGAATACTTCAATTTGCTAAGTTGGAATTCTTGATTGTGCCTAATGATTGTTATCTTAATCATGTTGAATGTCCTTCTAGGTTGATGGAAGAGTTTAAGAAGGAGGGTGCAATGCAAATTTCTACACCTAGAAGAAGAATCCTAACTAAGAGTTCCAACCAACACATGCCCACACATGAAGAGATGCTAGTATCAACACAACTTGAAGTAGAAGCCCCAAAGAGCTTCTGTTATGCTTTGAAAAATAGAATAAGTTCTTCTTTTACTTTCTTAGATTGTGTTATTGATATTAGAAAACAAATTATCTTGTTGTTATATGATTGGAAAATAAATGACTTAGGTAAATCTAACAAATTAGAGGAGTGTTTGAATAGAAAGTATCATTTGCTTTTACATCTATGCAACCACTATAAGAAACAAATTTACCTATAATTTGCATCATATAATAACCAATGTAAAGAACCTTGTTTAGTCTTTGATCCCGGTGAAATGTGTTGGTAGGTCAAGACCAAGGTAATTTGGATCTTCCCATGGATTATGGAGGTAGTAATTCTTTTAATATAAGTGACCTTTCTTTGTTTGATGTAGGATCAAATGGATCGGATAACTTGGGGACAAGTTCAAGCAAAGAAGGAGGGTTTGATGTAGGAACATCTCAAAGGATTACTAGAAGCATTGAAAGGAAGAAGTGGGAAAGCTCCAAGACATGGCACAACCTCAATCAAGCCATAGTTTAGGACTTACTTTTTGTAATATGCTTGTAAACTTGTTTGAATAATTCTTCTAAGTGTGTATTTGTGTAAGGCCTTGTTAGTGAGCCAAAAAGAGCTCACAACCAAGCTTGTTCTTTTAGTTTGAATGCTTTAAATTTGTGTTTAAGATGCCTAGCTTAAGGATGCAAGTAAGGAATTAATGAGGCACTAAAATTCACCTAAGAATTTCAAGTTAAATTTGATTTTAATTAGAAATTCTTTTGTGAATCCAAGAGCTTTGGTTTAAGTAGAGTTCTTGCTTAAGTGTTGATCCATGTCTCCACTTAAGAAAGAATCTCCACCCTAGATCTCTTAAAGCCCTTCAAGGGTTTAGATCAAAGATGGGTGACATGTCACTTGAAAGTGACATGTAACTTAAACTTGTTACTCATTAATTAGTTAGTTGTTTACCTTAAGCCTAGGTTAGTTTAGGTATGGTTAGGATTAGTTTAGCTTGTTTTCCAAGTAGCTTAGGGTCTATAAATACATGTAAAAACGAAATTGTAGGAACTTTTGATATTTTGATAAATGAAAGAGCTTTGAGCTTTTCTTAAGAGAGGATTCTCTTGTCTTGCTTAGCAAGGTTTCTTGGATCTTATCAATGGATTCCATCCTCCATTGTGGCGGTTCTCCCTAGGCTTATTGGCTTGCCATGGCGCCTACCCTCACCATTCCTCACCCCCTTCACCTTTTCTTTTTCGGTCTTCCCTTCCACCATGAAGCTTTGACCGAAAGCTTCCTTTAGCTTGTCTTGGAGTGCATTGAAGAAGCTAGATTGGGCAACATCAAGGGCTCTTTGGAATCTCTCTAAGGAGGCCTCTATCACACTCAATGAAGAAAAATTAGCTACTCAAAGGGGAAACTAATTAATGAGATAATGCAAACCCATGAAGCTATGGTGTGTGCTCCACAGATTCAACACCTTGAATGCCCAATCTTCAATTCACCAAGTGATCCTCACCCAAGATTAAGAGAAGCTTGCGGAAAGACTTGGTGGTTAAGCTAGTATTTGGGTTTGAAACCAAAGGAAGAAGAAATCAAAAATGGAAGGAGAACTAGAAGGTGGTAGCGCCATGATTCATTGAATCAATAAGCTAGGTAGATGAATCGCCACTTGAGTCATGGACCAAGATAAGATTCAAGGTTCTTTGAAGAAACCCTAGGAGAGCACTCCCTTTTCTCAAGACACAAGTCTTAGAAATTCTATTTCATTCAATATTCAAAAATGAGTCCAAAGTTGGAAAATGCCTAAGTTATAATGTGATAACCGTGAGCTATTCTAACCACATGATCCTTGATGGATTGATCAAGTGATGCTAGGCACCCCTCACTTGATCAATTCAGTAAGGATCTAGACTTAAATGAGATCATAAGGTCCAAGACACATCTAAGTAGTGATGATCATGGATCAATTAAGATAGAATTCTATTCCTTGGATTAGAAGCTAATCCAAAGGCTAGAATGTCTTCTTAGATGAGAGTCAACATTTTAGAAACTTGATTATGTTATGATCAAGTGGTGGAAATTTAAATGAAGTTAGTGGCAATTCACTAATTCTCTCTCCTAATCCATCCACTCTTTTTTAGGAGAGTGTAATATGTAACTCCCCCCTCTTATTTACTTATTTTACTTATATTTTGTAATTTAAAGTGGTTAATGATGTAGTAGATAAAAGAGAGATTTAGAAAACAACACTTTTATTACATAAGTTTTAAAGTTCATTACAACCAGATTACATAACTTTGTCCTATTATTATTTTACATAACTACCTTTCTACTATCTTAGAACATTTACTCAACACTTCTACACGCAAAACATAGCAAGCATCTTCATAACAAGATAGTAGCAACAACCAGTGCAAAACAGTGACAACTTCTCAATCCTGCAAATCTGCTCCCTCGAACGTTGTTCGAGATCATCACAGGTGTTAAAAACACAAAGTGCAAGGGTGAGCTTTCCTTAAACAATGATCACAAACAATAATTTTAACTATAATAAAACTTTTGAAATTAAGTGAAACTATTCATAAAACAATCTAAAATATTCTTCAAGATTTCTTTTATAATATTTATTATTTTAAAACCTGTGTAAAAACACACCTTTAGTTAAAATCACAAATTAAGATAACTAACCACATTAAAACGAATAAGCCATTTATCACAATACATAATTTACCATGAATTCCACTGAATCATATATTCAATTAACACACAACCACTATTGTATGCTCCTAGTGCTATATGATGCATGCACCTCCACCATGCATTTTCACTCTTCACTCGAAATGCAATGTGGCGCCCTCCACTGAAAATAGTCTGAGGCATCTGATTCTCACTCTCAATCAGACCCACCAGAGGTAGACACTCCGTAATTTGTCGAGTTCCCTCAGTGTCCGGCAGGACCTCCCCCGCAACATGTGATCATCATGAGCAGGGCAATTTTCCCACCAAGAGAACCCCCCAGTCCACGGCATTCCACTCACTCAGACGGGAATCCGTGACTTACGGACTTGGTCTACTACTATCCAGTCATCAATGCAACATGTTCTAGGACCTTGAATTGTATAATGACCTTCATCATATTTTAAATATTGACCTTTCCACCAGGTCATCTTCATCTCACCTCATTCTAAGCATTGCCCATTCACCAAGCAATCTTAGAATATTGCCTCTCCACTAGGCATTTCTAATCGGTCATTAAACAATTCAAGTCCATCACCAATTTCATTCAATCATGCATGTCACCACTTACTCACATCCAACTCACCAAGTGATTGTATATCAAGCACAAAATCAGTCATCAAACAACAATATTACTATAAAGTAGTCATAGTATTCAGAGAAATAGTTGAAAGAGGAAAACAACTTCAAAATAATCTTTCAAAGGGTAAAGAAAGCGTAAACTTAAAGAATTAGAAGTAGTGTAAGAAAGATGAAGAAAAGAAACACCAAGAAACCAAAGAAAGATAATGAAAGTACCAAGGAAAGAGAGTGGAAGTACTAAGAACACAAAGAATAGAAAAGAAGGATAAGGAAAGATCCCCTTACTGCAAGAAACTAAAGAAAGATAATGAAAGTACCAACAAAACAAAGGATAGAAAAGAAGGATAAGGAAAGGTCCCCTTACTGGTTTCTCCTAGCTTCCTATATTCTTCCTCTACTTACGTGCTCCTTCCTTGGTTGGAGAGATTTCTTCCTAAGGTGGAGAAAGTATAGAAAGGTTTTTTGTAGAGAAGATAGTTTGAGAGAATGTAGGAGTATTCTTTGGGTTGTATCTTCATTTGAAACCTCTAAGCCCTATTTATAACCTTCCTAAGGCGGTCTTCTACGATAATTTCGGGCAGCTACAAGGTAATTTCGGCAACATAATTTCGGGTAGCTACGAATGTCGTCAAATCTCTGATCTTCGGCGACTAAAGTATGGCGGTTGCTACAGTAATGGGGGTGCTACAGTAATGTCGGCAACTACAGTGATGTGCTACAGTAATTTCAAAAATTCATAATTTTTTAATTATTTTTAAATTTCTTGAATGTTACAAAAAAACCTCTCTTAAACTATATTTAAATTTTTGGGATGTTACAATACTCCCCTCCTTTTTAAAAATTTCGTCTTCGAAATTTCCATTCCTATTTCATATCCTATTCTTCTATTTTACTTTTTAATTTCCAACTCCCAAAGTTCCTTTACTTTCAACTACTTTCTCTTAATATAATTTTAACTTATGTTTTGAAATCTATCTGTTACCCTCAACCTTACTATCCTTATATGCGAGACTATGATTTCCTCTTTTTCCACTTATAAATCCTCCTCATTTATTTTCACTAAGAGTTCTCTTTTCTTAATTCTTAAAATCAACTTCTCTTGGTTGGTATATAAGTTCATACTCTTACTCTTTTTCCTTATGGCTCCTATTAGATTCTTAAGGATTTTATTATTTCTATCTTACTTCATTCATAAATTCTTTAGTTATTCTTAAGGCTACTAACTTCATACTAACAGGAGTAAATTCACACGCAAGGTTGAAGTTCCTAAATTGCTCTATTAAATCCATCTTTTTGACCATTAAACTTGACATTGCTGTGGTCTTCCTACTTAAGGTGCCAACCACTACATTTTCTTTGTCTAGATTGCACTTAAGATTGAAACCATGATCTCTTAGAAATGTTATCCACCTTCCTTGCCTCATTTGGCTAAATAAACACTTAAAGACTATTGTGGTTACTAAATACCTCAAATCTTGTTCCAAGATAGGGTCACCATATTTTAAGCGCAAATACTACTGCAGCTAGTTCTAGGTCATGGGTTGGGTAGTTCCTTTCATGGTTTTTCAATTGTCTTGATGCATAGGCTACCACTTTTCCTCCTTGTATTAGTACTCCTCATAAACCTAGTTTAGAGGCATCACAATAAACCTCAAATGATTTAGTTGGAGTTTTGTAAGGTCAAAACAGGAGTAGTTAGTTTTTTTTTTTTTTTCCTAAAGGTTTGAAAACTTTGTTCACAATTGTTATTCCATACAAAAGCTTGGTCTTTTCTAGTTAAGGGTGTGAGGGCAAGGCTATCTTAGAGAAATCTATTATAAATCTTCAATTATATCCAAATATCCCTAGAAAATGCTTTATTTCTCACATCTTTTGTCTTTCCCTAGAACTACGTTTACCTTATGTAGATCTACCGCAAATTCCTCCTTGTGATATTACGTGTCCTAGAAACCGACTTCTTCTAACCAAAATTCACATTTGGACCATTTCTCATATAACTGTTGATCTTTCAAGATTTGTAATACCACTCTAAGATGTTTAGCATGTTCCTCTTTGGTTCTTGACTATACCAAAATATCATCTCTAAAAACTGTAACATCCCAAAAATTTAAATATAGTTTAAGAGAGGTTTTTATAACAGAGAGAAATATAAAAATAATTCAAAATTATGAATTTTTGAAATTACTGTAGTAAATAGTAAATTACTGTGTAAATAGTAAATTACTATGCAAATAGTTAATTATCAGTGCAAATAGTAAATTACTTAATGCAAATAGTAAATTACTTTGTACAAATAGTAAATTACTTGTGGTAAATAATAAAATTACTATGGTAAATAGTAAAATTCTTGGGTAAATAGTAAATTTACTTGTGGTAAATAATAAAATTACTGTAGTAAATAGTAAAATTACTGTAGTAAATAATAGAATCACTGAGGTAAATAGTAAAATCACTGAGGTAAATAGTAAAATTATTTGTAGTAGAATATTCTCGTGGAATATTCTTTGGAATATTCTCGTAGAATATTCTATATTACGTAGAATATTCTAGAAAATAGTACTTCTGGGAATTCTATAAATAGGGCCTAGGATTTCGGATGAGAAAACAAACTAAAGAACATTTCTATATTCTCTCAAGCTCTCTCTTAGGAAGAAATATCTCTAAAAGAGGAGCAAGTAAGTAGAGGAAGAGTATAGGAAGCTGGGAGAAACCTGTAAGGGGAGCTGTCCTTATCCTACTCTTCTATTCTTTGTTTTGTTGTTACTTTCATTATATTTCTTTAGTTTTTCGGATACTAAGGTGCGAAGAAAATTCTTAGTATGCTCTGTGGTTGCGGTTTTGTCCGATCTTCCACATCGGAAACGTATTATTCTTGTTACGAGGAAAAGTGTGGTACTTGTTTATTGGTTCTTGATGTTTCCTTGATAATTCTTGGTGTTTCTTGTTTCTTGGTTTCTTGATTTATTGGTGTTTCTTGGTGTTGATTTCATATCGAAATATGTCTGGTTTTGAGTTGGATATGAATAAGTGGTGACATGCATGGTTGCATGAAATTGGTGATGGACTTGAATTGCTTAATGACCAATTTGAAATGCCTAGTGGAGAGGCAATATTCTAAGATTGCTTGGTGAATAGGCAATGCTTAGAAGGTTTTGAAATGAATATGACCTAGTAAAGAGGTCAAGATTTAAAATGTGATAAAGGTCATTATACAATTCAAGGTCCTAGAGCATGTTGCATGATGACCGGATAGTAGTAGACCAAGTCCGTAAGTTAAGAATTCCCGTCAGTGAGTGGAATACCGTGGACTAGAGGGGTTCTCTTGGTGGGGAAATTGCCTCGCTCATGATGATCACATGTTGCGGGAGAGGTCTGGCTTCGGACACTCGAGGGAACTCGACAATTACGGAGTGTCTACCACCAATTGTCCGGAGGATGTGAGGACCGGATGCCCCAGGCTATTTTCGGGATGGCGCCACATTGCATGTTGAGTAAATAGGGAAAGTACATCGTGAGGATACATGCATCATATAGGAATAAGAGCATGCAATAGTGATTATGTGTTTTGATTGAATACATGATTATTGTGATAAATTACTGATTCGTATTATGGTTGATTGGTGGTTTTACCTTGTGAATTGAATTAATGGTTTGGACACAGGTTTTATATCAATAAATTACTATTTTTAAAGAAATTGAAGAATATTATATATGGTTTAAAGAATATTGGTTTTATGAATATTTTTCCTTATTTTAAAAAGTTTTACTATAATTAAAATTATTTGAGGATTAAGGAAAGCTCACCCTTGCAATTCTATTTTTACAGATTTGCAGGGTTAAGAAGTTGTCACTGGTTGTTGCTACTATCTTGTGTGAAGGTGCTTGCTATGTTTTGCGTGTAGAAGTGTTGGGTAGATATTCTAAGGTAGTAGAAAGGTAGTTATGTAAAATAATAAAAGGACAAAGTTATGAAATCTATTTGTAATGAACTTTAAATCTTATGTAATGAAAGTGTTGTTTCCTAAATCTCTCTTTTATCTACTATATCATTAACCACTTTAAATTACAAAATATAAGTAAAATAAGTAAATAAGAGGAGGGTGTTTCATTAGTGGTATCAGAGCAGGTCGAACCAGTTCGACTTGTGAGTTATGTGTCTGCTATGTTTTTGTTGTGCGAATTATTGTTTGCTTGTGTGCTTTGTGTGCTTGTTTGATTATTTGGTATGCTGTTAGTGAATGAATTGATTAATTGGTGTTTACTTGATTGGTTCTTGGATCACTTAATGAAAAAAATTAGTTTTAAGGTTAGTGACATGGCCTAGGATTAGATGTAGTTTAATCTATTAGGAATAGAAAGTAGCGGTTGAAAGAAGTTATAGAATTGTAGTTAAAGCCCTATGAGTTCTTACCTAAGTTTTTGATAAGAAGAGTAGGCTAAGAAGAAAAACGAAGAGTTTAGGAAAGGGAGTTGTTGTTGAACCTATAAAGGATGTTCCTACCAATTAAGACTAAAGATTTAAGGAGAAAATTAGACATAAAGATAACCCTCTCTAGAGATAAAATCAAAAGATATCCTCGATAACTTACCTATAATAGAAAACCCTTTTAAAAGTATTTTCCATAAAAGAGAACTCCCTTAGAAGAGAAAAAGATAGAAAATTTTAGAACCAAAATCAATATATGAAATTCTCCTTAAAAAGTAGCAAATCAAATAAAGAGGATCGAAAGTGAATCCTAAAGGAAGCCAATTTTAGGAAATGATCCCTTCGAAGGAGAAGTCGTACTAAGGATTAGAAAAACCTAAGAATATCACCAAAGTTAAAAGTCCTTAAGATAACTTCATAGGAAATGATTAGTAACCACCTACCTCTTATCCTAATACAAACCTTTTGACAATACTAAGATGCATTTAGAAGATATACTAGGATGATACAATAATGGTTGATGCATTTTGATGGTTAAAGAAACCTTAAAGAAGCTAGAAGGATTCGAAATCTGAGAGAGGAACTAGTATTTTTAAGGTAGAAAGAGTTTAGTTAAAGGAGGAATAAGTAGTAACCCAAGGAGGAATTAAAGTTGATACGCTTAGGAAGATTACCTAATGTTAAAGGATTAACCACCTTGACTCGAGAAGACTAAGTTTTGTATAGCATGACCAATAGTTTTAAAGAGGCACCAACAATATCAACTAGGGAAATCAAAGGTTGTAGGAAGAATATTCACCCTTGATGGAGTTAAGGCATCCAATACCAATAATCTAGTACAAGGTACATGCTCCATACATGGAATTATTTTACCGAGATAATTGACTCTGGTGCCACTCATTCCTTTATATCGTTTGATTGTGCTAAAAGGTTACAACTTCCACTATTTTTCTAGACATTGATAATAACTACCTCTACCCATCAGTTTGTTACAACCACCTATATCTGTTTAGATTGTCTTATAGAACTAGGTAACAAAACCTTCCTAGTTAACCTAGTTTGCCTACCTTTAAACCAAATTAATATTATCCTTGGAATGGATTAGTTATCTTCTAACTATGTCCTGATAGACTGTTTTAATAAAACCTTAATATTTTCGAATCTGAAGTAAGAAAGGATATTGAGATAATTTTTACCAACCAAGTGAAATAGGACATGAAGAAACATAATTAGGTATATATGATCCTTTCTAACCTAGAAGTAGAACAAAAGGTCACCTTCCATAATATACCTGTAGTACAGGATTTCTCTGAAGTATTCTCCGAAGAGAAAACCAACTACCACCTGAAAGGGAAGTTGAATTTTCTATAGACCTGATACCTGGGACTGGACTAATTTCTATTGCGCCCTATAGGATGTCACCCTTAGAACTAGCAGAGCTAAAGAAACAAATAGAAGAACTATTGAAGAAACAGTTTATTAGACCTAGTGTATCACCTTGGGGAGCACCCGTACTCCTAGTAAAGAAGAAAGATGGAACTATGAGACTTGGTGTAGATTATAGACAACTAAATAAGGTAACCATTAAGAATAAGTACCCCTTACCAAGGATAGATGATCTTATGGACCAACTAGTAGGAGCTTGTGTATTTAGTAAGATTGATCTAAGATCTGGATATCACCAAATAAGGGTAAAAGCTGAAGATATCCCTAAAACGGCTTTTAGTACCCGATATGGACACTATGAGTACATGGTTATGCCCTTTGGCGTAACTAATGCACCCGCGGTATTTATGGATTACATGAATAGGATATTTCAACCATACTTGGATAAATTTGTGGTAGTATTTATAGATGACATTTTGGTATACTCAAGAACCAAAGAGGAACATGCTAAACATCTTAGAGTGGTATTACAAATCTTGAAAGATCAACAGTTATATGCAAAATGGTCCAAATGTGAATTTTGGTTAGAAGAAGTTAGTTTCCTAGGACATGTAATATCACAAGGAGGAATTGCAGTAGATCCACATAAAGTAGACGCAGTTCTAAAATGGGAAAGACCAAAAAATGTGACAGAAATAAAGAGTTTTTTAGGATTAGCTGGATATTATAGAAGATTTATAAAAGATTTCTCCAAGATAGCTTTGCCTCTCACAACCTTAACTAGAAAAGGCCAAGCTTTTGTATGGAATAACGATCGTGAACAAAGTTTCCAAACCCTTAAGAAAAAACTAACTACTTTGCTCTGTTTTGACCTACCAAACCCAACCAATCGTTTGAAGTCTATTGTGATGCCTCTAAACTAGGTTTAGGAGGAGTGCTAAAGCAAGGAGGAAAAGTGGTGGCTTATGCATCAAGACAATTGAAAAACCATGAAAGGAACTACCCAACCCATGACCTAGAACTAGTCAAAGAAGTATTTACGCTTAAAATATGGCGACACTATCTTTTTGGAACAAGATTTGAGGTATTTAGTGATCACAAAAGCCTTAAGTATTTATTTAGCCAAAAGGAGTTAAACATGAGACAAAGAAGGTGGATGGAATTTTTAAAAGATTATGATTTTGATCTTAAGTACCATCCAGGCAAAGTAAATGTAGTAGCTGATGCATTAAGTAGAAAGACCATAACAATATCAAGTTTAATGGTTAAAGAGATGGATTTAATAGATCAATTTAGGAACTTCAACCTTGCATGTGAGTTTACTCCCGTTAGTATTAAGTTAGGAGCCTTAAGAATAACTAATGAATTTATGAATGAAATAAGACAAAACAAGAAATGGATCCTTTTCTTAATAATCGATTGAAGCCATAAGAAAAGGAGAAAATAGTAACTTCAATATTGGAGTTGATGGAATTTTAAGATTTCAAAATAGAATATGCATACCTAATATATTGGAACTTAAGAAGGTAATCTTAGAGGAAGGACATAAAAGTAAGCTTAGTATTCACCCCGGTGCCACCAAGATGTATAAGGACCTCAAGACCTGTTTTGGTGGCCTAAAATGAAGAAAGAAGTGAACGAATTTGTATATGCATGCTTGGTATGTCAAAAGGCTAAAATCGAACACCAAAAACCTTCAGGAATGCTGCAACCCTTAGAAATACCGCAATGGAAGTGGGATAGTATCTTTATGGATTTGTAGTAGGATTACCAAGAACTTCAAAAGGAACAGATTCTATTTGGGTAATAATAGATAGGTTAACCAAATCCGCTCATTTTATCCCAATTAATGTAAGGTATTCATTAGAAAAACTAGCCAATTTATATATAAGTGAAATAGTACGATTACATGGTGTACCCACAAGCATAGTTTCAGATAGAGATCCTAGATTCACTTCTAGATTTTGGGAAAGTTTGCAGGAAGCATTAGGAACAAGGCTAAAACTAAGTTCTCGCCTATCACCCTCAAACAAAGATGGACAAACCGAAAGAACTATTCAATCCCTAGAAGATTTATTAAGGGCATGTATTTTGGAATATAAAGGAAATTGGGATAGCCATCTACCCTTAATAGAATTCACATATAATAATAGTTACCACTCTTCAATTGGAATGGCCCCATATGAGGCATTATATGGAAGAAGATGTAGGACACCTCTATCTTTGGGTAGAGCCAAGATCACATAACCTTAGGACCTGAAATAATACAACAAACTACCGAAAAGATTAAACTAATCCAAGAGAAGATGAGAGCAGACAAAATAGGCAAAAATGCTACTATGATGATCGAAGGAAGGACCTTGAGTTCGAAGAGGGGGATCATGTATTCGTAAAAGTAACACCTTGACCTGGAGTTGGCGGGGGCTCTCAAATCCCGCAAACTCACACCTCGTTTCATAGGACCTTTCCAAATTCTCAAAAGGTTGGACTCGTAGCCTATCAAATTGCATTACCACCTACTCTGTCAAATCTTCATAATGTCTTTCATGTATCTCAATTGAAAAAGTATATCCATGATCCTTCACATGTGGTGGAACTTGACGATGTTCAAGTAAAAGAAAACCTCACGTTTGAAACCCGACCTTTAAAGATCGAGGATAAGAGGATCAAGTTCCTGAGAGGAAGAGAAATTCCCTTGGTCAAGGTTATTTGGAAAAACGGAGCAAGTGAAGAGGTTACATGGGAATTGGAAGATCAAGTGAAAAGCTACCCCAATTATTCCAATAAAGGTAAATTTCGAGGACGAAATTTTTTAAAAAGGAGGGGAGTATTGTAACATCCCAAAAATTTAAATATAGTTTAAGAGAGGTTTTTATAACAGAGAGAAATATAAAAATAATTAAAAATTATGAATTTTTGAAATTACTGTAGTAAATAGTAAATTACTGTGTAAATAGTAAATTACTATGCAAATAGTTAATTACTGTGCATATAGTAAATTACTGTGCAAATAGTAAATTACTGTACAAATAGTAAATTACTGTGGTAAATAATAAAATTACTGTGGTAAATAGTAAATTTACTGTGGCAAATAGTAAATTTACTGTGGTAAATAATAAAATTACTGTGGTAAATAGTAAAATTACTGTAGTAAATAATAGAATCACTGAGGTAAATAGTAAAATTACTGTAGTAGAATATTCTCGAATATTCTAGATATTCTATTCTGTAGAATATTCTATATTCTCGTAGAATATTCTCAGAAGAAATAAGTACCTTGGGAATTCTATAAATAGGGCCTAGGGATTTCAGATGAGAAAACAAACCAAAGAACATTTCTATATTCTCTCAAGCTCTCTCTTAGGAAGAAATATCTCTAAAAGAGGAGCAAGTAAGTAGAGGAAGAGTATAGGAAGCTGGGAGAAACCTGTAAGGGGAGCTGTCCTTATCCTACTCTTCTATTCTTTGTTTTGTTGTTACTTTCATTATATTTCTTTAGTTTTTCGGATACTAAGGTGCGAAGATAATTCTTAGTATGCTCTGTGGTTGCGGTTTTGTCCGATCTTCCACATCAGAACAGAATTATTCTTGTTACGAGGAAAAGTGTGGTACTGTTTATTGGTTCTTGATGTTTCCTTGATAATTCTTGGTGTTTCTTGTTTCTTGGTTTCTTGATTTATTGGTGTTTATTGGTGTTTCTTGGTGTTGATTTCATATCGAAATATGTCTGGTTTTGAGTTGGATATGAATAAGTGGTGACATGCATGGTTGCATGAAATTGGTGATGGACTTGAATTGCTTAATGACCGATTTGAAATGCCTAGTGGAGAGGCAATATTCTAAGATTGCTTGGTGAATAGGCAATGCTTAGAAGGTTTTGAAATGAATATGACCTAGTAAAGAGGTCAAGATTTAAAATGTGATAAAGGTCATTATACAATTCAAGGTCCTAGAGCATGTTGCATGATGACTGGATAGTAGTAGACCAAGTCCGTAAGTTACGGATTCCCGTCTGTGTGAGTGGAATACCGTGGACTAGAGGGGGTTCTCTTGGTGGGGGAAATTGCCCCGCTCATGATGATCACATGTTGCGGGGAGGTCCCGCCGGACACCGAGGGAACTCGACAATTACGGAGTGTCTACCACCAAGTGGGTCCGGAGGATGTGAGGACCGGATGCCCCAGGCTATTTTCGGTGGATGACGCCACATTGCATGTTGAGTAAATAGGAAAGTACATCGTGAGGATACATGCATCATATAGGAATAAGAGCATGCAATAGTGATTATGTGTTTTGATTGAATACATGATTATTGTGATAAATTACTGATTCGTTTTATGGTTGATTGGTGGTTTTACCTTGTGAATTGAATTAATGGTTTGGACACAGGTTTTATATCAATAAATTACTATTTTTAAAGAAATTGAAGAATATTATATATGGTTTAAAGAATATTGGTTTTATGAATATTTTTCCTTATTTTCAAAAGTTTTACTATAATTAAAATTATTTGAGGATTAAGGAAAGCTCACCCTTGCAATTCTATTTTTACAGATTTGCAGGGTTAAGAAGTTGTCACTGGTTGTTGCTACTATCTTGTGTGAAGGTGCTTGCTATGTTTTGCGTGTAGAAGTGTTGGGTAGATATTCTAAGGTAGTAGAAAGGTAGTTATGTAAAATAATAAAAGGACAAAGTTATGAAATCTATTTGTAATGAACTTTAAATCTTATGTAATGAAAGTGTTGTTTCCTAAATCTCTCTTTTATCTACTATATCATTAACCACTTTAAATTACAAAATATAAGTAAAATAAGTAAATAAGAGGAGGGTGTTTCAAAAACTACCACAAATTGATCCAAATATGGTTGGAAAATCCTATTCATGTAATCCATAAATACTGCTGGTGCATTAGTTACACCAAAAGACATAACCATGTACTCATAGTGTCCATATAGGGTACTAAAGGCTCGTCCAGGGATATCTCCAACTTTTACCTTTATTTGGTGGTATCCAGACCTTATATGAATCTTGATATACACAATCTCCTACTAGTTGGTCCATAAGATCCTCTATCCTTGGTAAGGGGTACTTATTCTTAATGGTTACCTTATTTAGTTGTCTATAGTCTACACAAAGTCTCATAGTTCCATCTTTTTACTAGGAGTACGGGTGCTCCCCAAGGTGATACACTAGGTCTAATAAACTGTTTCTTCAATAGTTCTTCTATTTGTTTCTTTAGCTCTGCTAGTTCTAAGGGTGACATCCTATAGGATAGAAATTGGTTCAGTCCCAGGTATTAGGTCTATAGAAAATTCAACTTCCCTTTCAGGTGGTAGTTGGTTTATCTCTTCAGAGAATACTTCAGAGAAATCCTGTACTACAGGTATATTATCGAAGGTGACCTTTCATTCTACTTCAAGGTTAGAAAGGATCATATATACCTAATTGTGTTTCTTCATGTCCTATTTCACTTGGTTGGTAGAAATTATCTCAATATCCTTTCTTTCTTCAGATTCGAAAAAAAAATTAAGGTTTTATTAAAACGGTCTATCAGGACATAGTTGGATGATAACTAGTCCATTCCAAGGATAATATTAATTTGGTTTAAAGGTAGGCAAACTAGGTTAACTATGAAGGTTTTGTTACTTAGTTCTATAGGATAATCTAAACAGATATGGGTGGTTGTAACAAACTCATAGGTAGAGGTAATTATTATTAAATCAATGTCTAGAAAAATAGTGGAAGTTGTAACCTTTTAGCACAATCTATAGATATAAAGGAATGAATGGCACCAGAGTCAGATAGTACAAGTAAAGAAATTCCACGTACGTACCTTGTACTAGATCATTGATATTTGAGACCTTAACTCCATCAAGGGTGAATATTCTTCCTACAACCTTTGATTTCCCTAGTTGATATTGTTGGTGCCTCTTTAAAACTATTGGTCATGCTTATACAAAACTTAGTCTTCTCAAGTCAAGGTGGTTAATCCTTTAACATTAGGTAATCCTCCTAAGCGTATCGACTTTAATTCCTCCTTTAACTAAACTCTTTCTTCCTTAAAAATACTAGTTCCTTTCTCGGATTTTGAATCCTTCTAGCTTCTCTAAGGTTTCTTTAACCATCAAAATGCATCAACCATTATTGTATCATCCTAATATATCTTCTAAATGCATCTTAGTGTTGTCAAAAGGTTTGTATTAGGATAAGAGGTAGGTAGTTACTAATCATTTCCTATAAAGTTATCTTAAGGATTTTTAACTTTTGGTGATATTCTTAGGTTTTTCTAATCCTTAGTACGACTTCTCCTTCGAAGGGATCATGTCCTAAAATTGGCTTCATTTAGGATTTACTTTCGATCCTCTTTATTTGCTTTGTCACTTTCTAAGGAGAACTTCATATATTAATCTTAGTTCTAAAAATTTCTATCTTTTTCTCTTCTAAGGGAGTTCTCTTTTATGGAAAATACTCTTAAAAAGGTTTTCTATTATAGGTAAGTTATCGAGGATATCTTTTGATTTTATCTCTAGAGAGGGTTATCTTTATGTCTAATTTTCTCCTTAAATCTTTAGTCTTAGTTGGTAGGAACATCCTTTATAGGTTCAACAACAACTCCCTTCTCTAAATTCTTCGTTTTTCTTCTTAGCCTACGCTCATCAAAATCTTAGGTAAGAACTTATAGGGCTTTAACTACAATTCTATAACTTCTTTCAACCACTACTTTCTATTCCTATCTAATCCAAAGCCATGTCACTAACCCTAAAACTAATTTTTCATTGATCGAACCAAGAAGCAATCAAATAAACACTAATTAATCAATTCACTCACTAAAAGCACACCAAATAATCAAACAAGCACACAAAGCACATAAGCAAACAATCATTCACACAACAAAAACATAGCAGACACATAACTCACAAGTCGAACTGGTTCGACCTGCTCTGATACCACTAATGTAACTCCCCCCTCTTATTTACTTATTTTACTTATATTTTGTAATTTAAAGTGGTTAATGATGTAGTAGATAAAAGAGAGATTTAGAAAACAACACTTTTATTACATAAGTTTTAAAGTTCATTACAACCAGATTACATAACTTTGTCCTATTATTATTTTACATAACTACCTTTCTACTATCTTAGAACATTTACTCAACACTTCTACACGCAAAACATAGCAAGCATCTTCACAACAAGATAGTAGCAACAACCAGTGCAAAATAGTGACAACTTCTCAATCCTGCAAATCTGCTCCCTCGAACGTTGTTCGAGATCATCACAGGTGTTAAAAACACAAAGTGCAAGGGTGAGCTTTCCTTAAACAATGATCACAAACAATAATTTTAACTATAGTAAAACTTTTGAAATTAAGTGAAACTATTCGTAAAACAATCTAAAATATTCTTCAAGATTTCTTTTATAATATTTATTATTTTAAAACCTGTGTAAAAACACACCTTTAGTTCAAATCACAAATTAAGATAACTAACCACATTAAAACGAATAAGCCATTTATCACAATACATAATTTACCATGAATTCCACTGAATCATATATTCAATTAACACACAACCACTATTGTATGCTCCTAGTGCTATATGATGCATGCACCTCCACCATGCATTTTCACTCTTCACTCGAAATGCAATGTGGCGCCCTCCACTGAAAATAGCCCGGGCATCCGATTCTCACTCTCAATCGGACCCACCAGAGGTAGACACTCCGTAATTTGTCGAGTTCCTCGGTGTCCCAGACCTCCCCGCAACATGTTATCATCATGAGCAGGGCAATTTCCCCACCAAGAGAACCCCCACCCACGGCATTCCACTCACTCGACGGAATCCGTGACTTACGACTTGGTCTACTACTATCCAAATCATCAATGCAACATGTTCTAGGACCTTGAATTGTATAATGACCTTCATCATATTTTAAATATTGACCTTTCCACCAGGTCATCTTCATCTCACCTCATTCTAAGCATTGCCCATTCACCAAGCAATCTTAGAATATTGCCTCTCCACTAGGCATTTCTAATCGGTCATTAAACAATTCAAGTCCATCACCAATTTCATTCAATCATGCATGTCACCACTTACTCACATCCAACTCACCAAGTGATTGTATATCAAGCACAAAATCAGTCATCAAACAACAATATTACTATAAAGTAGTCATAGTATTCAGAGAAATAGTTGAAAGAGGAAAACAACTTCAAAATAATCTTTCAAAGGGTAAAGAAAGCGCAAACTTAAAGAATTAGAAGTAGTGTAAGAAAGATGAAGAAAAGAAACACCAAGAAACCAAAGAAAGATAATGAAAGTACCAAGGAAAGAGAGTGGAAGTACTAAGAACACAAAGAATAGAAAAGAAGGATAAGGAAAGATCCCCTTACTCCAAGAAACTAAAGAAAGATAATGAAAGTACCAACAAAACAAAGGATAGAAAAGAAGGATAAGGAAAGGTCCCCTTACTGGTTTCTCCTAGCTTCCTATATTCTTCCTCTACTTACGTGCTCCTTCCTTGGTTGGAGAGATTTCTTCCTAAGGTGAAGAAAGTATAGAAAGGTTTTTTGTAGAGAAGATAGTTTGAGAGAATGTAGGAGTATTCTTTGGGTTGTATCTTCATTTGAAACCTCTAAGCCCTATTTATAACCTTCCTAAGGCGGTGCTTCTGATAATTTCGGCAGCTACAAAGAATTTCGGGCAGCTACAAGATCTTGTCGGCAGCTACAGTATGGCGGTTTGCTACAGTAATGGCGGTTGCTACAGTAATGTCGGCAACTACAGTGATGTGCTACAGTAATTTCAAAAATTCATAATTTTTTAATTATTTTTAAATTTCTTGAATGTTACAAAAAAACCTCTCTTAAACTATATTTAAATTTTTGGGATGTTACATAATACACTTGCTTAGTTGGGTCATAAGACACTTAAGCCCATTTTAAGAGGCTTTGACCAACACAAAGGAAGTCAACATGTCCACTTACTAAGCTTGGCCGAAACATAAACTTAGTTATAGGTCCAAGCTTTATACAAAATTAAGCTAAAACTAATTACAAAATACATAGAAAATTACAAGGCTTCATAAGCCCACTTTGTTGACTTTGAAAACTTGACCATTGACTTTGACTTTGACTTGTTGACTTTGACTTGGTTAACTTTTCTTCAACTTGGGCTTCAATTCTTCTTCTTGCATTGCACTTGTAATCCTCATGCTTGGGAGATGGTCCTCCATCATGAGATAAAGGCTAATATATTTACTGTACTAAAAATGAAGGAAAACCAATATTTAAAACTGCAAAAATGTTTAAAAGTAAGAACTCAAAGGATGGGAGAAAACAAGTGCAATTTGCTGAAAAATTTGACAGAACGGTCACCAAAACATCCCAAACTTGTGAAAATTCAAAAACATATGAAATGAGCTTGGAAAATTATGAAACCTTCCAGTTGAGCTTATATATATGTAAAATAAATAACAAAATTCCCAGAAGTCATTAAATCAAAGGTTAACACAAGGAACCAACCCCAACCCGAAACTGTCACGGAATTCGCCCAACCGTCGCCAAACTGCAACTTAAGGCTTGAAATTGGCTCAAAATGTCACGAAATTTTGGGAATTGGTTTGGATGATCTTTAGGCACTAAATTCGCTCAATTGTAGGTGCATGGCAGCCACAAATATGGGTCCAAAAATAGGGCATATATATTTAGGCACATGCAAAGCACACCACAAGTTCAATTATCATGTTTTTAGCAAATTTGATCCAATTTGTGAATATGATGCTTGAGCCTAATGAGAAATGATGCCTAAATGAGTTTGGAAACTAAGTATGTGGGTGTTTAATGAATCCAAATCACCAAAGTACTGCACTTAATTTTTTTTCACTCAATTTTTCTTCAAACTCTCTTTTTTTGTATTTTTCTTTTCTTGAATTTTCTTGTGACTCTTTCTTTTAAGTATTTTATTTTGCTTTATTCTTTTCTTTTTTTTTTTCTATAATTTTCTTTTTGGATTTTCTTTGCTGGACAGTCCAAGAACAAGGCTTAAAAACTCATGTAATCAAGTCAAATATTGCTAACAAGCAAGATAATGCATGGTAGTGGTAACTTCAACTTATTGTGAGCTAATCATGTAGTGATGTAACATATAAGCACTAATTAAGCCTAAATTAATGCAGGGAAATCAAATTCCAGCAAAGAGGACACGAAATACACATTGAGAAAATTCATCAAACACATGGGGGCTATGAATTAGAATATGTTTAACATGTAAATTAGGCCATGCATGATCTACCACAAGTCTCAGAACATATTCTCAATGCATTGGACAACCAAGACACACAAAATAAACTCAACATAATTTCAATTGAATCAAAAATTGAAATAAGAAAGATAGAAACAAGACTCAATACCAAATTTGGTACCAAATTTGATGCAAATTTATGAGTAAATTGGAAGGGATCTTCATGGATAAGCAAGTTGTTGCCCCAATCTTCATTCACCTACCTTCAATCACTCTTAAACACTCCTGATCTCACAAAAATGCAGCAAGAAGCTCATGGTCAAGGTGCTAATTAATGGAACTAAATCAAAGGGAGAACAAAAGATAAAATGGAGAAGACAAGAATGGTGGGAGCGCTATGAATTAGAAATTCAATAAGCTCTTAGGAGGAATCGTCACTTGGATGCAAGGATCCATGATAAGATTCAAGGTTTCAAGAAGAAAACCCTAGGAGAGTTCCACTCCTTTCAAGAGAAACAATTCTCAATTTTCATTCATTTTGACTAAAAGTGAGTACAAATGAAAGTGTTGACCAATATAAGCGGCAAGGCCTTTTCCCAAGTACTAGTCCATGAATAATTCAGCACCTTTAGATCCTTGATTAATCAATCAAGTGAAGCAAGACACCCTTCACAATTGATCAATCAAGAAGGATCTAGAAAAGTGTGATCAAAAGGCTTATAATTCAAGCTAAGAGTGATGATCATGGGAGAAGCAAGATGGAATTCTATGCCTTGGATTAGAATTAATCTCAAGGATAGAATTTCATCTTGAATGAGAGATTAAACCAAGATGATTGATTTAAATTTACACCCTTAATTATGAATTGATCAAGTGGTGGAGATTTAAATCAAGTTAGTGGAAATTCCACTAACTCTCTCTCTTTTCCCATCCACTCTCCTTTAGGAGAGTGTATTACACTTGCTTAACTTGGATCATAAGAATAACTCCACTTAATGTCAACTAGGCTGAGTACACTTACAAATACAAGGCCCATAATTCAAGTCTTAAAAGCAATTACAAAATTGAAAGAAACTAATAAGGCCTAAAAAAATAAGCAACTTGTTGGAAAATCCTGGTTATCTTTATGCCAAAAATCTCTTTCATCATCTGTTTTCATTAGACATATCACATTCTAATTACATAGATCAGAAAAACTAACTTCATATAAGTTAGTCTTTTATCTACTAGTAAAGAGAATGGATTTGTCATTATCCCAAACTATACATTCATTTAGGTTAAAGAAAATTCCATATCCACTGTCAGAAAATTGACTTATGCTAAATAGATTGCAATTTAACTTTTAAACATAAGAAACATTATGAATAAAGGGCATTGGTTTTTTACCAACAGTTCCAATGCCATGGATTTTACCATTGTTTAATCCATAAGATATAGACCATTTACTTGTCTAGAGGCTTAGAACATACACAAATCTCCTGTCATGTGTTGTGAGCATCAATTATGTAGGTATCGGTTGAAAGTTTTCTGTCCTCGTGTTGAGAATATTTGCAATAGAAACATTATGAGTTTTTGGTACCCAAATTTTCTTGGGGCTTCTCTTGTTAGAATTCACCTTTTTTAGCTTGTTAAGATGTTTTTTATTTGGACAATTTTGGTTGTCTTTGGTTTTAAAGCATTCTTTGTTTCCTTCTTTTACCTTTAGTATGTGTCTTCTTGTAAGACACAGGTTGATTCTTGCAAGTCATTTTCATCTGATCAACCTTGCCACATTATCAACATATGAAAGATATCATAAGAAGCTTTTACTTCTTCCTCGTCATGAACCCATGAGGAACTTGTAAGGGATCTTCATGAATAAGCAAAGGGGTGCCCTAATCTTCATTCACCAATGTTCAATCACTCTTAAACAGCAAAATAACTCAATATATAGCCATGATAGCTCATGGTCAACACAAAAGGGGGAAGAAAGAAATAAAAAATTGAAGAAGTTTAGGAGATGCAAAGCGCCATGAACATGGAGTTCAATAAGTTTGGTAGAATAATCGCCACTTGGATCATGAATCCATGATAAGATTCAAGGTTCTTAAAAGAAACCCTATGAGAGCTCTCTCCTTTTCTCAAGACTTTAGTCTTAGAAATTCTCTTTCATATATTGACCAAAGTGAGTACAATAGAAATGTTGACCAACTTAAATGAAAGTGCAATGGGCCTAAGGTTAGAAATCTGAAATGTTCTCCACCCTAGGATGAAATGAGTGATCAATGGCGAGATTAGAGACACCCTAGGCTGAGCACACTTTACAATTACAAGGCCCAAATCCAAGTCTTAAAACAAATACATAATTGAAAGAAACTAATAGGCCTAAACAATTAAACAACTCGTTGGAAAATCCTGGTAGCATTCCAACATTAACTTCAAGTTCCATTTCCTCCTAGATGCAGTCTAAACTGGGCTTTGGTGTCTGCATAGCTTTTGTAGGCATTTAAGTCAGCTTTCAAATGCCACCAAGACGAAATTAATTGGAGTTTTGTAGCCCACAGTATGCTCAAATACTGAAACTGGTCAACACCCCGCTGAAACATCCTAGCAGTATCCAAACATTACTTTCAAGCCCAATTTCCTCCTAGATGCAGTTAGAACTGGGCTTTTGTGTCTCATAGATTTTGTATCCCTTTAAGTCCGCTTTAAAAAGACACCAAGAACAGATAAATTGGAGTTGTGTAACCCAAGTTATGCTCCGAATACTAAACTTGGTCACACATTAAAAAAAGTAGCGAATTTTATTAGAAGCTCAATTTATTAAAAAGTAAGGTTGAAGAGTTTGTTGAGCTTTTGGAGATGGTCCTCCATCAAACCCTCCTTCTTGTGGCCAACTTGCCCTCAAGTGGCCTTAAGTTCTTACCTACAATAAAAATGACCACACGGATTAAATACCACAAAATCATGTAAAATAAGATGTAAATTATTCCATATAGAATTCAATGCAAATGATTTAATATGTAGGTATGCTTGCATTCTATAGTTAACACAAGGTGGTAAAAATAATTGATGCTTCCAAATCAACCACCTATGTAATTTGTTAAAATTTCCTACTTTACTTGAATCCCAATCACACAACATGTTTTGGTTACTAATATTATTGACACAATGTAATGGAGTAAAGGAAAAATTTAAATGGTTCATCAATGCATAAGCAAGACTCATAGGAGCATCTACTTCAACCCCAAATTGTGTAAATATTAATCCTTTATCATGTGTGGAAGATAGTATTTGACCCTCCTTCTTTAACTCTTCCAACAACCTAGATAGATATTGAACATCAAGAGAACAAAGGTCATTAGGAACAATTATAAGGTCCAAATTAGCAAACTCAATCATGATCCAAGATTTAATGGCAAAAGAGTCTAGTGTGAAATGCTTAATGTTATTCAAATTACAAGTAGAAAGAGTATCAAGTGACAAACAAATCTTCTCTAGTGGTTGATCCAACTCCATGGGTGCTCGATTTTGTTCAAGATGTGTGCTCCATGGAAACTTTGTAAACAATTCACCACTAGGTAATAAGGTAAAAGGATTCTTGTAAGGAATGTCACAAACAACTTCACTATGTGCTTCGAGTTCTATATCTTCCACATCTTCACACAAGATGTTTTTTTTCTTGTATTTCTTCCTTTGGTGTCATTTCTACATCATCCTTCAAATGAGAATCATCATAAACAAAGTAAGGATTAGTACAAACAATTAAAGTATCAATTATTTCCTTCTTTTGTTCTTTCAACTCTTTCACCTTTAGCTTTTTTTCTCTCAACTCTTTCTCTTTTAACTCTTTTTCCTTCAACTATTTCTATTTTAGCTCTTTTACTCTCAAGTCTTTCATCTCTCTCAAAATTATCTCTTTAAACTCACATTCAAGTCTCTTATTTTCCTTCCTAACTCTTAGTTCTTCATCACCAAAGACCCTTCTAGGTGTGTGTGGGTTTCTACTATGGTATGTGTTTCGGTCATGCCTTTCCTTTCCTCTTATCTCTTCATCAAAGGCTCTAAATACATACTCCTCATCATATTTACTTATCCCACCACTTTTCCAAGGTGAATAATGGTTAACCCTTTGGCCTTTCCCTTTCACTTCCACTCCCTGTATTCACTCCTCTTCTTCTTTCATGCTCTTCCCTTTCTCTTCTCCTATGATTTTCTCTCAAGGTTCTCTCTCTTCTCTCATGATACTCCTTTCTCACCCTTCTTTCAAACTCAATCCTCTTATTTTTTTCTTTCCTAAACCATCTATTTCTCTCCTCCCTAACCTCATTCAAACTCTCTTGAAGCTCATTCTTGAGGTTGTGTTGTAGGTAAATGAATTTCTCCATCATGGCATCCATAACCTTTTGGGTTCTAGGAGATAAATCATTACCAACACTTTGGGAGCTATCCAATGCTGCAAGGAAGATGTTAGAAGCAAAAATAGTATAAGAGAAAAGAACCTTTCCACTTTACTAAGTGTTTCCACTCAAGACTCTTGTTTACACTCTCTAGCCTTTTTCCTCTCACTCTCACTTATGGTTTCTTGAGAAACCCTTATCAATTATCAATTTCCAAATAATCTAAGTGAAAGAGGAAAAATTCAGCTACAAAGCTTAGGAGATCAAAGAAGACAACTTCTAGACAAAACTATGTAGGAAACAAGGAAGACAAGCAACAAAAACACTACTCAATGAATAAAATTTACCTACTCAAAAGGAGAATTTATATGAGACAATGAATACTCTAGCTACTACAAATAAAATGAAGGAAAACAACACTTTAAAACTGGAAAAATTTAAATCAAAGAACTCAAAGAATTTGGACACAAGAACAAGTACCAATGCTGGAAAATTTTTCAGACAACAGTTACTAATTTTCCCAAATTGTGAGCACTCAAAAGCATATGAAATGGTGTTGGAAAATTATGAAACCTTCCAGTTGAGATTATACATGTATATGATATCAAATAAAGCCCCAAACAGCCATCAAAACCCAGCTTAACACGTTGAACAAATCCGGAAAACTGTCACTAACAACTAGAATTTGCAATGGAATTTGTCCAATTTGCAATGGAATTTGTCCAGCTAGAATGTGGGGGTTGTTCTTGATGAATTTAAGGCACAAAATAAGCTCAAAATAGATGCAGGGCAGCCACAAAATAGAGGTCAAAATACAAGGCAAAACAGGGCTTATATATATAGGCACATGCAAAGCACACCACAAGTTCAATTATCATGCTATTAGCAAATTTGATCCAATTTGTGAATATGATGCTTGATCCTAATGAGTAATGATGCAAAAATGAGCTTGGACACTAAATTTGTGGGTGTTTAATGAACCCAAATCACCAAGGTACTGCACTTAATTTTCCTAAATATTTTCAACTAACAAGAGCTACTATTTTTTCACTCAATTTTCTTCAAACTTCTTTTCTTGAATTTTTATTTGACTCTTTCTTTTGAGTATTTTCTCTTGCTCTTTTCCTTTCTTTTGTTTTTCTTATATTTTCTCATGGCTATTCTTTGTTAGACAGTCCAAGTATAGGCTGAAATACTCAAGCAAGTCAAGTCAAACTTTGCTAACAAGTAAGATAATGCATGATAGTGGTAACTTGAACTTATAATGAGCAATGCATATAGTAGTGAAACATATAAGCATTAATTAAGCCAAATATAATGCATGGGATTCAAATTCCAGCAAAGGGACTCAAAATACATATTGAGAAAATTCATCAAACACATGGGGGCTATTAACTAGAATGTGTCTAGCATGTAAAATAAGCCATATATGATCTACCATGAGTGTCAGAACATCTCTTCTATGTATTGAACAGCCAAGACACACAACAACAACTCAACAAAATTTCAATTGAATCAAAAATTGAAAGTAAAAAGATAGGAGCTAGACTCAATACCAAAAGTGAAGAACAACTAGGTGAAGAACAAGCTCTTGATACCAAATTTGATACAAACCCATGAGGAACTTGTAAGGGATCTTCATGAATAAGCAAAGGGGTGTCCCAATCTTCATTCACCAATGTTCAATCACTCTTAAACAATGGAATAAGTCAATATATAGCCATGATAGCTCATGGTCAACACAAAAGGGGGAAGAAAGAAATAAAAAATGGAAGAAGTTTAGGAGATGGAAAACGCCATGAACATGGAGTTTAATAAGCTTGGTAGAAGAATCGCCACTTGGATCATGGATCCATGATAAGATTCAAGTTTCTTAGAAGAAACCTTAGGAGAGCTCTTTCCTTTTCTCAAGACTTTAGTCTTAGAAATTCTCTATCATATATTGACCAAAGTGAGTACAATATAAATGTAGACCAATTTAAATGAAAGTGTAATGGGCCTAAGGTTATAAATCTGAAATGTTCTCCACCCTAGGATGAAATGAGTGATCAATGGTGAGATGAGAGACACCCTAGGTTGTGCACACTTCACAATTACAATGCCCAAATCCAAGTGTTAAAACAAATACATAATTGAAAGAAACTAATAAGCCTAAACAATTAAACAACTCGCTGGAAAATCCTGGTAGCATTCCAACGTTAAAAACATAGCGAATTTTATTAGAAGCTCAATTTATTAAAAAGTAAGGTTGAAGAGTTTGTTGAGCTTTTGGAGACAGTCCTCCATCACAGAGAAAACGTCACCATCATTAGGAGCACATCACATAAGTCATAACATAAACATACATCAAAGGTTATTCACAGAATGTTACAAAAGTACGTAATATTGTGATAATTATTATATACACATTATTCACAAAAATCCTCATGTTAGCTATCCTTCATTCACATCTCCAAATAGAATTATCCTGTTAATATGCTCCCCCAAATAAAATTTAGGATCATCACAAGTGTCAAACCATAGACAAAAACACGCAAGGGTAAGTTCCAAAATCTAAATAACAATACATACCATATAAAAATATCAATAATAATACATATCATACTCAAATAAATAAATAATGAATTATGACTAAATGAAATTTCTATATGATGCATGCTCCAACCTCAACTCCAAAAATATGCAATGTGTAATATTCAAGAAATTTGTGGAATGAATTGTGGAGTGATTTGTGGCTGCCTCCAATAATGCATTTTTTGATGGTCCTTATGGGTGAATCTGAAGGGGGGGTGAATAGATTCTAGTTCACTTTGGCCTATTTTTCGTGAGTTACAAATTCCTTTTAATTCAAACAGAGTATATTCAAGTTTATGCAGCAGAAATAACAAAGAAATAATCAAAATCAAGTTTGTAATCAATTTTCAGTTTATACAATGTTTGTATCTACCCTTTCCAGTTTAAGTTGATTACCAAGTTAATTATTGAGTTAATTACCAATTCAGTTACCAATCAACTTGCAGAATTTAACAATGATAATAGCAGTGTAAGGTAAATGGTAATGAGTGTAAGGAAGAAGAAGAGTGCACAGTGATTTATACTGGTTCAGCCAACTGCCTACATCCAGTCCCAATCCAACAACTGTTGCAATTGGTTTTCCACTATCAAGTGATCCCTTTTGTGTTCATTTACAGTCACTCTGCAACAAGCAACACAAAAACGAAATCAAAACACCCAAACCAGTTCTTTAACCCAAAGAACTGTTCTTCACTGATCTTGGCACACCCAAGATCAAACCTTTGAGAAAACACTTCTCAAACTCTTACTCTATCCAGAGAGACCTCTCTCCTAGAGTAATAACCCAACAATGAAATAGATAAACAAGAGATCAGTTTAGAAAACACCTGGAGTGTAGATTCTGATCACAATCAATAAAACAGTGAATACTACCCAATAAAGAGAGTCTTGTCAACATTTCCTCTGTGATACCCTTTTGACAAAAGAAATGTACTTAATCTCTCATACCATTGTCTAGGGGCTTGCTTAAGACCATAAAGAGCCTTCTTAAGTTTATATACATGTTCAGGGTAACTAAAGTCAGTAAATCCAGGAGGTTGTGAAACAAAAACTTCCTCATTAATATAGCCATTTAGAAATGCACTCTTAACATCCATTTGATATAGTTTAAAATCATGAATGCAGGCAAAAGCAAGTAAAACTCTCACAGCTTCTAATCTAGCAACAGGGGCATAAGTTTCATCAAAATCAATTCCTTCTTGTTGATTATAACCCTTTGCTACTAATCTTGCCTTATTCCTAACCACTATACCATTCTCATCTAGCTTGTTCTTAAACACCCATTTTGTTCCAATTACATTCATATCTCTATTAAAAGGAACTAATTCCCAAACATCATTCCTTTTAAATTGATTCAATTCCTCTTGCATTGCATTCATCCAAAATTCATTATTAATAGCATCATCAACACAAGAAGGTTCAAATTGAGATACAAAAGCATAATCATCATTAACATGTTATAGGAAGATCTAGTAGATACTCCCTTATGGATGTCTCCTATGATATTGTCAAGAGAAAGGTTCCTTGGTTTCCTCCATTCTCTTGTTTGATCATGAGATGTGGTTGGTGGTTCTTGCTGATCTTGAGGTTTGCTACGCTATCTTCACCGTTTTCTCATCATCATCATCAAAAAATACTTCCCTTTTGGGAATTGTTAGATTCATCAAACTTAACATGCACAGATTCCTCAATGCACATTCTTCTTTTATTATAAACTCTATATGCTTTACTAGTTGATGAATACCCAATAAAAAACATTTCCTCATCTGCTTGGCATCAAATTTACCAAGTGATTCTTTGCCATTGTTCAGAACAAAACACTTGCAGCCAAATACCTTAAAATGAGATATATTAGGCTTTTTATCCTTGTAGAGTTCATAGGGAGTTTTCTTTAAAATTGGATGAATCACAATTCTATTTAGAACATAGCAAGCGATTAGGGAAAGCGCATCAAATTTAAAAATATTTAGGCAAATCATTTTCATTTAACATGGTTCTAGCTAGTTCTACTAAAGATCTATTTTTCCTCTCAACAACTCCATTTTGCTGTGGAGTTCTTGGAGCAGAAAAATTGTGATTGATTCCATATTTTTCACAAAATTTTTCAAAGTACTCATTTTCAAATTCTCCTCCATGATCACTCCTAATGGACTTGATTTTCAAATCTTTTTCGTTTTGTATTCTTTTGGCAATAACTTTGAAAACTTTAAAGGCACTGTCTTTACTTGGTATAAATGCAACCCAAGTAAATCTAGAGTAGTCATCTACTAAGACTAATCCATATAGATTTCCACCCAAACTAGCAGTTCTAGAGGGTCCAAACAAATCCATGTGCAATAGCTCAAGTGGTCTAGAAGTTGAAACAATGTTTTTAGATTTAAATGAATTTCTAGACTGCTTGCCCTTTTGACATGCATCACATAGACCTTCTTTATTAAACTTTAAGTTAGGTAATCCTTCCACTAAGTTCTTAGATGACAGTTTATTTAGTTGATGAACATCTATATGTGCTATACGTCTATGCCAAAGCCAAGATAAATCATCATTTGAAGTAAGGCATGTATGATATAATGATGAATGATTAAGTTCAAGGATGTAGATGTTACCATGTCTCTTACCAACCATTAGTACCTCATTTGATTCACTGCTACTGATTTTGTAGCTTTCTTGATCGAATGACACATGGTATCCTTTGTCACAGAGTTGGCTAATACTTAGAAGATTGTACCTCAAACCTTCTACAAGCAAGACATCTTCAATGACAGATTTGATTTATCTCCAACAGCACCAATACCCAAAATTTTTCCTTTGTTATTATCTCCATATATACTACCGATCCAGATTCTTTTGATTTGAAGGAGATAAAATTGCTCTTGTCTCGTCATATGTCTTGAGCAGCCACTATCTAAATACCAAGTTGAATTTTTGGCTCTCGAAGCACACCTACAAAAAAGATATCACTTTGATTTTGGTACCCAAACCTTTTTGGGTCCATGAATGTTAGTGCAGTGATTATCTTTCTTAATCCATTTAAACAAGCCATTATAAATTCCTTTCTTCCTAATCATGCAATTGTAAGATGTGTGTCCAGTTTTCATACAATAACTGCATGGAAAAGTCTTATCATTGTTGGTTTGTTTAAATGTAGAGAACTTCTTTTTGTTGGTTTTCAAAGAGGCATCTACAGATTTACATTTTAAGCGAGGTAGTTTCAAAACATCATTTTCTTTTCTCAAATTTTGAACATCAGTTTTAAAACAAATTTGATTTTTTAAATCGAAATATTGTTTTTCAAAACTCTGTTCTCTGTCTAATTTTTCAGCTTCTTTAACAAGATCACAAAATGCATCATACAGCTCATCATAATCTTGTATAGATGAGTTGGAAACACTTACCTCATCATCATCTGAAGTTGGATTTGCCATAAGACACAAGTTTGCTTCTTCATTTTCACTTTCACTAGAGGATGAGGAATCATTGTCTTCCCAAGCAATGTAGGCCTTCTTCTTTCTAAACTTTTCTTTCTTGGGCCTTTCCTCATGTTCTATTCTTCTAGGTTCACTGCTTTTCTTCATGTTTGGACATTCAGATTTATAGTGTCCAGTTTTACCACACTCATAGCATGTGACCTTTGAAGATGAACCTTCAAACCTCTTGAAGCCTTTTCTGGAGTTGAATCTCTTTTTATCATTGTTCTTCTTCATGAATCTTTTGAATTTTCTTACCATTAGATTCATGTTCTCTTGTTCAGATTCACTTTCACAGCTTGATGTATCACTATCACTAGCTGTGTCCTTCATCTTGAGTGCTATGCCTTTGGCTTTCTTGTCCTTATGTTCTTCATCTGCAATACGAGACATATCCATCTCATATTCTCTTAGTTTCCCAAATAGCTCTGCACTTGTGATTGCAGCAAGATTCTTTGATTCAGTTATAGCTCATCAGGGATTGCCATTTTTCGTTTAGAGACTTAAGAATCTTGACATTTACTTCCTCTTCTACGAAGCTTTTCCCAAGTCCTTTGAGATGGTTGATGATGTGTATAAACCGTTTCTGCATCTCCATTATGGACTCTCCTTGCAACATTCTGAAGGTTTCATACTCTTGGATCAAGGTGTTCTTCCTTGCCCTTCGTACTTCTGTTGTACCTTCATGTATTACCATGATAAACTCCCAAGCTTCTTTAGTCTGTTGTTGTACAAGGTAAATTCTAAAGAATTCATCAGAGTTAAAAGCAGAATGTATAATGTTTAAAGCTTTTGCATCATTTTCAGCTCTTTTAATTTCTTCTTGTTCCCATTTGTCAAATGGTTTTTCGATTACTTTCCCTTCAACTGTGGTTGTTGGGACTTTGTAATCGCTTACAACACTTGCCAAATACTTCTATGTATAGACTCCATAAAGATTTTCATTCTTACTTTCCAAAATGGATAGTTATCTCCACAAAACAAAGGAGGTCTATTGATAGAAGCACCTTCAGCAAATGGTAATTGATTACTGGCCATTATGGATCAAATTCTAGAGCAACTTACTAGAAGTAGCTCTGATACCAATTGATGGTCCTTATGGGTGAATCTAGAGGGGGGGTGAATAGATTCTAGTTCACTTTGGCCTATTTTTCGTGAGTTACAAATTCCTTTTAATTCAAACAGAGTATATTCAAGTTTATGCAGCAGAAATAACAAAGAAATAATCAAAATCAAGTTTGTAATCAATTTTCAGTTTATACAATGTTTGTATCTACCCTTTCCAGTTTAAGTTGATTACCAAGTTAATTATTGAGTTAATTACCAATTCAGTTACCAATCAACTTGCAGAATTTAACAATGATAATAGCAGTGTAAGGTAAATGGTAATGAGTGTAAGGAAGAAGAAGAGTGCACAGTGATTTATACTGGTTCAGCCAACTGCCTACATCCAGTCCCAATCCAACAACTGTTGCAATTGGTTTTCCACTATCAAATGATCCCTTTTGTGTTCATTTACAGTCACTCTGCAACAAGCAACACAAAAACGAAATCAAAACACCCAAACCAGTTCTTTAACCCAAAGAACTGTTCTTCACTGATCTTGGCACACCCAAGATCAAACCTTTGAGAAAACACTTCTCAAACTCTTACTCTATCCAGAGAGACCTCTGTCCTAGAGTAATAACCCAACAATCAAATAGATAAACAAGAGATCAGTTTAGAAAACACCTGGAGTGTAGATTCTGATCACAATCAATAAAACAGTGAATACTACCCAATCAGCAGAATGAATATAGTTGCCTTTTCACAAAACTTTCTTCAAGAACTCTTAAAGTTCTTTCTCTTGAAGAAAGATGATAAACTCTCTTAAAGAGGATTTGAAAGTGTAAGCCTTTTCTGAAAGTGTATTTCAAATGTATCAAGAGTATATGCAAAAATCTGTTCTCTTTCAAAACTTCTATTCTGGTTTTTCAAAGTAGCCCATTTATAGAATCAGATGAGCCACAATTGTTGACATTTGGAACCCAAATTTCAAACAATTGGAGCCTATGCTTTCTGAACGTTAGGGCATTTAATTTCAAGACGTTGGAGCCTCAAAAATTGACTTTATGAAGTTTAAAATGGATTGAAATGAGTGGGGAATCAAGTGGGATGTTAGAAAACTCATTTCTGGCAACTTTTAATCATTCCCTGCGGTGGTAATCGATTACACTGTGTGTCGATTACCAGAGAATTGCATTTCCAGGTGTTTTCTCGGCATGGTAATCGATTACAGCATATTGGTAATCGATTACCGCTCGTGGTAATCGATTACTACCTTATGGTAATCGATTACCAGCGAGCCAAATGGCTTTCTGGACTTTGTTTTCCCTCTGTTACTGTTGGTAATCTATTACCATTTGTTGGTAATCGATTACTTCAGTTAAATAACAGTTTTTCAAAGCATTTTCAAGGAGGGAACTCAAACCATTTGAACATGAGAGAAATCACACAAGTTTGCTAAACTCTCTAGGGTATTCAAGCATGGAACAACACATATATCCTTAATCTAAAACAATCAATACATATGAAAACTCCTAGATACATTTCATCTAAGAAAACCAAAATTACATAGACATCAAAATCAAAAACACCAAGAGAAACTATCCAAAGCTTCATCAAGCTTTAGTTCCAACATTTTTCAATTGGGTGTTCCTCATATGCTTTGAAGCTGCCAAAATAAGTCCCAAGGGTCTGCATTTTGAATCTCATATCCCACATTTGTATAAAATGGCAATTACATGATTTAAAATGTTCAATTCGCTGGAATTCACTTCACTGGTTGCATGTGTCCACTTCAAGGAAATATTCACCCCAGATGCGTTCCAAATTGGCTCTTGATGTTTTCATGACATTTCTAGATCTTTCAATCTTCTTTAATAAGAAACAAACCGGAGCTCAATTGGAGGCCTGTGGAGGGAGTTATGCCTATTTTACCAAGAGTGGTCAAATGTATAGTAAATTCACGTCACTGTTTCATGGCCCACTTTCAAGGCTAATTTCACACTAGATGCAGTCCGAATTGGCTCTTTGGGCCTTCATGACATTTGTAGCTCTGTCAATCTTCTTTCATTTGCAAGAAACCTGACCCCAAAACGATATTTGTGGAAGAAGTTATGCCTATTTTACCAAAAGTGATCAAAGTAATGACTTTTCAACCATTCTAGAATTCTCTTTAAGATATTTTCTTACCTTTTAAGATATTTTGATGGAAACTAAGATATTTTCTTGGAAAACTAAGATATTTTATTGTAAACTAAGATATTTTCTTACCTTTTAAGATATTTTGATGGAAACTAAGATATTTTCTTGAAAACTAAGATATTTTCTTACCTTTTAAGATATTTTAATGGAATCTAAGATATTTTCATAGAAACTAAGATTTTTTTAGAATCAATCTCCAATTCTCTAGAAATATCTTGGGAAGTCTATAAATAGGGCTTAGGGGTGCCAAATGAAGACATAACCCAAAGAATACTCCTACATTCTCTCAAACTATCTTCACTACAAAAAACCCTTCTATACTTTCTCCACCTTAGGAAGAAATCTCTCCAACCAAAGTAGGAGCCAGTAAGTAGAGGAAGAATAGGAAGCTAGGAGAAACAAGTAAGGGGATCTTTCCTTATCCTTCTTTTCTATCCTTTGTTTTGTTGGTACTTTCATTATCTTTCTTTAGTTTCTTGCAGTAAGGGAATCTTTCCTTATCCTTTTTTTTCTATTCTTTGATTCTCTTACTACTTTCACTCTCTTTCTTTGGTTGTTCCATTATCTTTCTTGGAATCCTTGATGTTTCTTTTCTTCATCTTTCTTACACTCCTTTTAATTCTTTAAGTCAGTATTTTCTTTATCCTTTGAATAATTAATTTAAAGTTGTTTTCCTTCTTTGATCAAACTTCTTTAAATACTAACATACTAAAAAGTATATGTCATAAACATATATTGATGATAGTACTATGGTTGTTTGATGACTGGTTTTGTGCTTGATATACAATTACTTGGTGAATTGGATGTGAATAAGTGGTGATATGCATGATTGCATTGAAATGAGTATGGACTTGAATTGTTTAATGACCGATTGAAAATGCCTAGTGGAGAGGCAACATTCTAAGATTGCTTGGTGAATGGGCAATGCTTAGAATGAGGTGAGATAAAGATGACCTGGTGGAAAGGTCAATATCTGAAATATAATGAAGGTCATTATACAATTCAAGGTCCTAGAACATGTTGCATTGATGACTGGATAGTAGTAGACCAAGTCCGTAAGTCACGGATTCCGTCCGAGTGAGTGGAATGTCGTGGACCTGGGGGTTCTCTTGGTGGGAAATTGCCCGCTCATGATGATCACATGTTGCGGGAGGTCCCGCCGGACACCGAGGGAACTCGACAAATTACGGAGTGTCTACCTCTGGTGGGTCCGATTGAGAGTGAGAATCGATGCCCTGGCTATTTTCGATGGAGGGCGCCACATTGCATTTAGAGTGAAGAGTAAAAATGCATGGTGAAGGTGCATGCATCATATAGCACTAGAAGCATACAATAGTGGTTGTGTGTTAATTGAATATATGATTCAGTGGAATTTATGGTAAATTATGTATTGTGATAAATGGCTTATTCGTTTTAATGTGGTTAGTTATCTTAATTTGTGATTTGAACTAAAGGTTTGTTTTTACACAGGTTTTAAAATAATAAATATTTTAAAAGAAATCTTGAAGAATATTTTAGATTGTTTCAGGAATATTTTCACTTAATTTCAAAAGTTTTACTATAGTTAAAATTATTGTTTATGATCATTGTTTAAGGAAAGCTCACCCTTGCGTTTTGTGTTTTTAACACCTGTGATGATCTCGAACAACGTTCGAGGGAGCAGATTTGCAGGATTGAGAAGTTGTCACTGTTTTGCACTGGTTGTTGCTACTATCTTGTTGTGAAGATGCTTGTTATGTTTTGCGTGTAGAAGTGTTGAGTAAATGTTCTAAGGTAGTAGAAAGGTAGTTATGTAAAATAATAATAGGACAAAGTTATGTAATCTGGTTGTAATGAACTTTAAAACTTATGTAATAAAAGTGTTGTTTTCTAAATCTCTCTTTTATCTACTATATCATTAACCACTTTAAATTACAAAATATAAGTAAAATAAGTAAATAAGAGGGGGGTGTTACATTAGTGGTATCAGAGCAGGTCGAACCAGTTCGACTTGTGAGTTATGCGCTTGCTATGTTTTTACTGTGTGTGAATGATTGTTTATTTGCTTGAGTGTTTGTTTGATTATTCGTTGTGCTTTGATTGATTAAATAGTCACCTAGTCTAGAATAGAATGTAGACTAACCCTATGATATTCTATGCCCTACTTTTATTAGAAAAGTTATGGCGGTAAGAAATGATAGAGTTATAGCAGAAGCTTTACAAGCTCTGGCTCGAGCTATAGAAAATCGAGAATCGAGGAAATAACGAGAGGAAGGCAGAGTACCAAGGGTCAATCACTTCCTCGAAGAACAATCTACCATCTTTTAATGGGGGTTACAACCCGATGGTGCTCAAAGTTGGATAAGGGAAATAGAAAAGATATTTGAGTTACGACTTGTCCGGAAGAACAAAAAACTACCATTTGGAACTTATATCTTTGTGAAGAAGCTGAATATTGGTGGGAAAACACCCGTCGGTATTTAGAAACTAATGGACAAGTCATAACTTGGGAAATCTTCAAAAAAGTGTTCCTGGAGAAATACTTCCCTGAAGACATTAAGAATAAAAAAGAGATGGAGTTCTTGGAACTTAAACAAGGGAATATGACTGTGGCTGAATACGCAGTCAAGTTTGAGGAATTGGTACGATATTTCCCACATTACCAAGGAAGGGACGGGGAAAGCTCCAAATGTGTCAAATTTCTTAATGGACTTCGACCTGAGATCAAGCAAGCTATCAACTACCAGGGTATTAGACAATACCCTATTTTAGTAAATATGTGTAGAATATATGATGAAGACTCTAGAGCTAAAGCAGCTTATTATAAAGGCAAGAATAATGGGGGACCCATAAGAAACAAGGAACAAGGACAGAGAGGAAGGCCATATTCCCATCCTAAAGCAAAAATGGACAATAAAGTAAGAGGTAGTGGCAACTTTCCAAATTGAACCAAATGTTTCAAATGTGGGGAGTTTGGGCATATCTCCCCTCAATGCCCCAAATCGGACATTACCTGCTACAAATGCAACCAAAAAGGACACATCCAAAGGAACTGCCCACAACTAAAAGAAGAAACTAATGGAAGCGCTAAAGGCACCAATAACATTCAACAAGGGAAACCAAAGACTGTGGGAAGAGTATTCACCCTCAATGGAGTCGAGACCTCGAATGCCAATGATCTAGTACAAGGTACGTGTTCCATACGTGGAATTCCTTTACTTGTACTATTTGACTCTGGTGCCACTCATTCCTTTATATCTATAGATTGTGCAAAAAGGTTACAACTTCCACTATCTTTTCTAAACATTGATTTAATAATAACTACCCCTACCAATGAGTCGACTACAACTACTTACATCCTGTTTAGATTGTCAAATAGAACTAAATAACAAAACCTTCCTAGTCAACTTGGTTTGTCTACCACTAAAACAAATTGATATTATTCTTGGAATGGACTGGTTATCTTCCAACCATGTCCTTATAAACTGCTTCGATAAAACCTTAATCTTTTCTGATCCTGAAGCATGTAGGGATATGGAGATAATTTCTGCCAACCAAGTAAAAAGGGACTTAAAGAAAAATAATAATAACGTGTACATGATCCTTTCTAACCTAGAAGTGGAACAAAAGGTCACCTTCGATAATATACCTGTAGTACAAGATTTCTCTGAAGTATTCTCCGAAGAGATAAATCAACTACCACCTGAAAGGGAAGTTGAATTTTCTATAGACTGGTACACTGGACCTGGACCAATTTCTATTGCGCCCTATAGGATGTCACCCTTAGAACTAGCAGAGCTAAAGAAACAAATAGAAGAACTATTGAAGAAACAGTTTATTAGACCTAGTGTATCACCTTGGGGAGCACCCGTACTCCTAGTAAAGAAGAAAGACGGAACTATGAGACTATGTGTAGATTATAGACAACTAAATAAGGTAACCATTTAGAATAAGTACCCCTTACCAAGGATAGATGATCTTATGGACCAACTAGTAGGAGCTTGTGTATTTAGCAAGATTGATCTAAGGTCTGGATATCACCAAATAAGGGTAAGAGTAAGATATCCCTAAAACGGCTTTTAGTACCCGATATGGACACTATGAGTACATGGTTATGCCCTTTGGTGTAACTAATGCACCAGCAGTATTTATGGATTACATGAATAGGATATTTCAACCATATTTGGATAAATTTGTGGTAGTATTTATAGATGACATTTTGGTATACTCAAGAACCAAAGAGGAACATGCTAAACATCTTAGAGTGGTATTACAAATTTTGAAAAATCAACAGTTATATGCGAAATGGTCCAAATGTGAATTTTGGTTAGAAGAAGTTAGTTTCCTAGGACACGTAATATCACAAGGAGGAATTGCAGTAGATCCACATAAAGTAGATGCAGTTCTAAAATGGGAAAAACCAAAAAATGTGACAGAAATAAAGAGTTTTCTAGGATTAGCTGGATATTATAGAAGATTTATAAAAGATTTCTCCAAGATAGCCTTGCCTCTCACAACCTTAACTAGAAAAGGCCAAGCTTTTGTATGGAATAACGACTGCGAACAAAGTTTTCAAACCCTTAAGAAAAAACTAACTACTGCTCCTGTTTTGACCTTACCAAACCCAACTGAATCGTTTGAGGTTTATTATGATGCCTCTAGACTAGGTTTAGGAGGAGTGCTAATGCAAGGAGGAAAAGTGGTAGCCTATGCATCAAGACAATTAAAAAACCATGAAAGGAACTACCCAACCCATGACCTAGAACTAGCCGCAGTAGTATTTGCGCTTAAAATATGGCGACACTATCTTTTTGGAACAAGATTTGAGGTATTTAGTGATCACAAAAGCCTTAAGTATTTATTTAGCCAAAAGGAGTTAAACATGAGACAAAGAAAGTGGATGGAATTTCTAAAAGATTATGATTTTGATCTTAAGTACCACCCAGGAAAAGCAAATGTAGTAGCTGATGCGTTAAGTAGGAAGACCATAGCAATATCAAGTTTAATGGTCAAAGATATGGATTTAATAGAGCAATTTAGGAACTTCAACCTTGCGTGTGAGTTTACTCCTGTCAGTATGAAGTTAGGAGCCTTAAGAATAACTAATGAATTTATGAATGAAATAAAACAGAAACAAGAAATGGATCCTTTTCTTAAGAATCAGATTGAAGCCGTAAGAAAAGGAGAAAATAGTAACTTCAATATTGGAGTTGATGGAATTTTAAGATTTCAAAATAGAATATGCATACCTAATATATTGGAACTTAAGAAGGTAATCTTAGAGGAAGGACATAAAAGTAAACTTAGTATTCATCCTGGTGCCACGAAGATGTATAAGGACCCAAGACCATTTGTTTGGTGGCCTAAAATGAAGAAAGAAGTGAATGAATTTGTATATGCATGCTTGGTATGCCAAAAGGCTAAAATCGAACACCAGAAACCTTCAGGAATGTTACAACCCTTAGAAATACCCCAATGGAAGTGGGATAGTATCTCTATGGATTTCGTAGTAGGATTACCAAGAACTTCAAAAGGAACAGATTCTATTTGGGTAATAATAGATAGGTTAACCAAATCCGCCCATTTTATCCCAGTTAACGTAAGGTATTCATTAGAAAAACTAGCCAATTTATATATAAGTGAAATAGTACGATTACATGGTGTACCCACAAGCATAGTTTCGATAGAGATCCTAGATTCACTTCTAGATTTTGGGAAAGTTTGCGGAAGCGTTAGGAACAAGGCTAAAACTAAGTTCTCGCCTATCACCCTCAAACAAAGATGGACAAACCGAAAGAACTATTCAATCCCTAGAAGACTTATTAAGGGCATGTATTTTGGAATATAAAGGAAATTGGGATAGCTATCTACCCTTAATAGAATTCACATATAATAATAGTTACCATTCTTCAATTGGAATGGCCCCGTATGAAGCATTATATGGAAGAAGATGTAGGACACCTCTATGTTGGGTAGAGCCAGAAGATCACATAACCTTAGGACCTGAAATAATACAACAAACTACTGAAAAGATTAAACTAATCCAAGATAAGATGAGAGCAGCACAAAATAGGCAAAAATGCTACTATGACAATCGAAGGAAGTACCTTGAGTTCGAGGAGGGGGATCATGTATTCGTAAAAGTAACACCTTGGATTGGAGTTGGCAAGGCTATCAAATCCCGCAAACTCACACCTCGTTTCATAGGACCTTTCCAAATTCTCAAAAAGGTTGGACCCGTAGCCTATCAAATTGCATTACCACCTACTCTGTCAAATCTTCATAATGTCTTTCATGTATCTCAATTGAAAATGTATATCCATGATCCTTCACATGTGGTGGAACTTGACGATGTTCAAGTAAAGGAAAACCTCACGTTTGAAACACGACCTTTGAAGATCGAGGATAAGAGGATCAAGTTCCTGAGAGGAAGGGAAATTCCCTTGGTCAAGGTTATTTGGAAAAACGGAGCAAGTGAAGAAGTTACATAGGAATTGGAAGATCAAGTGAAAAGCAGCTACCCTGAATTATTCCAATGAAGGTAAATTTCGAGGACGAAATTTAAAAAAAAAAAGGGAGGGAGTATTGTAATATTCAAGAAATTTGTGGAATGAATTGTGGAGTGATTTGTGGCTGCCTCCAATAATGCATTTTTCAATTGGGTGTTCCTCATATGCTTTGAAGCTGCCAAAATAAGTCCCAAGGGTCTGCATTTTGAATCTCATATCCCACATTTGTATAAAATGACAATTACATGATTTAAAATGTTCAATTCGCTGGAATTCACTTCATTGGTTGCATGTGTCCACTTCAAGGAAATATTCACCCCAGATGCGGTCCAAATTGGCTCTTGATGTCTTCATGACATTTCTAGATCTTTCAATCTTCTTTAATTAGAAACAAACCGGAGCTCAATTGGAGGCCTGTGGAGGGAGTTATGCCTATTTTACCGAGAGTGGTCAAATGTATAGTAAATTCACGTCACTGTTTCATGGCCCACTTTCAAGCCTAATTTCACACTAGATGCAGTCCGAATTGGCTCTTTGGGCCTTCATGACATTTGTAGCTCTGTCAATCTTCTTTCATTTGCAAGAAACCTGAGCCCAAAACGATATTTGTGGAAGAAGTTATGCCTATTTTACCAAAAGTGATCAAATTAATGACTTTTCAACCATTCTAGAATTCTCTTTAAGATATTTTCTTACCTTTTAAGATATTTTGATGGAAACTAAGATATTTTCTTGGAAAACTAAGATATTTTATTGTAAACTAAGATATTTTCTTACCTTTTAAGATATTTTGATGGAAACTAAGATATTTTCTTGAAAACTAAGATATTTTCTTACCTTTTAAGATATTTTAATGGAATCTAAGATATTTTCATAGAAACTAAGATTTTTTTAGAATCAATCTCCAATTCTCTAGAAATATCTTGGGAAGTCTATAAATAGGGCTTAGGGGTGCCAAATGAAGACATAACCCAAAGAATACTCCTACATTCTCTCAAACTATCTTCACTACAAAAAACCCTTCTATACTTTCTCCACCTTAGGAAGAAATCTCTCCAACCAAAGTAGGAGCCAGTAAGTAGAGGAAGAATAGGAAGCTAGGAGAAACCAGTAAGGGGATCTTTCCTTATCCTTCTTTTCTATCCTTTGTTTTGTTGGTACTTTCATTATCTTTCTTTAGTTTCTTGCAGTAAGGGAATCTTTCCTTATCCTTTTTTTTCTATTCTTTGATTCTCTTACTACTTTCACTCTCTTTCTTTGGTTGTTCCATTATCTTTCTTGGAATCCTTGATGTTTCTTTTCTTCATCTTTCTTACACTCCTTTTAATTCTTTAAGTCAGTATTTTCTTTATCCTTTGAATAATTAATTTAAAGTTGTTTTCCTTCTTTGATCAAACTTCTTTAAATACTAACATACTAAAAAGTATATGTCATAAACATATATTGATGATAGTACTATGGTTGTTTGATGACTAGTTTTGTGCTTGATATACAATTACTTGGTGAATTGGATGTGAATAAGTGGTGATATGCATGATTGCATTGAAATGAGTATGGACTTGAATTGTTTAATGACCGATTGAAAATGCCTAGTGGAGAGGCAACATTCTAAGATTGCTTGGTGAATGGGCAATGCTTAGAATGAGGTGAGATAAAGATGACCTGGTGGAAAGGTCAATATCTGAAATATAATGAAGGTCATTATACAATTCAAGGTCCTAGAACATGTTGCATTGATGACTGGATAGTAGTAGACCAAGTCCGTAAGTCACATTCCCCGTCTGAGTGAGTGGAATGTCGTGGACCGGGGTTCTCTTGGTGGGGAAATTGCCCTGCTCATGATGATCACATGTTGCGGGGGAGTCCCGCCGACACTGAGGGAACTCGACAAATTACGGAGTGTCTACCTCTGGTGGGTCTGATTGAGAGTGAGAATCAGATGCCCCAGGCTATTTTCAGTGGAGGGCGCCACATTGCATTTAGAGTGAAGAGTAAAAATGCATGGTGAAGGTGCATGCATCATATAGCACTAGAAGCATACAATAGTGGTTGTGTGTTAATTGAATATATGATTCAGTGGAATTTATGGTAAATTATGTATTGTGATAAATGGCTTATTCGTTTTAATGTGGTTAGTTATCTTAATTTGTGATTTGAACTAAAGGTTTGTTTTTACACAGGTTTTAAAATAATACATATTTTAAAAGAAATCTTGAAGAATATTTTAGATTGTTTTAGGAATATTTTCACTTAATTTCAAAAGTTTTACTATAGTTAAAATTATTGTTTATGATCATTGTTTAAGGAAAGCTCACCCTTGCGTTTTGTGTTTTTAACACCTGTGATGATCTCGAACAACGTTCGAGGGAGCAGATTTGCAGGATTGAGAAGTTGTCACTGTTTTGCACTGGTTGTTGCTACTATCTTGTTGTGAAGATGCTTGTTATGTTTTGCGTGTAGAAGTGTTGAGTAAATGTTCTAAGGTAGTAGAAAGGTAGTTATGTAAAATAATAATAGGACAAAGTTATGTAATCTGGTTGTAATGAACTTTAAAACTTATGTAATAAAAGTGTTGTTTTCTAAATCTCTCTTTTATCTACTATATCATTAACCACTTTAAATTACAAAATATAAGTAAAATAAGTAAATAAGAGGGGGGTGTTACACAATGTGGTACCATATCAGATAATACGACATCATCATTGTAAAACTTACTGACCAGTTGGGATTCCACAGTGGTGCACAGAATCTCATAAACAAACATGTGATCATCATGAATTAAATGAATTCTCACCGTAAAATCCCCCAAGTCTAGTATCATGCCTAGACGCACGAATTAAGTTTATTATCTGCACCTCTAACCGAGGTCACCACTTTTGAGGTATATATGAATGAATGAAATCTTATCTCCCTTTTTCAAAATATCAAATAAAATAGTACCAACTAATTGGTATTACAAGACCAATCCATAATTATATCTCACGTTATGGATTAATAATTTATAGTCCAAACCGTCAAAATTCACACCACAAGTCATCAAAGTGCATAATATAACAATTAATCATCATCTCAAACATCATCCAAAACCATAGAATAGGTCATCTAAGTTCAAAGAAAAGATATTCCAACACAATCCAAATCATCATCAAATTCCAAAACACAAAACATCATAGTTCAAAGCATAAGAAAATTAACCGTTTTAAATTTAGAATTTTAACGTTTTTAATTATTAGGTGACTTTTTAATTACATTTAGTTGCTTCCCATTCCATTTTGGTTATTGATACACCTTTGGAAAACTTTGAGAAAGCTTTTGAAGGTTGAAAGGGATTGGTATAATTGTTCTCTCAAACTTACGTGAAGAAGGTTAGAGTGAAAGGTGAAGAAATTTTCCAAAATCACTTGAAATGGTGCAAAAGGTGCTTACGATTTTTGTAATTTGAAAACAAAGAGGTTGTGGGTGATTTTGGGCAAGTATGTCACGTTTTTTAATGTGGGAAATTGTCCACTCCTTGCTGTATTTATAGTTGAAAAAAATTAATAAAATAAACATGTAACTAGTTGGTTAGAAAAAATTGGTTTCCTTAAGTCATTAAATGCATGAGATAAGGCTTATCCTATCTTCATTTAATGATTTCTTATCTTATCTTCAATTTGGTTCTTTCTTCCTTCATGGCACATGGGAATTTGTGAGGTGTGATGACTAGAAGGTTTCCAAGTGTCAAAATTTTACAAATTGCCATCCTTTGCTAAAAAATACTAAATTTTATTAGTTTTGCAATCTTTGAATAGTTAACGTAGGTTTCCTTCTATGCCCACCTTGGCATCTTCCTTTCATCTTTTTCATTCTAGTTATTTATTTTACAATTAAGAAACACCAAAATCCACACAATAGTAATTTTGAAGTTATTAAAAATTAAGGTTTTATAATGATTTTAAATACTAATCTCTCTTCTAAATTTTATGATTCTAATTCCATTCTTTAAATATCATATTTGATTATACCATAATTAAGACAAAATTATAAAGATTCTAAAATTATTTTTCCCTAATTTTATGGTTCACAGATTGTTTTATATAAATTTTCTAGATGTTTTCTGTATTTAATTTACAGAAAATTTGTTATACAGTGTTTCATTCCAACCTGTATATTTATTTATCCTACTCCTGATTTTACATATTATGGGTCATATTTCCTTTGATTTCCTTGTTGTTTTAATTTTTCAACACAAATTATTTTATATAAATTTTCTAGATGTTTTCTGTATTTAATTTACAGAAAATTTGTTATACAGTGTTTCATTCCAACCTGTATATTTATTTATCCTACTCCTGATTTTACATATTATGGGTCATATTTCCTTTGATTTCCTTGTTGTTTTAATTTTTCAACTTGTACTGCGTGTACAAACGCAGTTAAGAAAATAATTGAATTTTTCCAAAACTGTATATTTTTAGAATAAGTAAATTCTCATGTGTAACAATATATATTTTTTATATATTAATTCTTAATAGGTTTCTCATACTAAATACAGAACAAAATTGTATATAGATGATAATATAATTAAAATAGTGAATTTAAGGTAAATCAGAAATATTTAATAACCTTCAAAATCTCAAATAGTAATAAAAACGTCAAACAGTAAAGTTATTTTTCTACTACATTTTTATTTAGAAACGTAATCGTGATTTTCTCGAATTACATAACAGTATTGCTATAAGACAACAAACTGGTTTGAATTACGTTTTTCTTCCTAATTATATTATACCAGTAAACAGTTAATATGCACATTTTTATGGAAATTTTAGTAATTTTTGAGGGTGTTACAACTCTACCCCCTAAAAAGAAATTTCGTCCTCGATATTTACCTCATTCAAATAATGTTGGGTAGCTTTTCTGCATCTCACTTTCCATTTCCCATGTCGCATCATCCGTTCTCCAAATAACATTTACTAAAGGAATATCCTTTCCTCTTAATGTTTTGATTCTCCTATCCTCAATTCTTATTAGTAATGCTTCATAGGTTAGATTATCCTTTATTTGTACATCATCTAACTCAATTACATGTGATGAATCAGGAATGTATTTACGAAGTTGTGAAACATGGAAGACATTATGAAGATTAGAAAGAATTGGGGGTAAAGTAAGTTGATAAGCCACAGGGCCTACTCTTTTTATTATTTGGAAGGGACCAATGAAACGCGGTGAAATTTTTTGGGATTTTAAAACTCTCCCAATACCTGTCCATGGATTTACCCTTAAGAATACGTGATCACCAACGTCAAATTCCAAATCTTTTCTTCTTTTGTCATGATAACTTTTCTGCCTACTTTGTGTCATCCTCATCTTTCCCTGAATTAACTTAATCTTTTCTGAGGTTTGTTATACAATATCAGGTCCTAAGATAAAACTCTCTCCTGATTCAGTCCAACACAAAGGGGTTCTACATTTTCTTCCATATAAAGCTTAAAACGGTGCCATACTGTTGACTTTATTTTTATCACACTACGACAAGTGTACCGGTCGTTACAAGTTTAGAAAAGATGAGTGAGGGTTGTCGAACCATAGAGATTGATTGATGAATTACCAACTACTTAACATGCTTCTCTATTAGGACGAATCGATGAGTTAATCATGTGTGTAAAACTAAGCAATTATGTGAAATTAAGCAACGCAACAGAAAACAAGTAAGGAAAGCAAGTAAATGTTTAAGTTTCTGAACAAGATAATGAAGAAGGTTAGGGTAATGGTTCATTTAATTCTTCCCTCAAGTAACCACATCCTATGTCAATCCAACAAAGATCAATCAAATGGAGATAGAATTCGTGATACCGAAGACTAATCCTATTCCTAGGTATTTAGTCCCTTTGAATTGCTACTATAATCCCTAATCCCTTAGGTGAAAATAGAAAGTAATTCAAGAAGCGAAACAAATGAATTCACAACATCTCATAACATACAAGTTCTATCCCTAGAATCATGCATGACTATAGTGATCTACTTCCTCTCCTAATTCAACTATCAATCTTCCAATTGTACAATTGAACTGAGATAAAACTCCTTAAGGAATAATTCAATCCAATCCAAACATCAATATCCCTATCAACTATTTAAATTTCATGAATAAATCTCAAGAATCAGCAATAAGCAAGAAGAGATCAATCAATTGAATGAAATTACACTTGAATTAACATGAAGAAGTCATTACAAGAGTTACAGAATCAAAATCCTCAATCCCTAACCTGGAGATCTAGCCTAACATGGAAACAAGAAATGAAAGAAGAGAAAAGAGATTCAAACACAAGAAACACTTCATGAAGGTCTGGATCTTGCTTCCACAAGCTCCAAAGCTTCCAAAATCTTTGAGGTTTGATGGAGGATGGGAAGAATGAGAGTGGAAAGGAGAGAATCGTGCAGAGGAAGCGTGGAGAAGAAGATAGAATTCCATTTCCTTTTTTCGCACTCAAGGACCCATATATACTGCAGCATTTGCGCCTCCCATAAGCTTGTTTTGCGCCTGGGCGCATTTTGGCAGAGGAGAAGAGTGAATTGCACCCTGGTTTGCGCCCTGGCACATCTTGACAGCAAGGGGTGAAGATTTGCGCCCTGGCTTGACTCTGATTTGTGCCCTGGCGCATCTTGACAGAGAAGGGTGGGGAGTTGCGCCCTGATTTGCCCTGGTTTGTGTAACATCCCAACAAATTAAATAAGGATCTAATGATCAAGTTTGAAAAAGGTGTCAAAGTGCAATCAATTGCAAATAGTATAGTTGTAGCTGGAAGTCCACAATTTCGGCTAAATGATTGCTCCCTTTTTCAAACTTTGTACAGGGATAGCATCCAATGTTAACTTATGAGATTGAGAATTCAAATGCTAATCTTGAAAGATTTTGGTAACTCTTAGGATTTGAAATTTTGGAGTTACTATCGTCTGATCTTCACTTCCCGGGACAGACGATGCAAAAGCTTGAGTTTCGTCTGATAAGCATCGTCTGTATTGGATCGTCTGATAAGCATCGTCTGTATTGGATCGTCTGATAGCATCGTCTATACTGGATCGTCTGTATTGGATCGTCTGATAGTATCGTCTGTACTGGATCGTCTGATGACTTCGTCTATAGTGTCGTCTGATCATGACTTTCGTCTATAATGTCGTTTGTTCGTCGCCCGCTTCTTGACTATCATCGCCTGCATACTATCGCTCTATACTTTGCCTGATCTTTCGCCTGTTTGAGGTAATCGCCTATACTTCGCTTCTCTGAAATTATCAAAATGATGCATGTTAATTATTCTTGATCTGACACATGATTACTCTACTCTTTCTAGACAATTCTTAATTATTCTACATGTTTCTAGAAATTCCTTATTATTCTAATTTTTCTAGAAACTTCTAGTTTACTTTACACATTGAAACGGTCCAAACTGGCTCTCAATGTCTTCATGACATTTCTATATCTTTCAATCTTCTTTAATTATAAACAAACCGGAGCTCAATTGGAGATTTGTGGAGGAAGTTATGCCTAATTTAACAAGAGTGGTCAAATGTGGAAAAATATTCACGTCACTGGTTCGTGGTCCACTTTCAAGGCTAATTTCACACCAGATGCAGTCCGAATTGGCTCTTTGTGTCTTCATGACATTTGTATCTCTGTCAATCCTCTTTCATTTGCAAGAAACCTGGGCTAAAAACGATATTTGTGGAAAAAGTTATGCCTATTTTACCGAAAGTGATCATTTTGACTTTTCAACCATTCTAGAATTCTCTTTAAGATATTTTGATGGAAACCCAAGATATTTTGATGGAAACCAAGATATTTTTATAGAAACTCAGATTTTTCTTTTAGAAACAATCTCCAATACTCTAGAGAATTCCTTGGAAGTCTATAAATAGGGCGTAGGGGTGTCAAATGAAGACATAACCCAAAGAATACTTTCACATTCACTATCTTCACTACAAAAACCTTTCTATACTTTCTTCACCTTAGTAGGATATCTCTCCAATCAAAGTAGGAGCAAGTAGATAAAGGAAGAATATAAGAAGCTAGGAGAAACCAGTAAGGGGATCTTTCCTTATCCTCCTTTCCTATTATTTATTCTCTTACTACTTCCACTCTTTTTGATTTCTTGATGTTTCTTTTCTTCATCTTTCTTACACTCCTTTTAATTCTTTAAGTTTGTAATTTCTTTATCCTTTGAATAATCAATTTAAAAGTTGTTATCCTTCTTTGATCAAACTTCTTTGAATACTAACATGATAAATAATTAAATATACGTCATGAACACATATTGATAGCATTATTCTTTAAGTTTGCGCTTTCTTTACCCTTTGAAAGATTATTTTAAAGTTGTTTTCCTCTTTCAACTATTTCTTTGAATACTATGACTACTTTATAACTAAGTAAATGAAATAGAAACCTTTATTATTGATATTAAGCATTCTACTTTTATTATGAACAACTTCAATCTTTTGTCTTTTGATCAAACCTCTTTTGAAAATTAACATGTATATATATGTCATAAACACAAATTTGTGGTGGTACATGGTTATTTTATTATACATTCAAGTATGACTTGTGCATGATATGCAATTACTTGGTGAATTGGATGTGAGTAAGTGGTGACATGCATGATTGCATTGAAATGAGGATGGACTTGAATTGTTTAATGACCGATTGGAAATGCCTAGAGGAGAGGCATTATTCTAAGATTGCTTGGTGAATGGGCAATACTTAGAATGGGTTGAGATGAAGATGACCTAGTGGAAAGGTCAATACCTAAAATATGATGAAGGTCATTATACAATTCAAGGTCCTAGAACATGTTGCGTTGGTGACTGGATAGTAGTAGACCAAGTCCATAAGTCCTTGAACGGGTTCCCGTCTGAGTGAGTGGAATGTCGTGGACTGGGGGGTTCTCTTGGTGGGGAAATTGCCCTGCTCATGATGATCACATGTTGCGGGGGAGGTCCTGCCGGACACTAAGGGAACTCGACAAATTACAGAGTGTCTACCTTTGGTGGGTCTGTTGAGTGTGAGAATCAGATGCCACAGGCTATTCCAGTGGAGGGCGCCACATTGCATTTTGAGTAAAGAGTGAAAATGCATGGTGGAGGTTCATGCATCATATAGAACTAGGAGCATACATTATTGATTGTGTGTTTGATTGAAAGTATGATTCATTGGAATCCATGACTGAATCATTGATTGTGATTAATGGTTTATTTGTTTTGGTGGATGGTTGTCGGTTACCTTACTTTGTGATTGATACTTTGATGATCATGGATAAGTATTTGACGTATTATTCTAAAAATGATATTTTCGATGAAAAATATTCTAGATTTATAAAATAAAAGGTTTTTCATTGAAATACAAACAATTGTTTATAATTATGGTTAAGGAAAGCTTACCCTTACGTTTTGTGTTTTTAACACCTGTGATGATCCCGAACAACGTTCGGAGGAGCAGATTTGCAGGGTTAAGAAGATGTGGATGTTTTGTAATGGTTGATGCTACTCTCTTGATGTAAAGATGTTTGCTATGTTTTGCGTGTAGAAGTATTGGGTAGATGTTATAAGGAAGTAGAAAGGTAGTTATGTAAAATAATAAAATGACAAAGTTATGCAACCTAGATGTAATGACCTTTAAATATTATGTAATAAAAATGTTGTTTCCTAAATCTCTCTCTTATTTACATCATTAACCACTTTAAATTACTATTTAGAATATAATTAAAGTAAGTAAATAAGGGGGGGTTACAGTAGTGGTATCAGAGCAGGTCGAACCAGTTCGACTTGTGAGTTATGTGTCTGCTATGTTTTTGCTGTGTGTGAATGATTGTTTGTTTGTTTGCTTGAGTGTTTGTTTGATTATTCGGTGTGCTTTAATTGAATGAATTGATTAACCCAAAACAATTGCTATTGTTAAACCTTCGAATAGTCACCTAATTTAGAATAGGAGGTAGACTAACCCTATGATATTCTATGCCCTACTTTTATTAGAAAAGTATGGCGGCAAGAAATGATAGAGCTATAGCAGAAGCTTTACAAGCTCTGGCTCAAGCTATAGAAAACCAGAATCGAGGAAATAACAGAGGGAGGACTGATGAAGCCACACTTGGAATAGATTCCATGGAAGCTCCAAAATGCCCACACTAGCCTTCAACCACGCACAAATCCAAAGAAATAACGAAGAATTGGTTCGGTTAGGTGTTTTTTTGGTTTTCAGTTTCAAGAAATCAAAGTAGAAAATGGAATAGAAAGGAATGAAGATGGCGCCAAGGAGAAGAACTCCTATAAGCCTAGGAGGAACCGCCACAATGGTTGAAAGAAGCCATTGATAAGATTCAAGGTCTTCCCTAAGGAAACAAGAGAAATTCTCTCAAAAGCTAGAAGCTATTTCAATTCATCAAAAAAGTCCTTTTACAATGGAAAGTTAGGGTATTTATAGGTTGCAAAGCTTGGGCTCCAAGTAATCCTAGCTTGCCTTGCAAGCTAAGTAAAACATTAACCACGGTTGGGAGCCACTAATCACGGTTAGGGCTCAACCAATCCGTGGAGCTTCCTTGCAAGCCAAGTAACCCAAGTGGTTACTTGTTTGTTAGGAAGCACATGGCTTCACATGGGCTTGTCCCCTCCTTGTCCCCTCCTTGTCCCCTTCTAGTGGCCATGTGATGAGCCATGTCATCAATCCTCATCCTCTCTTAATCAAGGGTGGAGATCTTAGATTAAACTTAGGCATGGATCCAAGGCTTAATCAAAGGCTCCCTCTTTGTTTAAGAAGGTCTTCAAGTTCACACAAGTTTTTAGAAAAGATTTTCAACCGATTTTTAAAGTCTTGTGTGGCTTGATTTAGGAGTGTTGTATGCGTCGGATTTAATGGAGCCTTAGGCCTTGGGCCTATGAAAACCCACGGGCTTCAAGCCCAAGTATTCCCTAAAGCTATTACATCATAGGACTTAGTTATGTCTCAAAAGAATTTACAAGTAAACTACAAGTACTAGGTCCTATACTATCTTCTTGTTCTTGGAGTTTTCCCACCTCCTCTTCTAGCTTCCTTTGCATGCTTCTAGTAACTCTTCTAGATGTTCCTACATCAAGGACAGAGTACCAAGGGTTGAATCACTTCCTGAAGAACAATCCACCATCCTTTAATGGGGGTTACAACCCAGATGGTGCTCAAAGTTGGATAAGGGAAATAGAAAAGATATTTCGAGTTATGGCTTGTCCAGACGAACAAAAACTAGCATTTGGAACTTATATGCTAACAGAAGAAGCTGAATATTGGTGGGAAAACAACCGTCAGTATTTAGAAATTAATGGACAAGTCATAACCCGGGAAATCTTCAAGAAAGTATTCCTGGAGAAATACTTTCCTGAAGACATAAAGAATAAAAAAGAGATGGAGTTCTTGGAACTTAAACAAGGGAATATGATTGTGGCTGAATACGCAGTCAAGTTTGAGGAGTTGGTACAATATTTCCCACATTACCAAGAAAGGGACGGGGAAAGTTCCAAATGTGTCAAATTTCTTAATGGACTTCGACCTGAGATCAAGCAAGCTATCAACTACCAGGGTATTAGACAATACCCTGTTTTAGTAAATATGTGTAGAATATATGATGAAGACTCTAGAGCTAAAGCAGCTTATTATAAAGTCAAGAATACTGGGGGACCCATAAGAAACAAGGAACAAAGACAGAGAGGAAAACCGTATACCCATTCTAAAGCAAAAATGGGCAACAAAGTAAGAGGCAATAGCAACTTTTCAGCACCAACCAAATGTTTCAAATGTGGAGAGCTTGGGCATATCTCCCCTCAATGTCCCAAATCGGACATTATCTGCTACAAGTGTAACCAAAAAAGGACACATCCAAAGGAACTGCCCACAACTAAAAGAAGAAACCAATGGAAGCGTTAAAGGCACCAATAACAATCAACAAGGGAAACCAAAGGCTGTGGGAAGAGTATTTACCCTCAATGGAGCTGAGGTCTCGAATGCCAATGATCTTGTACAAGGTACGTGTTCCATACGTGGAATTCCATTACTTATACTATTTGACTCTGGAGTCACTCATTCCTTTATATCTTCAGATTGTGCTAAAAGGTTACAACTTCCACTATCCCTTCTAAACATTGATTTAATAATAACTACCCCTACCAATGAGTCAGTTACAACTACTTACATATGTGCAGATTGTCAAATAGAACTAAATAACAAAACCTTCCTAGTCAACTTGGTTTGTTTACCATTAAAACAAATTGATATTATTCTTGGAATGGACTGGTTATCTTCCAACCATGTCCTTATAAACTACTTCTATAAAACCTTAATCTTTTCTGATCCTGAAGCAAGTAGGGATATGGAGATAATTTTTGCCAACCAAGTAAAAAGGGACTTAAAGAAAAATAATAACGTGTACATGATCCTTTCTAACCTAGAAGTGGAACAGAAGGTCACCTTCGATACTATACCTGTAGTACAGGATTTCTCTGAAGTATTCTCCGAAGAGGTAAACCAACTACCGCCTAAAAGGGAAGTTGAATTTTCTATAGACCTGATACCTGGGACTGGACCAATTTCTATGGCGCCCTATAGGATGTCACCCTTAGAACTAGTAGAGCTAAAGAAACAAACAGAAGAACTATTGAAGAAACAATTTATTAGACCTAGTGTATCACCTTGGGGAGCACCCGTACTTCTAGTAAAGAAGAAAGACGGAACTATGAGACTATGTGTAGATTATAGACAACTAAATAAGGTAACCATTAAGAATAAGTACCCCTTACCAAGGATAGATGATCTTATGGACCAACTAGTAGGAGCTTGTGTATTTAGCAAGATTGATCTAAGGTCAAGACACCACCAAATAAGGGTAAAAGCTGAAGATATCCCAAAAACTGCCTTTAGTACCCGATATGGACACTACGAGTACATGGTTATGCCCTTTGGTGTAACTAATGCACCCGCAATATTTATGGATTACATGAATAGAATATTTCAACCATATTTGGATAAATTTGTGGTAGTATTTATAGATGACATTTTAGTATACTCAAAAATCAAAGAGGAACATGCTAAACATCTTAGAGTGGTATTACAGATCTTGAAAGATCAACAATTATATGCGAAATGGTCCAAATGTGAATTTTGGTTAGAAGAAGTCAGTTTCCTAGGACACGTAATATCACAAGGAGGAATTGCAGTAGATCCACACAAAGTAGACGCAGTTCTAAAATGGGAAAAACCAAAAAATGTGACAGAAATAAAGAGTTTTCTAGGATTAGCTGGATATTATAGAAGATTTATAAAAGATTTCTCCAAGATAGCCTTACCTCTTACAACCTTAACTAGAAAAGGCCAAACTTTTATATGGAATAACAATTGTGAACAAAGTTTCCAAACCCTTAAGAAAAAACTAACTACTGTTCCTGTTTTGACCTTACCAACCCCAACTGAATCGTTTGAAGTTTATTGTGATGCCTCTAAACTAGGTTTAGGAGGAGTGCTAATGCAAGGAGGAAAAGTGGTAGCCTATGCATCAAGACAATTAAAAAACCATGAAAGGAACTACCCAACCCATGACCTAGAACTAGCTGAAGTAGTATTTGCGCTTAAAATATGGCGACACTATCTTTTTGGAACAAAATTTGAGGTATTTAGTGATCACAAAAGCCTTAAGTATTTATTTAACCAAAAGGAGTTAAATATGAGACAAAAAAGGTGGATGGAATTTCTAAAAGATTATGATTTTGATCTCAAGTACCACCCAGGTAAAGCAAATGTAGTAGCTGATGCATTAAGTAGGAAGACCATAGCAATGTCAAGTTTAATGGTCAAAAAGATGGATTTAATACAGCAGTTTAGGAACTTTAACCTTGCGTGTCAATTTACTCCTGTTAGTATAAAGTTAGGAGCCTTGAAAATAACTAATGAATTTATGAGTGAAATAAGACAGAAACAAGAAATGGATCCTTTTCTTAAGAATCAGATTGAAGCCATAAGAAAAGGAGAAAATAGTAACTTCAATATTGGAGTTGATGGAATTTTAAGATTTCAAAATAGAATATGCATACCCAATGAATTGGAACTTAAGAAGGTAATCTTAGAGGAAGGACATAAAAGTAAGCTTAGTATTCATCCTGGTGCCACTAAGATGTATAAGGATCTGAAGACCCTGTTTTGGTGGCCTAAAATGAAGAAAGAAGTGAATGAATTTGTATATGCATGCTTAGTATGCCAAAAGGCTAAAATCGAACACCAGAAACCTTCAGGAATGCTGCAACCCTTAGAAATACCCCAATGGAAGTGGGATAGTATCTCTATGGATTTCGTAGTAGGATTACCAAGAACTTCAAAAGGAACAGATTCTATTTGGGTAATAATAGATAGGTTAACCAAATCCGCCCATTTTATCCCAGTTAACGTAAGATATTCATTAGAAAAGCTAGCCAATTTATATATAAGTGAAATAGTACGATTACATGGTGTACCCACAAGCATAATTTCAGATAGAGACCCTAGATTCACTTCTAGATTTTGGGAAAGTTTGCAAGAAGCATTAGGGACAAGGCTAAAACTAAGCTCTGCCTATCACCCTCAAACGGATGGACAGACTAAAAGAACTATTCAATCTGTAGAAGACTTATTAAGGGCATGTATTTTGGAATATAAAGGAAATTGGGATAGTTATCTGCCCTTAATAGAATTCACATATAATAATAGTTACCATTCTTCAATTGGAATGGCCCCATATGAGGCATTATATGGAAAAAGATGTAGGACACCTCTATGTTGGGTAGAGCCAGAAGATCACATAACCTTAGGACCTGAAATAATACAACAAACTACTGAAAATATCAAGCTAATCCAAGAGAAGATGAGAGCAGCACAAAATAGGCAAAAAGGCTACTATGATAATCGAAGGAAGGACCTTGAGTTCGAGGAAGGGGATCATGTATTCGTAAAAGTAACACCTTGGACTGGAGTTGGCAGGACTCTCAAATCCCGTAAGCTCACACCTCGTTTCATAGGACCTTTCCAAATTCTCAAAAAGGTTAGACCCGTAGCCTATCAAATTGCATTACCACCTACTTTGTCAAACCTTCATAATGTCTTTCATGTATCCCAATTGAAAAAGTATATCCATGATCCTTCACATGTGATGGAACTTGACAATGTTCAAGTAAAGGAAAACCTCACGTTTGAAACACTACCTCTAAGGATCGAGGATAAGAGGATCAAGTTCCTGAGAGGAAGAGAAATTCCCTTGGTTAAGGTTATTTGGAAAAACGGAACAAGTGAAGAGGTTACGTGGGAATTGGAAGATCAAGTAAAAAGCAGCTACCCTGAATTATTCCAATGAAGGTAAATTTCGAGGACGAAATTTTTAAAAGGAGGGGATTATTGTAACATCCCAAAAATTTAAATAAGGATCTAATGATCAAGTTTGAAAAAGGTGTCAAAGTGCAATCAATTGCAAATAGTATAGTTGTAGCTGGAAGTCCACAATTTCGGCTAAATGATTGCTCCCTTTTTCAAACTTTGTACAGGGATAGCATCCAATGTTAACTTATGAGATTGAGAATTCAAATGCTAATCTTGAAAGATTTTGGTAACTCTTAGGATTTGAAATTTTGGAGTTACTATCGTCTGATCTTCACTTCCCGGGACAGACGATGCAAAAGCTTGAGTTTCGTCTGATAAGCATCGTCTGTATTGGATCATCTGATAAGCATCGTCTGTATTGGATCGTCTGATAGCATCGTCTGTACTGGATCGTCTGATAGCATCGTCTGTATTGGATCGTCTGATAGTATCGTCTGTACTGGATCGTCTGATGACTTCGTCTATAGTGTCGTCTGATCATGACTTTCGTCTATAATGTCGCCGTTACGTGTCTCGCTTGCCTGACTATCGTCTATCTTTGTCGCCGCCTATCTTGTCGTCGATCTTTCGTCTGTTTGAGGTAATCGTCTATACTGTCGTCTTCTCTGAAATTATCAAAATTATGCATGTTAATTATTCTTGATCTAACACATGATTACTCTACTCTTTCTAGACAATTCTTAATTATTCTACATGTTTCTAGAAATTCCTTATTATTCTAATTTTTCTAGAAACTTCTAGTTTACTTTACACATTGAAACGGTCCAAATTGGCTCTCAATGTCTTCATGACATTTCTAGATCTTTCAATCTTCTTTAATTAGAAACAAACCGGAGCTTAATTGGAGATTTGTGGAGGAAGTTATGCCTAATTTAACAAGAGTGGTCAAATGTGGAAAAATATTCACGTCACTGGTTCGTGGTCCAATTTCAAGGCTAATTTCACACCAGATGCAGTCCGAATTGGCTCTTTGTGTCTTCATGACATTTGTAGCTCTGTCAATCCTCTTTCATTTGCAAGAAACCTGGGCTAAAAACGATATTTGTGGAAAAAGTTATGCCTATTTTACCGAAAGTGATCATTTTGACTTTTCAACCATTCTAGAATTCTCTTTAAGATATTTTGATGGAAACCCAAGATATTTTGATGGAAACTAAGATATTTTTATAAAAACTCAGATTTTTCTTTTAGAAACAATCTCCAATACTCTAGAGAATTCCTTGGAAGTCTATAAATAGGGCTTAGGGGTGTCAAATGAAGACATAACCCAAAGAATACTTTCACATTCACTATCTTCACTACAAAAACCTTTCTATACTTTCTTCACCTTTGTAGGATATCTCTCCAATCAAAGTAGGAGCAAGTAGATAAAGGAAGAATATAAGAAGCTAGGAGAAACCAGTAAGGGGATCTTTCCTTATCCTCCTTTCCTATTATTTATTCTCTTACTACTTCCACTCTTTTTGATTTCTTGATGTTTCTTTTCTTCATCTTTCTTACACTCCTTTTAATTCTTTAAGTTTGTAATTTCTTTATCCTTTGAATAATCAATTTAAAAGTTGTTATCCTTCTTTGATCAAACTTCTTTGAATACTAACATGATAAATAATTAAATATACGTCATGAACACATATTGATAGCATTATTCTTTAAGTTTGCGCTTTCTTTACCCTTTGAAAGATTATTTTAAAGTTGTTTTCCTCTTTCAACTATTTCTTTGAATACTATGACTACTTTATAACTAAGTAAATGAAATAGAAACCTTTATTATTGATATTAAGCATTCTACTTTTATTATGAACAACTTCAATCTTTTGTCTTTTGATCAAACCTCTTTTGAAAATTAACATGTATATATATGTCATAAACACAAATTTGTGGTGGTACATGGTTGTTTTATTATACATTCAAGTATGACTTGTGCATGATATGCAATTACTTGGTGAATTGGATGTGAGTAAGTGGTGACATGCATGATTGCATTGAAATGAGGATGGACTTGAATTGTTTAATGACCGATTGGAAATGCCTAGAGGAGAGGCATTATTCTAAGATTGCTTGGTGAATGGGCAATACTTAGAATGGGTTGAGATGAAGATGACCTAGTGGAAAGGTCAATACCTAAAATATGATGAAGGTCATTATACAATTCAAGGTCCTAGAACATGTTGCATTGGTGACTGGATAGTAGTAGACCAAGTCCGTAAGTCCTTGAACGGGTTCCCGTCTGAGTGAGTGGAATGCCGTGGACTGGGGGGTTCTCTTGGTGGGGAAATTGCCCTGCTCATGATGATCACATGTTGCGGGGGAGGTCCTGTCGGACACTGAGGGAACTCGACAAATTACGGAGTGTCTACCTCTGGTGGGTCTGTTGAGTGTGAGAATCAGATGCCACAGGCTATTCCAGTGGAGGGCGCCACATTGCATTTTGAGTAAAGAGTGAAAATGCATGGTGGAGGTTCATGCATCATATAGAACTAGGAGCATACATTATTGATTGTGTGTTTGATTGAAAGTATGATTCATTGGAATCCATGACTGAATCATTGATTGTGATTAATGGTTTATTTGTTTTGGTGGATGGTTGTCGGTTACCTTACTTTGTGATTGATACTTTGATGATCATGGATAAGTATTTGAAGTATTATTCTAAAAATGATATTTTCTATGAAAAATATTCAAGATTTATAAAATAAAAGGTTTTTCATTAAAATACAAACAATTGTTTATAATTATGGTTAAGGAAAGCTCACCCTTGCGTTTTGTGTTTTTAACACCTGTGATGATCCCGAACAACGTTCGGAGGAGCAGATTTGCAGGGTTAAGAAGATGTGGATGTTTTGCAATGGTTGATGCTACTCTCTTGATGTAAAGATGTTTGCTATGTTTTGCGTGTAGATGTATTGGGTAGATGTTATAAGGAAGTAGAAAGGTAGTTATGTAAAATAATAAAATGATAAAGTTATGCAACTTAGATGTAATGACCTTTAAATATTATGTAATAAAAATGTTGTTTCCTAAATCTCTCTCTTATTTACATCATTAACCACTTTAAATTACTATTTAGAATATAATTAAAGTAAGTAAATAAGGGGGGGTTACAGTTTGCGCCTTGGCGCAATTGCTCATGCTTCCATGGCTTGGGCTTCAGTTTCCCCTCTTCTTGATGGTTTGCACTCCAAGTCTTCATCTTAGGTCTTGGAGCTTTTCATTCCAAGCTTCAATTCTAACCTTCAATCCATTCCTTGCTCCTATCTCCTCTTCATTCTTTCAATAAACCTAAAAATAACAAGAAAGAGATTAAAATGACTTCAAAACTCAAGAATGACCTATAAAACTAATGAAACACCAAATCAAGAACTATCATTAAACTAACATGATATTTTCACTATTTTCTTGTCTAAACTACAACTTGACCTAGTAAAAACGGATGGAAATGTACTAAAAACACCTAGGAAAACATGTATAATCTAGCACTTATCACAACCCCAAACTTAAAGCTTTGCTTGTCCTCAAGCAAACCTAGATTTATGGTATAGCATTAGCTCAAAGCCCGCTCAGAATTCAATATTCAACTTCTGACTCCTTAAGTCAAATTCAAATCATCAATGAAAGTTGAACATGTGCTCACAATAATGTCAAGTAACTGCACAATTCATCAAGCATAAGCAAGTAACCATAGATTGGCACTAAGAATGTAATTTAGCAATATCAAACAGTTTTCACAAGTCAAGTGTTTACACTCAATCTCTCAAGTGTTTGGGCTTGTGTTTTCTCTCAGGGTTACCAATCAAAGGTCATGTTACCATAAGCTTGCAATGGCTCTCAAAATCTCCATCGCCTTCAAGTATAAATTGGACAATCAAAAGGTCTTTTCATGGTTGTAATGGGGCTTAGGTAGAGGTGGGATAAAAGAGAAGGGAACTAGCTAAATTCCAAAGGAACTTCAAAGAGTAAAAGTTCAAACCTATATGGTATGCATGAAATAATGATGAAAAGAAGGAAAGATCAAAGATAAGAACAAAGATAAAAATAAAGCAACAAAAATAACTAATGAGACCAACCTTGTTCTCTTTTCTTCTTGATTTCTTTTCTTTTTGCTTTGAATTGGCATTTTCTTCTTAACTTGTTTTCTTTTGCTTTCTCTAGAATTCTTTTCTTGTAAATTTTTGGCCTTTTCTTTTTCTTCCCATTTTCTTTCTTTTGCTTTTTCTGGAATTCTTTCCTTGTAAATTTTTGGGATTTTCTTCTTCTTCCCTTTTTCTTTCTTTTTATACTCCTGTTTTTCTCTTTATTTTTGCACTTTGTTTTTCTTAAGTGGGTCTCACTAATTACTAAAACAAGAAGGGAAAAATTATTTTTTTGCATGGTATGAATGAAAAAGGAGAAAGCAACTAGAATGCAATTATCTACTATTTACACAAATGCACTAGTACCCAAGATAAACACCTAATACAAAGTGACCCAACCCCAAACTTAGAAATTTGACTTGTCCTCAAGTCATAAGCCACACATAAACCCCAAAATGTAACCCCAAACTTAAAATCAAAACCTATCATCTAAGTAAATAAACCAATACTCTTAAAAGTTCCAATGGCAGGACAATTGGTTTTCCACTTATTTAGGTTTGTATTAAGCTTAAATTCCAAGAAAGAAAAGGGTAATTAAGGCACAAAGTGGATAGCAATGGAAAATTTCAGGGTTAAGGTTCATTTGGCTCAAGGGTACAAGAAAGAACATGCCTTTATCATTTGTGTCCAATTATACATGTATGCAATTTTGATCAAGAGCAAAAGCAAGTTCTAGAACAAAACACTTCAAATGGTAACAAGCACTCAAGAATTGAATCAGTTGGAAGCTCAATATGCCTTTCTAGGACTAATCATTTCATAATATTGCTAAATCACATTGGTCATGTCAAAATCTAGACACAATTTCATGCAAAAATTCTCATACAATTCCCTTCCAAACATTGAGAACTCATCCAACTTTGTCATAGAACATCAAGATGAACCTAAGTGCCACAATTTGCATATATTATTCTTACTTAAACCACAAAGATAATGCTATTCCAGGAAAACACTAGGGAATGCAACAAAATGGGGGTATCTCTTAAACACAAATTTAATTAGCAATTAGAACTACAGAGGGTAAGAGTACTCCTTTTTGAAGACTAGTACTGATGCTTAAGGAGCTTGCAGCAAGTGTCACCTTTCCATGTTTTTCCACAAGTGCCAAGTATCTAGAAATTCAAAATGACAAAACAGAAACTAACAGAAAGTAAAATAGCTACTTAGTCTACATCAGTAAGATATATATTTAAAAACCACATCATTCATCATCATCATTTTCAGTATCGTCTTGTTCAACATCATCTGCTTGTGCTTCTCCATCTTCAGAGAACTCATCAAACTTTATCAAGTCTTCTATGAATTCAGCATTGAAGGCTTCTAATGGCACCAATTTTTCCACTGGCAGATTCAGTTGTGAAGCAACAGTTCTAAGCAAGGGTTCCATTGCAACACATGCCTTTGTGCCTTCATGAACCCGGCGAATGTTCTCTTGAACCACTCTCAAGTAGCGTAATATCTTCTCTTGCATGGCATCTGAAGCATTGGAAGAACTAGAAGGAATGGAGGTGTTGGGATCATGGGAGGTGCTAGCTATCTTGGCCTTATCCTTTGAGACCGTTGTGGCATTGGAATCATAAGAAGCATTTGCTGCTGGTATGGGTCTTGCTCTGGATACTCCCAGAGTAACATTTAAGTCCATGGTTGATCCAGCCTTCATAAGAGTTAAGCCTTCACATGACACTCCGGCATCAATACAAAGCTATGTAATGATACCTGCATATGACAAGGACCCTTTGTTCTGTTTGTGAAGTGAACGAATCTCATTGGCAATGGTTAGACAGACATTAAGATAATCTCCATTCATCAGAGTATAAAGACACCATATCCGCTTCTTTGTTATAGAAGACTTGTGCTGAATTGGCAACAAAATCCCATAAACAAATGCCCACCAAATCTTAGCTTTAAGACACAAGGATGAAGTCTTCAAATGTCTAACACCATTGTTATGCCATTCACTTTCTTTCCAATCCCCTTTTCCTGCACATAAGACCTCATCTACAATGCTTGGATCAGCCTTACACGGAGCTCGATGCTCAAAAGCACAACACCTTGAATCGGAGAACGGAATCAAGAGCAATGTATTAATGGCCCGCGGTAAGAATGATACATGCTTCCCGCGGACATATGATGTATAGAGTTCCTCATCATCCCCTATGGTCAAATTAGCATAGAACTCTAGAACAATGTCTTGATATGCCGGGAAGTTCATGTCGGCCAATCTACTCCATTTCCTACTAACAATCTCTTTGCAAACTTCTTTACAAATGGAAAGCTTAGGTAACTCATCATTCCCTTCATTTATGAATTGCACCAGACTGATATTGAACTTCCGCTCCACTAACACTGTACGTGTTGCAAACCGGGACACAAAAACCTCTGCATGCGTCAAAGACCGGAACCTATGTGTGTCGAAAGTGGGAATCTTCGGTTCTTGAGTTGCGGTTGCCTTGGCTCTTTTTGTAGATTTTTTCTTCTCTTGGCACATTCCCTTAACGGTCCTATGCTTAATCCTGGGTGTTCTTGAGGAAGATGCAGCTGGTGTCTCTTTGGTTGTCATGGTTGCCTCTTTGAAAGTGAACCTTCACAACCAAAATTAATAGAGAAATCAAACTGGAATTGCTAAGGGGAACACATAGGCAAATATGATATGGTCATGCTCACTAGGATTACTCACTTAAAACACACTAAAAAAAAATTCATTGAGGAATTTTATCAAACACCATGTAAGCATGAATGGGCGTAGAACAACTCTTTCTAATTGCTTTGCAAAATGAACTCCCAAAGGCAATTGCCAGTATTTACTTACAAAAAATCAATCATATTTCTCTAAAAATATCAAAACAAGGCCATGCAACATCATGAAAATAAGCAATTCAAAGTTTGCACATAGCATTTTAGGGTTCGCACAAAAATATTGAACCCCCATTCCAATGATTCATCTCAAACATGCAATTGGAGATTAGAGAATGAAGGAAGCAATTAATAATCAATGGATAGATGGGCATACCTTGTATGAGCACAAGAAATTTGAATGTACAAAGTGAAGAATCTTGCAAATTTTGAACAATGTAGAATGAGATGAAAAATAGGGATGATGGAGATGAAGAAATTGTTCAAGGGTTACTTGAGATGTGAGATGGTGGGAGTGTGAAGTGATGAGGAGTGGGAATGCCTAGTTCTCTTGAGATTTTTCAAACACCTAAGTGAAGGAGGATGAGTTGCAATTGGGAGGGGAAGTGGCCGCGCCCCCCTTTTGTGCCTTGGCGCAAGTTTTACGCCTCGTTACTAAGAGAATTGCGCCGCGGCGCATCTTGACAGAAAGCACCACGCATTTGCACCTCGCCTCTCCATACTTTTGCGCCTTGGCGCATCCTGGCAGAAAGGATCAATGAATTTGCGCCTCACTCCTCAGCATGCTTGCGCCTGGGCGTGTCTTGGTAGAGAGGTTCAATAGTTTGCGTCTCATTCCACAACACACTTGCGCCTTGGCGCGTCTTGACAGAAAGGGCCAGTTGAATTGCGCCTTGCTCCTAGCACAGATGCGCCAGGGCATGTTTTGACTGCATGGGAAGCTAAATTGCACCTTCCTCTCAACCTCACTTAACTTGTGCATATACTCTAAGTCATGCATTTAAGCCTCAAAATTCCCAACAATATTACTACACCTCTCAAACTTCTCTTATTTCTTATCAATTTAACAACAATTGTAATATGCACTATTTATTCCTATGACTAATGTCTATCAACAACACAAATCAAAATTTACTATATTGCATCATATATTTGAATTTCTATCTGTTAAGTCAAGATGATTTAGCATCTCAATTTTGATAATTACAGAACAGTCTGTTGTGTTTACAGACGGAAGCATCAGACTGAAGGCTCAGACGAAACAAGTATCAGACGGAAGCACTCAACATGAAGCATCAGACGGAAGAGAGTCAGACGAAACTAAGTCGTCAGACGGAACCAAGCATCAGACGATAGTGGCACAGATGATAGCAAGACTACTCAAGTTGAAGACCTTCGTCTGTCCAAGAGTGAAGCTTAACACAAAAGGGATGAGACGAAACAAAGAAGTTTGAAAGATTCATTTCGTCTATCCAAAAGTGAAGTTCAGTTGAAGTCTCGCGCCAAGTTTTAAAATCTAAAGGAGTCATCATGAGAAGAATCCAAGATCTGTATGGGGATCTGCGCTTTCACATCCAAAGTCAAAAAGGTCTCTACCTTTTTGTCACATCTCTGTACAAGTCAGTAAAAGGAACTGCGGACGCAATTCAGTCCGAGATATCCGCTGCAACTCTCATCTATCAATCAAGGACAACTGAAAACCTTTTTGGAAAATTCTCAAGAAGATCTTCAACGACTCTCAACGACATTCAAATGAGTCTAACGGCTATTTGAAGAAGATGTCTACAAAAGGACTTCACCACGACCAGAACAAGTTGGCGAATACGCTTATCCTTCATCTACTCTGATTATTCGCCCAAATCTGATAAGCTCTATACTGTATTGAAAAACACCTCTCTGTGTAGAGGAAATCTTTGTTGATTCACAATATTTGTAAAAATCCACTTGTGTGGCATTATAGCCTGTGGAGGCTGGGTTCAAAGAATACCTTGTAATAGCCTGTGGAGGCTGGGTTCAAAGAATACCTGTATAGCCTGTGGAGGCTGGGTTCAAAGAATACCTGTTTAGCCTGAGGAGGTTGCGTTCCAAAGAATACCTTGTAATAGCCAAAAGTGGCTGGGTTCAAAGAATACTTGTAACCTGTTCACGGTTGGTAGTGAAAACTCAGTGGTTGCTGGGTAACTGGACGTAGTCTTGGATAGACGAACCAGTATAAAAATATCTGTGTTTATTGTTTCATCTGATCAACTAACTGGGGATAATAAGTTTAACGTCTGTCATTTAAAATCAGCAGTTCAAGATAAATCTTGTTTCGTCTGACCAGATTTGAACCCACAGACGAAAGGGAGTAATTATTTTTTAAAACACAATTCAACCCCCCTTCTTGTGTGTTTTATCTTTTACAGTTTGGTATCAGAGCTCAACCTCTAAGGGTTGAGCGCTTAACAGCTGCTAGAGGAAATGATCCGGGATGGCGAACTCCCAGATGACGCTCATTGCAGAAGGCTCCTCCATGAACACTCCTCCAGCTTTCTTTGCAAATGATTATCCTTACTAGAAAGATCGGATGGAGATGTATATCAAGTCTACAAATTATAAACTGTGGAAGATCATAACAGAAGGAGACATTCCCCTAACCAAGCCTGAATCAGAATGGGGAAATGAAGAATATACTATCGCAGAGCTCAATAACAAGGCACGTTATGCCATAACGTGTGCTCTTTCTAGGACAGAATATAACAAATTCTATGCCTACAAAACAGCCAAAGAGCTTTGTGATGCGTTGAAGATCTCTTATGAAGGAACTGAAGATGTCAGACTTAGAAAAGCTGCCATCCTTCAAAGACAATACGAAATGTTTTCCATGGAAAAAGGAGAATCTATAGACAAAATGTTTGGAAGATTCCAAACTATTCTGAATGGGCTAGCTGCATTGGAAATTACTTTTTCAAGAGCCCAAATCAACATGAAGATTTTGGACAGCTTACCTGCACCATGGGAAGCTATGTCCACTCGCTATATCATTGGGAAAAATATGAAGACCCTTTCCTTGGATGAACTCATTGGAGCACTGAGAGTGCATGAAGTTCATTTGTGCAAAAGGGGGAAGCTGAAAATTCAAGAGCTTGTTGCTCTATCCAACACTGATAAGCTTGATGGAGAAGAGTCAAGTATGAAGAAAGCAGAATCAACAGACTCAGAAGATTCCTCTGAAGAAGAAATCTCCTTGATGGCAAAAAGATTCAAAAGATTGATGAAGAAGAGGGATCCCAAAAAGATTAGAAGAAAGAAGAAACAAGCCACTTGGGATGATCTCGATGATGAAAGCTCAGACGATTTAGCTGAAGAAAATGCAAATATCTGTCTCATGGCAAGACTATCATCTGAGGTAGACCTTATAAATATATCTAGTTCATCATCATCTTCTTCAGATTAAAGTCGACTATGAGGACATGTCATATGATGTTCTTCTCGCTAACTCACATTTTATAGCTCAAGAATATAAAAATTGCAGATCTAAGCTCAAAAAGGCCTTAGAAGAAATTGAAAATCTGAAAGCTATAAATGTCCAGTTATCTAAGAAAAACATATCAGATGAATCATCCTCTTCGTCGATCTTTTGAAAAAGAGTCATCTTCTTCTTAGTCATGAAATCCTAAAAGAAGAAAATGAACTCTTAAAGAAAGATTTAAACAAGTTCATCTTGAGTTCTTACAAGCTCAAAAATTCTTTAAATCACAAGAATGAACTTGGTTATAATCTTGTGACAGACGAAAGAAAATCACAAATTCATTCGTCTGTATGTAGAAGCATACATATTTCTTATAACAGGTCTCCGAAACAGTCTGAAGGACATTCAAGAACCTATGACAGACGGAACCTTACAACTAACAAAACTGGACCCAAGAAAATTTGGGTACCAAAATCAAAAATAATTTTTGTTGCAGATAGAAAGAGAGAATGTATGAAGATGGTACAATCTGGACAATGGATACATGCAATATGTAATCATCAACATGTCCTTGTTCCAAAGCAACAGATCATGTAAGAGATCTACCATGTATGGGTCTTAAGAAGACAGATTCATCCATTCAGACGGAAGAAGCAAAGTTTTCAAAGAATGCAAACAGGTCGAATTTTAGAGACCTTTCTGAACGTGCTTTGGTGTCAAGAAGAATTGAACCCAAGTGCATTGAAGAAATGCATTCAAATATCAATTGAATGGAGCTTGAAATAGGCAAGAAATAAGTTCTCTTATCCGTGCAAATTTCTTTTGTTTATCCTTATCGAAACGCTACGTCTAATCATTGGTTGAAATAGTCTATCTGACTCTTCAACAGACGCAACGTCATGTTATCTTCTAACATCTTTGTTGAGTGTACAGGACAAAGCTTGTTAATGGTTTACATATGTCTAGCTTTTTAAAGCAAGAGACACGCTATCCTTAGATACACCTCATCAGACGAAAGAAGGTAATGAGAAATAAGAAGGCCTTCGTCTCCGTGGAAAACCCAGAGGATTGCAAAAGATTCAAGAAATATGGAAGAAATGAGAGATCGTGTTTAGGGGAGCAAAATAGAAGAAAAAGAAAGATGCAAAAGCTGAGGCAGTTGAGGCTAATGTTCAAGAAGCTGAGGAGTATAAGACTCTGAAGCGCAAATATGATGCCTTGGAGGATGACTGCGCGCACTTGAAGCAAAAGAACAGAGAGCTTGAGGAGAACCAAGTTTCTCTATCATCTGAAGTGCAGTAACTCAAAGTTATTGTGATGTCCGTACTTCACAAAAAGCCAAAACACTCTTCTTGATCAGAGTTTTGATGATCACAGCCTAAGGGGGAGAGAAAGAGAAGATCCTCGTAGGGGAGAGAATGGACAGAAAGAGATAGCCCAAGGGGGAAGAAAAGGAGAACCCAAGGGAAAGAAGAAAGGCAAGGGTAAAGCATCGCATCGTCTGAGGGGGAGCAAACAGGGAAGAGCAAAGAGAAAGCTTCGTCTGAGGGGGAGCAAGCAAGTCAAGTTCAGTCTGATAAAGATCATCTCTCTAACCCTGATACATCCTTTGTTCTGTCTCAAGTAAAAGATCAAGGATCTGGTGGTGTGGTCTGCAATCATCAAAAAGGGGGAGATTGTTAAGTCAAGATGATTTAGCATCTCAGTTTTGATAATTATAGAACGATCATTGTGTTTTTAGACGGAAGCATCGATCGAAGGCTCAGACGAAACAAGTATCAGACGGAAGAACTCAACATGAAGCATCAGACGGAAGAGAGTCAGACGGAAGAGAGTCAGACGAAACTAAGTCGTCAGACGGAACCAAGCCATCAGACGATAGTAGCACAGACGATAGAAAGACTACTCAAGTTGAAGACCTTCGTCTGTCCAAGAGTGAAGCTTAACACAAAAGGGATAAGACGAAACAAAAAAGTTTGAAAGATTCATTTCATCTATCCAAAAGTGAAGTTCAGTTGAAGTCTCACGCCAAGTTTTAAAATCTAAAGGAGTCATCATGAGAAAAATCCAAGATCTGTATGGGGATCTGCGCTTTCACATCCAAAGTCAAAAAGGTCTCTACCTTTTTGTCACATCTCTCGTACAAGTCGTAAAAAAGGAACTGCGCACGCAATTCAGTCCGAGATATCCGCTGCAACTCTCATCTGTCAATCAAGTACAATTGACAACCTTTTTGGAAAGTTCTCAAGAAGATCTTCAACGACTCTCAACGACATTCAAATGAGTCTAACGGCTATTTGAAGAAGATGCCTATAAAAGGACTTCACCACGACCAGAACAAGTTGGCGAATACGCTTATCCTTCATCTAATCTGATTATTCGCCCAAATCTGATAAGCTCTGTACTGTATTGAAAAACACCTCTCTGTGTAGAGGAAATCTTTGTTGATTCACAATATTTGTAAAAGTCCACTTGTGTGGTATTATAGCCTGTGGAGGCTAGGTTCAAAGAATACCTTGTAATAGCCTGTGGAGGCTGGGTTCAAAGAATACCTGTATAGCCTGTGGAGGTTGGGTTCAAAGAATACCTGTTTAGCCTGAGGAGGCTGCGTTCCAAAGAATACCTTGTAATAGCCAGAAGTGGCTGGGTTCAAAGAATACTTGTAACCTGTTCACGGTTGGTAGTGAAAACTTAGTGGTTGCTGGGTAACTGGACGTAGTCTTGGATAGACGAACCAGTATAAAAATATCTGTGTTTATTGTTTTGTCTGATCAACTAACTGGGGATAATAAGTTTAACGTCTGTCATTTAAAATCAGCAGTTCAAGATAAATCTTGTTTCGTCTGACCAGATTTGAACCCACAGACGAAAGGGAGTAATTTTTTTGTAAAACACAATTCAACCCCCCTTCTTGTGTGTTTTATCTTTTACAGTTTGGTATCAGAGCTCAACCTCTAAGGGTTGAGCGCTTAACAGCTGCTAGAGGAAAAGATCCGGGATGGCAAACTCCCAGATGACGCTTATTGCAGAAGGCTCCTCCATGAACACTCCTCCAGCTTTCTTTGCAAATGATTATCCTTACTGGAAAGACCAGATGGAGATGTATATCAAGTCTACAAATTATAAACTGTGGAAGATCATAACAGAAGGAGACATTCCCCTAACCAAGCCTGAATCAGAATGGGGAAATGAAGAATATACTATCGCAGAGCTCAACAACAAGGCACGTTATGCCATAACGTGTGCTCTTTCTAGGACAGAATATAACAAATTCTATGCCTACAAAACAGCCAAAGAGCTTTGGGATGCGTTGAAGATCTCTTATGAAGGAACTGAAGATGTCAGACTTAGAAAGGCTGCCATCCTTCAAAGAGCATACGAAATGTTCTACATGGAAAGAGGAGAATCTATAGACGGAATGTTTGGAAGATTCCAAACTATTCTGAATGGGCTAGCTGCATTGGAAATTACTTTTTCAAGAGCCCAAATCAACATGAAGATTTTGGACAGCTTACCTGCACCATGGGAAGCTATATCCACTGCTATATCTGTTGGGAAAAATATGAAGACCCTTTCCTTGGATGAACTCATTGGAGCACTGAGAGTGCATGAAGTTCATTTGTGCAAAAGGGGGAAGCTGAAAATTCAAGAGCTTGTTGCTCTATCCAACACTGATAAGCTTGATGGAGAAGAGTCAAGTATGAAGAAAGCAGAATCAACAGACTCAGAAGATTCCTCTGAAGAAGAAATCTCCTTGATGGCAAGAAGATTCAAAAGATTGATGAAGAAGAGGGATCCCAAAAAGATTAGAAGAAAGAAGAAACAAGCCACTTGGCATGATCTCGATGATGAAAGCTCAGACGATTTAGCTAAAGAAAATGCAAATATCTGTCTCATGGCAAGACTATCATCTGAGGTAGACCTTATAAATATATCTAGTTCATCATCATCTTCTTCAGATTCAGAGTCAGACTATGAGGACATGTCATATGATGTTCTTCTCGCTAACTCACATTTTATAGCTCAAGAATATAAAAATTGCAGATCTAAGCTCAAAAAGGCCTTAGAAGAAATTGAAAATCTGAAAGCTATATGCAATATGTAATCATCAACATGTCCTTGTTCCAAAGCAACAGATCATGTAAGAGATCTACCATGTATGGGTCTTAAGAAGACAGATTCATCCATTCAGACGGAAGAAGCAAAGTTTTCAAAGAATGCAAACAGGTCGAATTTTAGAGACCTTTCTGAACGTGCTATGGTGTCAAGAAGAATTGAACCCAAGTGCATTGAAGAAATGCATTCAAATATCAATTGAATGGAGCTTGAAATAGGCAAGAAATAAGTTTTCTTATCCGTGCAAATCTCTTTTGTTTATCCTTATCGAAACGCTGTGTCTAATCATTGGTTGAAATAGTCTATCTGACTCTTCAACAAACGCAACGTCATGTTATCTTCTAACATCTCTGTTGAGTGTACAGGACAAAGCTTGTTAATGGTTTACATATGTCTAGCTTTTTAAAGCAAGTGACACGCTATCCTTAGATACACCTCATCAGACGAAAGAAGGTAATGAGAAATAAGAGCCTTCGTCTCCGTGGAAAACCCAGAGGATTGCAAAAGATTCAAGAAATATGGAAGAAAGGAGAGATCAGAAGCTGAGGGGGAGCAAAATAGAAGAAAAAGAAAGATGCAAAAGCTGAGGCAGTTGAGGCTAATGTTCAAGAAGCTGAGGAGTATAAGACTCTGAAGCGCAAATATGATGCCATGGAGGATGACTGCGCGCACTTGAAGCAAAAGAACAGAGAGCTTGAGGAGAACCAAGTTTCTCTATCATCTGAAGTGCAGCAACTCAAAGTTATTGTGATGTCCCTACTTCACAAAAAGCCAAAACACTCTTCTTGATCAGAGTTTTGATGATCACAGCCCAAGGGGGAGAGAAAGAGAAGATCCTCGTAGGGGAGAGAATGGACAGAAAGAGATAGCCCAAGGGGGAAGAAAAGGAGAACCCAAGGGAAAGAAGAAAGGCAAGGGTAAAGCATCGCATCGTCTGAGGGGGAGTAAACAGGGAAGAGCAAAGAGAAAGCTTCGTCTGAGAGGGAGCAAGCAAGTCAAGTTCAGTCTGATAAAGATCATCTCTCTAACCCTGATACATCCTTTGTTCTGTCTCAAGTAAAAGATCAAGGATCTGGTGGTGTGGTCTGCAATCATCAAAAAGGGGGAGATTGTTAAGTCAAGATGATTTAGCATCTCAGTTTTGATAATTACGTAACGATCATTGTGTTTACGACGGAAGCATCGATCAAGGCTCGACGAAACAAGTATCGACGGAAGAACTCAACATGAAGCATCGACGGAAGAGAGTCGACGAAACTAAGTCGTCGACGGAACCAAGCCATCGACGATAGTAGTAGCACGATAGAAAGACTACTCAAGTTGAAGACCTTCGTCTGTCCAAGAGTGAAGCTTAACACAAAAGGGATGAGACGAAACAAAGAAGTTTGAAAGATTCATTTCATCTATCCAAAAGTGAAGTTCAGTTGAAGTCTCACGCCAAGTGTAACATCCCAAAAATTTAAATATAGTTTAAGAGAGGTTTTTATAACGAGAGAAAATATAAAAAAAAAAAAAAAAAAAAAAAAAAAATTATGAATTTTTGAAATTACTATAGTAAATAGTAAATTATTGTGTAAATAGTAAATTACTGTGCAAATAGTTAATTACTATGCAAATAGTAAATTACTGTGCAAATAGTAAATTACTGTGCAAATAGTAAATTACTGTGCAAATAGTAAATTACTGTGGTAAATAGTAAATTACTGTGGTAAATAGTAAAATTACTGTGGTAAATAGTAAATTTATTGTGGTAAATAGTAAAATTACCGCGGTAAATAGTAAAATTACCGTAGTAAATAATAAAATCACTGAGGTAAATAGTAAAATCACCGAGGTAAATAGTAAAATTATCGTAGTAGAATATTCTCGTGGAATATTCTCAGGAATATTCTCAGGAATATTCTATATTCTAGAATATTCTCAGTAGCAAATAAGACCTTGGGAATTCTATAAATAGGGCCTAGGGATTTCGATGAGAAAACAAACCAAAGAACATTTCTATATTCTCTCAAACTCTCTTTTAGGAAGAAATATCTCTAAAAGAGGAGCAAGTAAGTAGAGGAAGAGTATAGGAAGTAGAGAAACCCGTAAGGGGAGCATCCTTATCCTACTCTTCTATTCTTTGTTTTGTTGTTACTTTCATTATATTTCTTTAGTTTTTCGGATACTAAGGTGCGAAGATAATTCTTAGTATGCTCGTGGTTTCAACGGTTTGTCCGATCTTCCACATCGTAAACGAATTATTCTTGTTACGAGGAAAAGTGTGGTATTGTTTATTGGTTCTTGATGTTTCCTTGATAATTCTTGGTGTTTCTTGTTTCTTGATTTCTTGATTTATTGGTGTTTATTGGTGTTTCTTGGTGTTGATTTCATATCGAAATATGTCTGGTTTTGAGTTGGATATGAATAAGTGGTGACATGCATGATTGCATTGAAATGAGTATGGACTTGAATTGTTTAATGACCGATTGAAAATGCCTAGTGGAGAGGCAACATTCTAAGATTGCTTGGTGGATGGGCAATGCTTAGAATGAGGTGAGATAAAGATGACCTGGTGGAAAGGTCGATATTTGAAATATGATGAAGGTCATTATACAATTCAAGGTCCTAGAGCATGTTGCATGATGACTGGATAGTAGTAGACCAAGTCCGTAAGTTACGGATTCCCGTCTGTGTGAGCGGAATACCGTGGACTAGAGGGGGTTCTCTTGGTGGGGAAATTGCCCTGCTCATGATGATCACATGTTGCGGGGGAGGTCCTGCCGGATACTGAGGGAACTCGACAATTACGGAGTGTCTACCACTGGTGGGTCTGGAGGATGTGAGGACCAGATGCCCCAGGCTATTTTCAGTGGATGGCGCCACATTGCATGTTGAGTAAATAGGAAAAGTACATTGTGAGGATACATGCATCATATAGGAATAAGAGCATGCAATAGTGATTATGTGTTTTGATTGAATACATGATTATCGTTGATAAATTAATTGATTCGTTTATGGTTGATTGGTGGTTTTACCTTGTGAATTGAATTAATGGTTTGGACACAGTTTTATATCAATAAATTACTATTTTTAAAGAAATTGAAGAATATTAAAGAATATTGGTTTTATGAATATTTTTCCTTATTTTCAAAAGTTTTTACTATAATTAAAATTATTTGAGGATTAAGGAAAGCTCACCCTTGCAATTCTATTTTTTACGATTTGCAGGATTGAGAAGTTGTCACTGTTTTGCAATCGGTTGTTGCTACTATCTTGTTGTGAAGATGCTTGTTATGTTTTGCGTGTAGAAGTGTTGAGTAAATGTTCTAAGGTAGCGAAAAGGTAGTTATGTAAAATAATAATAGGACAAAGTTATGTAATCTGGTTGTAATGAACTTTAAAACTTATGTAATAAAAGTGTTGTTTTCTAAATCTCTCTTTTATCTACTATATCATTAACCACTTTAAATTACAAAATATAAGTAAAATAAGTAAATAAGAGTGGGTGTTACAAGGGGGTGTCACATTAGTGGTATCAGAGCAGGTCGAACCAGTTCGACTTGTGAGTTATGTGTCTGCTATGTTTTTGTTGTGTGAATGATTGTTTGTTTGCTTGAGTGTTTGTTTGATTATTCGGTGTGCTTTGATTGATTGAATAGTCACCTAGTCTAGAATAGAATGTAGACTAACCCTATGATATTCTATGCCCTACTTTTATTAGAAAAGTTATGGCGGTAAGAAATGATAGAGTTATAGCAGAAGCTTTACAAGCTCGCTCGAGCTATAGAAAATCGAATCGAGGAAATAACGGAGGAAGAGGCGGAGTACCAAGGGCTGAATCACTTCTTGAAGAACAATCCACCATCTTTTAATGGGGGTTACAACCCAGATAGTGCTCAAAGTTGGATAAGGGAAATAGAAAAGATATTTCGAGTTACGACTTGTCCAGAAGAACAAAAACTAGCATTTGGAACTTATATGCTGACAGAAGAAGCTGAATATTGGTGGGAAAACACCCGTCGGTATTTAGAAACTAATGGACAAGTCATAACTTGGGAAATCTTCAAAAAAGTGTTCTTGGAGAAATACTTCACTGAAGACATTAAGAATAAAAAAGAAATGGAGTTCTTGGAACTTAAACAAGGGAATATGACTGTGGCTGAATACGGAGTCAAGTTTGAGGAATTGGTACGATATTTCCCACATTACCAAGGAAGGGAGGGGGAAAGCTCCAAATGTGTCAAATTTCTTAATGGACTTCGACCTGAGATCAAGCAAGCTATCAACTACCAGGGTATTAGACAATACCCTATTTTAGTAAATATGTGTAGAATATATGATGAAGACTCTAGAGCTAAAGCAGCTTATTATAAAGGCAAGAATAATGGGGGACCCACAAGAAACAAGGAACAAGGACAGAGAGGAAAGCCATATACTCATCCTAAAATGAAAATGGATAACAAAGTAAGAGGAAGTGGCAACTTTCCAGCCCCAACCAAATGTTTCAAATGTGGGGAGTCCGGGCATATCTCCCTCAATGCCCCAAATCGGACATTACCTCGCTACAAATGCAACCAAAAAGGACACATCCAAAGGAACTGCCTACAACTAAAAGAAGAAACTAATGGAAGCGCTAAAGGCACTAATAACAATCAACAAGGGAAACCAAAGGTCATGGGGAAGAGTATTCACCCTCAATGGAGCTGAGGCCTCGAATGCCAATGATCTTATACAAGGTACGTGTTCCATACGAGGAATTCCTTTACTTGTACTATTTGACTCTGGAGCCACTCATTCCTTTATATCTTCAGACTGTGTTAAAAGGTTACAACTTCCACTATCCCTTCTAAACATTGAGTTAATAATAACTACCCCTACCAATGAGTCGATTAAACTACTTACATCATGTTCGATTGTCAAATCAAACTAAATAACAAAACTTTCCTAGTCAACTTGGTTTGTCTACCACTAAAACAAATTGATATTATTCTTGGAATGGACTGGTTATCTTCCAACCATGTCCTTATAAACCGCTTTCGATAAAACTTTAATCTTTTTCTCGACCCCGAAGCAAGTAGGGATATGGAGATAATCTCTGCCAACCAAGTAAAAAGGGACTTAAAGAAAAATAATAACGTGTACATGATCCTTTCTAACCTAGAAATGGAACAAAAGGTCACCTTCGATAATATACCTGTAGTACAGGATTTCTCTGAAGTATTCTCCGAAGAGATAAATCAACTACCACCTGAAAGGGAAGTTGAATTTTCTATAGACCTGATACCCGGGACTGGACCAATTTCTATTGCACCTTATAGGATGTCACCCTTAGAATTAGTGGAGCTAAAGAAACAAATAGAAGAACTATTGAAGAAACAGTTTATTAGACCTAGTGTATCATCTTGGGGAGCACCCGTACTCCTAGTAAAGAAGAAAGACGGAACTATGAGACTTTGTGTAGATTATAGACAACTAAATAAGGTAACCATTAAGAATAAGTACCCCTTACCAAGGATAGATGATCTTATGGACCAACTAGTAGGAGCTTGTGTATTTAGTAAGATTGATCTAAGGTCCGGATATCACCAAATAAGGGTAAAAGTGAAAGATATCCCTAAAACAGCTTTTAGTACCCGATATGGACACTATGAGTACATGGTTATGCCCTTTGGCGTAACTAATGCACCCGGTATTTATGGATTACATGAATAGGATATTTCAACCATACTTGGATAAATTTGTGGTAGTATTTATAGATGACATTTTGGTATACTCAAGAACAAAAGAGGAACATGCTAAACATCTTAGAGTGGTGTTACAAATTTTGAAAGATCAACAGTTATATGCAAAATGGTCCAAATGTGAATTTTGGTTAGAAGAAGTTAGTTTCCTAGGACATGTAATATCACAAGGAGGAATTGCAGTAGATCCACATAAAGTAGAGGCAGTACTAAAATGGGAAAAACCAAAAAATGTGACAGAAATAAAGAGTTTTCTAGGATTAGCTGGATATTATAGAAGATTTATAAAAGATTTCTCCAAGATAGCTTTGCCTCTCACAACCTTAACTAGAAAAGGTCAAGCTTTTGTATGGAATAACGATTGTGAACAAAGTTTCCAAACCCTTAAGAAAAAACTAACTACCGCTCTCCCGTTTTGACCTACCAAACCCAATGAATCGTTTGAAGTCTATTGTGATGCCTCTAAGCTAGGTTTAGGAGGAGTGCTAATGCAAGAAGGAAAAGTGGTAGCCTATGCATCAAGACAATTGAAAAACCATGAAAGGAACTACCCAACCCATGACCTAGAACTAGCTGCAGTAGTATTTACGCTTAAAATATGGCGACACTATCTTTTTGGAACAAGATTTGAGGTATTTAGTGATCACAAAAGCCTTAAGTATTTATTTAGCCAAAAGGAGTTAAACATGAGACAAAGAAGGTGGATGGAATTTTTAAAAGATTATGATTTTGATCTTAAGTACCATCCAGGCAAAGCAAATGTAGTAGCTGATGCATTAAGTAGAAAGACCATAGCAATATCAAGTTTAATGGTTAAAGAGATGGATTTAATAGATCAATTTAGGAACTTCAACCTTGCATGTGAGTTTACTCCTGTTAGTATTAAGTTAGGAGCCTTAAGAATAACTAATGAATTTATGAATGAAATAAGACAAAACAAGAAATGGATCCTTTTCTTAATAATCGATTGAAGCCATAAGAAAAGGAGAAAATAGTAACTTCAATATTGGAGTTGATGGAATTTTAAGATTTCAAAATAGAATATGCATACCTAATATATTGGAACTTAAGAAGGTAATCTTAGAGGAAGGACATAAAAGTAAGCTTAGTATTCACCCTGGTGCCACCAAGATGTATAAGGACCAAGACCATGTTTTGGTGGCCTAAAATGAAGAAAGAAGTGAACGAATTTGTATATGCATGCTTGGTATGTCAAAAGGCTAAAATCGAACACCAAAAACCTTCAGAATGCTTTACGCAACCCTTAGAAATACCACAATGGAAGTGGGAAAGTATCTCTATGGATTTTGTAGTAGGATTACCAAGAACTTCAAAAGGAACATTCTATTTGGGTAATAATAGATAGGTTAACCAAATCCGCCCATTTTATCCCGATTAATGTAAGGTATTCATTAGAAAAACTAGCCAATTTATATATAAGTGAAATAGTACGATTACATGGTGTACCCACAAGCATAGTTTCAGATAGAGATCCTAGATTCACTTCTAGATTTTGGGAAAGTTTGCAGAAGCATTAGGAACAAGGCTAAAACTAAGTTCGCCTATCACCCTCAAACGTATGGACAACCGAAAGAACTATTCAATCCCTAGAAGATTTATTAAGGGCATGTATTTTGGAATATAAAGGAAATTGGGATAGCCATCTACCCTTAATAGAATTCACATATAATAATAGTTACCACTCTTCAATTGGAATGGCCCCATATGAGGCATTATATGGAAGAAGATGTAGGACACCTCTATGTTGGGTAGAGCCAGAAGATCACATAACCTTAGGACCTGAAATAATACAACAAACTACTGAAAAGATTAAACTAATCCAAGAGAAGATGAGAAAGACAAAAATAGGCAAAAATGTTACTATGATAATCGAAGGAAGGACCTTGAGTTCGAAGAGGGGGATCATGTATTCGTAAAAGTAACACCTTGGACTGGAGTTGGCAGGGCTCTCAAATCCCGCAAACTCACACCTCGTTTCATAGGACCTTTCCAAATTCTCAAAAAGGTTGGACCCGTAGCCTATCAAATTGCATTACCACCTACTCTGTCAAATCTTCATAATGTCTTTCATGTATCTCAATTGAAAAAGTATATCCATGATCCTTCACATGTGGTGGAACTTGACGATGTTCAAGTAAAAGAAAACCTCACGTTTGAAACCCGACCTTTAAAGATCGAGGATAAGAGGATCAAGTTCCTGAGAGGAAGAGAAATTCCCTTGGTCAAGGTTATTTGGAAAAACGGAGCAAGTGAAGAGGTTACATGGGAATTGGAAGATCAAGTGAAAAGCAGCTACCCTGAATTATTCCAATAAAGGTAAATTTCGAGGACGAAATTTTTTAAAAGGAGGGGAGTATTGTAACATCCCAAAAATTTAAATATAGTTTAAGAGAGGTTTTTATAACAGAGAGAAATATAAAAAAAAAAAAAAAAAAAAAAAAATTCCGTGTATTATGAATTTTTGAAATTACTATAGTAAATAGTAAATTACTGTGCAAATAGTAAATTACTGTGCAAATAGTAAATTACTGTGGTAAATAGTAAATTACTGTGGTAAATAGTAAAATTACTGTGGTAAATAGTAAATTTATTGTGGTAAATAGTAAAATTACCGCGGTAAATAGTAAAATTACTGTAATAAATAATAAAATCACTGAGGTAAATAGTAAAATCACTGAGGTAAATAGTAAAATTATTCGTAGTAGAATATTCGTGAATATTCCGTGGAATATTCTGGAATATTGTGGAATATTCGTGGAATATTCTATATTCTAGAGAATATTCTCAGAGCAAATAAGTACCTTGGGAATTCTATAAATAGGGCCTAGGGATTTCAGATGAGAAAACAAACCAAAGAACATTTCTATATTCTCTCAAACTCTCTCTTAGGAAGAAATATCTCTAAAAGAGGAGCAAGTAAGTAGAGGAAGAGTATAGGAAGCTGGGAGAAACCTGTAAGGGGAGCTGTCCTTATCCTACTCTTCTATTCTTTGTTTTGTTGTTACTTTCATTATATTTCTTTAGTTTTTCGGATACTAAGGTGCGAAGATAATTCTTAGTATGCTCTGTGGTTGCGGTTTTGTCCGATCTTCCACATCAGAACAGAATTATTCTTGTTACGAGGAAAAGTGTGGTATTGTTTATTGGTTCTTGATGTTTCCTTGATAATTCTTGGTGTTTCTTGTTTCTTGATTTCTTGATTTATTGGTGTTTATTGGTGTTTCTTGGTGTTGATTTCATATCGAAATATGTCTGGTTTTGAGTTGGATATGAATAAGTGGTGACATGCATGATTGCATTGAAATGAGTATGGACTTGAATTGTTTAATGACCGATTGAAAATGCCTAGTGGAGAGGCAACATTCTAAGATTGCTTGGTGGATGGGCAATGCTTAGAATGAGGTGAGATAAAGATGACCTGGTGGAAAGGTCGATATTTGAAATATGATGAAGGTCATTATACAATTCAAGGTCCTAGAGCATGTTGCATGATGACTGGATAGTAGTAGACCAAGTCCGTAAGTTACGGATTCCCGTCTGTGTGAGCGGAATACCGTGGACTAGAGGGGGTTCTCTTGGTGGGGAAATTGCCCTGCTCATGATGATCACATGTTGCGGGGGAGGTCCTGCCGGATACTGAGGGAACTCGACAATTACGGAGTGTCTACCACTGGTGGGTCTGGAGGATGTGAGGACCAGATGCCCCAGGCTATTTTCAGTGGATGGCGCCACATTGCATGTTGAGTAAATAGGAAAAGTACATTGTGAGGATACATGCATCATATAGGAATAAGAGCATGCAATAGTGATTATGTGTTTTGATTGAATACATGATTATCGTGATAAATTACTGATTCGTTTTATGGTTGATTGGTGGTTTTACCTTGTGAATTGAATTAATGGTTTGGACACAGGTTTTATATCAATAAATTACTATTTTTAAAGAAATTGAAGAATATTAAAGAATATTGGTTTTATGAATATTTTTCCTTATTTTCAAAAGTTTTTACTATAATTAAAATTATTTGAGGATTAAGGAAAGCTCACCCTTGCAATTCTATTTTTACAGATTTGCAGGATTGAGAAGTTGTCACTGTTTTGCACTGGTTGTTGCTACTATCTTGTTGTGAAGATGCTTGTTATGTTTTGCGTGTAGAAGTGTTGAGTAAATGTTCTAAGGTAGCAGAAAGGTAGTTATGTAAAATAATAATAGGACAAAGTTATGTAATCTGGTTGTAATGAACTTTAAAACTTATGTAATAAAAGTGTTGTTTTCTAAATCTCTCTTTTATCTACTATATCATTAACCACTTTAAATTACAAAATATAAGTAAAATAAGTAAATAAGAGTGGGTGTTACAAGGGGGTGTCACACCAAGTTTTAAAATCTAAAGGAGTCATCATGAGAAAAATCCAAGATCTGTATGGGGATCTGCGCTTTCACATCCAAAGTCAAAAAGGTCTCTACCTTTTTGTCACATCTCTGTACAAGTCAGTAAAAGGAACTGCGCACGCAATTCAGTCCGAGATATCCGCTGCAACTCTCATCTGTCAATCAAGTACAATTGACAACCTTTTTGGAAAGTTCTCAAGAAGATCTTCAACGACTCTCAACGACATTCAAATGAGTCTAACGACTATTTGAAGAAGATGCCTATAAAAGGACTTCACCACGACCAGAACAAGTTGGCGAATACGCTTATCCTTCATCTAATCTGATTATTCGCCCAAATCTGATAAGCTCTGTACTGTATTGAAAAACACCTCTCTGTGTAGAGGAAATCTTTGTTGATTCACAATATTTGTAAAAGTCCACTTGTGTGGTATTATAGCCTGTGGAGGCTAGGTTCAAAGAATACCTTGTAATAGCCTGTGGAGGCTGGGTTCAAAGAATACCTGTATAGCCTGTGGAGGTTGGGTTCAAAGAATACCTGTTTAGCCTGAGGAGGCTGCGTTCCAAAGAATACCTTGTAATAGCCAGAAGTGGCTGGGTTCAAAGAATACTTGTAACCTGTTCACGGTTGGTAGTGAAAACTTAGTGGTTGCTGGGTAACTGGACGTAGTCTTGGATAGACGAACCAGTATAAAAATATCTGTGTTTATTGTTTTGTCTGATCAACTAACTGGGGATAATAAGTTTAACGTCTGTCATTTAAAATCAACAGTTCAAGATAAATCTTGTTTCGTCTGACCAAATTTGAACCCACAGACGAAAGGGAGTAATTTTTTTTTAAAACACAATTCAACCCCCCTTCTTGTGTGTTTTATCTTTTACAGTTTGGTATCAGAGCTCAACCTCTAAGGGTTGAGCGCTTAACAGCTGCTAGAGGAAAAGATCCGGGATGGCAAACTCCCAGATGACGCTCATTGCAGAAGGCTCCTCCATGAACACTCCTCCAGCTTTCTTTGCAAATGATTATCCTTACTGGAAAGACCAGATGGAGATGTATATCAAGTCTACAAATTATAAACTGTGGAAGATCATAACAGAAGGAGACATTCCCCTAACCAAGCCTGAATCAGAATGGGGAAATGAAGAATATACTATCGCAGAGCTCAACAACAAGGCACGTTATGCCATAACGTGTGCTCTTTCTAGGACAGAATATAACAAATTCTATGCCTACAAAACAGCCAAAGAGCTTTGGGATGCGTTGAAGATCTCTTATGAAGGAACTGAAGATGTCAGACTTAGAAAGGCTGCCATCCTTCAAAGAGAATACGAAATGTTCTCCATGGAAAGAGGAGAATCTATAGACAGAATGTTTGGAAGATTCCAAACTATTCTGAATGGGCTAGCTGCATTGGAAATTACTTTTTCAAGAGCCCAAATCAACATGAAGATTTTGGACATGACTTACTCGCACCATGGGAAGCTATATCCACTGCTATATCTGTTGGGAAAAATATGAAGACCCTTTCCTTGGATGAACTCATTGGAGCACTGAGAGTGCATGAAGTTCATTTGTGCAAAAGGGGGAAGCTGAAAATTCAAGAGCTTGTTGCTCTATCCAACACTGATAAGCTTGATGGAGAAGAGTCAAGTATGAAGAAAGCGAGAATCAACATCACTCGAAGATTCCTCTGAAGAAGAAATCTCCTTGATGGCAAGAAGATTCAAAAGATTGATGAAGAAGAGGGATCCCAAAAAGATTAGAAGAAAGAAGAAACAAGCCACTTGGCATGATATCGATGATGAAAGCTCAGACGATTTACCTAAAGAAAATGCAAATATCTGTCTCATGGCAAGACTATCATCTGAGGTAGACCTTATAAATATATCTAGTTCATCATCATCTTCTTCAGATTCAGAGTCAGACTATGAGGACATGTCATATGATGTTCTTCTCGCTAACTCACATTTTATAGCTCAAGAATATAAAAATTGCAGATCTAAGCTCAAAAAGGCCTTAGAAGAAATTGAAAATCTGAAAGCTATATGCAATATGTAATCATCAACATGTCCTTGTTCCAAAGCAACAGATCATGTAAGAGATCTACCATGTATGGGTCTTAAGAAGACAGATTCATCCATTCAGACGGAAGAAGCAAAGTTTTCAAAGAATGCAAACAGGTCGAATTTTAGAGACCTTTCTGAACGTGCTTTGGTGTCAAGAAGAATTGAACCCAAGTGCATTGAAGAAATGCATTCAAATATCAATTGAATGGAGCTTGAAATAGGCAAGAAATAAGTTTTCTTATCCGTGCAAATTTCTTTTGTTTATCCTTATCGAAACGCTGCGTCTAATCATTGGTTGAAATAGTCTATCTGACTCTTCAATAGACGCAACGTCATGTTATCTTCTAACATCTCTGTTAAGTGTACAGGACAAAGCTTGTTAATGGTTTACATATGTCTAGCTTTTTAAAGTAAGAGACACGCTATCCTTAGATACACCTCATCAGACGAAAGAAGGTAATGAGAAATAAGAAGGCCTTCGTCTCCGTGGAAAACCCAGAGGATTGCAAAAGATTCAAGAAATATGGAAGAAAGGAGAGATCAGAAGCTGAGGGGGAGCAAAATAGAAGAAAAAGAAAGATGCAAAAGCTGAGGCAGTTGAGGCTAATGTTCAAGAAGCTGAGGAGTATAAGACTCTGAAGCGCAAATATGATGCCTTGGAGGATGACTGCACGCACTTGAAGCAAAAGAACAGAGAGCTTGAGGAGAACCAAGTTTCTCTATCATCTGAAGTGCAGCAGCTCAAAGTCATTGTGATGTCCCTACTTCACAAAAAGCCAAAACACTCTTCTTGATCAGAGTTTTGATGATCACAGCCCAAGGGGGAGAGAAAGAGAAGATCCTCGTAGGGGAGAGAATGGACAGAAAGAGATAGCCCAAGGGGGAAGAAAAGGAGAACCCAAGGGAAAGAAGAAAGGCAAGGGTAAAGCATCGCATCGTCTGAGGGGGAGCAAACAGGGAAGAGCAAAGAAAAAGCTTCGTCTGAGGGGGAGCAAGCAAGTCAAGTTCAGTCTGATAAAGATCATCTCTCTAACCCTGATACATCCTTTGTTCTGTCTCAAGTAAAAGATCAAGGATCTGGTGGTGTGGTCTGTAATCATTAAAACGGGGGAGATTGTTAAGTCAAGATGATTTAGCATCTCAGTTTTGATAATTACAGAACGATCATTGTGTTTACGACGGAAGCATCGATCAAGGCTCGAACGAAACAAGTATCAGACGGAAGAACTCAACATGAAGCATCAGACGGAAGAGAGTCAGACGAAACTAAGTCGTCAGACGGAACCAAGCCATCAGACGATAATGGCATAGACGATAGAAAGACTACTCAAGTTGAAGACCTTCGTCTGTCCAAGAGTGAAGCTTAACACAAAAGGGATGAGACGAAACAAAGAAGTTTGAAAGATTCATTTCGTCTATCCAAAAGTGAAGTTCAGTTGAAGTCTCGCGCCAAGTTTTAAAATCTAAAGGAGTCATCATGAGAAGAATCCAAGATCTGTATGGGGATCTACGCTTTCACTTCCAAAGTCAAAAAGGTCTCTACCTTTTTGTCACATCTCTGTACAAGTCAGTAAAAGGGACTGCGCACGCAATTCAGTCCGAGATATCCGCTACAAATCTCATCTATCAATCAAGGACAACTGACAACCTTTTTGGAAAGTTCTCAAGAAGATCTTCAACGACTCTCAATGGCATTCAAATGAGTCTAACGGCTATTTGAAGAAGATGCCTATAAAAGGACTTCACCACGACCAGAACAAGTTGGCGAATACGCTTATCCTTCATCTACTCTGATTATTCGCCCAAATCTGATAAGCTCTGTACTGTATTGAAAAACACCTCTCTGTGTAGAGGAAATCTTTGTTGATTCACAATATTTGTAAAAGTCCACTTGTGTGGTATTATAGCCTGTGGAGGCTAGGTTCAAAGAATACCTTGTAATAACCTGTGGAGGCTGGGTTCAAAGAATACCTGTATAGCCTGTGGAGGCTGGGTTCAAAGAATACCTATTTAGCCTGAGGAGGCTGCGCTCCAAAGAATACCTTGTAATAGCCAGAAGTGGCTGGGTTCAAAGAATACTTGTAACCTGTTCACGGTTGGTAGTGAAAACTCAGTGGTTGCTGGGTAACTGGACGTAGTCTTGGATAGACGAACCAGTATAAAAATATATGTGTTTATTGTTTCGTCTGATCAACTAACTGGGGATAATAAGTTTAACGTCTGTCATTTAAAATCAACAGTTCAAGATAAATCTTGTTTCGTCTGACCAAATTTGAACCCACAGACGAAAGGGAGTAATTTTTTTTTAAAACACAATTCAACCCCCCTTCTTGTGTGTTTTATCTTATACACTATCTAACTTCAAGTTTTATTTCCATTATTGACAATGATGCAAATGAACCAAAGACTCTAAAGAATTGACAATCATATCAACAAAAAGACTATTAATAGTTTTGCTTAATCACATGGGTTGCCTCCCATGAAGCGCTTCTTTAACGTCATTAGCTTGACGTGTAATCTTATCAAGGAGGGTCCTGAAGATCAATGGAAACCTTATCCTTCTCAATGTTTCCACCCAAGTATGGTTTTACCCTTTGGCAATTCACCTTAAATTCCCTAGACTTATCTAAGTCTTCCAGGGTGATGGCACCGTGAGGGAACACTTCTTTAACCACAAAAGGACCTGACCAACGAGACTTGAGTTTTCCCGAAAACAACTTCAACCTAGAATTATACAGCAAAACTAGTTGTCCCGGTTGAAACTCTCTTTTTCTAAGCTTACGATCATGCCATAATTTTGTTCTTTCTTTGTAGATTTTGGCATTCTCATATGCTTGGAATCTCAGTTCCTCCAATTCATGAAGCTGATAAAGTCTCTTCTCACTAACTGAGTGAGGATCAGAATTTAGATACTTCAGGGCCCAATATGCCCTATGTTCTTGTTCAACAGGCAAGTGGCATGCCTTTCCATAAACCAACTGGAATGGTGTCATGCCGATGGGAGTTTTGTATGCTGTTATGTATGCCCAAAGAGCATCATTTAATCGTTTTGACCAATCCTTGCGAGAAAGATTCACAGTTCGCTCTAGGATCTTCTTAATCTCCCTATTAACTAACTCTACTTGCCCACTGGTTTGAGGGTGATATGGTGTTGCAATTTTGTGCTTCACCCCAAGTCTCTTGAGAACTTTTTCCAAATGTTTGTTACAGAAGTGGCTTCCACCATCAGTGATGAAGGCCCTAGGTACTCCAAACCTAGCAAAAATGTTTCTATGGATAAAGGCATCAACAATCCTAGAATCATTAGTTGGAGTAGAAATGGCTTCCACCCACTTAGACACGTAATCTACCGCAACTAGGATGTAAGTGTGGGAGAACGAAGGAGGAAATGGTCCCATGAAATCCATTCCCCACACATCAAATACCTCTACCTCTAAAATACTATTTAGGGGTCCCTCATCTCTTTTAGAAATGTTTCCACTCCTTTGGCACCTGTCACAGGTTTTCACAAAAGCTTTAGCATCTCTAAAGATGGATGACCAATACAAACCACTCTGCAAAACCTTTTTAGCTGTTCTTTCCCCATAAAAATGGCCTCCACTGGGAGAGGTATGATAGTGCCAAAGAACATAACTAACCTCTTCTTCGGGAATACATCTCCTAAGGAGTCCATCTATACCCCATTTGAAAAGAAATGGCTCATCCCATACATAGTACTTTGCATCAGAAAATAGTTTTTTCCTTTGTTGGTGAGACCATCCAGGTGGGATATAGTTAGACACCTTAAAGTTCGCAATATCGCTAAACCAAGGAGCATCAGAGATACCAAATAAGGTTTCATCTGGAAATGTTTCAGATATGGGGACATCACAACCTTCTATTTCGTCATGAGGTAACCTTGACAAGTGATCTGCTACTAGGTTCTCTCTTCCCTTTTTGTCTTTTATTTCAATATCAAATTCTTGTAAGAGGAGAACCCAGCGAATCAGTCTTGGTTTACTCTCATGTTTCGTTAGAAGGTATTTCAAAGTCGCATGGTCAGTGTATACTACAATCTTTGACCCTATGAGATAAGGACGAAATTTGTTAAGAGCAAATACTATGGCTAGCAATTCTTTTTCTGTTGTTGAATAATTGACTTGAGCACTATCAAGCATTTTGCTAGCATAATATATGACTCTTACATATTTTTCCTTTCTTTGTCCTAATACAGCTCCTATAGCATAATCACTTGCATCACACATGATTTCAAAAGGTAAACTCCAATCTGGAGCAGTTATGATAGGAGCTGATGTTAATTTTTCCTTCAAGGTTTCAAAAGCTTTCAGGCAAGCTTCATTAAAATTAAAAGTTACTTCTTTTACCAACAAGTCACACAATGGTTTCGAAATTTTAGTCTTGGATGAACCTTCGGTAGAAACCGGCATGATCTAAGAAACTACGCACTCCTTTCACATTAACTGGAGGAGGAAGTTTCTCTATCACGTCGATTTTTGCTCTATCCACTTCTATACCATTATAAGAAACTTTGTGTCCTAAAACGATTCCTTCTTGAACCATAAAATGACATTTTTCCCAGTTCAAAACAAGATTGGTTTCTTGGCATCGTTTTAATACACAAGCTAAATTTTCCAAACAGTTTTCAAAAGTGGAACCGAATACAGAGAAGTCATCCATGAAAATTTCAATAAATTTTTCTACCATATCACCAAAGATGGCCATCATACAACGTTAAAAAGTTGTTGGTGCATTACATAAACCAAATGGCATTCTCCGGTATGCAAAGATCCCATAAGGACAAGTGAAAGCAGTTTTTTCTGGATCCTTAGGGTCTACCACGATTTGATTATAACCGGAGTATCCATCCAGAAAACAGTAATAAGCATGACCAGCCAACCTCTCAAGCATTTGGTCTATAAAAGGTAAAGGAAAGTGATCTTTTCTTGTAGACTCATTCAGCCTCCTATAATCTATGCACATTCTCCACCCGGTCACTGTCCTAGTGGGAATTAACTCATTCCTCTCGTTTGCCACCACAGTCATGCCCCATTTTTTGGGAACTACTTGAACTGGACTTACCCAAGAACTATCCAAAATGGGATAGATAATTCCAGCTTCAAGTAGTTTGAGGACTTCTTTATGTACAACCTCCTTCATAGTAAGATTTAAACGTCTTTGGGGTTGTATAACAGGTTTAAAACCATCCTCAAGCAGAATCTTATGGATGCAAAACGAGGGACTAATACCCTTCAAATCAGAAATCTTCAACCCAATTGCCGATTTATGCTCTTTGAGAATCTTAAGCAACTTGTCCTCTTCCCTTTTATCTAAAGAATTACTTATGATCACTGGAAAAGTGTCATTTTTTTCAAGAAAAACATATCGTAAATGAGAAGGAAGTTGCTTAAGTTCACAATTCACATCTTCGATTTTTCTATCCACCTTATGTGTTTCCTTCGGTGGCTCAATACATGATGATAGTGAAGTGTTGGTCTCTACAAGAGCTACGGAATTTTTAACTTCTTGTTTTTCATTTTCAAAACTTGATGTACTGGAAATTTCCTCATCCATTTTGAAGTCAAAAATTTCGTTTTCAAAAACACTTTCCACTATGGGATCCAACACATCTACCATCATGCATTGCGACTTTTCAGTAGGAAATTTCATTGCATCAGAGATGTTAAATGATACCTTCTCTTTATCTACCCTCAAAATCAACTCGCCTTGTGCCACATCGATGAGAACTCTTCCTGTGGCTAGGAATGGCCGCCCTAGGATAATCGGGACTTCTTCATCGGCTTCCATTTCCAACACCACAAAATCTGCAGGGAAGACGGACTTGTCCACTTTCACTAGGAGGTCCTCCACTACTCCATAAGGACGTTTGGTGGAGCGATCCTGATGGAGGACCATCTCCCAAGCATGAGAATTACAATAGAAATGCAAAGTTAAATAGAAGCTCAAGTTGAAGAAGAGTTTACCAAGTCAAAGTCAACAAGTCAAAGGTCAACTCTTGGAAGTCAACAAATTGGGCAAATGAAGCCTTGTAATTTTCTAAGTATTATGTGAATAGTTTTAGGATTAATTTATGTAATCTTGGACTTAGAGTGGTGTGTGCATTTCGGCCAAGCTCTCTAGTAATGGACATGTTGACTTTTGTTTTGAGTGGTCAAAGCCTCTTAAAAATGGGCTTAAGAGTCTTATGACCCAACTAAGCAAGTGTAATACACTCTCTTAAAAGAGGGTGGATGGATTAAGAGAGAGAATTAGTGGAATTTCCACTAACTTCATTTGAATTTCCACCACTTAATTATTCCATAATCAAAGGTGCAAATTCAAGTCAAGTTTACAAATGATGACTCTCATCTAAGAAGGAATTCTAGCCTTTTGATTAGCTTCTAATCCATGGTCTAGAATTCCATCTTAAAATAATCCATGATCATCACTACTTAGATGAGTCTTGGACCTTATGATCTCATTTATTCTAGATTATTCTTGAATTGATTATGTGAGGGGTGCCTTACATCACATGATCAATCCATCAAGGATCCAATGGCCATCATTAGTCCCACGGTCAACACTATGCACTATAACTTAGGCAATTCTCATTGTAAGACTCACTTTTGAATTGAATGAAATAGAATTTTTCTAAGACTTGTGTCTTGAGAAAGGGAGAGTGCTCTCCTAGGGTTTCTTCATAGAACCTTGAATCTTATCTTGATCCATGACTCAAGTGGCGATTCATCACCTAGCTTATTGATCTCCTTGGATCATGGCGCTATCTCCTTCCTAGTCTCATTCCATTTTGCTTCTTCTTCTTCTTGGTCACAAACCGAAACCATTACATACTTTAGCCTATATTCCGCAAGCTTTTCTTGGTCTTGAGTGAAGATCACTTGGTGAATTGAAGATTGGGCAAACAAAGGGTGTTAGATCCGTGGAGCATCTTCTAGCTACATGGATTTGCATCAAATTTGGTATCAAGAGCTTGTTCTTCACTTAGTTGTTCTTCACTTGTGGTATTGAGTCTAGCTCCTATCTTTTTTATTTCAATTTTTGATTCAATTGAATTTTTATTTGAGTTTTGTTGTGTGTCTTGGCTGTCCAGTGCATAGATGAGATGTTCTGACACTCATGGTTGATCATACATGGCTTATCTTACATGCTAGACACATTCTAGTTGATAGCCCCCATGTGTTTGATGAATTCTCTCAATATGTATTTTGAGTCTCTTTGCTGGAATTTTTAATCCCCTACATCTTATGTTGCTTAATTAGTGCTTATATGTGTTATTATTATGTGCATTGCTCATTATAAGTTCAAGTTACCACTACCATGCTTTATCTTGCTTGTTAGCAATGTTTGACTTGACTTGCTTAAGTATTTGAGCCTATACTTGGACTGTCCAGCAAAGAATAGCCAAAAGAAAAATATAGAAAAACAAAAGAAAAGAAAAGAGCAAAAGAAAATAAACAAGAAAAAGAGTCAAAGAAAAAAATTCAAGAAAAGAAAAATACAAGAAAAGAAGTTTGAAGAAAAATTAGAGTGAAATTTTGAGTAGCTCTTGTAGTAGAATTTTTGGGAAAAAAAATTGAGTGCAGTACATTGGGAAATTGGGATCATTAAACACCCACAAATTTTGTGTCCAAGCTCAATTAGGAAACAATTACTCATTTAGCTCAAGCATCATATTACAAATTGTGTCAAAATTGCTAATAGCATGATATTTGAACTTGTAGTGTGCTTTGCATGTGCCTAAACATATTTGCCCTGTTTTTGCCCTGTTTTTTGACCCATATTTGTGGCTTCCCTTCACCTTAATTTGAGCTTATTTAGTGCATAAATATTATCCAAACCAATCCCCAAAAATCCAAGTCATTTTGAGCCAATTTTCAAGCCTAACTTCCAGCTTAGTGACGATTTTGCTATTCTTGGTGGAATTTCGGGTTTGCAGTTGGTTCAAGGGGTTAAACGTTGATTTATTGAATTCTGGGCAATTGGTCATTCAATATACATATATATATAAGCTCAACTGGAAAGTTTCATAATTTTCCAAGCTCATTTGCTATGCTAAAGAAATTTCACAAGTTGGGCAAATTTTGGTGACGGTTGCTGTCAAATTTTTCCAGCAAGATTGCATTTGATTTCTTCCTTTCTTTGAGTTTTGTTTCAAAATTTTTGCAGTTGTTAAATACTAGTTTTCCTTCATTTTTAGTGCAGTAAATATATTAGCCTTTGTCTTAATCATTAATTTCCATTTTGAGTAGCTAATTTTGTCATTGAGTCTTGTTTTGTTGCTTGTCTTCTTTGGCTTCCTACTAGTTTTGTCTTGAGTATTTGTCTCCATTGAATTTCCTTAAGCTTGTAGTGAATTGTTCCTCTTTCATTTGAGTACATTGGACATTGATAATTGATAGAGGTTTCTCAAGAAACTTTAAGGAGATTGAGAGGAAAAAGGCAAGTGTGCACATCATAGAAAAAGCCATCTCAAGAGTGATACACGAGTGCTACTAGTGGGAAACACTTAGAGAGTGTCAAGGATCTCTTATATAATTGTATTTGTTATCTAACCCTTTCTTCTGCAGCTATGGATACTTCTCCTAGTGTTGGGAATGATCTCTCACCAAGGTCTAAAAAAATGATGGAAATGATGAAATCCATGTTAAGTGCTAACTTGGATGAGAGGTTTGATCAAGAAAGGAGATTAAAGGAGGAAAGGAAGATAAGGAAGGAATTGGAGAAGAGGATCCTTGGAGATAATAGTGGCAATCATGGTGGTCACAATGGAGGACGGGCTGTACATAGGGAGGGTCGTGGATGCTTAAGCAATGAAGTACCTAGGAGTAGGAGAAATAGCTATAGAGGTAGTGGAAGTGAGGAAGAAATTCCTAGAGGGGACTATAGCACACCTAGGGAGAGTGATTGGGGAAACAACTATGATGAGGATGAACCCTTTAGAGGCCATAGGAATGCAAGGGGGGGGGGAGGAGAGATCCTCAACCTAGAAGGCCAAATCACACCCCTAGAAGACATGTGGAGGAGGATGAGCCTAGAGAGTGGGAAAGAAGCAACAAGATTAAGCTACCCAAGTTCTTTGGAGATAGTGAGGCCGAAAGCTACCTAGATTGGGTGATGAAGGTTGATCAAGTTTATTCTTGCTACCCACACTTGAGTGAAGAGAAGAGGCTTAACTTAGCCATCTTGGAGTTTGAAGGTTATGCCTTGGTTTGGTGGAACCAAGTCCTTGTAGATGCTTGAGAAAGAGGAGAAGGCCACACATCACTTCTTGGACCCAATTGAAGGATGCCATGAAGGGGAGATTTGTGCCTAAATCTTATACAAGGGACCTCCATGTGAAGCTCCAAAGGTTAACTCAAGGAGGGAGGAGTGTGCAAGAGTACTACAAGGACCTAGAATTGACCTTGATGAGGGCTGGCTATGAAGAGAAGAAGGAAGCTACAATTGCTAGGTTCACTAATGGATTGAATAGGGAGATCCAAGATGTCTTGGAACTCCAACATTATAGAACCTTGGAGTATGCCATCCATAAGGCCGAGAGGATTGAGGGCCAATTAAAGAGGAAGAGCTCCTTCAAGAAGTCTTTCACACATGGATCTTCAAGTTGGAAGGACAAGCAAAAGAAGGAGGGATCATCCAAGACTTTTTACAAGTCTAGCCGAGATGACCCTAAAGGTAAGGAAGTCTCTAAACCTATTTCTAAGCCTTCTAACATTAAGTGTTTCAAGTGTTTAGGACATGGTCATATAGCTTCCCAATGTCCCAACAAGAAGGCCATGATCATGAGAGTAGATGGAGGGATCACTAGTGAAGAGTCTACTCACTCTTCTAGTGAAGAAGAGGATGCTAGTGCTAGTGAGCATTCAAGCATGGAGCAACCGGAAGATGGAGACCTCCTCATGGTGAGGAAGATGCTTGGAAGTTCCCTCAAGGAGTTGGATGACTCACAAAGGGAAAATATCTTCCATTCTAGATGCCTAGTGGAAGGGAAGGTATGTTCTCTTATCATAGATAGTGGTAGTTGTACAAATGTTGTTAGTACTAGTGATGGAGGACCATCTCCCAAGCATGAGAATTACAAGAGAAATGCAAAGTTAAATAGAAGCTCAAGTTGAAATAAAGTTGACCAAGTCAAAGTCAACAAGTCAAAGTCAAAGTCAAACGTCAACTTTTGGAAGTCAACAAATTGGGCAAATGAAGCCTTGTAATTTTCTAAGTATTTTGTAATTAGTTTAGCTTTAATTTGTGTAAAGCTTGGACCTATGTTTGTTTGTGAATTTCGGCCAAGCTCCTTTTATGGACATGTTGACTTCTATTTGTGTTGGTCAAAGCCTTTTAAGATGGGCTTAAGTGTCTTATGACCCAACTAAGCAAGTGTAATACACTCTCTTAAAAGAGAGTGGATGGATTAGGAGAGAGAATTAGTGGAATTGCCACTAACTTCATTTAAATTTCCACCACTTGATTATCCCATAATCAAAGGTGTAAATTTAAGTCAAGTTCTAAATTGTTGACTCTCATCTAAGAAGGGATTCTAGCCTTAGGATTTACTTCTAATCCAAGGCATAGAATTCCATCTTAATTAATCCATGATCATCATAAACTTAGATGAGTTATGAGCCTCTTGATCTCATTAACTCTAGATCCTTCTTGAATTGATCAAGTGAGGGGTGCTTAGCATCACTTGATCAATCCATCAAGGATCAAGTGGTTAGGATGACTCAAGGCCAACCACACACAAGGGGTCTTATAACTTAGGCAATTTCCATTTTGGAAGGACTTTTGAATTGAATGAAATATAATTTTTCTAAGACTTGTGTCTTGAGAAAGGGAGAGTGCTCTCCTAGGGTTTCTTCATAGAACCTTGAATCTTATCTTGATCCATGACTCAAGTGGCGATTCATCACCTAGCTTATTGATCTCCTTGGATCATGGCGCTATCACCTTCCTAGTCTCATTCCATTTTGCTTCTTCTTCTTCTTGGTCACAAATCGAAACCATTATATACCTTAGTCTATATTTCGCAAGCTTTTCTTGGTCTTGAGTGAAGATCACTTGGTGAATTGAAGATTGGGAAAACAAAGGGTGTTAGATCCGTGGAGCATCTTCTAGCTACATGGATTTGCATCAACTAGGTTGGTAATTACCAACCTAAACCTTACAAACTACAATGGTTGAGTGATAAGGGAGAGATGGTAGTTAGTAAGCAAGTCCTTATTAACTTCACCATGGGCAAGTATAGAGATGATGTGTTGTGTGATGTAGTGCCTTTGGAAGCCACTCACCTTTTACTAGGTAGACCTTGGCAATATGACAACCATGCCATTCATGATGGTGTTTCCAACACCTATGTCTTCTCTCATATGAACAAGAAGGTTACCCTTAAGCCTTTGTCACCTAAAGAAGTGTGTGAGGATCAAATAAAAATGAAATTAAAAGGGAAAGTGAGAAAAAGTTGGAAAAAGAGGAGAACTTAGGTGCCAAACACCCTTTGGCTGAGAGCTCCACCAAAAAGAAAGGAAAGGAAACCAAAACACCTAGAAAACTAGCCTTGGCCAAGAGTTCAAGAATAATTACCAAGCATGCCACTAGTGATTCTAGGTTGAGAAACAAAGGAGAAAGCTCCCTTAAGCATAGGCAAACCAAGAGTTCATGTAAGGTAGATCTTAAGGAGAGTTTGCTTATTGGGAAAGGTGAGTTGAGGAGAGAATTCCTAGCTAGGAAAAACATATTTCTTTGTTTACCTAATCCGCTTGTGTTGAGCACTAACATTGTAGGTAAGCAACAAGATTTGGATGCACCTAAAGAGGAGTTTAAGGATGTGTTTTCCAATGACAATCCACATGGGTTGCCACCCTTGAGTAACATTGAGTCTTGGAAAACCATTGAATTTAGAAATGTGGAATTTTTAATTGTGCCTACTAACTTTTACTTTCATGATATTAATTGTTCATATAGGTTGATGAATGAAGAAAAGAAGGAGGTCACATTACAAATTTCCACATATGTTGAAACACCAAAGGCGCCTTGTGTGATAGCTAGAGGATTCACTCCCAAGAAATTTTGTGTTCTAGGACCAATTGAGAAGTAGTGCATAGAAGAACCATGGAGTGACATAGAAAAAGGAAAAGGGGTACTTAGAGATTATGCATTATCAAAAAGGGAGACTTCTTTACCTTTTACTTCTCCTATTATTTCTAATTTGCACAACACAATTTGTGACACAATAGGTTCTCTAAATAGGTCTTGGGAAATGTTTGGAAATGTTAAGTTGAGATTCTTGTTTGATTCTACTCATAGTTTCCCTTTTAGGTGGAAGAATGAGTCCAAGAAGGAGGAAACATCACAAGCTTCTACACCTAAAAGAAGACTTTTAAACAAGAGTGTCAAACATGATTCCACAAGGATTGAAGTACTAATATCTACACTTCTAAAGGAGGAAATAGAAACTCCTTGGAGTTTCGGTTTATGCATAGACAATCACTTGATTTCCTTCTTCACTTCTTTACATTTTGATATTGATATTAGTGGACAAACCATCTTGATATTAAATGTTAAACTTAAAAGAGTTTGCTTGATATTTGATCCGGGTAAAATGGTTTTGTAGGTAATAAGCTAAGGCCACTTGAGGACAAGTTGGCCACAAGAAGGAGGGATTGATGGAGGACCATCTCCCAAGCATGAGAATTACAAGAGAAATGCAAAGTTAAATAGAAGCTCAAGTTGAAGAAGAGTTGACTAAGTCAAAGTCAACAAGTCAAAGTCAAAGTCAAAGGTCAACTCTTGGAAGTCAACAAATTGGGCAAATGAAGCCTTGTAATTTTCTAAGTATTATGTGAATAGTTTTAGGATTAATTTGTGTAATCTTGGACTTAGAGTGGTGTGTGCATTTCGGCCAAGCTCTCTAGTAATGGACATGTTGACTTTTGTTTTGAGTGGTCAAAGCCTCTTAAAAATGGGCTTAAGAGTCTTATGACCCAACTAAGCAAGTGTAATACACTCTCTTAAAAGAGAGTGGATGGATTAGGAGAGAGAATTAGTGGAATTGCCACTAACTTCACTTGAATTTCCACCACTTGATTATTCCATAATCAAAGGTGCAAATTCAAGTCAAGTTTACAAATGATGACTCTCATCTAAGAAGGAATTCTAGCCTTTTGATTAGCTTTTAATCCATGGTCTAGAATCCCATCTTAAAATAATCCATGATCATCACTACTTAGATGAGTCTTAGACCTTATGATCTCATTTATTCTAGATTCTTCTTGAATTGATTATGTGAGGGGTGCCTTACATCACATGATCAATCCATCAAGGATCCAATGGCCATCATTAGTCCCATGGTCAACACTATGCATTATAACTTAGGCAATTCTCATTGTAAGACTCACTTTTGAATTGAATGAAATAGAATTTTTCTAAGACTTGTGTCTTGAGAAAGGGAGAGTGCTCTCCTAAGGTTTCTTCACAGAACCTTGAATCTTATCTTGATCCATGACTCAAGTGGCGATTCATCACCTAGCTTATTGATCTCCTTGGATCATGGCGCTATCTCCTTCCTAGTCTCATTCCATTTTGCTTCTTCTTCTTCTTGGTCACAAACCAAAACCATTACATACTTTAGCCTATATTCCGCAAGCTTTTCTTGGTCTTGAGTGAAGATCACTTGGTGAATTGAAGATTGGGCAAACAAAGGGTGTTAGATCCGTGGAGCATCTTCTAGCTACATGGATTTGCATCTGATCCGCTAGTTGCAGCGTTATCATTGTGGGTTGAATGTCCTGTATGTTGAGTTTCTTCAAAATAGAGAGAGGCATCAAATTAATACTGGCTCCCAAGTCAATCAAAGCCTTACCTACTGGCACTTCGCCTATGGAACATGGAATGGTGAAGGGCCCTCTATCCCTCAGTTTCTGAGGCAACTTTCTCTGAATGATATCACTGCATTCTTCAGTCATTGCCACTGTTTCCATCATCCGAAGCATCCTTTTGTTGGATAGAATCTCCTTCATAAACTTGGCATAGGATGGCATCTTCTGTAGTGCTTTAGAAAATGGGATGTTTATTCTCAAACTCTTCAATATGTCGAAGAATTTGGAGAACTGCTTGTCATCATTGGCCTTCTTCACCCTTTGAGGATAATGGAGTTTGCAGTAGGGGGAAATATGGTCATGCTGACCAGCCTCTTCTATAATTTGCTTCTTTGTTTTTCTAGGCGAATTTTTCACTTCAGTAAGAACTGTAGACAAAGGTGTTTGCCTTTCATTCTTTGATTTATTTCCTTCTTCCACTTCATCTTCTTTCAACTCCTCCTCATTTTTCCCCAACGTCTTACCACTTCTTGTGGTAATTGCCTTGCACTACTCCTTTGGGTTCATTATAGTGTCACTTGGAAGATTTCCTTGACTCCTTTCAGCCAGTTGCTTAGGCAGCTGACCAATTTGTGATTCCAGATTCCTAATGGAAGCTTCTTGATTTGTAAATATTGATTCAGTCCTTTGCATAAAGGACATGAACATGCTTTCTAAATTTGAAGAGCCTTCTCTAGGAATAGGATTCACATTGGAACTTGTTGGAGCATTTCTAAATTGGTTGGGTATGAATTTAGACTGGTTTGAGTTGAAAGGTAGATTGGATGGTTGATTTTGGGTGAATTGTTGGTTAGATTGAGAAGTCTGGTTTTGATGTTGGTTGAAATTTTGGTTATATGGCAGGTTTGGGTTGAATGATGATTTAGGATTGAAGGGTGGCTTAAAATTTTGGTCATATGAGGAAGAGTTAGGTTGGAGGAAATTATTGTTTCTATAGGACAGATTTGGATGGTTTCTTTGGTGAGGGTTATAGTTGTTTGTGTTGGAATAGGTGTTACCTTGAGGATTACCCATGTAGTTTACTTCGGCTTGCTCATCAACATTAGTCCCTAAGCCGTCACAAAACTCTACTTGATGTCCTCCTCCACAATAATCACAGATTACTTGAGGTGTGTGAATAGAATTCAGCTGAACTGCTTGAAGCTGCTTCATAATTTGGTCCATCTTTTGGGTCATCAACTTGTTTTGAGCTAATAGAGCATCGTTGGCCCCAAGCTCAATTACTCCTCTTCTCTCACCATAAAAGTCACTAGGAGCATCATATCGGTTTGAAGCCATAGTTTCAATGATCAATCTTGCTTCATTCGCATCCTTCTTTCTTAGTGAACCTCCTGCAGAAGCATCAACTAACAGCCTTGTATGCGATCTAAGCCCATTGTAGAAAATATGGACTTGCTGAAGCTCGGAGGATCCATGATGAGGACATCTTCTCAATAAGGATTTGTATCTCCTCCATGCCTCACTAATAGACTCTCCTTCCTTCTGTTTGAAGCAAGAAATTTCTGCTCTAAAGTAATTATACTTTTCTGCCGGAAAATACTGAGCAAGAAAAGTGTTCACCAAGTCATCCCACGCAGTAAAGTATCTGTGAGGAAAACTCTGGAGCCACATCTTAGCCTCACCCTTGAGAGAAAATTCGAATAGCCTCAGCCTAATTGCATCATCCGACACTCCATTCATCTTGATTGTACCGCAAATATGTAGGAAATTATGTACATGTTGATTGGGATCTTCCTCTTCTAGACCTCCAAATTTCTCCTGCCTTACTAGTTGAGTGAGAGCAGGTTTGATCTCAAAATTGTTGGCTGCGACACTAGGTGGTGCAATGCTTGATCCACAGCCCATAGCATTCGGAGTATACAACTCCTCAAGCGTCATGCGTCTTTGATTCTCCGTATTTTCTGCAGAATTTTCTGCTATGTTCTCTTTATTCTTCTTGTTGGCCTTCAGGTTCCTCCTACAAAGCCTTTCAATTTCTGGTTCAAACAAAAGGTTAATTTCCTTGTCTTTTCCCATAAACTAAAATACAGCGAAAACAGGAACACCAAAAACAGAGTGAAAAATATACAAGTATTCAATAAGGGAAAACAAAACAAAACAAGTATGGCTATGAACAGATAAGTAAAGTAATAAAAATAAAATGTCCTAAGTAGTGAGCATGTCAAGATTATCGATATTCAATCAATAATCCCCGGCAACGGCGCCATAAACTTGTTGACTTTATTTTTATCACACTACGGCAAGTGTACCGGTCGTTACAAGTTTAGAAAAGATGAGTGAGGGTTGTCGAACCACAGAGATTGATTGATGAATTACCAACTACTTAACATGCTTCTCTATTAGGACGAATCGATGAGTTAATCATGTGTGTAAAACTAAGCAATTATGTGAAATTAAGCAACGCAACAGAAAACAAGTAAGGAAAGCAAGTAAATGTTTAAGTTTCTGAACAAGATAATGAAGAAGGTTAGGGTAATGGTTCATTTAATTCTTCCCTCAAGTAACCACATCCTATGTCAATCCAACAAAGATCAATCAAATGGAGATAGAATTCGTGATACCGAAGACTAATCCTATTCCTAGGTATTAGTCCCTTTGAATTGCAACTATAATCCTTAATCCCTTAGGTGAAAATAGAAAGTAATTCAAGAAGCGAAACAAATGAATTCACAACATCTCATAACATACAAGTTCTATCCCTAGAATCATGCATGACTATAGTGATCTACTTCCTCTCCTAATTCAACTATCAATCTTCTAATTGTACAATTGAACTGAGATAAAACTCCTTAAGGAATAATTCAATCCAATCCAAACATCAATATCCCTATCAACTATTTGAATTTCATGAATAAATCTCAAGAATCAGCAATAAGCAAGAAGAGATCAATCAATTGAATGAAATTACACTTGAATTAACATGAAGAAGTCATTACAAGAGTTACAGAATAAAAATCCCCAATCCCTAACCTGGAGATCTAGCCTAACATGGAAACAAGAAATGAAAGAAGAGAAAAGAGATTCAAACACAAGAAACACTCCATGAAGGTCTGGATCTTGCTTCCACAAGCTCCAAAGCTTCCGAAATCTTCGAGGTTTGATGGAGGATGGGATGAATGAGAGTGGAAAGGAGAGAATCGTGCAGAGGAAGCGTGGAGAAGAAGATAGAATTCCATTTTCTTTTTTCGCACTCAAGGACCCATATATACTGCAGCATTTGCGCCTCCCATAAGCTTGTTTTGCACCTGGGCGCATTTTGGCAGAGGAGAAGAGTGAATTGCGCCCTGGTTTGCGCCCTGGCACATCTTGACAGCAAGGGGTGAAGATTTGCGCCCTGGCTTGACTCTGATTTGCTCCCTGGCGCATCTTGACAGAGAAGGGTGGGGAGTTACGCCCTGATTTGCCCAGGTTTGCGCCCTAGCGCAATTGCTCATGCTTCCATGGCTTGGGCTTCAGTTTCCCCTCTTCTTGATGGTTTGCACTCCAAGTCTTCATCTTAGGTCTTGGAGCTTTTCATTCCAAGCTTCAATTCTGATGCAATCCTCAAGGAGAATAGCATAGAAGTCACGGATCTTCATGCTTCAATGGAGACTTAGGTGTTTAGGAAGAAGAAGCTTACGCCTCAAGGAGAAAAGAAATGGAGAAAACGGATTAGAAGAGAAATGGAAGTGCCATGGCAAGTGCCAATAAGCTTGAGGTGGAACCGCCACAATGGAGCAAGGAAGCCATTGATGAGATTCAAGGTTCTTCACAAGAACACAAGAGAGAAAACACTCTCAATTTTCTGAATTTAATTCTTAATTAATCAAAAAGTGTATGAATTACAAAGGAAATCCTATTTATACTACTAAGGTGTGGTGCTTAGCTTGCTATGGAAGGAACTAATGTCCACCCTTGGATTAGATTTTAATCTAATGGCTATGAAGGGAAGCTTGTGGTGGAAGCTTGATTAGCTTGGAGGACAAGGATCAATCCTCCACCCTTGGATGTAGATCCTCATCCAACGGTTATGGCATCAAGCTTGCACTCCAAGCTTCTAAGCTTAGCCCTTGGATTAGTATCCTCATCTAATGGTCATGGTGCCAAGCTTGCACTCCAAGCTTCTAAGCTTAACCCTTGGATTAGAATCCTATCTAAGGATCACTAATTATTTGTTTATTACAAGTTTAGGCTCAAATTAAATCCTTAAAACAATTACATAATTGAAAGAAAACTACTAATAAGCCTAAACATTAAAACATTTCGCTGAAAATTCCTGGAAGCATTCCAATGCTAACTTCAAGATCATTTTCCAACTAGTTGCAGTTCGAATTGGGTTTTCGTGTCTTCATAGCTTTTGTATCCCTTGAAGTCTTCTTTAATTTGGCACCAAGATCACCTCAATTGGATTTGTGTAGCTCGAGTTATGATCGAAATACTGAAACAGGTCAGACAGTAAAAATCAGCAGCGAATTTTATTAGAAGCCCAAAATTGAAAAGTAAGGTTGGAGAGTTTGGTTGGGCTTTTGGAGATGGTCCTCCATCAAACCCTCCTTCTTATGGTCAACTTGTCCTCAAGTTGAGTTGACCTTAGCTGCAATAAAACTCCACCCGGATCAAAGGTTAAACATGGTTCATTAACTTTGTTGTTAGATGATGCAAAATATAAGAAAACTTGTTTCTTATAGTTATGGCATAGGTGTAAAATTAAAACAGCATTATTAATCAAGTGGTCCTTTAATTTCCTACACCTACTAAAATTACTAGTTTGCAAATCATATGAATTAAATTGTTTTCTATCATCAACAACACCAACTAATGAAGTGTGAGTAGAAGTTATTTGATCCTTCAAAGTATTTCCCAAGCTCTTTTGTTTAAACCCATGGAGTTGTGGGGTACCCTCCTTCTTGAACTCTTTGATCATCCTAGAAGGAAATTCAACATTATGAAAACTGAATGCATTAGGTACAGCCAACAATTCCATATCAAAATCATGGGAATCTAATATAAAGCAAGGGTAACCATGCAAGTTGAAATAAGTAAGAGTTAAGGAATTTTTTTCCAAGGTTAGTTTATAACTCTTAACCACTTCCTCTCCTCTATAATGTTTATTCTATGGTTTCATCACACTTAACTTCTTGTTTGTACCTATAGCACAATCAACCTTAAAACAAGGGTTAGGGTAAAAAGGAATTCCAAACTTAATAGCAAAATCATACTTCCCATTCAAGTGTCTTTCCGACCATAGGCTCTCTTTTCTTCCAAGATTACCTTTCAATGAATTCTACCCATCTTGCATGTCTTTTACCCAATTTGCCTTGGCCTTTCAAGTGCTTCAAAGCCTCATGATCGGTATGCACTATGAACTCTTTGGGAAGGAGGTAGTGTTGCCATACTTGGAAGGCTCTCACTAGGGCATACATCTCCTTGTCATATGTTGAGTAGTTCACTTGTGCACCTTTGAGCTTTTCACTATAGTAGGCCACAGGATGTGCTCCTTGTGTCAACACGGCTCCCACTCCTACATTTGAAGCATCACATTCCAATTCAAAGGACAATTCAAAGTTAGGCAAAACAAGAATAGGTGCATTAGTTAACTTTTCTTTTAGTAACCGAAAGGCTTCCTCTTGCTTAGGCCCCCACACAAATGGAATTTCCTTCTTAACAAGTTCATTTAAAGGAGAAGCAATTGTACTAAAGTCTTTAACAAATCTCCTATAAAAACTAGCTAAGCCATGAAAACTCCTAACATCTTTTACACAAGTGGGAGTAGGCCACTCTTGTATAGCCTTTACCTTTCCTTCATCAACTTGAACTCCTTGAGAGCTCACTACAAAATCGAGAAATACTACCTTGTTGGTGGAGAAGGTGCATTTGCTCTTGTTGGCATATAGATGTTCCTTCCTAAGTACTTCCAAGACACACTTCAAATGTGTTAGATGTTCAAGAAAAGTTTTACTATATATCAAAATATCATCAAAATACACAACTACAAACTTTCCTAAGAACTCTCTTAACACATGGTTCATGAGTCTCATAAAGGTACTAGGTGCATTGGATAAGCCAAATGGCATAACAAGCCACTCATATAACCCAAATTTAGTCTTAAATGCGGTTTTACACTCATCTCCTTGTTTCATTCTAATTTGGTGGTAACCACTTTTAAGATCTATTTTTGAAAATACACAAGCACCATGTAACTCATCCAACAAGTCATCTAATCTAGGGATAGGATGGCGATACCTAATAGTGATGTTGTTGATTGCTCTACAATCAGTGCACATCCTCCATGTTCCCTCCTTCTTAGGCACTAGTATCACGGGTGATGCACAAGGAGAAAGGCTCTCCTTCACCCAACCCTTGTCCAAAAGCTCTTGTACTTGCCTTTGAATTTCATGGCTCTCTTGAGGAGAACTCCTATAGCTTGGACGGTTTGGTAGTGGTGCACCCGGTATCAAGTCAATTTGATGCTCAATGCCTCTTATAGGGGGAAGGCCATGAGGTATGTCTTTGGGAAAGACATCTTGAAATTCCTCTAATAAGGCCTCCAAGCTTCCTTGCTCACCTACAAAGTTAGAACTCAAAACCAAAGGATTAGGGATGCAAAGAAACATGGACTTCCTAGCTAGATAGTCTCTCTTAAGTTCACTCTTCTCTATCAAGAAGCTCTCTTTCTTTTCATTCTTTTTACTTTTCAATTTTTCAAGCTTATGATCCTTAGGATTAGACAACTTCCCTTTGGCATTCCCTCCCTTGGAGCTCTCGGTTAAGGTGAGTTGTTTCTCTTGGTCCCTCTTAAGCTTCATCTTTATTTGATCTTCACAAACCTCTTTTGGTGATAATGGCTTTAGTGTGACCTTCTTACCTACATGAGAGAAAATGTAAGTATTGGCAACTCCATCATGTATAGCTTTTCTATCAAATTGCCAATGTCTACCAAGGAGTAAGTGTGTGGCCTCCATAGGAACAACATCACAAAGCACTTCATCATTATACCTTCCTATGGTGAAAGAAATAAGAACTTGCTTATCTACCACTAACTCTCCTTTCTCACTTAACCATTGTAATTTGTAAGGTTTGGCATGTGAAGAAGTTTTCAAGTTTAATTTATCTACTAACCTAGTACTAACTACATTAGTACAACTACCACTATCTATAATTAAAGAGCATACCTTCCCTTCAATTGTGCATCTAGTATGGAAGATATTCTCTCTTTGTGATTCATGAAGTTCTTTACTTACATTGCCAAGCATCCTCCTCACCATCAAGAGATCTCCCTCCTCGGCTTGCTTTTGGGTGGAATGCTCACTTGCACTTGATGCCTCACTTTCACTAGATGATAAACTTGAATCTTCACTTGTAATCACTCCATTCTTCATCATCATAGCTTTCTTGTTTGGGCAATGAGAGGCTATGTGACCATGACCTAAACATTTGAAACATTTAATAGAACTAGGTTTAGAAGAGTTAGGATGTACCTCCTTTACCTTAGTGTTGTCTCGGTCATGTGGCTTTCTCATGTTGGAGTAGCCTTCTCTCTTGCCTTTGTCTCTCCAAGAGTTAGAGGATGAAGTAGAGGATCTCTTGAAGGTGCCTCTTCTCTTTATTTGTTGTTCCACCTTCTCGGCCTTATGGATGGCCTCCTCTATGGTCACATAGCTTTGGAGCTCAAGAATGTCTTAAATCTCCCTATTAAGTCCATGGGTAAACCTAGCTAATGTGGCCTCTCTAGCCTCTTGGTAGTCACATCTTAGCATAGTTAACTCAAGCTCCTTATAGTACTCTTGCACACTCTTTGTCCCTTGAGTCAACCTTTGGAGTTTTATGTGTTGGTCTCTCTCATAGGTGGGTGGCACAAACCTAGCTCTCATAGCTTCTTTTAGTTGGGTCCATGAGATGATTTGTGGTCTCCTCCTCCTCTCACCCTCTACTAACATTTGGTTCCACCACACTAATGCATATCCCTCAAACTCCAAGATAGCTAAGTTCAACTTTTTCTCTTCATTTAGAATGGGATAGCATGAGAAAACTTGATCTAACTTCATGATCCACTCTAGATATGTCTCGGCACTTCCCTCACCATTAAACTTAGGTAGGTTTAGCTTAAGGTTCCTCTCATCTATCCTACCCTCTCCATCATAGAATTGGTTGCCTCGGCCATACCCTCCAAAACGACCATAATCTTCTCTTCAAGCTTCCCTTCTACCTCTCCTATGACCCCTATACTCATGGTCATCTTCATCATTGCTTCCACCTTCACTACTTCTAGGTGTATGTTGACTTCCTCTACTAACACTCTCTCGGTGGCTAGAACTTCTAGCACCTCTATGTTCATGGTTAGCTTGGTTTCCACTTGTCTCACCAAGGATCTTCTTCTCTAGTTCCTTCCTAATCTTCCTCTCTTCTTTAGCTCTCCTTTCTAGATCAAACCTCTCCTCTAAACTAGTTTGTAGCATGTTCTTCATTAGATCCATCATTTTTCTAGTTTTAGGTGAAAGGTCATTTCCTACACTAGGGGAACTATCCATAGCTGCACAACAAAGATTAGTACACAAAAATATAGAGAAAATAGGATCCTTTCCACTCACTAAGTATATGCACTCAAGCCACTCGTATTTCACACTTCAAGACTTTTTCTCTAATGTTCTCTCTTGTCTTTTTCCACTCAACCTCTCTTAATACTCTTGTTCAAACCTCTAATCAATCATTCAAGGTCCAAGTATCCAAAGTGAAAGAGGAACGGTTCTAGAGTCAAGCCTAAGAATTCCAAGAAATACAATACTCAAGACAACTTAGGAGTCCAAAAATGACAAGCAATAAAGGTACTCAATGAACAAAATTTTGGCTACTCAAATATAGGAATGTATATGTGACAAAGGCACTAATACTACTGCAGTTTGGACAGCCACAAACAATGTTCAAAACTGGAAAAATTCCAGTGAATCAAGAATCCAATGAACAAGCCAATTTTCAAGCAATTTTGGCACCAATTTAGCAACCGAATTTAGGCAATTTTGCAAGTGAATTTTGTGAAGTGATTTTAAGTGATTAGGTGCAGTTTTCACCACTGTACAGCCAAGTAATATGCTCAAAAATAAAGGGGAAAAACAGAGTTTCAAGTTACCAAGCACATCACACACCACAAGTTCAAGAATCTAGGCTACTAGCAATCTAAACTCAAGTTTTTGTGATAATGCTTAGTCCTAAGTGTCTCTAGTACCCTAAGTCCTTTGAACCACTAATTTTGGGAGTATTTAGAGGCTCAATTAGTCAAGGTACTGCACTGCACAATTAGGCTTTAATTTCACTAAATTCACTTTTCATTTGCTCTTTTTTTATTCACTTGAATTTCCACTAGTTTCACTTTTCTAGTTTTCTCTTCTCTTTGATTTTTCTTGTGATTCTTTTTCTTGTAATCTTTCTTTTGATTTTCTTTTTCCTTTGACTTTGTACTTCTTTTTTCTTGACTTTCTTTTGCTGGACTGAAATTAGAAAAACCTAAGACTAAGGCAAAATTAAGTCTAAAATTACTAGTAAGCTAGATTAAGCATGGTGAAAGCTACTTGAACTTGTAATGCACAATTCTTAGCACTTTAAAACATGTGAATAGCACCTCAAACACATTCAAACCAGTAATTCACGGAATAGTATGGATTTGGCACAGTTCATATGAAGCAAGAGCAAGAACACAAGTGAAAAATTACTAGAACAAGCTTAGAAAGAAAATTAAACGGTGAAAACACAAGGAATTGATAGGAATTTTAGATCTAGGAATTTTTTAACATGAAAACTCAAATTCAAGATGAAGACAACTCAAGGAACATGTGAAGAACTCAAGCAAGTTCATACAACACGAAACTACACAAGAAATTGAAGAGAAAACGAAAATTCAAAATAAGAAAAATCAAACCGGATAGGATGCTCCAATTGAAGTAGAACAAGCTCTAGATACCAAATTTGATGCAATCCTCAAGGAGAATAGCATAGAAGTCACGGATCTTCATACTTCAATGGAGACTTAGGTGTTTAGGAAGAAGAAGCTTGCGCCTCAAGGAGAAAAGAATTGGAGAAAACGGATTAGAAGAGAAATGGAAGCGCCATGGCAAGTGCCAATAAGCTTGAGGTGGAACCGCCACAATGGAGCAAGGAAGCCATTGATGAGATTCAAGGTTCTTCACAAGAACACAAGAGAGAAAACACTCTCAATTTTCTGAATTCAATTCTCAATTAATCAAAAGTCCTTTACAATTCAGTTTGTTAGGTATTTATACTAATTGGAGAAGTGCTAGCTTGCAGCCCAAGCTTCTAGCCTATATACATTTACGTACTTAAATGGAGAAACAGCCCAAAGTTTAGAAAAGCTGAGAATTGCACGTGGTAATCGATTACTTAGTCATGGTAATCGATTACCAAGGATCTTTGGGTGTCCAGAATTGAAATTGTCTCTGTGGTAATCGATTACCTGGTCGTGGTAATCGATTACCACAGTGCCAACCTCTCAGGTAATCGATTACAAGGTCGTGGTAATCGATTACTCCAGTGGCTGCTTCTCATGTAATCGATTACCTGCAGTTGGTAATCGATTACTCCAGTGGCTACCTTTCATGTAATCGATTACCTACAATTGGTAATCGATTACCATCCTGAAACTGGAAGTATATCTGTAACATCCCAATAATTTAAATATGGTTTAAGAAAGGTTTTTTTGTAACATTCAAGAAATATAAAAATAATTAAAAATTATGAATTTTTGAAATTACTGTAGCTGACCGACATTACTGTAGCTGCCCGGAATTACTGTAGCTGCCCGAAATTACTGTAGCTACCCGAAATTACTGTAGCTGCCAAAATAAGTCCCAAGGGTTTGCATTTTGAATCTCATATCCCACATTTGTATAAAATGGCAACTACATGATTTAAAATGTTCAATTCGCTGGAATTCACTTCACTGGTTGCATGTGTCCACTTCAAGGAAATATTCACCCCAGATGCGGTCCAAACTGGCTCTTTATGTCTTCATGACATTTCTAGATATTTCAATCTTCTTTAATTAGAAACAAACCGGAGATCAATTGGAGGCCTGTGGAGGGAGTTATGGCTATTTTACCGAGAGTGGTCAAATGTGGAAAAATTCACGTCACTGTTTCATGGCCCAATTTTAAGGCTAATTTCACACTAGATGCAGTCCGAATTGGCTCTTTTGGCCTTCATGACATTTGTAGCTCTGTCAATCCTATTTCATTTGCAAGAAACCTGAGCCCAAAAAGATATTTGTGGAAGAAGTTATGCCTATTTTACCGAAAGTGATCAAAGTAATGACTTTACAACCATTCTAGAATTCTCTTTAAGATATTTTCTTACCTTTTAAGATATTTTCTTGGAAACTAAGATATTTTCTTACCTTTTAAGAAATTTTGATGGAAACTAAGATATTTTCTTGGAAACTAAGATATTTTCTTACCTTTTAAGATATTTTAATGGAATCTAAGATATTTTCATAGAAACTAAGATTTTTTCTTTAGAATCAATCTCCATTTCTCTAGAAATATCTTGGGAAGTCTATAAATAGGGCTTAGGGGTGCCAAATGAAGACATAACCCAAAGAATACTCCTACATTCTCTCAAACTATCTTCACTACAAAAAACCTTTCTATACTTTCTCCACCTTAGGAAGAAATCTCTCTAACCAAAGTAGGAGCTAGTAAGTAGAGGAAGAATAGGAAGCTAGGAGAAACCAGTAAGGGGACCTTTCCTTATCCTTCTTTTCTATCCTTTGTTTTGTTGGTACTTTCATTATCTTTCTTTAGTTTCTTGCAGTAAGGGGATCTTTCTTTATCCTTCTTTTCTATCCTTTGTTTTGTTGGTACTTTCATTATCTTTCTTTAGTTTCTTGCAGTAAGGGGACCTTTCCTTATCCTTCTTTTCTATCCTTTATTTTGTTGGTACTTTCATTATCTTTCTTTAGTTTCTTGCAGTAAGGGGATCTTTCCTTATCCTCCTTTTCTATTATTTGTTCTCTTACTACTTCCACTCTCTTTCTTTGGTGTTTCAATTATCTTTCTTTGATTTCTTGGTGTTTCTTTTCTTCATCTTTCTTACACTCCTTTTAATTCTTTAAGTTGGCATTTTCTTTATCCTTTGAATAATTAATTTAAAGTTATTTTCCTTCTTTGATCAAACTTCTTTGAATATTAACATACTAAAAAGTATATGTCATAAATACATATTGATGATAGTAATATTGTTGTTTGATAACCGGTTTTATGATTGATATGAAATTACTTGGTGAATTGGATGTGAGTAAGTGGTGAAATGCATGATTGCATTGAAATGAAGATGGACTTGAATTGTTTAATGACCGATTGGAAATGCCTAGTGGAGAGGCAGTATTCTAAGATTGCTTGGTGAATGGACAATACTTAGAATGAGGTGAGATGAAGATGACCTGGTGGAAAGGTCAATATTTAAAATATGATGAAGGTCATTATATAATTCAAGGTCCTAGAACATGTTGCATTGATGACTGGATAGTAGTAGACCAAGTCCATAAGTCACAGTTCCCCCCAGTCTGTGAGTGGAATGCCGTGGACCTGGGGTTCTCTTGGTGGGGAAATTGCCCTGCTCATGATGATCACATGTTGCGGGGAGGTCTGGGACACCGAGGGAACTCGACAAATTACGGAGTGTCTACCTCTGGTGGGTCTGATTGAGTGTGAGAATCAGATGCCCCAGGCTATTTTCAGTGGAGGGCGCCACATTGCATTTCGAGTGAAGAGTGAAAATGCATGGTGAGGTGCATGCATCATGTAGGCTCAGGATGCATACATTAGTGATTGTGTGTTTGATTGAATGTATGATCCATTGGAATTATGCCTGAGTCATTGATTGTGATTGATGGTTTGTTTGATTTGGTTGATGGTTGTTGGTTGCCTTACTATGTGATTGATATTTTGATGATTTTAATGAAACCTTGGAGAATATTCTAAATATATAAAAGAAAAGGTTTTCCTTGAACTACAATCCATTTTTTTAAATATGGTTAAGGAAAGCTCACCCTTGCACTTTGTGTTTTTAACACCTGTGATGATCTCAAATAACGTTCGGGGGAGCAGATTTGCAGGGTTAAGAAGATGTGGATGTTTTGCAATGATTGTTGATACTGTCTTGCCGAGAAGATGTTTTGTTTTATTTGGGGGTAGATTTGCTAAGTAAGTAGAAAGAAAATTATGTAGAATAATAAAATGACAAAGTTATGTAACCTAGTTGTAATGACCTTTGAATATTATGTAATAAAAGTGTTGTTTCCTAAATTTCTCTTTTATTAACCACTATAAATTACTATTTAGATTATAATTAAAGTAAGTAAATAAGGGGGATGTTACAATATCTGCCTTGGATGGGCACTTATTCACTAAGCAAAACTCAAATTAATTTCTCCTAACCTAATTACAACTTTACAACATGTTTAGAAGGTTACAAGTCCTATTACAAATTAAGGAAGAGTCTTGAGTTGAATCTTGGCTTTGACTTTTGAGTTGACTCTCAACTTCTTCTTGAATTCTTTTGTGTATGGCTCTTGTAACTCTTCTTGTCAAGGATGGTCCTCCATCAGAAAGTGACGCACAAAATTGATGCGGGAATTCAAGCGTGAAGAATTAATATAGGCCCTTTTTAAATCAATGTAATTGGCTCATTTTGTAAAGTTGTAATTGGGCTACAAATTGGGGTGTTTAGATACTTAAAAATCATGTGTCTTGCACATGATTTACCCCTTATATAACACCCTAAACCTAAAAGTCTAATGCACACTTTTTACCTTTTAATCAATTTCAATTTTCAGCATTGCTCTTTTCCTTTCAAGTCGCTCTGCTAGGGTTTTCAGGTTTGCCATTCCAATTCTCATTCTCTCTCCCTTCTTGTAATTTAATTCTTCTAATATGCAATCCCAATCTATGCTTAGTCTAATTTCAATTATGCGCAACTAATTTCTTCAACCAATTTGATCTCAATAGGATCCCTAATTTCCTTAGGTTCTCTGTTTTCAATTGCATGAGTACTCGTTTTGGATTCTATAATTTTAATTCCATTATGTTGATTAATATTTTGGATTGAGATTGTTGATTCTGTCATTGTTGATTGATAATGAATGTAGAGAACTAATTATATGATTCGAAACCAAGTTGTGTACTCTCATGCGATTGTGTGAGTTTAAAGGCCACCAAGTGTTCAATGATAATTCTATAAGATCTTAGAACGTTAATTCAGTGTTGACATGCAGAGATCTCGGTTTCAATGCACTACATAGATGAGTGCCTTTATTTTGTTGAACCAATGAGAGAAATTGGGATCTGACAAAGATTGGATTGATGCCTCTTAATAATCTAATAATTGCTTTTTAATTATTGTTTAATTACTATTATTGGTTAATTTTTACTATTTAATTTCCTTTAATTCTTCCTCTACACAAAAACCCCAAAAATTTCATTTAAAATTTTGGCTACAGAGAAGTAACAAAGTAATCCGTAGGGAAACAATCCGAGTCCACTATTATTGCAAAGTAGTAGCTAGACTTTGGTATTATTTGACGCACGTTCGGCGCATGTGTCAAATTTGGCGTCATTTTCGTGGATTGCTTTGTTAATTCTCATTGTTTATATGCATTTTTGTTAATTTTTTTTTATTATTAGACTTAGGATAGGTTAGTTTACATTCAATAAGTTCTGCAGTATACTAATTCAATGATCTGTTTTGCACTTGTTTGGCCTGTTATATACTTTTTGGTCATCTGATTTTGGATTTTTTGATGGAGGACCATCCATCTCTAAAAGCCCAACCAAACTCTCCAACTTTTTTTCGCAATGTTTTTATTGTCTGACCAGGTTCAGTATTTCGACCATAACTCCCGCTACACAAATCCAATTGAGGTGATATTTGTGCCAAATTAAAGAAGACTTAAAGGGCTACAAAAGCTATGAAGATACTAAAACCTAGTTCGGACTGAAAATCGTTGGAATACTTCCAGGAATTTTCAACGAAATGTTTTAATGTTTAGGCTTATTAGTAGTTTTCTTTCAATTATGTAATTGTTTTAAGGATTTAATTTGGGCCTAAACTTGTAATAAACAAAGAATTAGTGACCCTTAGATAGGATTCTAATCCAAGGGTTAAGCTTAGAAGCTTGGAGTGCAAGTTTGGCACCGTGACCATTAGATGAGGATACTAATCCAAGGGCTAAGCTTAGAAGCTTGGAGTGCAAGCTTGGTGTAACACCCTCCTCTTATTTACTTATTTTACCTATATTTTGTAATTTAAAGTGGTTAATGATATAGTAGATAAAAGAGAGATTTAGAAAACAACACTTTTATTACATAGGTTTTAAAGTTCATTACAACCAGATTACATAACTTTGTCCTATTATTATTTTACATAACTACCTTTCTACTATCTTAGAACATTTACTCAACACTTCTACATGCAAAACATAGCAAGCATCTTCAACAAGATAGTAGTAACAACCATTGCGAAACAGTAACAACTTCTCAATCCTGCAAATCTGTAAAAATAGAATTGCAAGGGTGAGCTTTCCTTAATCCTCAAATAATTTTAATTATAGTAAAACTTTTGAAAATAAGGAAAAATATTCATAAAACCAATATTCTTTAATATTCTTCAATTTCTTTAAAAATAGTAATTTATTGATATAAAACCTGTGTCCAAACCATTAATTCAATTCACAAGGTAAAACCACCAATCAACCATAAAACGAATCAGTAATTTATCACAATAATCATGTATTCAATCAAAACACATAATCACTATTGCATGCTCTTATTCCTATATGATGCATGTATCCTCACGATGTACTTTCCCTATTTACTCAACATGCAATGTGGCGCCATCCACTGAAAATAGCCTGGGGCATCGGTCCTCACATCCTCCCGGACCCACCAATGGTAGACACTCCGTAATTGTCGAGTTCCCTCGGTGTCCCGTGGACCTCCCCCAACATGTGATCATCATGAGCGGGGCAATTTCCCCACCAAGAGAACCCCCTCTAGTCCACGGTATTCCACTCACACAGACGGGAATCCGTAACTTACGGACTTGGTCTACTACTATCCAGTCATCATGCAACATGATCTAGGACCTTGAATTGTATAATGACCTTCATCATATCTCAAATATCGACCTTTCCACCAGGTCATCTTTATCTCACCTCATTCTAAGCATTGCCTATTCACCAAGCAATCTTAGAATATTGCCTCTCCACTAGGCATTTCAAATCGGTCATTAAGCAATTCAAGTCCATCACCAATTTCATGCAACCATGCATGTCACCACTTATTCATATCCAACTCAAAACCAGACATATTTCGATATGAAATCAACACCAAGAAACACCAATAAACACCAATAAATCAAGAACCAAGAAACAAGAAACACCAAGAATTATCAAGGAAACATCAAGAACCCATAAACAGTATCACACTTTTCCTCGTAACAAGAATAATTCTGTTCTGATGTGGAAGATCGGACAAAACCGCAACCACAGAGCATACTAAGAATTATCTTCGCACCTTAGTATCCGAAAAACTAAAGAAATATAATGAAAGTAACAACAAAGCAAAGAATAGAAGAGTAGGATAAGGACAGCTCCCCTTACTTGTTTCTCCCAGCTTCCTATACTCTTCCTCTACTTACTTGCTCCTCTTTTAGAGATATTTCTTCCTAAGAAAGCTTGAGAGAATATAGAAATGTTCTTTGGTTTGTTTTCTCATCCGAAACCCCTAGGCCCTATTTATAGAATTCCCAAGTACTTATTTGCTACTGAGAATATTCTACGAATATAGAATATTCTCGAGAATATTATACGAGAATATTCTATATTCTACGAGAATATTCCACGAGAATGTTCTACGGAAATATTCTGAGAATGTTCCACGAGAATATTCCACGAAATATTCCACGAGAATATTCTACTACAGTAATTTTACTATTTACGTCAGTGATTTTACTATTTACCTCAGTGATTTTATTATTTACTACAGTAATTTTACTATTTACCACAGTAATTTTATTATTTATCACAGTAAATTTACTATTTACCATAGTAATTTTACTATTTACCACAGTAATTTTATTATTTACCACAGTAATTAACTATTTGCACAGTAATTTCAAAAATTCATAATTTTTAATTATTTTTATATTTCTCTCTGTTATAAAAACCTCTCTTAAACTATATTTAAATTTTTGGGATGTTACACTTGGCGCCGTGACCATTGGATGAGGATCTACATCCAAGGGTGGAGGATTGATCCTTGTTCTCCAAGTTAATCAAACTTGCACCACAAGCTTCCTTCTGTGGCCATTATATTAGAATCTATTCCAAGGGTGGACATTAGTTCCTTGCATAGCAAGCTAGCACCCTACCTTAGTAGTATAAATAGGATTTCCTTTGTAATTCAAACACTTTTGATAAATTTTATGAATATTGAATTAAGCTAAGAGCTTATTCTTGAGAGTGTTCTCTCTTGTGTTCTTATGAAGAACCTTGAATCTCATCAATGGTTTTCTTGTCCATTGTGGCGGTTCCACCTCTAGCTTATTGGAACTTGCCATGACGCTTCCATATCTAAACTCCTTCCGCTTTCTATTTCTTTTTCTCCTTGAGGCCTTGAGCTTCTTCTTCATTTGTCCAAGCCTCCATTGAAGCATGAAGATCTGCAACTTATATGCTCTTCTCCTTGAGGATTGCATCAAATTTGGTATCTAGAGCTTATTCTACTTCAATTGGAGCATCCTATCCGGTTTGAATTTTCCTTACTTTGAGTTTGCGTTTTCTCTTCAATTTTTTGTGTTGATCCGTGTTGTATGAACTTTTTTAAGTTCTTCTAATGTTCCTTGAGTTGTCTTCATCTTGATTTTCAGTTTTCATGTTGAAAAAATTCTAGATCTAAAATTCCTAGCAAATTCATGTCAAATTCACCGTTTAAATTTCTTCCTAAGCTTGTTCTAGTAATTTTTCACATGTGTCTTGCTTTTGCTTCATTTGAACCATGCAAATCCTTGTTCAATTCGTGAATCCATGATTTGAATGTGTTTGAGGTGCTGTTCACATGATTTAAGTGCTAAGAATTGTGCATTACAAGTTCAAGTAGCTATCACCATGCTTAATCTAGCTTACTAGTTTTAGGTTTTTCTAATTTCGGTCCAGCAAGTAAAGTCAAGAAAAAGAGTATACAAAGGCAAAGGAAAAAGAAAATCAAAAGAAAGATTACAAGAAAAAGAATCATAAGAAAATTCAAAGAGAAGAAAAACAAGAAAAGTGAAATTCTAGTGAAATTCAAGTGAGTAGAAAAAGAGCAATTGAAAAGTGAATTTAGTGAAATTAAAGCCTAAATGTGCATTGCAGTACCTTGACTATTTGAGCCTCTAAACACTCCCAAAATTAGTGGTTCAAAGGACTTGGAACAATAGAAACACTTAGGACTAAGCATTAGCATCAAAACTTGAGTTTAGCTTACTAGTAGCCTAGATTCTTGGACTTGTGATGTATGATATGCTCGGTAACTTGAAACTCTGTTTTTCCCCTGTATCTTGAGCATATTAATTTGCTGTACAGTGGTGAAAAACTGCACCTAATCACTTAAAATCACTTCACAAAATTCACTTTGAACTTGCCTGAAATTCAGTCCCTATTTCGGCTTCAAATTACTTCTAATTTAGCTTGAATTGTGTACTTGAGTTGCTGTCCAATTTTTCCAGATTTGTGCCTTAAATTGAAAGCATATTTTGTGTAGTAGTTTAGGTGCCATTGTCTCATACTAAACTCTTCATTTGAGTAGCCTAATTTTCCTTTTATTGAGTACCTTTTATTGCTTGTCTCTATTGGATTCCTAAGGTTTTGTCTTGAGTTTGTCTTTCTTGGAATTCCTAAGCTTGACTCTAGAACCGTTCCTCTTTCACTTTGGAAACTTGGACCTTGAATGATTGATTAGAGGTTTGAACAAGAGTATAAAGAGAGGTTGAGTGGAAAAAGACAAGAGTGAACATTTGAGAAAGAATCTTGAAAGTGTGATACACGAGTGCTACTAGAGTGAAACACTTAGAGAGTGGCAAGGATCTTTTATATGCTTGTACTTGTTATCTAACATCTCTTTGTGCAGCTATGGAAAGTTCTCCTAGTGTATGGAATGATCTCTCACCTAAAGAAAAGAAGATGGTGGGATTGATGAGTACCATGATTCACACAACTTTGGAGGAGAGATTCGACCAAAGAAGGAGAGAAAAGGAGGAAAGGAAGTTGAGAAAGGAGAATGATAAGAGGATCCTTTAGAAGACTAGTAGAAATCGTGAACATCATGTAAGGAAGGAGAAAACCTTGAGAGAAAAGCATGAGAGAAGGGAAAGAACAGAAAGAAAGTTGATAGAACAAAATGAAAGGATTTATACCGAGCTTGTGAGAAAGAAAAATTAGTTGAGAGAAAAATAATTAATAGAAAAAGAAGCTAAGGAAATAGAGTTGATGGAAAAACAAATGAAGGAGAAAAATGATTTTTTACTTGTTAATACTAACCCTTCATTTGACATTTTTGATTCTTACCTTGAGGAAGTTGTAGGTGTTGTTCCAAAGGAGGATTCCAAATAGCAAATTGATCACCTCTTGTGTGAAGATGTTGAAAGGAATGTACTTATTGCTTTAATCAAAGATTCTTGTGATCATTTTTACAAACTTCCTTTTGATGTGATTCCAAATGAAGTGTTGTGTGTGGAGGAACCTTGGAACAACATGGATAGAGGAGGAGAAGTACAAGGGAATTGTGTATTATCAAAAAGGGAAAATTCTTTAACTCTTACTCCTTTTTCTATTCCTACTGATGGAGGACCATCTCCAAAAGCTCAACCAAACTCTCCAACCTTACTTTTCAATTTTGGGCTTCAAATAAAATTCGCTGCTGATTTTTGCATCTGACCTGTTTCAGTATTTCGATCATAACTAGAGCTACACAAATCCAATTGAGGCGTTCTTGGTGCCAAATTAAAGAAGACTTCAAGGGCTACAAAATCTATTAAGACACCAAAACCCAGTTCGAACTGAAACTAGTTGGAAAATGAGATTGAAGTTAGCGTTGGAATGCTTCCAGGAATTTTCAGCGAAATGTTTTAATGTTTAGGCTTATTAGTAATTTTCTTTCAATTATGTAATTGTTTTAAGGATTTAATTTGAGCCTAAACTTGTAATAAACAAATAATTAGTGACCCTTAGATACGATTCTAATCCAAGGGTTAAGCTTAGAAGCTTGGAGTGCAAGCTTGGCACCATGACCATTAGATGAGGATACTAATCCAAGGGCTAAGCTTAAAAACTTGGAGTGCAAGCTTGATGCCATAATCGTTGGATGAGGATCTACATCCAAGGGTGGAGGATTGATCCTTGTCCTCCAAGCTAATCAAGCTTCCACCATAAGCTTCCCTTCATAGCCATTAGATTAGAATCTAATCCAAGGGTGGACATTAGTTCCTTCCATAGCAAGCTAAGCACCACACCTTAGTAGTATAAATAGGATTTCCTTTGTAATTCATACACTTTTGATTAATTGAGAATTGAATTCAGAAAATTGAGAGTGTTTTCTCTCTTGTGTTCTTGTGAAGAACCTTGAATCTCATCAATGGCTTCCTTGCTCCATTGTGGCGGTTCCACCTCAAGCTTATTGGCGCTTGCCATGGCGCTTCCATTCCTCTTCTAATCCGTTTTTCTTCTTTCTTTTATCCTTGAGGCCGTGTGCTTCTTCTTCCTAAACACCAAGTCTCCATTGAAGCATGAAGATCCGTGTCTCTTATGCTATTCTCCTTGAGGATTGCATCAAATTTGGTATCTAGAGCTTGTTCTACTTCAATTGGAGCATCCTATCCGGTTTGAATTTTCCTTACTTTAAGTTTGCGTTTTCTCTTCAATATTTTGTGTTAATCCATGTTGTTTGAACTTGTTTGAGTTCTTCACATGTTCCTTGAGTTGTCTTCATCTTGATTTTGAGTTTTCATGTTGAAAAAATTCTAGATCTAAAATTCCTAGCAAATTCATGTCAATTTCACCGTTTAAATTTTTTCTTTAGCTTGTTCTTGTAATTTTTCATGTGTTCTTGTTTCGTATCACATGAACCGTGCCAAATTCTTCTCTAATTCGTGAATACCATGCCTTGTTGTGATTGAGGTGCTGTTCATACGTTTTTAGTGCTAATAATTGTGCATTACAAGTTCAAGTAGCTTTCACCATGCTTAATCTAGCTTACTAGTAATTTTAGACTTAATTTTGCCTTAGTCTTAGGTTTTTCTAATTTCGGTCCAGCAAGTAAAGTCAAGAAAAATAGTAAACAAAGTCAAAGGAAAAAGAAAATCAAAAGAAAGATTACAAGAAAAAGAATCACAAGAAAAATCAAAGAGAAGAGAAAACTAGAAAAGTGAAACTAGTGGAAAATTCAAGTGAATAGAAAAGAACAAATGAAAAGTGAATTTAGTGAATTTCAAGCCTAAAAGTGCAGTGCAGTACCTGACTATTTGAACCTCTAAACACTCCCAAAATTAGTGGTTCAAAGGACTTAGAACACTAGAAACACTTAGGACTAAGCATTATCACCAAAAGTTGAGTTTAGCTTGCTAGTAGCCTAGATTCTTGAACTTGTGGTGTATGAAGTGCTTGGTAACTTGAAATTCTGCTTTTCCCCTGTATTTTGAGCATATTACTTGGCTATACCGTGGTGGAAAACTGCATCTATTCACATAAAAACATTTCACAAAATTCACTTGAAAATTGCCTAGGTTCCGGTTGCAAAATTGGAATCATTTGGCTTCTAAATTGGCCTAAATTTTGTCTTCGGTTTTTGCTGTAATTTTCCAGTTTTGAGCATTATTTGTGGCTGTCCAAATTGCAGTAGTTTAGTGCCTTTGTCACATATAAACTTCTTATATTTGAGTAGCCAAATTTTGTTCATTAAGTACCTTTTATTGCTTGTCATTTTTGGACTCCTAAGTTTTGTCTTGAGTTTGTATTTCTTGGAACTCTTAGGCTTGATTCTAGAACCGTTCCTCTTTCACTTTGGATACTTGGACATTGAATGATTGATTAGAGGTTTGAACAAGAGTATTAAGAGAGGTTGAGTGGAAAAAGACAAGAGTGAGAATGAGTCTTAAAGTGTGAAATACGAGTGACTTGAGTGCATACACTTAGTGAGTGGAAAGGATCCTATTTTCTCTATATTTTTGTGTACTAATCCTTGTTGTGCAGCTATGGATAGTTCTCCTAGTGTAGGAAATGACCTTTCACCTAAAACTAAGAAAATGATGGACCTAATGTAGAGTATGTTGCAAACTAGTTTAGAGGAGAGGTTTGACCTAGAGAGGAGAGCTACGGAATAGAGAAAGAATAGGAAGGAATTAGAGAAGAAGGTCCTTAGTGAGACAAGTTGAGTTAAGGGAAATTTTGAATCCAAGAGTGATGGACATGTGAGCACCATAAGAGAAACAAGTAGGGGAAGCCAATATTCACCTAGGAGTAGTGAAGATGGGAGCAATGGTGAGGGTGACCCTAACTTGAGAGGCAATAGGCGTGATACTAGGAGAGCAAGAAGGGGAGATTATGGACACCATAGGGGATGTGGCCGAGTACACCAAGTATATAATGAATGTGGTAGGATAGATGAGAGAAACCTAAAGCTTAACCTACCTAAGTTCAATGGTGAAGGAGGTGACGAAGCATACCTAGAGTGGACCATGAAACTAGACCAAATTTTCTCATGCTACCCCATGCTCAATGATGAAGAGAGATTAAGCTTAGCTATTATGGAGTTTGAAGGATATGCCTTAGTTTGGTGGTACCAAATTCTAGGAGAAGCTGAGAGGAGGGAGAGGGACCGAATTATCCTTTGGACCCGACTTAAGGAAGCTATGAGACTTAGGTGTGTACCACACACATATGTGAAAGACCAACATGTTAAACTCAAAAGGTTGACTCAAGGTACTATGAGTGTGCAAGAATATTATAGGGAGCTTGAGTTGACCATGCTAAGGTGTGAATACCAAGAGAGAAGAGAGGCCACATTAGCTAGATTTACTCATGGACTCAATAGAGAGATCCAAGATGTTCTTGAACTCCAAAGCTATGTGAGCATTGAGGAGGCCATACACAAGGCCGAGAAGGTGGAGCAACAAATCAAGAGGAAAAGCACCTTCAAAAGATCCTCTACTTCATATACTACCTCTTGGAGGGACAAAGGCAAGAAGGAGGGATACTCCAACCAAAGGAACAAGCATGACCGAGAGACTACTAAGGTAAAGGAGGTACATTCTAACTCTTCTAAACCTAGTTCTATTAAGTGTTTCAAATGTCTAGGTCATGGACACATAGCCTCTCATTGCCCAAACAAGAAAGCTATGATGATGAAGAATGGAGCGGTTACAAGTGAAGATTCAAGCTCATCATCTAGTGAAAGTGAGGCATCAAGTGCAAGTGAGCATTCCAACCATGAGCAAGCCGAGGAGGGAGATCTCTTGATGGTGAGGAGGATGCTTGGCAATGTAAGTAAAGAACTTGATGACTCCCAAAGGGAGAATATCTTCCATAGTAGGTGCACTATTGAAGGGAAGGTATGCTCTTTAATTATTGATAGTGGAAGTTGCACTAATGTAGTAAGTACTAGATTAGTGGATAAATTAAATTTGAAAACATCTTCACATGTGAAACCATATAAGCTACAATGGTTGAGTGAGAAAGGAGAGTTAGTGGTAGACAAACAAGTACTTATTTCTTTTACTATTGGAAGATTTAATGATGAAGTACTTTGTGATGTTGTTCCTATGGAGGCCACACACTTACTCCTTGGTAGACCTTGGCAATTTGATAGAAAAGCTATACATGATGGAGTTGCCAATACTTACATTTTCTCTCATGTAGGTAAGAAGGTCACACTAAAGCCATTATCACCTAAAGAGGTTTGTGAAGACCAAATAAAAATGAAGTTTAAAAGGGTCCAAGAGAAGAAGTTTACCTTGGCCGAGAGCTCCAAAGGCACACCCAAGCATGGAGACAAATCCATGGCCGAGAGCTCCAAAGGAGGAAAATTGAAAGGGAAGTTATCTAACCCTAAGGTCCATAAACTTGATAAAATGAAAAGTAAAAAGAATGATAAGAAAGATAACTTCTTGATGGAAAGGAGTGAACTCAAGAGAGACTTTTTAGCTAGGAAATCCATATTCTTATGCTTACCCACATCTACTTCTTTGAGTTCTTCTCTTGTAGGTAATCTTGGAAGAAAAGAGAGCCTATGGTGGGAAAGACACTTGAATGGGAAGTATGATTTTGCTATTAAGTTTGGAATTCCTTTTTACCCTAACTCTTGTTTTGAGGTTGATTGTGCTATAGGTACAAACAAGAAGTTAAGTGTGATGAAACCATGGAATAAACATTATATAGGAGAGGAAGTGGTTAAGAGTTATAAACTAACCTCTAGGATGATCAAAGAGTTCAAGAATGAGGGTACCCCACAACTCCATGGGTTTAAACAAAAGAGCTTGGGAAATATTTTGAAGGATCAAATAACTTCTACTCACACTTCATTAGTTGGTGTTATTGATGATAGAAAACAATTTAATTCATATGATTTGAAAACTAGTAATTTTAGTAGGTGTAGGAAATTAAAGGACCACTTGATTAATAATGCTGTTTTAATTTTACACCTATGCCATAACTATAAGAAACAAGTTTGCTTATATTTTGCATCATCTAACAACAAAGTTAATGAACCATGTTTGACCTTTGATCCGGGTGGAGTTTAATTGCAGGGAAGGTCAACTCAACTTGAGGACAAGTTGAACATAAGAAGGAGGGTTTGATGGAGGACCATCTCCAAAAGCTCAACCAAACTCTCCAACCTTACTTTTCAATTTTGGGCTTCTAATAAAATTCGCTGCTGATTTTTGCATCTGACCTGTTTCAGTATTTCGATCATAACTCGAGCTACACAAGTCCAATTGAGGCGTTCTTGGTGCCAAATTAAAGACGACTTCAAGGGCTACAAAAGCTATGAAGACACAAAAACCCAGTTCGAACTGAAACTAGTTGGAAAATGAGCTTGAAGTTAGCGTTGGAATGCTTCCAGGAATTTTCAGCGAAATGCTTTAATGTTTAGGCTTATTAGTAGTTTTCTTTCAATTATGTAATTGTTTTAAGGATTTAATTTGAGCCTAAACTTGTAATAAACAAATAATTAGTGACCCTTAGATAGGATTCTAATCCAAGGGTTAAGCTTAGAAGCTTGGAGTGCAAGCTTGGCACCATAACCATTAGATGAGGATACTAATCCAAGGGCTAAGCTTAAAAGCTTGGAGTGCAAGCTTGATGCCATAACCGTTGGATGAGGATCTACATCCAAGGGTGGAGGATTGATCCTTGTCCTCCAAGCTAATCAAGCTTCCACCACAAGCTTCCCTTCATAGCCATTAGATTAGAATCTAATCCAAGGGTGGACATTAGTTCCTTCCACGGCAAGCTAAGCACCACACCTTAGTAGTATAAATAGGATTTCCTTTGTAATTCATACACTTTTGATTAATTGAGAATTGAATTCAGAAAATTGAGAGTGTTTTCTCTCTTGTGTTCTTGTGAAGAAACTTGAATCTCATCAATGGCTTCCTTGCTCCATTGTGGCGGTTCCACCTCAAGCTTATTGGCACTTGCCATGGCGCTTCCATTCCTCTTCTAATCCGTTTTTCTTCTTTCTTTTCTCCTTGAGGTCGTGTGCTTCTTCTTCCTAAACACCAAGTCTCCATTGAAGCATGAAGATTTGTGTCTCTTATGCTATTCTCCTTGAGGATTGCATCACCTACTATGCACAAAAATAATTGTGACACAATAGGTTCTCAAGACCTTAGGTCTTGGAAAGTGTGGGAAAATACTAAGTTAGGTACCTTGTTTGATTATTCTCATGGGTATTTTTTTAGGTGGAAGGAGGAGTCTAAGAAGGAGGGACCACCACAAAGTCCTACACCTAAAGGAAGCTTTCTAATATCACCACACCTTAATGAGAAACTAGGAATCATTTGGAAATTCTAGCATATCGAGAAACAACATTTATATGTTTTCCTTTATTCTCATGATTGTGTTAATAAAATGAGTTGGAAATACACTTTGATATTACATATAAAACTTAACAAAGTGTGTTTAATCTTTGATCCGGGTGGAATATTTTTTATAGGTGAGAACCTAAGTCAAATTGGGGACAAGTTGATCATAATAAGGAGTGTTTGATGGAGGACAATCCATCTCCAAAAGCCCAACCAAACTCTCCAACCTTAATCTTTAATAAATTGGGTTTCTAATAAATTCGCAATGTTATACTGTCTGACCAGGTTCATTATTTTGACCATAACTCACGCTACACAAATCCAATTGAGGTGATCTTTGTGCCAAATTAAAGAAGACTTCAAGGGCTACAAAAGCTAAGAATACACCAAAACCCATTTCGGAGAGAAACTAGTTGGAAAATGAGCTTGAAGTTAGCGTTGGAATACTTCCAGGAATTTTCAGCGAAATGTTTTAATATTTAGGCTTATTAGTAGTTTTCTTTTAATTATGTAATTGTTTTAAAGATTTAATTTTGGCCTAAACTTGTAATAAACAAAGAATTAGTGACCCTTAGATAGGATTCTAATCCAAGGGTTAAGCTTAGAAGCTTGGAGTGCAAGCTTGGCACCGTGACCATTGGATGAGGATACTAATCCAAGGGCTAAGCTTAGAAGCTTGGAGTGCAAGCTTGGCGCCGTGACCATTGTGATGGAGGACCATCTCCAAAAGCCCAACAAGCTCTCCAAGTAAAAGCTAGAGGAAAAGGTCAATGGTCAAATTAAAGTCAAAGAAGAAGCAGGACCTTACTCTTTTAAATTGGGCTTGAATAAAATTCGCTGTTATTTTTTGTGTTTGACAAGGTTTAGTACTCAGAGCATAACTTGGGCTACACAACTCCAATTTATCTGTTCTTGGTTTATTTTTAAAGCTGACTTAAAGGGATACAAAAGCTATTAAGACACAAAAGCCCAGTTCTAACTGCATCTAGGAGGAAATTGGGCTTGAGAGTAAAGTTTTAATACTGCCAGGATGTTCCAGCGGAGTGCTGACTAGGTTCGATATTTCGAGCATAATGTGGGCTACAAAACTCCAATTAAGTTTTTCTTGGTGGAATTTTAAAGCTAACTTAAAGGGATACAAAAGCTATGAAGACACCAAATCCCAGTTTCGACTGAATCAAGGAGTAAATGGAGCTTAAAATTAACCTTGGAATGCTACCAGGATTTTCCGGCGAGTGTTTAATTGTTTAGGCCTATTAGTTTCTTTCAATTATGTATTTTTTTAAGACTTGAATGTGGGCCTTGTAATTGTAAAGTGTGCTCAGCCTAGGGAGCCTATCATCTCACCATTGATCACTCATTTCATCCTAAGGTGAAGAACATTTCAGATTTCTAACCTTAGGCCATTACACTTTCATTTAAGTTGGTCAACATTTCTATTGTAGTCACTTTGATCATTTATGAAAAGAGAATTTCTAAGACTAAAGTCTTGAGAAAAGGAAAGAGCTCTCCTAGGGTTTCTTCCAAGAACCTTGAATCTTATCATGGATCCATGATCCAAGTGGCGATTCTCCAACCAAGCTTATTGGGTGTTTCATCCATGGCTCTTACCACACTTCTTCCTTCTTCCACTTTTGATTTCTTTCTTCCCCCTTTTGTGTTGACCATGAGCTATCATTCCTATATATTGAGTTATTCTGCTGTTTAAGAGTGATTGAATATTGGTGAATGAAGATTGGGGCACCCCTTTGCTTATTCATGAAGATCCCTTACAAGTTCCTCATGGGTTTGTATCAAAATTTGGTATCAAGAGCTTGTTCTTCACTTGTGGTATTGAGTCTAGCTCCTATCTTTTTTATTTCAATTTTTTATTCAATTGAATTTTTATTGAGTTTATTTTGTGTGTCTTGGCTCTCCAATACATAGAAGAGATGTTCTGACACTCATGGTAGATCATACATGGCTTATTTTACATACTAGACACATTCTAGTTAATAGCCCCCATGTGTTTGATGAATTTTCTCAATATGTATTTTGAGTCCCTTTGCTGGAAATTGAATCCCCTGCATTATATTTGGCTTATTAGTGCTTGTATGTTCCATTACTATGTGCATTGCTCATTATAAGTTAAAGTTACCACTACCATGCATTATCTTGCTTGTTAGCAAAGTTTGACTTGACTTGCTTGAGTTTTTGAGCCTATACTTGGTCTGTCCAGCAAAGAAAAGGCATGAGAAAAATATATAAAAACAAAAGAAAGGAAAAGAACAAGTGAAAAATACTCAAAAGAAAGAGTCAAAGAAAATTCAAGAAAAGAAAAATACAAGAAAAGAAGTTTGAAGAAAAATTGAGTGAAAAAGTAGTTGCTCTTGTTAGTAGAAAATTTTTGGAAAAATTGAGTGCAGTACCTTGGTGAATTGGGTCATTAAACACCCAAAATATTAGTGTCCAAGCTCATTGTGGCATCATTGCTCATTTGGCTCAAGCATCATATTACAAATTGTGTCAAATTTCCTAATAGCATGATATTTGAACTTGTGGTGTGCTTTGCATGTTCCTAGACATATTTGTGGCTCCCATGCACCTCAATTTGAGCTTATTTCGTGCATAAAGATCACCCAAACCAATCCCCAAAATTTCAAGTCATTTTGAGCCAATTTTGAAGCCTAAGTTGCAGTTAGGCGATGGTTGGGCGGAAAACTGTAACAGTTACGGTTTCCAGTTGGTTCATGGTGCTAACCTTTGATTTATTGAATTCTTGGCATTTGTTCATTCAATATACATATATACAAGCTCAACTGGAAAGTTTCATAATTTTCTAAGCTCATTTGCTATGTTAAAAAAATTTCACAATTTTGGGCAGATTTGGTGACGGTTCAGTCAATTTTCCAACAAACTTGCATTTGATTCATTCCATTCTTTGAGTTTTTGCAGTTTTAAATACTAGTGATGGATGCCATGATGGAGAAATTCATGAGCTTACAACATGACCTCAAAAATGAGCTCAAAGAGAGTGTCAATGAAGTGAGGGAGGAGAGCCATAGAAAAATGAGAGAGGAAGAGGATAGAAGGAGGAAATATGAAAGAACATTGAGAGAAGAGAATGAAAGAAGAGAAAGAGAGGCTCATGAGAGAAGAAGTGGGAGAAGAGGAAGTAGGAGTAGGAGAGAGTATGTCTCACCTAGAGAGAGTGTGGGAGAGAGTAACTTTGATGAAGACTATGTCTTCCACAAATATGAAGATGAAAGGAGAACTAGAGGAAGGAGAACACCCCTTAACCATGATCATGACTTTGGTGCATTTCCCCAAGGTGGTGTGATAAGTGATAGATTATACATGTTTTCCTAGATGTTTTCAGTCCATTTCCATCCATTTTTACTAGGTTTAGTTGTAGTTTAAACAAGAAAACATTGAAAATATTATGTTTGTTTAGTGTTGGTCTTTGATTTAGTGTTTTGTTAGTTTAATAAGATTTTCTTGTGTTTTTAAGTCATTTATCCTCTTTTCTGTTAATTGTAGGTTGATTGAAGAAGTGATAGAAGCTTGGAAGGAAAGCCCATGAACTTAAGATGAAGACTTGGAGTGCAAGCCATCAAGAAGAAGAGAAATGGAAGCTCAAGTCAAGAAATCAAGGCAGGAAATCACGCCTAGGCGCATGCTGAGGCGCAAATGGGACCTCTTTGCTGTCAAAACGCGCCTAGGCGCATGCTGGGGCGCAAATTCATCCTCCTTCTCTGCCCAAACGCGCCTAGGCGCAAATGAAGACCAAGCAGAGGCGCAAAGGCGCGCCATTGGCGCGAATTAAGGCGCAAATCTCCACCCCTTCTCTGTCCAAACGCGCCAGGGCGTGCACAAAGGCGCAAGGCAACCCACTTCACTGGATAAATGCACCGCGACGCAAATGGGTTAAGTGGAGGGCGCAATTCTTCACCTATATAAGGGTTTTTGGGCGCGAAATGAAATATATTATTCATAATTCAGTTTTTTAGTTCCTTCCTCTTGCATGCTTCTTGCGATTTCTCTCTTCTCCACCTTCGTTCTCCACCATCAAACCTAGAGATTTCTGAGCTTGTGAGCTTGTGGAAGCAAGAATCAAGCATTTATGAAGTCTCTCTTATGTTTGATTTCTTTTTCTCTTCTTTCTTTTCTCATTTCCATGCTAGGCTAGATCTTTAGGTTAGGGATGGGGATTTTGATTCCAGAACTCTTGTAACGGATTTCTATGTTAATTCAAGTGTAATTTCAGTTAATTGATTGATCTTTTCCTGCTTATTGCTAATTCTTGAGGTTTAATTCATGAAGTTCAAATAGTGATAGGGATATTAATGTTTGGACTGAATTGAACTGTTCCTTGAGTGTTTGTATCTCGTTTCAATTATGCAATTGGAAAATTGATAGTTGAATTAGGAGAGGAAGTGTATCACTATAGTTATGCATGATTCTAGGGATAGAACTTGATGCAATCCTCAAGGAGAAGAGCATATAAGTTGCGGATCTTCATGCTTCAATGGAGGCTTGGAAAAATGAAGAAGAAGCTCACGGCCTCAAGGAGAAAAAGAAATAGAAAACGGAAGGAGTTTAGAGATGGAAGCGCCATGGCAAGTGCCAATAAGCTAGAGGTGGAACCGCCACAATGGACAAGGAAGCCATTGATGAGATTCAAGGTTCTTCACAAGAACACAAGAGAGAACACTCTCAAAGAATAAGCTCTTAGCTTGATTCAATATTCAGAAATTTTATCAAAAGTGTTTGAATTACAAAAGAAATCCTATTTATACTACTAAGGTGTGGTGCTTAGCTTGCTAAGGAAGGAACTAATGTCCACCCTTGGATTAGATTCTAATCTAATGGCTATGAAGGGAAGCTTGTGGTGGAAGCTTGATTAGCTTGGAGGACAAAGATCAATCCTCCACCCTTGGATGTAGATCCTCATCCAACGGTTATGGCATCAAGCTTGCACTCCAAGCTTCTAAGCTTAGCCCTTGGATTAGTATCCTCATCTAATGGTCATGGTACCAAGCTTGCACTCCAAGCTTCTAAGCTTAACCCTTGGATTAGAATCCTATCTAAGGGTCACTAATTATTTGTTTGTTACAAGTTTAGGCTCAAATTAAATCCTTAAAACAATTACATAATTGAAAGAAAACTACTTATAAGCCTAAACATTAAAACATTTCGCTGAAAATTCCTGGAAGCATTCCAACGCTAACTTCAAGCTCATTTTCCAACTAGTTGCAGTTCGAACTGGGTTTTGGTGTCTTCATAGCTTTTGTAGCCCTTGAAGTCTTCTTTAATTTGACACCAAGAACGCCTCCATTGGACTTGTGTAGCTCGAGTTATGATCGAAATACTGAAACAGGTCAGATGCAAAAATCAGCAGCGAATTTTATTAGAAGCCCAAAATTGAAAAGTAAGATTGGAGAGTTTGGTTGAGCTTTTGGAGATGGTCCTCCATCAAACCCTCCTTCTTATTTTCAACTTGTCCTCAAGTTGAGTTGACCTTCCCTGCAATAAAACTCCACCCGGATCAAAGGTCAAACATGGTTCATGAACTTTGTTGTTAGATGATGCAAAATATAAGCAAACTTGTTTCTTATAGTTATGGCATAGGTGTAAAATTAAAACAGCATTATTAATCAAGTGGTCCTTTAATTTCCTACACCTACTAAAATTACTAGTTTGCAAATCATGTGAATTAAATTGTTTTCTATCATCAACAACACCAACTAATGAAGTGTGAGTAGAAGTTATTTGATCCTTCAAAATATTTCCCAAGCTCTTTTGTTTAAACCCATGGAGTTGTGGGGTACCCTCCTTCTTGAACTCTTTGATCATCCTAGAAGGAAATTCAACATTATGAAAACTGAATGCATTAGGTACAGCCAACAATTCCATATCAAAATCATGGGAATCTAACATAAAGCAAGGGTAACCATGTAAGTTGAAATAAGTAAGAGTTAAGGAATTTTTTTCCAAGGTTAGTTTATAACTCTTAACCACTTCCTCTCCTCTATAATGTTTATTCCATGGTTTCATCACACTTAACTTCTTGTTTGTACCTATAGCACAATCAACCTCAAAACAAGAGTTAGGGTAAAAAGGAATTCCAAACTTAATAGCAAAATCATACTTCCCATTCAAGTGTTTTTCCCACCATAGGTTCTCTTTTCTTCCAAGATTACCTACAAGAGAAGAACTCAAAGAAGTAGATGTGGGTAAGCATAAGAATATGGATTTCCTAGCTAAAAAGTCTCTCTTGAGTTCACTCCTTTCCATCAAGAAGTTATCTTTCTTATCATTCTTTTTACTTTTCATTTTATCAAGTTTATGGACCTTAGGGTTAGATAACTTCCCTTTCAATTTTCCTCCCTTGGAGCTCTCGGACTTGTCCATGGTAAACTTCTTCTCTTGGTCCCTTTTAAACTTCATTTTTATTTGGTCTTCACAAACCTCTTTAGGTGATAATGGCTTTAGTGTGACCTTCTTACCTACATGAGAGAAAATGTAAGTATTGGCAACTCCATCATGTATAGCTTTTCTATCAAATTGCCAAGGTCTACCAAGGAGTAAGTGTGTGGCCTCCATAGGAACAACATCACAAAGTACTTCATCATGATATTTGCCAATAGTAAAAGATATGAGTACTTGTTTATCTACCACTAACTCTCCTTTTTCACTCAACCATTGTAGCTTATATGGTTTAGCATGTGAAGATGTTTTCAATTTTAATTTATCCACTAATCTAGTGCTTACTACATTAGTGCAACTACCACTATCAATAATTAAAGAACATACCTTCCCTTTAATAGTACATCTACTATGGAAGATATTCTCCCTTTGTGAGTCATCAAGCTCTTTACTTACATTGCTTAGCATCCTCCTTACCATCAAGAGATCTCCCTCCTCGGCTTGCTCAAAGGATAAATGCTCACTTGCACTTGATGCTTCACTCTCACTAGATGATGAGCTTGAATCTTCACTTGTGATTGCTCCATCATTCCTCACCATCATAGCTTTCTTGTTTGGGCAATGAGAGGCTATGTGACCATGACCTAAACATTTGAAACATTTAATAGAACTAGGTTTAGAAGAGTTAGGATGTACCTCCTTTACCTTAGTGTTGTCTCGGTCATGTGGCTTTCTCATGTTGGAGTAGCCTTCTCTCTTGCCTTTGTCTCTCCAAGAGTTAGAGGATGAAGTAGAGGATCTCTTGAAGGTGCCTCTTCTCTTTATTTGTTGCTCCACCTTCTCGGCCTTATGGATGGCCTCCTCTATAGTCACATAGCTTTGGAGCTCAAGAATGTCTTGGATCTCCCTATTAAGTCCATGAGTGAACCTAGCTAGTGTGGCCTCTCTAGCCTCTTGGTAGTTACATCTTAGCATAGTCAACTCAAGCTCCTTATAGTACTCTTGCACACTCTTGGTCCCTTGAGTCAACCTTTGGAGTTTTATGTGTTGGTCTCTCTCATAGGTGGGTGGCACAAACCTAGCTCTCATAGCTTCTTTTAGTTGGGTCCATGAGATGATTTGTGGTCTCCTCCTCCTCTCACCCTCTACTAACATTTGGTTCCACCACACTAATGCATATCCCTCAAACTCCAAGATAGCTAAGTTCAACTTTTTCTCCTCATTTAGAATGGGATAGCATGAGAAAACTTGGTCTAACTTCATGATCCACTCTAGATATGTCTCGGCACTTCCCTCACCATTAAACTTAGGTAGGTTTAGCTTAAGGTTCCTCTCATCTATCCTACCCTCTCCATCATAGAATTGGTTGCCTCGGCCATACCCTCCAAAATGACCATAATCTTCTCTTCTAGCTTCCCTTCTACCTCTCCTATGACACCTATACTCATGGTCATCTTCATCATTGCTTCCACCTTCACTACTTCTAGGTGTATGTTGACTTCCTCTACTAACACTCTCTCGGTGGCTAGAACTTCTAGCACCTCTATGTTCATGGTTAGCTTGGTTTCCACTTGTCTCACCAAGGATCTTCTTCTCTAGTTCCTTCCTAATCTTCCTCTCTTCTTTAGCTCTCCTTTCTAGATCAAACCTCTCCTCTAAACTAGTTTGTAGCATGTTCTTCATTAGATCCATCATTTTTCTAGTTTTAGGTGAAAGGTCATTTCCTACACTAGGGGAACTATCCATAGCTGCACAACAAAGATTAGTACACAAAAATATAGAGAAAATAGGATCCTTTCCACTCACTAAGTGTATGCACTCAAGTCACTCGTATTTCACACTTCAAGACTTTTTCTCTAATGTTCTCTCTTGTCTTTTTCCACTCAACCTCTCTTAATACTCTTGTTCAAACCTCTAATCAATCATTCAAGGTTCAAGTATCCAAAGTGAAAGAGGAACGGTTCTAGAGTCAAGCTTAGGAATTCCAAGAAATACAAACTCAAGACAAAACTTAGGAGTCCAAAAATGACAAGCAATAAAAGGTACTCAATGAACAAAATTTTGGCTACTCAAATATAAGAAGTTTATATGTGACAAAGACACTAAACTACTGCAGTTTGGACAGCCACAAATAATGCTCAAAAACTGGAAAATTATGGCAACACCGAAGACAAAATTTCAAGCCAATTTAATTGCAATTTGAAACCGGATTTTTAGGCAAGTTTCAAGTGAATTTTTGTGAAGTGATTTTAAGTGATTAGGTGCAGTTTTCACCACTGTACAGCCAAGTAATATGCTCAAAAATACAGGGGAAAAACAGAGTTTCAAGTTACCAAGCACATCACACACCACAAGTTCAAGAATCTAGGCTACTAGCAATCTAAACTCAAGTTTTGGTGATAATGCTTAGTCCTAAGTGTCTCTAGTACTCTAAGTCCTTTGAACCACTAATTTTGGGAGTGTTTAGAGGCTCAATTAGTCAAGGTACTGCACTGCACAATTAGGCTTTAATTTCACTAAATTCACTTTTCATTTGCTCTTTTTCTATTCACTTGAATTTCCACTAGTTTCACTTTTCTAGTTTTCTCTTCTCTTTGATTTTTCTTGTGATTCTTTTTCTTGTAATCTTTCTTTTGATTTTCTTTTTCCTTTGACTTTGTACTTCTTTTTCTTGACTTTCTTTTGCTGGACCGAATTGAGAAAAACCTAAGACTAAGGCAAAATTAAGTCTAAAATTACTAGTAAGCAAGATTAAGCATGGTGAAAGCTACTTGAACTTGTAATGCACAATTCTTAGCACTAAAAACGTATGAACAGCACCTCAAACACATTCAAATCAGTAATTCACGAAATAGAATGGATTTGGCACGGTTCATATGAAGCAAAAGCAAGAACACATGTGAAAAATTACTAGAACAAGCTTAGAAAGAAAATTAAACGGTGAAAACACAAGGAATTGATAGGAATTTTAGATCTAGGAATTTTTAACATGAAAACTCAATTCAAGATGAAGACAACTCAAGGAACATGTGAAGAACTCAAACAAGTTCATACAACACGAAATTAACACAAAAAAATTGAAGAGAAAACGCAAACTCAAAGTAAGGAAAATTCAAACCGGATAGGATGCTCCAATTGAAGTAGAACAAGCTCTGATACCAAATTTGATGCAATCCTCAAGGAGAAGAGCATATAAGTTGCGGATCTTCATGCTTCAATGGAGGCTTGGAAAAATGAAGAAGAAGCTCACGGCCTCAAGGAGAAAAAGAAATAGAAAACGGAAGGAGTTTAGAGATGGAAGCGCCATGGCAAGTGCCAATAAGCTAGAGGTGGAACCGCCACAATGGACAAGGAAGCCATTGATGAGATTCAAGGTTCTTCACAAGAACACAAGAGAGAACACTCTCAAAGAATAAGCTCTTAGCTTGATTCAATATTCAGAAATTTTATCAAAAGTGTTTGAATTACAAAAGAAATCCTATTTATACTACTAAGGTGTGGTGCTTAGCTTGCTAAGGAAGGAACTAATGTCCACCCTTGGATTAGATTCTAATCTAATGGCTATGAAGGAAGCTTGTGGTGGAAGCTTGATTAGCTTGGAGGACAAGGATCAATCCTCCACCCTTGGATGTAGATCCTCATCCAACGGTTATGGCATCAAGCTTGCACTCCAAGCTTCTAAGCTTAGCCCTTGGATTAGTATCCTCATCTAATGGTCATGGTACCAAGCTTGCACTCCAAGCTTCTAAGCTTAACCCTTGGATTAGAATCCTATCTAAGGGTCACTAATTATTTGTTTGTTACAAGTTTAGGCTCAAATTAAATCCTTAAAACAATTACATAATTGAAAGAAAACTACTTATAAGCCTAAACATTAAAACATTTCGCTGAAAATTCCTGGAAGCATTCCAACGCTAACTTCAAGCTCATTTTCCAACTAGTTGCAGTTCGAACTGGGTTTTGGTGTCTTCATAGCTTTTGTAGCCCTTGAAGTCTTCTTTAATTTGACACCAAGAACGCCTCCATTGGACTTGTGTAGCTCGAGTTATGATCGAAATACTGAAACAGGTCAGATGCAAAAATCAGCAGCGAATTTTATTAGAAGCCCAAAATTGAAAAGTAAGATTGGAGAGTTTGGTTGAGCTTTTGGAGATGGTCCTCCATCAGAACTTGCATGCTATGAGATATTGTGAATTCATCTGTTTCGCTTCTTGAATGCACTTACGTTTTCACATAGGGAATTAGGGATTATATTAGTCATTCAAAGGGACTAAAGACCTAGGAATAGGATTAGTCTTCGGTATCACGAATTCTAGTCTCCAATTGATTGATCCTTACTGAATTGACATAGGAAATAGTTACTTGAGGGAAGGAATTGAATGAACCTATTCCCTAACTCCATTCAATATCTTTGAAACCTAAACATTTACTGCTTTTCCTTATTTGTTTACAGTAGATTGCTTACTTTTACATAGTTGCCTACTTTTACACAAAATGCTTAATTCATTGATTTGTCCTAATAGCAAAGCATGTTGAGTATTCGATACTTCATCAACTAGTCTTTGTGGTTCGACAACCTTAACTCACTTTTTCTAAACTTGTAATGACCGGTACACTTGCCGAAGTGTGACTAGAATAAAAGTCAACATGGTGGAGGAGCAAGGCAAGGTGACTTGAACACCAAGATTAAGCTTCCACCATTCCTTGGAGAGGGAGGAGCCGAAACCTACCTTGATTAGGTGATGAAGGTGGATCAACTTTTTTCATGCCATACACATTTGAGAGAAGAAGGGAAGTTTAATCTTGCCATCCTTTAATTTGAAGGTTATGCCTTGGTATGGTGGAACCAAGTGTTAATAGATGCTTTTGCAAGAAGGAGGCCTCAAGTCACCTCATGGACTCAACTCAAAGATGTCATGAGGGAAAGGTTTGTTCCTCACTCTTACACTAGATATTTACATGTTAAATTGCAAAGATTAACACAAGGGTCAAAGAGTGTTCAAGAATACTACAAGGACCTTGAATTGACTATGCTTAGGGCGGACTAGCAAGAGGCAAGGGAGGCCACCATTGCTAAATTCATCCATGGTTTGAACCATGGCATTCAAGACATCCTAGAGCTCTAACACTATGTCACTCTTGGAGATGCTTTGCATAAGGCCATGAAGATTGAGGATCAATTGAAGAGGAAAACAACTTTCAAGAGGTTTTCCACACCATATAAATCATCTTGGAAGGACAAGGGAAAGAAGGAGTACACTTCTTCATCCAAGGGCAAGCATGACCGAGACACTTCAAATGGTAAGGAGGTAAATAATTCTACTTCTAAACCAAGTTCAATTAAATGTTTTAAATGTTTGGGTCATGGCCATATTGCTTCTCACTGTCCTAACAAGAAAGCTATAATTGTGAGAGTTGATGGTGCAATTACTAGTAAGGATTCCCAATCTTCTTCAAGTAAAGGTGGAGCATCAAGGGAGAGTACTAGTGGAGATGATGAGCAACCCGAGGATGGAGATCTCCTCATTGTGAGGAAGATGCTTGGAAATTCTCTCAAAGAGTTGGATGATTCACAAAGGGAGAATATCTTTCCCTCTAGATGTTTAGTAGAAGGCAAGGTATGCTCTCTTATAATAGATAGTGGTAGTTTTACTAATGTAGTTAGCACTATGTTAGTAGATAAATTAGATCTTAAATTGTCTTCACATCCTAAACCTTATAAGTTACAATGGTTGAGTGATAAGGGTGAGTTGGTTGTGAATAAATAAGTTCTTATTAATTTCTCCATAGGAAGGTATAAAGATGATGTGTTGTGTGATGTAGTTCCTGTGGAGGCCACTCATATTTTGTTAGGTAGACCTTGGCAATTTGACAAGCATGCTATTCATGATGGTGTTTCTAACACTTATATTTTCTCCCATTTAGGCAAGAAGGTCACATTGAAACCACTAACACCTAAGGAAGTTTGTGAGGACCAAATAAAGATGAAACTAATGAGACAAAGTGAAAAAAAACTTGAAAATGGTGAGAGTTTGGGGTCTAAACATGGTGTGACCGAGAGCTCCACCAAGAAAAATAAGAGAGAAACCTCCCTTAAGCATAGGCAAACCGAGAGTTCATGTAAGGTAGATCTTAAGGAGAGTTTGCTTATTGGGAGAGGTGAGTTGAGGAGAGAATTCCTAGCTAGGAAAAGCATATTTCTTTGTTTACCTAATCCTTTTGTGTTGAGCACTAACATTGTAGGTAAGCAACAAGATTTGGATGCACTCATGAAAGAGTTCAAGGATGTGTTTACCACTTCTATTGAAACACCAAAAGAGCCTTGTGTGATAGCTAGAGGATTCACTCCCAATAAATTGTGTTCTATACCCAAGTGAGAAGTTGTACATAGAGGAACCATGGAGTGACAAAGGTAGAGGAAAGGAAGTACTTAGGAATGGTGTACTATCAAAGAGGGAGACTTATTTAACTCTTACTCATCATACCAGTTCTCACTTGCAAAACACTTTGTGTAACACAATAGAGCCTCAAGGCATTAGGTTTTGGAAAATGTTTAAAGATGTTAAGTTGAAATTCTTTCTTGATTCAACTAATGATTATCTCTTGGATGTTGAATACCCTTTTAGGTGGAAGATTGAGTTTAAGAAGGAAGGAACATCACTAACTTCCACACCTAAAAGAAGTATCTTAAGGAAGAGTTTCAACAAAGTGGAGTACATATGGATTGAAGAACTAGTTTCTACACATCTAAAGGAGGAATTTGAGACTCCTTGGAGTTTGGGTTTTATCATAGAAAATCACTTGCATTCTTTCTTTAATTCTCTACATTGTCATATTGATATTAGTGGGAAAACCATCTTGACATTAAATGCTAAACTTGAGAGAGTTTGCTTGATCTTTGATACGGGTAAAATTGTTTTGTAGGTAAGAAGCTAAGGCAACTAGAGGACAAGTTGGCCACAAGAAGAAGGGTTTGATGGAGGACCATCTCCAAAAGCCCAACAAACTCTCCAAGTAAAAGCTAGAGGATAAGGTCAATGGTCAGATTAAAGTCAAAGAAGAAGGATGACCTTACTCTTTTAAATTGGGCTTGAATAAAATTCGCTGTTATTTTTTGTGTTTGACAAGGTTTAGTAATCAGAGCATTACTTGGGCTACACAACTCCAATTTATCTTTTCTTGGTGTCTTTTTAAAGCTGACTTAAAGGGATACAAAATATATGAATACACAAAAGCCCAGTTTTAACTGCATCTAAGAGGAAATAGGCTTGAAAGTAAAGTTTGAAAACTGCCAGGATGTTCTAGCGGGATGCTGACTAGGTTCGGTATTTCGAGCATAATGTGGGATACAAAACTCCAAATAAGTTCGTCTTGGTGGCATTTTAAAGCTAACTTAAAGGGCTACAAAATCTATGAAGACACCAAAGCTAACTTAATGTTGGAATGCTACCAGGATTTTCCGGCGAGTTGTTTAATTGTTTAGGCCTATTAGTTTCTTTCAATTATGTATTTGTTTTAAGACTTGAATGTGGGCCTTGTAATTGTAAAGTGTGCTCAGCCTAGGGAGCCTATCATCTCACCATTGATCACTCATTTCATCCTAAGGTGGAGAACATTTCAGATTTCTAACCTTAGGCCCATTGCACTTTCATTTAAGTTGGTCAACATTTCTATTGTAGTCACTTTGGTCATTTATGAAAAGAGAATTTCTAAGACTAAAGTCTTGAGAAAAGGAGAGAGCTCTCCTAGGGTTTCTTCCAAGAACCTTGAATCTTATCATGGATCCATGATCCAAGTGGCGATTCTCCAACCAAGCTTATTGGGTGCTTCATCCATGGCGCTTACCACACTTCTTCCTTCTTCCACTCTGGATTTCTTTCTTCCCCCTTTTGTGTTGACCATGAGCTATCATTGCTATATATTGAGTTATTTCGCTGTTTAAGAGTGATTGAATATTGGTGAATGAAGATTGGGGCACCCCTTTGCTTATTCATGAAGATCCCTTACAAGTTCCTCATGGGTTTGCATCACATTGGATGAGGATCTACATCCAAGGGTGGAGGATTGATCCTTGTTCTCCAAGTTAATCAAACTTGCACCACAAGCTTCCTTCCGTGGCCATTAGATTAGAATCTAATCCAAGGGTGGACATTAGTTCCTTGCATAGCAAGCTAGCACCCCACCATAGTAGTATAAATAGGATTTCCTTTGTAATTTTAACACTTTTGATAAATTTTCTGAATATTGAATTAAGCTAAGAGCTTATTCTTGATAGTGTTCTTGTGAAGAACCTTGAATCTCATCAATGGATTTCTTGTCCATTGTGGCGGTTCCACCTCTAGCTTATTGGCATTTGCCATGGCGCTTCCATCTCTAAACTCCTTCCGCTTTCTATTTCTTTTTCTCCTTGAGGCCTTGAGCTTCTTCTTCATTTGTCCAAGCCTCCATTGAAGCATGAAGATCCGCAACTTATATGCTCTTCTCCTTGAGGATTGCATCATTTTTAGATTTTTTTGGTCATTATAATTACCTTTCCTGAAGTAATTTGTCCTTCTGAGCAGACCTTTCACCCCATAGTTTTACGAAATTCCTTCAAGATTTTACTGTTTTGCAATTATTTTGGTCTCGCGGGGACACAACGGGTATTTTTGAATTGTTGAACTAATTCTGTTGGTTTTGAAATTTTGCAGGGTGGTAATTTTTGAGGAATTGAGTATAACCCTGTGCTATGCACGAGGCAGCACCCTATTGAAGCCAAATTCCATCATTTAGACCCTCTTTTCAATTTTTGTAAATTTTACACTGCATTTTTGGGGTCCCGAGATGGTTTATAATTGATCTGTGGCAGTCCCATAAATTTTAAAAATCATTTGATACTGTTTTGCAAGTTATTTTGGTCATTTGGTGCATGCTGACAATGATATTTTACTAAGTGCTGTTAGTTAGTGTTATTTATACTGATTTTTATTATATATTGCTATTTTTGTGGCTATTGTTGAATATGATGCACTAGAGGTGGATGTGCTGATTTGCATTATTTAAGCTAGCATGGATAATAGGACTATTAGGGAACTATTGCAGCAGTGTGGGAGTTTCAGTTATCCAACTTTTGTAGAGGCAGAAGTTTTTCATACCATACCTCAGCAACAGTACAACCCATATTCCTACAATCCTGGATGGAGAGATCAGATTTATCAGAGTTCACTTGACTATTCTACTTTCTATCCGACACAAAATTGGCAGCAAAATTCCAACTATCATATATCAGTTTTTCAACAACATCCTACACAACCATTAGCCCAGCCACAAGGTGGTCCTTCTTTGGAAGAATTAATCAAGCAGATGGCCACCAACAACTTGCAATTTTAGCAGATAACTGAGGCTAACCTTCAGAGTATCCAAACTCATATTGGGCAGTTATCCAATATAATTAGTCAGAACCAACCTCAAGCATCCACCAGTCTACCCTTACAAGCAATTTCCAATTTGAATGATAATGGTAAGAATGTGAGTGATACTATTTTGGGGTCTGGTAAGCAAATGGTGGAACCTATTGCACAACCAGAAAAGACAATTACCATGGAAGTTGTAGCTAAAGAGAAAGAGTTGCAAGAACAAGATTTGAAAGAACAAGACATGGAAGAAAAAATGACAGATAAACAAGAGAAGGAAACATGTGATGATTTAATTGTTTATACTAATCCTTCCTTTGTTTTTATTGATTCTCTTTTGATAGGTGATTTAGGAGTGAGTCCTAAGGGAAAAATACAAGATAACAACTTTTTGTGTGAAGATGTTTATGTAGAAAAGAAAGAACTTAAAGCACACGGTGAAGCTGTTTGTGACCCTCCTCCTTACAAAACTCCTCATGTTTTGGTACCTAGTGGAGAATTGTCCATAAAGTTTCCTTGGAGCAAACACTGTGGAAAGAGTGAAGCATCCAAGAAATCAGAGCAACCACTAGGAAAGATTTCTTCATCATTTGATACTCTTTATAATTGCAGTATGAATAACACTAAATGTTTCACTTTAGACTCTTATGGAATTAAAGTCTGGACTATCATTGAGTTTGCTAATTTGAACCTCTTAGTTGTTCATAATGGCTTTTGTTCTCATGATGTTACATATTATTATAGGTTGTTAGAGAAGTTAACAATGGAGGGTCAAGTGCAAACTTCTACATTTATTGGCGAACTAATGTCTAAACACATTATAGATGGAGTAGAGAATAACCATGCTACCTTGAAACACTCCAATTCTTTACTCTCTTTTTTAAATTGTGTTATTGGTGTTGGAGTTCATTATTCCATGTTCTTTGATTTGATAGTAAATGAAACATGTGAATTGTTCAATTTATATGCCAAGATTAAAATGAACAAATGGAGAATTATGATTATGACATTCAACTTATTCCTACCACCACTATGCACTGATTATAGCACAAAAACATACCTACAGACTAAATCATTTGCACTGATAAAGAATGACTTACATATTATTGTAGATGATTTTGTGATATTTGACCCAGGTGGGTATTTGTTTCTTGTAGTAGGTACTAAGGATACATTCATGGTAAACAGGCAGCGTTTAAAGTGTTATCATGAGAGCTCCATTGAGCAGCTCGCAAAGCAAAAATTTGTGACACTAGCAGATACACTATCGCTTTAAGCAGCCGAGGGAGTTTTCTCTTCTCCTTCCACTCTTTTCCGTTTTGTTTTCATTCATTTCCTGTCTATCCACCTTATGTAATTAGGAGTAATTAGGATTCCCATGCTTTATATTATTTGATTTTTATATATTGGAGATTTTTGTGATTCATGTCTGGTTATTAGTACATTTGCATTATGGTTTATATGTTGAGAATCTGAATTGGAATCTGAGCTGAGTTAATTTTATTTGATTATTTTGTGGTATTGATATATTCCTCTGATAGATTTTGGACTAGTTTGTATGAATTGGTTATGTACTATTTTTGATAAGTATTTGGCAATATTGAACCTGTGAGTTCTTGGACCTGTTTTGAATGGATTCATCTGCATGCCATTCTCTTTCTTTCGGTGTGATATATGCCATTAGTGGATGTTGTTTTTCAGAACTTGCTTTTATTCTTTTTAAAGCTGCATTTTATCACTTAGTGCATGATCATGATTGAGGCATTCAATTCTATTTTCCTCTCTTGACCAAATAGCCTACCTTGCATTTTATCCCTTGCTAGCTCCTTTGCGCCTGAAACCATTTCTTTCACTACCTACATTACAAGCCTTAAGAGTAAAACAATGTTGTCCTGATTTCGCAGATATTGAGTTATTTGTTCATCTTTCGATTATGTGAAGCATATAAGTGTAAGGGTGTCTGCTCGGGACATGTAGAAAAATAAGTGTGGGGGTGGAATATTGCAATTAATATGATTTGGGTCTGAGTTTCAGAACTGATACATTTTGGTTGCTTTTTGACCAGCACACTCATGTAAATGTTATCTTAGTGCTATTTTGCTATTTGAGACTGATATGGATGAAAAAGAACAATATGTACTAAAAAAAATTGAAAAAAAAGACAAGAAAAAATATATGGAAAAAGAAAAAGAAATAAGAGCAAAATAGCAAAATTTTAATCTGAATAAGTGTGCAAAATGAGTTAAATACTTAAGAAGTTGTTGAAATAACAATTTTGCAGATTTATTATGTAATATTGATATCTTTTGTAATTTGTTGATGTTGATTTCAATATCTGTGAAATAGTAGTCACTTGACCAAATTTATCAAACCTTTATCCTTGGTCCCATTACAACCTTTGCAAGTCCTCTTTAATCATGCATGACTGTAATTATTAGTGGTGCAGAGCTAGAATAATTGCAAGCCTATGGTAAGACAATATTCATTTTAATGGTTTGAGAGTAAGCATCTGCCCGAGACACTTGAGAATTAGAGTGATACACTCATGGTGAGGTCATTACTTATTGTTGACTTGCATGATTGATTCAGAACTTGATTGACCTAACCTGAAGCAGGAACTGATCAACACTATAATATGTAATCTTTATGTTGACTTTTCTCTGATTACTATGTTCAGTTCTGATACTTTGATGACTGTTTTGTGAATATGAATAGTTTAGACTAAATGAATTTTTGTATCTAAGATCATGCTTTATTTAAGATTTAGAACTTAGTTTTGCCCAGGAGTGCAAAAGGATAAGTGTGGGGGAATTTGATGAGTCATTATTTTGATCAATTTCTTTGCATTTAATACATCATAATACAACATTATTAATGGTCAATTAGCATGATTTAGTACATTTATGAGTTTGGACTCATTTGGGCCTTAAGTGCTTATTTTTGTTCTAATTCGCTGAAAATTTCAGTTTTGACAAGGTTCACTAAAATGAGTATAACTCTCACCACAGAACTCTGTTTGAGCTCCATTATATGTCAAATTAAAGAGGACTAGAAGCGCTACAAAAGCTATGAAGACATGAAGAGATAGATCAGACTGCATGTTGGGTGAAATAAGGCTCGAAAGTGACGCACAAAATTGATGCGGGAATTCAAGCATGAAGAATTAATATAGGCCCTTTTTAAATCAATGTAATTGGCCCATTTTGTAAAGTTGTAATTGGGCTACGAATTGGGGTGTTCAGATACTTAAAAATCATGTGTCTTGCACATGATTTACCCCTTATATAACACCCCAAACCTAAAAATCTGATGCACACTTTTTACCTTTCAATCAATTTCAATTTTCAGCATTGCTCTTTTCCTTTCAAGTCGCTCTGCTAGGATTTTCAGGTTTGCCATTCCAATTCTCGTTCTCTCTCCCTTCTTGTAATTTAATTCTTCTAATATGCAATCCCAATCTATGCTTAGTTTAATTTCAATTATGCGCAACTAATATCTTCAACCAATTCGATCTCAATAGGATCCCTAATTTCCTTAGGTTCTCTGTTTTCAATTGCATGAGTACTCATTTTGGATTATATAATTTTAATTCCATTATGTTGATTAATATTTTGGATTGAGATTGTTGATTCTGTCATTGTTAATTGATAATGAATGCAGATAACTAATTATATGATTCGAAACCAAGTTGTGTGCTCTCATGCGATTGTGTGAGTTTAAAGGCCACCAAGTGTTCCATGATAATTCTCTAAGATCTTAGAGCGTTAGTTCAGTGTTGACATGCAGAGATCTTGGTTTCAATGCACTGCATAGATGAGTGCCTTTATTTTGTTGAACCAATGAGGTAAATTGGGATTTGACAGAGATCGGATTAGTGCCTCTTAATAATCTATTAATTGCTTTTTAATTATTGTTTAATTACTATCATTGGTTAATTTTTACTATTTAATTTCCTTTAATTCTTCCTCTACACAAGAACCCCAAAAATTGCATTTAAAATTTTGGCTACAGAGAAGTAACAAAGTAATCCGTAGGGAAACGATCCGAGTCCACTATTACTACAAAGTAGTAGCTAGACTTCGGTATTATTTGACGCACGTTCGGCGCGTGTGTCAAGGTTGTAACAGACTTGAAGGTTTTTGATGTTCTATTTTAGCTTTTTGACAAATTAAACAAGAATACACATATTCATAAATTTCTTTCTTCATTCCAGGCCACCAAAACATGGTTTTCAAGTCTTTGTACATTTTAGTGGCACCAGGATGAATACTTAATTTGCTTTTATGTGTTTCCTCCAAAATTGTCTTTCTAATACTCGTATTAGTAGTTTCACACACTAAACTAAGATCTCGAAACTGTTCTAATAAATCCATTTCTCTAATCATCAGTGCAGACATAATCTCCTACTTAAAGCATCTGCTACCATATTAGCCTTTCCGGGATGGTAATTAAGTTCAAAATCATAATCTTTTAAAAACTCCATCCATCTTCGTTGTTTCATGTTCAAATCTTTTTGACTAAATAAATATTTAAGGCTTTTGTGATCGCTAAATACTTCAAACCTAGCTTGGTAGAGGCCTCCTTAGAGGTTCTCCAAAGAGTCCTTGTAAGTTCCCAATCTAGCTTCTTCAACTATCTCCAAACCAAAACTTCAAGTGAAGCTTTCAGTCAAATCAACAATGGATGCAAGAGAAACGAAAAGGGAAAATGGAAAGGGTGAGAAATGGGGAAGAAAGGCGCCATGGCAAGCCAATAAGCCTAAGAGGAACAGCCACAATGGAGGTGAGAATCCATTGATAAGATCCAAGAAACCTTGCTAAACAAGAAAAGAGAAAACCTCTATCAAAAAAAGCTCAAAGCTTATTCATTCATCAAAATTATCAAAAGTTCCTACAAATTCGTTTTTACAAGTATTTATTGGCCTAGGCTTAACTTGAGAAGCAAGCTAAACTAAACCTAACCTATCCTAATCAAAGCTAACCAAAAACTAACCTTAGTTAGGAGTCCAACTAACTAATCTAATGAAGGCTAGTTTAAGTTACATGTTACTTTCAAAGTGTCATGTCACTAATCCTCCTTGATTCTTAGCCCTTGGATGGACTTGAGAGATCAAGGGTGGATGTTCCTTCTTGGGTTAATGATAGAGGTCTCCTTAGAGATGATCCAAAGAGTCCTTGAAAGTTCTCAATCTGGCTTCTTCAACTATCTCCAAACAAAGCTACAAGGGAAGCTTTCGGTCAAGCTTCCATGGAACTCAAAGAATGAACCAAAAAGAAAGTGGAAGGGGGGAAGAGAAATGGTTTAGAAAGGCGCCATGGCATGACCAATAAGCCTAGGAGGAACCGCCACAATGAAGATGAGGATCCATTGATAAGATTCAAGAAACCTTCATAAGGAAGACAATAGACTTATCTCTCATAAAACTTAAAGTTTTATTCAATTGGTTAAAAGTTCGTTACAAATTTCATTTTTGGGCTTTTATAGACATAGGAAGACTTGGAGAGGAAGCTAAACAACATTAGAGTACTCTACAAGTCAATGAATAAGAGCCACAAGTTCAAAGGTTTAAGTACAAGTCACTTTCAAGAGTGTTTCATGTCACTTTCAAAGGTTACATGTCACTCTCAAAGGTTACATGTCACTTTCCACTTGATTCTCATTCTTTGGATGAGTTCATCTAATCAAGGATTGAGATTTACTCTTGGGTTAGGCATGGATCCTAATCCAAGTGAAAATCTATTTCAACCAAAGCCACTTGGATTCACAATTTGAAATTTAAACTTAAATTAAATTTAAATTTCAAATGTGAATTTAATATGAACTTGAACTTAAATTCATTCACTCCTATTAAGCTTCACTCTTTAAGCTTACTAGCCTTTTAAGCACAATGTTAAGCAAACACTTAAGAAAAATACACTTTTGGCCGAAAACTTACAAGACCATCAAAATTGATTCACAAGTACATTACAAAAAGTGAAATTGTAACTAAGGTAGCTTGATTGAGTGTGTGCTTGGTCTTGGAGCTTCTAGTAACTCTTCTAGTAATGGATGTTCCTACATCAGTTAAGGCATGGATCCCCACCCAAGGAGCAAATCTACTCAAACCAAAGCTTTTGGATTCACTTAGAATTTCAAATCAAATTCTACATTCTATCCAAAATTCTAAGGTGAATTTTAGTGCTTCATTAGATCATTATTTGTACTCTTAACGAAACATTCTAAACAAGTAAAAATAAAAGGACATAAACCTAAAGAGAACATGTCTAGGTTGTGAGCTTTGGACTCACTTACAAGGCCTTGCAACTTGTAAACTTACAAAGGTACTTGATCAAACAAGTTTACAAACAAATTACAAAAAGTAAGTCCTAAACTATGGCTTGATTAAGGTTGTGCCATGTCTTGGAGCTTTCCCACTTCTTCCTTTGTATACTTCTAATAATCTGTTGGACTTAAAGCTTAAAGGTGCTTTGGTGTCTCTCTTGGTGTTTTGTTTTTGATGCTATGTAATTTTGGTTTTCTTAGATGAAATGTAATTAGGAGTTTCCTATGTATTGATTGTTTAGTTTAGGCATGTATGTGGTTGTTCTTTGTTTGAATGCCCTGGAGAGCTTGGCAATCTTGTGTGATTTCTCATGTGTCAAATGTTTTATTTCCCTCTCTAAAATATTTTGAAAATGTCTTTGGTAACCAACTGAGGTAATAGATTACCAACAGAAGGTAGTTAACTACCAACAGCAGGTAATCAACTACCAACAGTAGGTAACAGAGTGTGGGAATGCATTTGCCACTAGAGTAATCGATTACCCCCTCGGGTTAATCGATTACCATGGGCCAAAATCACCTAGGAAATCCTTGCTCACTAGTTTAATCGATTACCAGCTTCTGTCAGTCGATTACCCCTATCAGAAAGTCATTAAGTTGCCTAAATTGAGTTTTTAATTGAACCTATAAATACTCTTATTTCGAAAATCAATAACACTTCTTGTAATACAAGTTTTATAAAAGTTCATACACTTTCATATTCTCTCTAAACTGAGTTCATCATCTTCTCCAAGAAACCCATAAAGAACTTCAAGAGTTCATCAACAAGTTTTCATAAAAAGGCAAACTTAATTCTTATTTCTGACTGGGTGACATTCATAGAGTTGTTATTTTGTGATCAGATCTACACTCCAGGTGTCCTCTAAATTGATCTTTTGTTTACCCATTTTGATTTCTTGGTTATTACTCTAGGAGAGAGGTCTCTCTGGATAGAGTAAGGATATTTAAGAAGTGTTTTCTCAAAGGTTTGATCTTGGGTGTGCCAAGGTCAGGGAAGAACTGTTCCTTGGGTCAAAGTACAGGTTTTTGGGTGTTTTGATTTCGTTTTTATGTTGCTTGTTGCAGAGTGAATGTAAAAGAACACAAAAGGGATCATTTGATAGTGGAAAACCGATCGCAACAGTTGTTGGGTTGGGACTGGATGTAGGCAGTGGGCCGAACCAGTATAAATCACTGTGCACTTTTCTTCTTCCTTATACTCTTTACCGTTTACCTTACATTGCAGTTATCACTATTTAACTTCTGCAATTTGTTCGATAATTAACTCGGTAATCAACTAAAACTGAAACAGTTAGATACTGACATTGATTACGCTGTATATTGATTACTAACGTGTTTCTGATTATTCCTTTTGGTATTTCCGCTGTGTATCTTTGATATTTCCTGTTTATCTGTCTCATATATTGATAGGTAATCAAGAATAGTTTTGTTTGAATTAAAAGGAATTAGAAACTCGCGAAATTGGGCTATAGTGGAACTAGAATCTATTCACCCCCCTCTAGATTCACCCATAGGGACCATCAATTGGTACCAGAGCTTTATCTAGTAGGTTGGTCTAGATTTTGATCCATAGTTCCTTAGAATGGTCGATAATCAATTACCATTCGCTGAAGGTGCCTCTATTAACAGACCTCCTCTGTTTTGTGGTGATAACTACCCTTTTTGGAAAGTGAGGATGAAAATCTTTGTATGAGTCTCACATAGAAGCATTTGGCAAGCGGTTGTGGATCGATTTCAAGGTCCCCACATACATAGAAAATGGGAATGAGATTGAAAAACCATTTGAGAGGTGGGAACAAGAGGAAATTAGGAGAGCTGAAAATGATGCAAAAGCTTTAAATATTATACATTCTGCTTTGAACTCAGATGAATTTTTCAGAATTTCAGCTTGCAACATAGCCAAAGAAGATTGGGATCTAATAAGGGTCACACACGAAGGAACCGCTGAAGTACGAAGGGCAAGGAAGAATACCTTGATCCAAGAGTACGAGACTTTCAGAATGGCACAAGGTGAGTCCGTGATGGATATGCAGAAACGTTTCACACACATCGTGAACCATCTCAAGGGATTTGGTAAGATCTTCGTTGAGGAAGAAGTCAATGTGAAGGTGCTGAAATCCTTGAGCAGAAAATGGCAACCAACTGTCACAGCAATCACTGAATCAAAGAACCTAACCTTGATGACAAGTGTAGAGTTATTTGGTAAGTTGAGGGAGTATGAAATGGATATGTCCCGTATTGCTGATGAGGAACAGAAAGATAAGAAAGCCAAAGGTCTAGCACTCAAGATGGAAGACACAGCTAGTGAGAGCGATGCGTCAAGCTGTGGTAGTGAGTCTGAATAGGAAAATATGAATCTCATGGTAAGGAAATTCAAAAAGTTCATGAAGAGGAACAACGATAAAAGGAGATTCAACAATTCTAGAAAAGGCTTCAAGAGGTATGATGGTTCGTCTTCAAAGGTCACGTGTTATGAGTGTGGAAAGGTAGGTCACTACAAATCGGAGTGCCCCAACATGAAGAAAAGTAACAGCAGTGAGCCTAGAAGAGTAGAACATGAGGAACGGTCCAAGAAGAACAGATTTCGTAAGAAAAAGGCCTACATTGCGTGGGAAGAGAATGATTCCTCAACCTCTAGTGGGAGTGATAATGAAGAAGCAAATTTGTGTCTCATGGCTAATCCAACATCCAATGATGAGGTAAGTGATTCCGATTCATCTACTTTTGACTATGATGAGCTGCAAACTGCTTTTTGTGAACTTTACAAGGAAGCGGAAAAACTAGGCAAGTTGAACAAGGTTTTGAAAAACAAAATTACTGATTTGGAAAATGATATTTCTGTTTTGAAAACTGATGTTCAAAGTTTGAAAAAGGAAAATGATGCTTTGAAACTACCCTGTTCAAAGTGTAAGTCTTTCGATGCCTCTTTGAAAAAGAATAACATGAAGTTCTTTGCATTTAGACAAACCAACAAAAACAGAACTTTCCCATGTAGTTATTGTATGAAATCTGGACATAACTTTTATAATTGCATGATTAGGAAGGAAGGAATAACTAGTGGGTTGTTTAAATGGATTAGGAAAGATAGTCACAGCTCTAACACTAATGGACCCAACAAGTCTTGGGTACTAAAAACAAAGTGATATCCTTTTCTGTCTAGGTATGCTTGAGAGCCAAACACTCAACTTGGTATTTGGATAGCGGCTGCTCAAGACATATGATTTGGTGACAAAGAGCAATTTTATCTCCTTCAAATCAAAAGAATCTGGTTGATAGTGTATGGAGATAACAACAAAGGAAAATATCTTGGGTATAGGTCTTGTTGGAGATAAATCCAACACTTGTGATTGAAGATGTACTTGCTTGTGGAAGGTTTGAAATTCAATCTTACGAGTATTAGCCAACTATGCGACAAAGGTTATCAAGTATCATTCGATAATGGTTCTTTTGCAAGATCGATGTGATGACTCGAGTGAAGTATTAATGGTCGGTAAGAGACATGGTAACATCTACATCCTTGAACTTGATCATTCATCATCATATCATGCATGTCTTATGTCAAACGATGATTTATCATGGCTTTGGCATAGACGTATAGCTCATATTGATGTTCATCACCGAATAAGCTTTCATCTAAGAACCTAGTGCAAGGGTTACCTCGACTTGAGGTTCAATAGAGAAGGCCTATGTGATGCATGTCAAAAGGCAAGCAAGCGATCTAGAAACTCTTTTAAAACCAAAAATGTTGTTTCAACTTCTAAACCACTTGAGCTATTGCACATGGATCTATTTGGACCCTTTAGAACTGGTAGTTTGGGTGGAAACCTATATGGACTGGTTTTGGTAGATGACTACTCTCGTTTTGCTTGGGTTGCATTTATACCAAGTAAAGACAATGCCTTCAAAGTTTTCAAAATTATTGCCAAAAGGATACAAAACGAAAAAGATTTGAAAATCAAGTCTCTTAGGAGTGATCATGGAGGTGAATTTGAAAATGAATCTTTTGAAAAATTTTGTGAAAAATATGGAATCGATCACAACTTTTCCGCTCCAAGAACTCCGTAACAAAACGGGGTTGTTGAGAGGAAAAACAGATCTTTAATAGAACTAGCTAGAGCTATGTTAAGTGAGAATGCTCTGCCTAAACACTTTTGGGCTGATGCAGTTTCCACTGCTTGCTATGTTCTAAACAGAATTGTGATTCGTCCTATTTTAAAGAAAACCCCCTATGAACTCTATAAGGACAAGAAGCCCAATATCTCTCATTTTAGGGTATTCGGGTGCAAGTGTTTTGTTCTGAATAATGGCAAAGAGCCTCTTGGTAAGTTTGACGCTAAGGCAGATGTGGGTGTGTTTATTGGGTATTCATCAACTGGTAAAGCATACAGAGTTTTCAATAAAAGGAGAATGTGCATTGAGGAATCTATGCATGTAAAGTTTGATGAATCTAACAATCCCCAAAAGGGAAGTGTTTTTGTTGATGATGATGAGAATACATGTGAAGACAACAGTAGCAAACCAAAAGTACAGCAAGATCCACAAACCATTTCTCATGATCTGCCAAGAGAATGGAGGAAACCAAGGAATATTTCTCTTAACAACATCATTGGTGACATCCATAAGGGAGTATCCACTAGATCCTCCTATAATATGTTTTGTGATGATTATGCTTTTGTATCTCAATTTGAACCCTCTTGTGTTGATGATGCTATAAATGATGAATTTTGGATGAATGTTATGCATGAGGAGTTAAATCAATTTAAAAGGAATGACGTTTGGGAGTTAGTACCTTTTAATAGAAATATGAATCTAATTGGAACAAAATGGGTGTTTAAGAATAAGCTAGATGAGAAAGGAATTGTGGTTAGGAATAAGGCAAAACTAGTAGCTAAGGGTTATAATCAACAAGAAGGAATAGATTTTGATGAAACATATGCCCCTGTTGCTAGATTAGAAGCTGTAAGAGTATTACTTGCTTTTGCCTGCATTCATGATTTTAAGCTGTTTCAGATGGATGTTAAAAGTGCGTTCTTAAATGGCTACATCAACGAGGAAGTCTTTGTTTCACAACCTCCTGGTTTCACTGACTTCAGTTACCCTGAGCATGTGTACAAGCTAAAGAAGGCCTTCTATGGTCTGAAGCAAGCCCCTAGACAATGGTATGAAAGGTTAAGTAAATTTCTTTTGTCAAAAGGGTTCGACAGAGGTAATGTTGACAAAACTCTTTTCATTAGGAGGAAGTCTAACAGTATTTTATTGGTCCAAGTGTATGTTGATGATATCATTTTTGGATCAACTAATCAATCTCTGTGTAAAGAATTTGTGGCTAGCATGCAGGGTGAGTTTGACATGTCTATGATGGGAGAACTCAAATTCTTCCTAGGACTGCAAGTCAAACAACTGAAAGAAGGAATCTTTATACATCAAGCGAAGTACACTAAAGAATTGCTAAAGAAATTCGACATGGATAGTTAGGGATCATTGGATCACTCTTGTATCTCACAGCGAGCAGACCTGATATAATGTTCAATGTTTGTGTTTGTGCGCGATTTCAATCTGCACCAAAACAGTCACACATGACTGCTGTGAAAAAAATTCTGAAGTACCTCAAAGGAACAACGAACTGTGGTTTGTGGTATCCCAAAGGTACGTCCCCTACCCTAGTCGGTTTTAGTGATTTAGATTTTGCAGGTTGCAAAACAGATAGAAAGAGCACGAGTGGTGTATGTCACTTGTTTGGAGAAAGCTTAGTCTCATGGTACAGCAAGAAACAAGCATGTGTTGCTATATCAACAGCAGAAGCAGAGTATGTTGTTGCTGCGGGTAGCTGTTGTGCTCAAACCAACTGGTTGAAGCAACAACTTGAGGATTTTGGACTGAAGCTTGATCACATTCCTATCAAGTGTGACAATACAAGTGCCATCAGTATCACGAAGAACCCGGTTTTGCACTCAAGAACAAAGCATATTGAGGTGCGTCATCATTTCATAAAGGATCATGTTGAGAAAGGTGACTGTGATGTGGAGTTCATTGAAACGGAGAACCAACTCGCGGATATCTTCAAAAAGCCTCTACTTAAGGAGAGATTCTTCAAACTTAGAACCAATCTTGGTATACTAAGTGAGGAACATCTCTCATGAATTCTATAAGCATGGTAAGTTGGATCATTCATGGTGCTCCAACAAGGTATGAGTTCATTACATTACATAGTCTTGACCAATACACTTTCAAAACATGTAAAATCAAGTGTTTTCAACCTTTCTGATATAGATAATCGGTTACCACGATGTCAAAACTTGTTTTTCCAGAAATTGGGCCTCTGGAGTAATCGATTACCATGCCTGGTTAATCGATTACCTCGACCCCTGTTTTCAACCTTTTTTTTGGATTACTCTCTGGAGTAATCGATTACCACTCATGGGTAATCGATTACCTCTGCTGCTGAGAGTGTTTTTCAAAGTTCTTTTTGGAATTGGGCTTAATCGATTACATTTTCTTAGAGTCCAATACTTTGTTTATTGAATCTAACCTTAATTGTGGAGTATAAGTGTTTTTCAGGAATTGGGTTTCACTCTCTCGCCTCACAAACCCTAGAAACCCCTTCTCTCTCTAGAAAACCCCTTTCATCTACTTCATCTTCTCCACCACCATCAACCATGGAAGAACAAAGGAAAGGCAAACGGATCAAGCATGTGGGTCACAAACCCAAGCCATGGACTTCGCCCCGTTCGAAGAAGGGTGAATCCTCTTCCAAGAGGAAGAATCCCACACCTCCGGGAGAAGCTGTGGAGCGCCCTATCAACCCGTGGTTCACTTCAACTGCACAGGCATCACGCTTTTATGGAGATTTCGCCAACAAGGAACTCGTTCCAGCGAAGATGATTTTGGACCTCTGATGGCTGGATGCACAAGGGTTCTGATGTAGGCACATCTAAGGAAAATCACTCACCTAGAAGAAATACTAGAAGCTCCAAGTTACCTTAGCTTAGGATTTGATTTTTGTAATTGAAGTGTAAATAATTTTGATGGCCTTGTAAGTTTTTGGCCAAAAGTGTACTTTTCTTTTAAGTGTTTGCTTAATGTTGTGCTTAAAAGGCTAGTAAGCTTAAAAAGTGAAGCTTAATAGGAGTGAATGAATTTAAGTTCAAGTTCATATTAAATTCATATTTGAAATTTAAATTTAATTTGATTTAAATTTGAATTTCAAATTGTGAATCCAAGTGGATTTGGTTCAAATATATTTTCACTTGGATTAGGATCCATGCCTAATCCAAGAGCAAATCTCAACCCTTGATTAGATGCACTCATCCAATGGATGAGAATCAAGTTGAAAGTGACATGTAACCTTTGAGAGTGACATGTAACCTTTGAAAGTGACATGAAACCCTCTTGAAAGTGACATGTACTTGAACCTTTGAACTTGTGGCTCTTATTCATTGACTTGTAGAGTACTCTAATGTTGTCTAGCTTCCTCTTCAAGTCTTCCTAAGTCTATAAAAGCCCAAAAACGAAACTTGTAAAAAACTTTTGATAATTTTGATAATTGAATAAGCTTTGAGCTTTTCTTGAGAGAGGTTTTCTCTTGTCTTGCTTAGCAAGGTTTCTTGAATCTTATCAATGGATTCCATCCTCCATTGTGGCGGTTCCTCCTAGGCTTATTGGCTTGCCATGGCGCCACCCTCTTCCATTCCTCACCCCCTTCACCTTTTCCTTTCTCGGTTTTCCTCCACCATTGAAGCTTGACCGAAGCTTCCTTTGTCTTTTGGGTTGGAGTTGCTTGTCTTGAAGAAGCTAGAGAGGGCAACACAAGGACTCTTTGGAGAATCTCTAAGGAGGCCTATATCAGGTTCACATTTCACTCTCTGCTTCGTGATCAAAACCTTGAGAAATTTGTTGTTCTGAACAATTTGGATATTTGGATTTGAACAATTCGATTTGGTTATAATATTTTGTTTTGTTAATCGCGTTATGTTTTATATTCTGATTCTGTTATTTTTAAATTTTTTCTAGTCTTGGTCTATGATTGTGAATTGAATCATGTCTTATATTTCTGTATGGATGACTCTATTTGCTGATTCATAGTATAATGCTCTGATTAAAATAGATTGTACAGTGAATCTGCAATGCATATACTGCGTATTTGGAAATCTCTAACAATTGCAGGATTCTTAGAAGATCAACACACATCCTAAACTTCTAGGAAAACCTTGGTTGAGATTTGGTACATCAAAACCAAAAAGGGGGAGATTGTTGGACTTAAAGCTTGAAGGTGCTTTGGTGTCTCTCTTGGTGTTTTGTTTTTGATGCTATGTAATTTTGGTTTTCTTAGATGAAATGTAATTAGGTGTTTCCTATGTATTGATTGTTTAGTTTAGGCATGTATGTGGTTGTTCTTTGTTTGAATGCCCTGGAGCTTGGCAATCTTGTGTGATTTCTCATGTGTCAAATGTTTAATTTCCCTCTCTAAAATATTTTGAAAATGTCTTTGATAACTAACTGAGGTAATAGATTACCAACAGAAGGTAGTTAACTACCAACAGCAGGTAATCAACTACCAACAGTAGGTAACAGAGTCTGGGAATGCATTTGCCACTAGAGTAATCGATTACCCCTTCGGGATAATCGATTACCATGGGCCAAAATCACCTAGGAAATCCTTGCTCACTGGCTTAATCGATTACCAGCTTCTGGCAGTCGATTACCCTTATCAGAAAGTCATTAAGTTTCCTAAATTGAGTTTTTAATTGAACCTATGATGCAAATCCACGTAGCTAGAAGATGCTCCACGGATCTAACACCCTTTGTTTGCCCAATCTTCAATTCACCAAGTGATCTTCACTCAAGACCAAGAAAAGCTTGCGGAATATAGGCTAAGATATGTAATGGTTTCGGTTTGTGACCAAGAAGAAGAAGAAGCAAAATGGAATGAGACTAGGAAGGTGATAGCGCCATGATCCAAGGAGATCAATAAGCTAGGTGATGAATCGCCACTAGAGTCATGGATCAAGATAAGATTCAAGGTTCTATGAAGAAACCCTAGGAGAGCACTCTCCCTTTCTCAAGACACAAGTCTTAGAAAAATTCTATTTCATTCAATTCAAAAGTCCTTCAAAATGGAAATTTCCTAAGTTATAAGACCCCTTGTGTGTGGTTGGCCTTGAGTCATCCTAGCCACTTGATCCTTGATGGATTGATCAAGTGATGCTAAGCACCCCTCACTTGATCAATTCAAGAAGGATCTAGAGTTAATGAGATCAAGAGGCTTATAACTTATCTAAGTTTGTGATGATCATGGATTAATTAAGATGGAATTCTATGCCTTGGATTATAAGTAAATCCTAAGGCTAGAATCCCTTCTTAGATGAGAGTCAACAATTTAGAACTTGACTTAAATTTACACCTTTGATTATAGAATAATCAAGTGGTGGAAATTTAAATGAAGTTAGTGGCAATTCCACTAATTCTCTCTCTTAATCCATCCACTCTCTTTTAATAGAGTGTATTACACTTGCTTAGTTGGGTCATAAGACACTTAAACCCATCTTAAGAGGCTTTGACCAACACAAATAGAAGTCAACATGTCCATAAAAGGAGCTTGGCCTAAATTCACAAACAAACATAGGTCCAAGCTTTACACAAATTAAAGCTAAACTAATTACAAAATACTTAGAAAATTACAAGGCTTCATTTGCCCACTTTGTTGACTTCCAAGAGTTGACCGTTGACTTTGACTTTGACTTGTTGACTTTGACTTGGTCAACTCTTCTTCAACTTGGGCTTCAATTCTTCTTTGCATTGCCCTTGTAATCCTCATGCTTGGGAGATGGTCCTCCATCAATCCCTCCTTCTTGTGGCCAACTTGTCCCCAAGTGGCCTTAGTTTATTACCTACAAAACCATTTTACCCGGATCAAAGATCAAACAAACTCTTTTAAGTTTAACATTTAATATCAAGATGGTTTGCCCACTAATATCAACATCAAAATGTAAAGAAGTGAAGAAGGAAATCAAGTGATTGTCTATGCATAAACCGAAACTCCAAGGAGTTTCTATTTCCTCCTTTAGAAGTGTAGATATTAGTTCTTCAATTCTTGTGGAATCATGTTTGAAACTCTTGTTTAAAAATCTTCTTTTAGGTGTAGAAGCTTGTGATATTTCCTCCTTCATGGACTCATTCTTCCACCTAAAAGGGCAACCATTAGTAGAATCAAACAAGAATCTCAACTTAACATTTTCAAACATTTCCCAAGACCTATTTAGGGAACCTATTGTGTCACAAATTGTGTTGTGCAAATTAGAAATAATAGGATAAGTAAGAGGCAAAGAAGTCTCCCTTTTTGATAATGCATAATCTCTAAGTACCCCATTTCCTCTTCCTAGGTCACTCCATGGTTCCTCTATGCACAACTTCTCACTTGGTCCTAGAACACAAAATTTGTTGGGAGTGAATCCTCTAGCTATCACACAAGGAAATTTGTAATGTGCCCTCCTTCTTTACTTCATTCATCAACCTATATGAACAATTAATATCATAAGAGTAAAAGTTAGTAGGCACAATTAAAAATTCCACATTTCTAAATTCAATGGTTTTCCATGGCTCAATGTTTCTCAAGGTTAGCAACCCATGTGGAATGTCCTTGGAAAACACATCTTTGAACTCCTCCTTGAATGCATCCAAATCTTGTTGCTTACCTACAATGTTAGTGCTCAACACAAAAGGATTAGGTAAACAAAGAAATATGTTTTTCCTAGCTAGGAATTCTCTCCTCAACTCACCTTTCCCAATAAGCAAACTCTCATTAAGATCTACCTTACATGAACTCTCGGTTTGCCTATGCTTAAAGGAGGTTTCTCTTTTGTTTTTCAACCTAGAATCACTAGTGGCATGTTTGGTAATTAATCTTGAACTCTCGGCCAAGGCTAGCTTTCTAGGGGTTTTGGTTTCCTTTTTCTTTGTTTTGGTGGAAATCTCGGCCTTAGCATCCCTAGGTTCTAGATTCTCACCCTTTTTCTCATTTTCTCTTTTTAACTTCATCTTTATTTGATCCTCACACACTTCCCTAGGTGACAAAGGTTTGAGGGAGACCTTCTTACTCATATGAGAAAAGACATAGGTGTTGGAAACACCATCATGAATGGCATGCTTGTCATATTGCCAAGGTCTTCCTAGTAAAAGGTGAGTGGCTTCCATAGGCACTACATCACACAACACATCATCTCTATACTTGCCTATGGTGAAGTTAACAATTGCTTACTAACTACCATCTCCCCTTTATCACTCAACCATTGTAATTTGTAAGGTTTAGGGTGTGGGGATGTCCTAAGCTCTAGCTTAATTACTAACCTAGTACTAACAACATTTGTACAACTACCACTATCTATGATAAGAGAACATACCTTCCCTTCCACTAGGCATCTAGAATGGAAGATATTTTCCCTTTGTGAGTCATCCAATTCCTTGAGGGCACTTCCAAGCATCTTCCTCACCATGAGGAGGTCTCCATCTTCCGGTTGCTCCATGCTTGAGTGCTCACTAGCACTAGCTTCCTCTTCTTCACTAGAAGAGTGAGTGTACTCTTCACTAGTGATCCCTCCATCTACTCTCATGATCATGGCCTTCTTGTTCGGACATTGGGAAGCTATATGACCATGTCCTAAACACTTGAAACACTTAATGTTAGAAGGCTTAGAAATAGGTTTAGAGACTTATTTACCTTTAGGGTCATCTCGGCTAGACTTGTAGAAAGTCTTGGATGATCCCTCCTTCTTTTGCTTGTCCTTCCAACTTGAAGATCCATGTGTGAAAGACTTCTTGAAAGAGCTCTTCCTCTTTAGTTGGCCCTCAATCCTCTCGGCCTTGTGAATGGCATCCTCCAAGGTTCTATAATGTTGGAGTTCCAAGACATCTTGGATCTCCCTATTCAAACCATTAGTGAACGTAGCAATTGTAGCTTCCTTCTCCTCTTCATAGCCGGCCCTCATCAAGGTCAATTCTAGATCCTTGTAGTACTCTTGCACACTCCTTCCACCTTGAGTAAATCTTTGGAGCTTCACATGGAGGTCCCTTGTATAAGATTTAGGCACAAATCTCCCCTTCATGGCATCCTTCAATTGGGTCCAAGAAGTGATGTGTGGCCTTCTCCTCTTTTCGGCATTTACAAGGACTTGGTTCCACCAAACCAAGGCATAACCTTCAAACTCCAAGATGGCTAAGTTAAGCCTCTTCTCTTCACTCAAGTGTGGATAGCAAGAATACACTTGATCAACCTTCATCACCTAATCTAGGTAGCTCTCGGCCTCACTATCTCCAAGGAACTTGGGTAGCTTAATCGTGTTTCTTCTTTCCCACCCTCTAGGCTCATCCTCCTCTACATGTCCTCTAGGGGTGTGATTTGGCCTTCTAGGTTGAGGATCTCTCCTTCCCCCCCTTGCATTCCTATGGCCTCTAAAGGGTTTATCCTCATCATAGTTGTTTCCCCAATCACTCTCCCTAGGTGTGCTATAGTCCCCTTTAGGAATTCCTTCCTCACTTCCATTACCTCTATAGCTATTTCTCCTACTCCTAGGTACTTCATTGCTTAGGCTTCCACAGCCCTCTCTAGGTACAGCCCCTCCCCCATTGTGACCACCATGATTGCCACTAGTGTCCCCAAGGATCCTTTTCTCCAATTCCTTCTTTATCCTCCTTTCCTCCTTTAACCTCCTCTCTTGGTCAAACCTCACCTCCAAGCTAGCACTAAGCATGGACTTCACCATATCCATCATCCTTTTAGACCTTGGGGAGAGATCATTTCCGACACTAGGAGAAGTATCCATTGCTGCACAAGAAAAGGTTAGATAACAAATACAATTATATAAGGGATCCTTGCCTCTCTCTAAGTATTTCACTCTAGTAGCACTCGTGTATCACTCTTGAGATGGCTTTTTCTATGATGTGCACACTTTCCTTTTTCCTCTCAATCTCCTTAAAGTTTCTTGAGAAACCTCTATCAATTATCAATGTCCAATTTACTCAAATGAAAGAGGAACAATTCACTACAAGCTTAAGGAAATTCAAAGGAGACAAATACCCAAGACAAAACTAGTAGGAAGCCAAAGAAGACAAGCAACAAACAAGACTCAATGACAAAATTAGCTACTCAAAAATGGAAATTCATGATTAGACAAAGGCTAATATATTTACTGCACTAAAAATGAATGAAAACTAGTATTTAACAACTGCAAAAATTTTTGAAACAAAACTCAAAGAAGGGAAGAAGTCAAATGCAATATGTTGGAAAATTTGCGCCTCTTGTTTGCGCCCTGGCGAAAATTTGTGCCTCATGTTTGCGCCCTGGCGCAAAATTCTAGAGAAGGAGGTAGATTTGCGCCTCCTGTCGCTCTGATTTGCGCCTAGGCGCAAATGCTGGTGTTTCTTAGAAAATTTGACAGCAACCGCCACCAAAATTTGCCCAACTTGTGAAATTTTTTTAGCATAGCAAAAGAGCTTGGAAAATTATGAAACTTTCCAGTTGAGCTTATATATATGTATATTGAATGACCAAATGCCCATAATTCAATAAATCAATGTTTAACCTCTTGAACCAACTGCAAACCCGAAACTGTCAAAATAACAGCAAAACCGTCACTAAGCTGAAAGTTAGGCTTGGAAATTGGCTCACAATGACTTGAAATTTTGGGGAATGGTTTGTGTGATGTTTATGCACGAAATAAGCTCAATATAAGGTGCAGGGCATCCAAAAATATGGGTCCAAAAAACAGGGCAAAGACAGGGCAAATATGTTTAGGCACATGCAAAGCACACTACAAGTTCAATTATCATGTTATTAGCAATTTTGACACAATTTGTAATATGATGTTTGAGCCAAATGAGTAATTGTTGCCTAATTAAGCTTGGACACAAAATTTTTGGGTGTTTAATGATCCCAATTTCCCAATGTACTGCACTCAATTTTTCCCAAAAATTCTACTACAAGAGCTACTCAAAATTTCACTCTAATTTTTCTTCAAACTTCTTTTCTTGTATTTTTCTTTTCTTGAATTTTTTTCTTTGACTCTTTTTCATGTATATTTTCTCTTGCTCTTTTCTTTTGTTTTGTTTTTCTATATTTTTCTTTTGGCTATTGTTTGCTGGACAGTCCAAGTATAGGCTCAAATACTCAAGCAAGTCAAGTCAAACATTGCTAACAAGCAAGATAAAGCATGGTAGTGGTAACTTGAACTTATAATGAGCAATGCACATAATAATAACACATATAAGCACTAATTAAGCCACATAAGATGCAGGGGATTAACAATTCCAGCAAAGAGACTCAAAATACATATTGAGAGAATTCATCAAACACATGGGGGCTATCAACTAGAATGTGTCTAGCATGTAAGATAAGCCATGTATGATCAACCATGAGTGTCAGAACATCTCATCTATGCATTGGACAGCCAAGACACACAACAAAACTCAAATAAAAATTCAATTGAATCAAAAATTGAAATAAAAAAGATAGGAGCTAGACTCAATACCACAAGTGAAGAACAACTAGGTGAAGAACAAGCTCTTGATACCAAATTTGATGCAAATCCATGTAGCTAGAAGATGCTCCACGGATCTAACACCCTTTGTTTGCCCAATCTTCAATTCACCAAGTGATCTTCACTCAAGACCAAGAAAAGCTTGCGGAATATAGGCTAAGATATGTAATGGTTTCAGTTTGTGACCAAGAAGAAGAAGAAGAAGCAAAATGGAATGAGACTAGGAAGGTGATAGCGCCATGATCCAAGGAGATCAATAAGCTAGGTGATGAATCGCCACTTGAGTCATGGATCAAGATAAGATTCAAGGTTCTATGAAGAAACCCTAGAAGAGCACTCTCCCTTTCTCAAGACACAAGTCTTAGAAAAATTTTATTTCATTCAATTCAAAAGTCCTTCAAAATGGAAATTTCCTAAGTTATAAGACCCCTTGTGTGTGGTTGGCCTTGAGTCATCCTAGCCACTTGATCCTTGATGGATTGATCAAGTGATGCTAAGCACCCCTCACTTAATCAATTCAAGAAGGATCTAGAGTTAATGAGATCAAGAGGCTTATAACTTATCTAAGTTTGTGATGATCATGGATTAATTAAGATGGAATTCTATGCCTTGGATTATAAGTAAATCCTAAGGCTAGAATCCCTTCTTAGATGAGAGTCAACAATTTAGAACTTGACTTAAATTTACACCTTTGATTATAGAATAATCAAGTGGTGGAAATTTAAATGAAATTAGTGGCAATTCTACTAATTCTCTCTCTTAATCCATCCACTCTCTTTTAATAGAGTGTATTACACTTGCTTGGTCATAAGACACTTAAGCCCATCTTAAGAGGCTTTGACCAACACAAATAGAAGTCAACATGTCCATAAAAGGAGCTTGGCCTAAATTCACAAACAAATATAGGTCCAAGCTTTACACAAATTAAAGCTAAACTAATTACAAAATACTTAGAAAATTACAAGGCTTCACTTTCCCACTTTGTTGACTTCCAAGAGTTGACCTTGACTTTGACTTTGACTTTTTGACTTTGACTTGGTCAACTCTTCTTCAACTTGGGCTTCAATTCTTCTTTGCATTGCCCTTGTAATCCTCATGCTTGGGAGATGGTCCTCCATGAACCTATAAATACTCTTATTTCAAAAATCAATAACACTTCTTAGAATACAAGTTTTAGAAAAGTTCATACACATTCATATTCTCTCTAAACTGAGTTCATCATCTTCTCCAAGAAACCCATAAAGAACTTCAAGAGTTCATCAACAAGTTTTCATAAAAAGGCAAACTTGATTCTTATTTCTGACTGGGTGGTATTCATAGAGTTGTTATTTTGTGATCAGATCTACACTCCAAGTGTTCTCTAAACTGATCTTTTGTTTACCCATTTTGATTTCTGGGTTATTACTCTAGGAGAGAGGTCTCTCTGGATAGAGTAAGGATATTTGAGAAGTGTTTTCTCAAAGGTTTGATCTTGGGTGTGCCAAGGTCAGGGAAGAACTGTTCCTTGGGTCAAAGGACAGGTTTTTGGGTGTTTTGATTTCATTTTTGTGTTGTTTGTTGCAGAGTGAATGTAAAAGAACACAAAAGGGATCATTTGATAGTGGAAGACCGATCGCAACAGTTGTTGGGTTGGGACTGGATGTAGGCAGTGGGCTGAACCAGTATAAATCACTGTGCACTCTTCTTCTTCCTTATACTCTTTACCGTTTACCTTACATTGCTGTTATCACTGTTTAATTTCTGCAATTTGTTCGGTAATTAACTCGGTAATTGACTCGGTAATTGATAAGTGCTTAATTAGACATGTTTTCCTAAGTGTTTCAAGCTCATTTTTCATGTATTTCAATTAGATTTAGTGTAGTTTAGTCAAGAAAAGAATGAAAATACCATAATTGTTTAGTGTTAGTCTTAAGTTGATGTTTTGCTAGTTTTGTAAGTTTTTATGGAGTTTTAAGCCTCTATAATTCTTGTTTAGTTGATTTTTGTAGGACCATTGAAGAAGAGATAGGAGCTTAGTTGATTGCAATGAACATAAGAGGAAGATGCAAGCATGAAGAACAAGCAGGGCAGCCCAAAGCAAGATCAAAGCAAGCCAAGTGACAAGTCATGGCTGTACAAATGCGCCAGGGCGCAAAACAAGGAATCAGGATGGCGCAAAGTGCGCCAGGGCGCACTGAGTGGCGCATTTGGTGCCAGCTCTCTGGACAAGTGCGTCAGGGCGCACTGAGTGGCGCATTTGGTGCCAGCGCTCTGGACAAGTGCGCCAGGGCGCAACAGAGTGGCGCAATTGATGCCAGCTCTCTGGACAAGTGCGCCAGGGCGCAATTCCACTTACAAGGTGGCGCAATTCTTCCCCTATATAACCAGAACTAGGGCGCGAAATGGAGAGAGCTCCACTTTTCTGTTAATTCAGTTAGAGTCTCGTGCACGCTTCTATTTTCTCTCTTCTCTCCACCTTCGATTTTCTCCTTCTCCATCAAGATCTTGAAGTTTCTTGAAGAATTGAAGCTTGCGGAAGCAAGAATTCACTATTCATGGAGTGCTTCTCGGTTTTGATTTCTATTTTCTTTCTTTCTTTTACCTTTTCCATGTTAGGCTAAACTTCTAGGTTAGGAAAAGGGGAATTCAGTTCTGGACTACTTGTAATGACATTTCTATGATAATTCAATTGTAATTTCAGTGATTGATTGATTCCTTCCTTGCTTAATGCTGATTCTTGAGATTTGATTCATGAAATTCAATTAGTGATAGGGATATCTACTGCTTGAGTGAATTGAACTGCATTTTGAGAATTTGTATCTTGTGTCAATTATACCTTCGGAAGATTGATGATTGGAGTAGAAGAGGAAGTGCATCATTATAGTTTTGCATGAGTCTAGGGATAGAACTTGCATGCTATGAGATTTTATGACTTTATCTGTTTCGCTTCTTGAATGTATTGCTGTTCTTACCTAAGGAATTAGGATCTATAGTGAACATTCAACAGGATTAACTACCTAGGAATAGGCTTAATCTATGGTATCACAAAGTCATTTCTCCAATTAACTGGAATTCACTGATTAACATAGGAAATAGCTGCAGTAGAGAAGGAATTGAAGGAACCTCTTTCCTAACTCATCTCATAATTCAGAAACCTAAACATCTATTGCTTTCAATTACTGTTTTTCACTTACTGCATATTTTACTTAGTTACTTAGATTAGCATACATGCTCATTACTTTGGTTAGTCCTAATAGCAAACAAATTAAGCATTTGATACTTCATTACACATAGTCCCTGTGGAATCGACAACTCTCACTCTCACTATTCTAAACTTGAACGACTGGTACACTTGCCAAGGAAAGACAATATACATAACATACACACACATCCGAAGTTTACATCAAGTCTATGACACACCTATAAAAGTACCTATCAAGTTTATGGCGCCGTTGCCGGGGACTATTGATGAATATCAATAGTCTTAACGAGTTTGCTACTTAGGACATTTGTTTTTAATTGATTGTTCTGTTTACACTTGTTGTTTTTGTGCTGTTTTGAGTGCTGCAGTTGTTCTGTTTCCCTTAGAACAGTCGCTGTTATTTGACTAACTCATAATATCTGTTCTGTTTTTGTTTGAATTCATTTGTTTTACTTTGAGTGATTTCATTTTCATCACTTGTTTTGTTTTTGTTTTCAATTAATTGTTCTGTTTTTGCTTTTTACTAATTCATTCTTTGAAACTGTTTAGTCTTTCCTATCTCTTTCCAATTTGTGGTTTATGCGAAGAATCAAGGAAACTAACTTCTTATTTGAACCAGAAATTGAGAGGTTTTGTAGGAGAAACTTGCAGGCGAATAAACACAATAAAGAAGAGACCGAACCAGAAAATACATTGATACCGAAACTACACCAAGCAATCATGGATAACACAAGGCGTATGACGCTTGAAGAGCTGTACACGCCAAATGCAATGGGCTGCGGTTCTAGCATAGCACCACCAACTATAGTAGCCACGAATTTTGAAATCAAACCAGCTCTTACACAATTGATAAGGCAAGAACAGTTTGGAGGATTAGAGGAAGAGGACCCAAACCAACATGTGCACAACTTCCTGCAGATTTGTGGAACTATTAAGATGAATGGAGTACCGGATGATGCCATTCGACTGAGATTATTTGAGTTCTCATTGAAGGGAGAGGCAAAGATGTGGTTGCAAAGCTTTTCACATGGTTACTTCACCACATGGGATGACTTAGTCAACTCATTCTTGGCTCAGTATTTTCCACCTGAGAAGTACAACTATTTCAGAGCTGAGATCTCTTGTTTCAAGCAAAGAGAGGGAGAATCTATCAGTGAAGCTTGGAGGAGATTCAAGTCTTTGCTGAGGAGATGTCCTCATCATGGTTTCTCTGACTTGCAGCAGATTCACATCTTCTACAATGGGCTGAAGTCTCATACAAGATTACTTGTAGATGCATCTGCTGGAGGTTCTTTGAGAAAGAAGGATGCTACAGAAGCAAGGGTGATAATAGAGACCATGGCTTCCAACAGATATGATGCTCCTCCTAGTGAATTCTATGGGGAGAGAAGAGGTATGATGGAGCTGGGAGCCAATGATGCATTGCTTGCTCAGAACAAGTTGTTAACTCAGAAAGTGGACCAAATCATGAAACAACTACAAGCAGCTTAGTTGAATGCAGTCCAGGCCTCTCCAGTAACTTGTGAATATTGTGGTGGAGGACATCCAATTGAATGCTGTGAAAGTTTAGGAGCTACTGCTGAGGATCAAGCTCAAGTGAATTATATGGGGAATCCTCAAGGTAACAACTATCCTAACACAAGCAACTACAATTCTCACAATAGGAACCACCCAAATCTGTCCTACAGGAACAATAACTACTTACAACCAAACTCTTCTTCCTATGATCAAAACTTCAAACCAGCCTTCAACCAAAGACCACCTTTCAACCAAAATCTGCCATATAACCAAAATTACAGTCAGCATCAAAACCAACCATCCTCATCTAACCAATATTACAACCAGAACCAGCCACAAAACCTCCCTTTCAATCCAAATCAGGCCAAAATCCAACACAACCAGCCAAGGAACGCTCCAGCAGCCAATGTGAATGCTCCTAGAGAAGGCTCAGCAAATCTGGAAAGCATGTTCATGTCCTTCATGCAGAGGACTGAATCCATGTTCACAAACCAAGATGCCTCTATTAGGAACTTAGAGTCACAAATTGGACAGCTGTCCAAGCAAATTGCAGATAGGAGCCAAGGGAATTTACCAAGTGATACTGTGGTAAATCCAAAGGAGCAATGTAAGGCCATTACCACAAGGAGTGGTAAAGTGTTGGGGAGTGAAACCTCAGAATTGAAGGATGATACAGTGGTGGTAGAAGAAGATATTGCAGAGAAGGATAGGCAACCACCTGCACCTACACCTGCAGTGCAAAATGAAAGGAAGGATTCACCAGTAAAGACAAAGAGGCAAATTCTAGCAGAGGCTGGACAGTATGAACACATATCTCCCTACTGCAAGCTTCCATATCCTCAAAGACTAAAGAAGGCAAATGATGATAAGCAGTTTGCCAAGTTCTTTGATATCTTGAAGAATTTGAGAATAAATATTCCATTCTCTGAAGCTTTGCAGAAGATGCCTTCTTATGCCAAGTTTATGAAGGAGATCCTCTCTAATAAGAGGATGCTTTTGGATGATGAAACAGTGGCCATGACTGAAGAGTGTAGTGCCATCATCCAAAGGAAACTGCCTCAGAAGCTGAGAGATAGAGGTCCCTTCACTATCCCTTGCTCTATAGGGGATGTTCCGGTTGGCAAGGCATTGATTGACTTAGGAGCCAGCATAAACCTGATGCCTCTGTCTGTGCTACAAAAATTGAATATACAAGATGTTCAGCCCACTATGATGACATTGCAATTAGCGGATAGATCCACCAAAAAGCCATATGGAGTAGTAGAAGATTTGTTGGTAAAGGTGGATAAATTAGTCTTCCCTGCTGATTTTGTGGTGCTGGACATGGAAGCAGATGAAGAAGTGCCAATCATCCTAGGAAGACCATTCCTAGCTACTGGCAGAGTTCTAATTGATGTAGCACAAGGTGAACTCATCTTGAGAGTTGATGAGGAAAAGGTATCATTTAATATCTTTGATGCTATGAAATTTTCAGCTGATAAGTCCCAATGCATGATGGTAGGTGTGTTGGATACTATAGCAGAAAATGTTTTTGAAAATAAGAAATTTGACTTCATAACAGAGAAGGAGGATTTTGATACCTCCATTCTTGAGAATGAACAACATGAAGTTGAAAAATGCATAGCTGCTATAGAAACTAACACATCACCACCACCATGTATTGAAACATTAGATGAAACAGCTGAATTGGTTGACAAAACAGAAACTGCACCTAAGAGTGAACTTAAGCAACTGCCTTCTCATCTCAGATATGCTTTCCTTGAAAAGAATGACACATTTCCAGTGATCATTAGCAATTCTTTAAACAAAAAGGAAGAGGACAGTTTGCTTAAGGTTCTAAAAGAGTACAAGTCTGCTATTGGGTGGCAAATTTCTGATTTGAAAGGTATAAGTCCCTCATTTTGCATGCACAAAATCTTGCTTGAGGACAATTTCAAACCGGTGAGACAACCTCAAAGACGTTTAAATCCTACTATGAATGAGGTTGTACACAAGGAAGTCCTCAAACTACTTGATGCTGGCATTATTTATCCGATTTCGGATAGTACATGGGTTAGTCCAGTGGCAAGTAGTTCCCAAAAAAGGGGCATGACAGTTATTGCAAATGAAAAAAATGAATTGATCCCCACCAGAACTGTGACTGGATGGAGGATGTGTATTGATTATAGAAGATTAAATGATGCTACAAGGAAAGACCACTTCCCTTTACCTTTTACAGACCAAATGCTGGAAAGGCTAGCTGGCCATACATATTACTGCTTTCTAGATGGCTACTCTGGTTACAACCAAATTGTTGTAGATCCTAAGGACCAAGAGAAAACTGCTTTTACTTGTCCTTATGGAGTTTTTGCATATAGGAGGATGCCATTTGGATTATGTAATGCACCAGCTACCTTTCAAAGATGCATGATGGCTATATTTGGTGATATGGTTGAGAAATTCATAGAAATATTTATGGATGACTTTTCTGTCTTTGGCTCCACTTTTGAAAATTGTTTGGAAAACCTAGCTTGTGTACTAAAACGATGCCAAGACACTAATCTGGTTTTGAACTGGGAAAAGTGCCACTTTATGGTTAAGGAAGGCATTGTTTTAGGACACAAGATAAGTGCTCATGGAATAGAAGTGGACAAGGCAAAAATAGAGGTGATAGAGAAACTACCTCCTCCAGTGAATGTGAAAGGAGTGAGGAGTTTCTTGGGTCATGCTGGTTTCTATAGAAGATTCATCCAAGATTTTTCAAAAATTTCTAAACCATTATGTGATTTGCTGGTAAAGGAAGTGGTTTTCAATTTTGATGATGCCTGCTTGAAAGCCTTTGAGACTCTAAAAGAAAAGTTAATCACGGCCCCTATCATCACTGCTCCAGATTGGAGTTTGCCTTTTGAATTAATGTGTGATGCTAGTGATTATGCAATAGGGGCAGTGTTAGGACAAAGGAAGGATAAACTGGTGAGAGTGATATACTATGCTAGCAGGGTGCTTGATAGTGCTCAAATAAATTACTCAACTACAGAAAAAGAACTGCTAGCCATAGTGTTTGCTCTCAACAAGTTTAGGCCCTATCTCATTGGCTCAAAGATAATAGTGTACACAGATCATGCTGCCTTGAAATACCTTCTAGGGAAGCATGAGAGCAAACCTAGGTTGATCCGCTGGGTTCTCCTTCTGCAAGAATTTGACTTTGAGATTAGAGATAAAAAGGGAAAGGAGAACCTAGTAGCAGATCACCTATCTAGATTGCCTCATGCTGAGATAGAGGGTAGTGAAATTCCTATTGCTGAAACGTTTCCAGATGAGACACTCTTTGCTGTTCAAGATGCTCCTTGGTTCAGCGATATCGCGAACTTTAAGGTATCCAACTATATTCCCCCTGGCTTATCTCACCAACAAAGAAAAAAACTGTTTTCTGATGCAAAGTATTATGTGTGGGATGAGCCATTCCTGTTTAAGTGGGGTATAGATGGACTCCTTAGGAGATGCATCCCTGAAGAAGAGGTCAACTCTGTATTATGGCACTGTCATAGTTCCCCAAGTGGAGGTCATTTTAATGGGGAAAGGACTGCTAAAAAGGTTTTGCAATGTGGGTTGTATTGGCCATCTGTTTTTAAAGATGCAAAAGCTTTTGTGCAATCCTGTGATAGGTGTCAAAGGAGTGGAAATATTTCAAGAAGAGATGAGGGACCTTTAAACAGCATTTTAGAGATAGAGGTCTTTGATGTGTGGGGGATGGACTTCATGGGGCCATTTCCTCCTTCATTCTCCCACACTTACATCCTAGTAGCTATAGACTATGTTTCCAAGTGGGTGGAAGCCATTTCTGCCCCAACCAATGATTCTAGGATTGTAGATGCCTTTATCCATAGAAATATCTTTACTAGATTTGGAGTCCCTAGAGCTTTCATTACTGATGGTGGAAGCCATTTCTGCAATAAGCATATGGAGAGAGTCTTGAAAAGATTAGGGGTGAAACATAAAATTGCAACACCTTATCACCCCCAAACCAGTGGGCAAGCTGAATTAGTGAATAGGGAGATCAAGAAAATACTGGAGAGAACTGTTAATCTGTCTAGAAAGGATTGGTCTAAAAGACTAAATGATGCTTTATGGGCATACAGGACAGCTTATAAGACTCCCATTGGCATGACACCATTTCAAATGGTGTATGGAAAAGCATGCCACTTGCCTGTGGAACAAGAGCATAAGGCATACTGGGCCTTGAAATACTTAAATTCTGACTCTCAAGCAGGCCATGAGACGAGACTCAACCAATTACATGAATTGGAAGAACTTAGACTTCAAGCTTATGAAAATGCCAAGATTTACAAAGAAAGAACAAAGTTATGGCATGATCATAAGCTTAGAAGGAGAGAGTTCTATCCTGGACAACTAGTTTTACTTTATAATTCTAGATTAAGGTTGTTTCCAGGGAAATTAAAGTCTAGATGGTCTGGTCCATTTGTTGTCAAACAAGTATTTCCACATGGTGCAATCACACTTGAAGACCTTGATAAAACTAGAGAATTCAAAGTGAACTGTCAAAGAGTTAAGCATTATGTAGGAGATAATTTTGAGAAGGAAAAGGTCTCTGTTGAGCTTCATGACCCTCCTTGATAGGGTCAATTCATATGTCAAGCTAATGACATAAAACGAGCGCTTGGTGGGAGGCAACCTACCCGATTCAGAGAAGCTTTCTGCAACTTCTCATTGTAATATACTTGTGAATAGTTAATAGGTTTGAGAAAAGTAAAAAGAAAATTTGAAAATTAGAATAGGACTGTAAATACATAATGTAATAGAATAAAATTTGATTTTTGAATTGATAAATAAGCAAGTAGATAGATGAATAACAATTGAATTTGCATGGACTGATAGATAGAACTTAGAGAAGGTGAGGTGGAATAGTTAGTGGGAGAGTTGTGAGAATTCATTGCAAGCTCATGTAGATGTCCTTGTGCATAAAATGGATCACCTAGAGACACACTTACTTAGAATGTTTGCACAAGTTGAATCCAAGAATGGTGTCACTAATTCTCACATTAGATCACATTAGCACATGAAAAATGAGAGGAAAATGCAGAATTTGACGCCCTGGCGCACTCAGAGGCACATTTTGAAGATTGGAATTTTACGCCCTGGCGCACAAGGTGGCGCAAACCATGCCAAGTTGCTGGAATTTTGCGCCCTGGCGCACTAGGTGGCGCAAACCATGCCAAGCTGCTGGAATTTTACGCCCTGGCGCGGAGGCTGGCGCATTTCACAACAGGTGCAGCATGTGTTTTGCGCCCTAGCGCATTCTAATTAAGGAGGCTGGCGCGTTTTGCTTGCGCCCTGGCATATAGGGTGGCGAACTCGCGCCCTGGCCATTCACGAGGCGTATTCACTCAATTCCTCTCATTCCACTCTTGCTCTTGTGAATCCCCAATGTTTCAATCCCCACTTCAATCCATTCCCACCTTATCAATCCACCTTCCAAGTAGTTTGAATTGATTTTCTTTTCCCCTTTCAACATAGTTCTTCATTTTTTGTTGTGAATTTGTCAAGTGTTCTCATTTGGGGTACTTCAACCCATTCGGCCAACCAAGGTATGTAAGCTCAATCTTTTGAATTCCATGTGTTTTCTTCATTTCTTACACTTCAATTGCATGAATTACATGTTTGATTGAGATGAGGGGTCACTTAATTAGTGGTTCAACCCTAGATCCCCTTTTTGTGAAATTTTCAATTGGCTTGATTTAATGTGTTGTAGGGCTTTGTTTGGTTGATTAATGATGAATACTCTTGATTGCTTGATGTTGTATGATGATTATTGCTTTGGGGATGCATTGGTACGAAGCAATTAGGAAGAGATGTAATATGCAATTTCATGACTACTTAGTGTTTGATAAAATGCTTCAATGGAGTTTGAATATATTCTAGGTGCATAACACTAAGTAAACATGATCACATTATAATTGCTTGTGCATGTCCTTGGCAATTCCCATTCACTTTCTCTTTGAACCATGCTGTAATTTGGATGAAAATACATGCTCTTGTGGGTGATTATTGTTATTTGGAAGCAAACATGTCTTTCTCATATACTTGGTTGATTGTGCAGATTTTATTATTGAGAAAATATGGATCCAAGTAATCAACCATCTGGTTCAGGGGGCAGAACTAAACACATCGCTTTCAAGAGGCAAAGACGAAAACCAACGAAGACTTCAACGAAGAGCAGAACCAAGGCTACTCCAGAAGCTCAAAGAGAGTATGATACTCATCAATTCCGATCACAGGGGCATGCCAAAGCCTTTGAAGCTCATTTTGCAGCACGCCCAGTTCTAGTAGAACGAACATTCAACACAAGCCCAAGCCTATTCATGGAAGGAAGCAAGGGAGATGCATCTAAAAGGGCCAAGTATAGAGAAGTTTGCACTGAAATAGCTGGAAGAAAATGGACAAGGTTGGCCAACATGAACTTCTCAGCACATCAGGAAATAGTGCGCGAATTTTATGCAAATATCACTAGTGAGGTACAAGAAGAGCGCTATGTATCATATGTACGGGGAAGACAAGTATCCTTCTCCCCTAAAACCATCAACCGTCTACTCTTGATTCCATTCTCTGCAGATAGAAAGTGCACCTTCCAACACTTAACTTTACAAATTCAAATGAACCGAGCAAAAGTAGAGAAATTGTTATGTGAGGGCAAGGGAGTTTGGAAGGAAAGCCGAGTATTCAGCAGAGGAGTCATCAACATTAAATCCTCATCATTGTGCTTCAAAGCAAAAGTCTGGTGGGCCTTCATATATGGTATCTTGTTGCCTATCCAGCATAGATCTTCCATCACAAAGAAAAGGGTGTGGTGTCTGTATACTATCATGAATGGGCAGTACCTAGATGTTGGCTTGACAATAGCCAATGAGATTCACGCACTACACATGCAGAAGAAGGGATCTTTGTCTTATGCAAGTCTCATTACTCAGTTGTGTGTGGAATCTGGAGTCTCAACTGAAGGTATGATCCCTATGAGGCCTAGTGCACCATTGGAGGTACAGTTCTCCAAGGGGGAATCTAGTTCACAGGCCAGACCGGAGGCACCTTCTACCTCTCAAGTTCAACCCACATCAAGGGCAAAAGGTAAGGCACCTATGGAAGAAACCTCTACCCCGGCTGTAGCTCCCAATCAAGGTAAAATGATGGAATATTTGAGAATAGTTCAGAGGAATATGCGCAGGATTCATGAGTCCACAAAGACATGCATTGCTCTTGAGCCTCTTATGAGAGCTATGGCAAAGACAAATGGACCTCCCTGTGGAAAAGTTAGTTCCATTTGCACCATTAGACAGGGAGACCATTGAGGAATTGATGAGGTTTGAAGAATTCTCTGAATCTCAAGGCCAAGCACCTTATGAGGAAGATGGTGAAGAAGTTGAGGGTGGCCATAATGAAGATGATGAAGATGATGATGATGAGGAGGATAATGATGAGGAAGCAGATGATGGTGGAGAGGATGAGGAGGAAGAAAATGATGCAGAAGAGGAAGAAGAGACCACTGATGAGGACTAGTAGTTTAGTATAATAGTGTAGTTGGATATCTGTATTACATTTAGACCATTTTTACTGATATTTGAGTTCATTTCACTGTTATTTGACTTTTATTGTAGTTCATTTGATATTTTGTTTAATTTCACTGTTATTTGAATTTGAGTGAACTGTTAATTGATTAGTTTGTGTTAGTGTTGTATTTCTGTGAATTTTAGCTGCTGAACACTGTTGGAGAACCATGGCAAATTTGGGCACTGGATCCAGGACCTTGAACAGTTGGCTGGTCTTCAACAGGGAGCACTCTTACACTCTTGTGATGATTGATTAATTACTGGTGTTGTGTAGAGTAGTTGCCCTGTTTTGTTGCAACATTTTAGGAAGGTTAATTGCATTGGTATAGCATTGATTCTTTAGTCCAGTAGAATGATTTGTGTAATTCTTGGCACTTAGGATCAATTTGAGATTCTATGACTAAGTTGCATACTTCTTAACTGTTTGAAAAGTTGCTGTATTAGAATTTGGGCATAGCAACTTCCTAGGTTGTAACATGATTAATGGACTTAGCAATGTTATGCACTGATAAATCCTGGGCAAGAATTTGAGCCTCCAACATGATTCATTCTTGAGTGTTCTGTTTACCATGTGATATGTTTGTTCCAGAACTTGCTTTATCTCTTGGTCAAAATTGCATACATTTAGATTTGGACACAAATGATAAAGGCAAATTTCTTTCTTGTAGCCTTGAGCCAAATAGCCTGAACCTAAACATTTTTCCATTTGCTAGCCCCTTTGAGCCTGAATAGACCCTTTCTTTCTTGATTACTTAAGCTCATTATAAGCCTAATTAAGTGAAAAACCAATTGTCCCTATCACTGGAACTTTGAGCGTATTGGTTCATTTACTTAGATGATAGGCTTCAAGCTTAAGTTTGGGGTTGAGTTTTGGGGTGCATGTGTAGCTGTTGACTTGAGGACAAGTCAAATTTCTAAGTTTGGGGTTGTTGGGTCACTTTGGTGAATTTTTGTGCATTCTTTAGTTGTGTATAGTGCATTTTCAGTTTTCATGCATACCATACAAAATTTTTCATTTTTGCTGTGTTTTCTGATATTGGCAATGAATGAGACCACAAGAAAAGCAAGTTCAGGAATAGAAAAGAAAAGCAAGAAACTGAAAAGAAAAAGAAAGAAGAAAAGAGTAAAAAAAAAAAATAAAAAAAAAAAAAAAAAAAAAAAAAAAAAAAAAATAGAAGAGAAGAAATAGCAAGAGCTATGATAAAACAAAAAGTAAGAAAAAGAATCAGAAGAAAAAGGAAGTTAAGAGTAAAAATAATAAAGGATCAAAAGGAAATCAAGTAGTCTCATGAGCTGTTTTTATTATTCAGTTTTTGTCTATTTTATATTTTTGAAATTTTCTTTTGTGCATCATTTACTCATGCATATCATATAGGTTTTACTGTACTCTTTAAAGTTCCTGTGAATGCATAGCCAGTAACCTTTCTTTTTATCCCACCTTTACCTAAGCCTCATTACACCCTGAAAAAGACCTTTGAGTGTTCATATGCTATTTGAAGGCAGTGGAGATTTTAGAGCTATTGCAAGCCTATGGAATTGACCTTCTAATTGGTAAACTTGAGTGAAACACTGACCCTAAACACTTGAGTGATTGAGGGGCAAACACTTAACTGGTGAGGACTTTGCTAATGTTGACTAGAGTACAGTTTTCATGCCAACCTATGTTTGTGTGCATATGCTTGATGAATTGTTCAGTGCTTGATAACATGTTGAGTTCATGTCCAACTTACATAGATAAATTGAAGTGGCTTAAGGAGTTAGGAACTGCATAATGAATTCTCAGTGGCTGTGCACTTAGTGTTATAACATGCTGATTAACCCTTGTAGTGATAGATTATATGTTTGCTTGAGGACAAGCAAAGCTTTAAGTTTGGGGTTGTGATAAGTGCTTAATTAGATATGTTTTCCTAAGTGTTTCAAGCTCATTTTTCATGTATTTCAATTAGATTTAGTGTAGTTTAGTCAAGAAAAGAATGAAAATACCATAATTGTTTAGTGTTAGTCTTAAGTTGATGTTTTGCTAGTTTTGTAAGTTTTTATGGAGTTTTAAGCCTCTATAATTCTTGTTTAGTTGATTTTTGTAGGACCATTGAAGAAGAGATAGGAGCTTAGTTGATTGCAATGAACATAAGAGGAAGATGCAAGCATGAAGAACAAGCAGGGCAGCCCAAAGCAAGATCAAAGCAAGCCAAGTGACAAGTCATGGCTGTACAAATGCGCCAGGGCGCAAAACAAGGAATCAGGATGGCGCAAAGTGCGCCAGGGCGCACTGAGTGGCGCATTTGGTGCCAGCTCTCTGGACAAGTGCGCCAGGGCGCACTGAGTGGCGCATTTGGTGCCAGCGCTCTGGACAAGTGCGCCAGGGCGCAACAGAGTGGCGCAATTGATGCCAGCTCTCTGGACAAGTGCGCCAGGGCGCAATTCCACTTACAAGGTGGCGCAATTCTTCCCCTATATAACCAGAACTAGGGCGCGAAATGGAGAGAGCTCCACTTTTCTGTTAATTCAGTTAGAGTCTCGTGCACGCTTCTATTTTCTCTCTTCTCTCCACCTTCGATTTTCTCCTTCTCCATCAAGATCTTGAAGTTTCTTGAAGAATTGAAGCTTGCGGAAGCAAGAATTCACTATTCATGGAGTGCTTCTCGGTTTTGATTTCTATTTTCTTTCTTTCTTTTACCTTTTCCATGTTAGGCTAAACTTCTAGGTTAGGAAAAGGGGAATTCAGTTCTGGACTACTTGTAATGACATTTCTATGATAATTCAATTGTAATTTCAGTGATTGATTGATTCCTTCCTTGCTTAATGCTGATTCTTGAGATTTGATTCATGAAATTCAATTAGTGATAGGGATATCTACTGCTTGAGTGAATTGAACTGCATTTTGAGAATTTGTATCTTGTGTCAATTATACCTTCGGAAGATTGATGATTGGAGTAGAAGAGGAAGTGCATCATTATAGTTTTGCATGAGTCTAGGGATAGAACTTGCATGCTATGAGATTTTATGACTTTATCTGTTTCGCTTCTTGAATGTATTGCTGTTCTTACCTAAGGAATTAGGATCTATAGTGAACATTCAACAGGATTAACTACCTAGGAATAGGCTTAATCTATGGTATCACAAAGTCATTTCTCCAATTAACTGGAATTCACTGATTAACATAGGAAATAGCTGCAGTAGAGAAGGAATTGAAGGAACCTCTTTCCTAACTCATCTCATAATTCAGAAACCTAAACATCTATTGCTTTCAATTACTGTTTTTCACTTACTGCATATTTTACTTAGTTACTTAGATTAGCATACATGCTCATTACTTTGGTTAGTCCTAATAGCAAACAAATTAAGCATTTGATACTTCATTACACATAGTCCCTGTGGAATCGACAACTCTCACTCTCACTATTCTAAACTTGAACGACTGGTACACTTGCCAAGGAAAGACAATATACATAACATACACACACATCCGAAGTTTACATCAAGTCTATGACACACCTATAAAAGTACCTATCAGTAATCAACTAAAACTGGAACAGTTAGATACTGACATTGATTACGCTGTATATTGATTACTAACGTATTTCTGATTATTCCTTTTGTTATTTCCGTTGTGTATCTTTGATATTTCCTGTTTATCTATCTCATCTATTGATCGGTAATCAAGAATAGTTTTGTTTGAATTAAAAGAAATTAGAAACTCGCGAAATTGGGCTATAGTGGAACTAGAATCTATTCACCCCCCCTTTAGATTCACCCGTAAGGACCATCATCTTTCTCCTTCATTTGTTTTTCCAACAATTTTAACTCTCTAAATTTTTTCAAACAAACTTGAATTTCTTTTTCCCTCATTTCTTTCTCTTTTATCTCATATTCAAATCTATGGCTCACTCTTTCACTTCCACTCCTTCTATGAACTTCTCTTCTCCTTTCTTGCTCTTCTCTTTCCTTTCTCTCATGGTTTTCTCTTAAGGTTTTCTCCTTCCTCCCATGATGTTCACGATTTCTACTAGCCTTCTCAAGGATCCTCTTATCATGCTCCTTTCTCAACCTCCATTCCTCATTTTCTCTCCTTCTTTGGTCGAATCTCTCTTCTAAAGTTGTGTGAATTATGGTACTCATCAATCCCACCCTCTTCTTTTCTTTAGGTGATAGATCATTCATACGCTAGGAGAACTTTCCATGGCTGCACAAAGAAAGGTTAGATAACAAGTACAAGCATATAAAAGATCCTTGCCACTCTCTAAGTGTTACACTCTAGTAGCACTCGTGTATCACACTTTCAAGACTCTTTCTTAAATGTTCACTTTTGTCTTTTTCCACTCAACCTCTCTTTATACTCTTGTTCAAACCTCTAATCAATCATTCAAGGTCCAAGTTTCAAAAGTGAAAGAGGAACGGTTCTAGAGTCAAGCTTAGGAATTCCAAGAAATACAAACTCAAGACAAAACCTTAGGAATCCAATAGAGACAAGCAATAAAAGGTACTCAATGAAAGGAAAAATAGGCTACTCAAATGAAGAGTTTAGTATGAGACAATGGCACCTAAACTACTGCACAAAATATGCTTTCAATTTAAGGCACAAATCTGGAAAATTTGGACAGCAACTCAAGTACAAAATTCAAGCCATATTCGAAGTAATTTGAAGCCGAAATAAAGACCGATTTTTGGGGTAAATTCCAAGTGAATTTTCTGAAGTGATTTTAAGTGATTAGTTGCAGTTTTTCACCACTATACAGCCAATTAATATGCTCAAAATACAGGGGAAAAACAGAGTTTCAAGTTACCAAGCATATCATACATCACAAGTCCAAGAATCTAGGCTACAAATAAGCTAAACTCAAGTTTTGATGCTAATGCTTAGTCCTGAGTGTTTCTATTGTTTCAAGTCCTTTGAACCAATAATTTTGGGAGTGTTTATATGCTCAAATAGTCAAGGTACTGCACTACACATTTAGGCTTTAATTTCACTAAAATCACTTTTCATTTGCTCTTTTTCTAGTCACTTGAATTTTCACAAGAATTTCACTTTTCTTGTTTTCTTCTTTTTGAATTTTCTTATGATTCTTTTCTTGTAATCTTTTTCTTTTGAATTTCTTTTTCCTTTGACTTTGTACTTCTTTTTCTTGACTTTACTTGCTGGACCGAAATTAGAAAAACCTAAGACTAAGGCAAAATTAAGTCTAGAATTACTAGTAAACTAGATTAAGCATGGTGAAAGCTACTTGAACTTGTAATGCACAAATCATAGCACTTAATTCACATGTACAGCACCTTGAACACATTCAACACAGAGATTTGTGAATTTGAGAAGATTTGGCACGGTTCATATGCAGCACATCAAGAACATATATGAAGAATTACTAAAACAAGCTAGAGAAGAAAATTAAACGGTGAATTTGTCATAATTTTCTAGGAATTTTAGATCTAAGAATTTGTCAACATGAAAACTCAAAATCAAGATGAAGACAACTCAAGGAACATGTGAAGAACTCAAACAAGTTCATACAACACGGATCTACACAAGAAATTGAAGAGAAAAATGAAAATTCAAAGTAAGAAAAATCAAACCGGATAGGATGCTCCAATTGAAGTAGAACAACCTCTAGATACCAAATTTGATGCAATCCTCAAGGAGAAGAGCATATAAGTTGCGGATCTTAATGCTTCAATGGAGGCTTGGACAAATGAAGAAGAAGCTTAAGGCCTTAAGGAGAAAAAGAAATAGAAAGCGGAAGGAGTTTAGAGATGGAAGTGCCATGGCAAGTGCCAATAAGCTAGAGGTGGAACCGCCACAATGGACAAGGAAGCCATTGATGAGATTCAAGGTTCTTCACAAGAACACAAGAGAGAACACTCTCAAGAATAAGCTCTTAGCTTAATTCAATATTCAGAAAATTTATCAAAAGTGTTTGAATTACAAAGGAAATCCTATTTATACTACTAAGGTGGGGTGCTAGCTAGCTATGCAAGGAACTAATGTCCACCATTGGATTAGATTCTAATCTAATGGCCACGAGAGAAAGCTTGTGGTGCAAGTTTGATTAACTTAGAGAACAAGGATCAATCCTCCATCCTTGGATGTAGATCCTCATCCAATGGTAACGGCGCCAAGCTTGCACTCCAAGCTTCTAAGCTTAGCCCTTGGATTAGTATCCTCATCTAATGGTCATGGCACCAAGCTTGCACTCCAAGCTTCTAAGCTTAACCCTTGGATTAGAATCCTATCTAAGGGTCACTAATTATTTGTTTATTTATTAAAAGTTTTGTCCCAAAATTTAAGCCTTAAAAACAATTACATAAATTGAAAGAAAACTAAAAACACTTAAACATTCGCTGAAAATCTTGGAAACATTCCAATGCAAACTTCAAAGTTATTTTCCTACTAGATCCGGTCTGAATTGGGCTTTGGTGTCTTCATAGCTTTTGTAGCCTTTTAAGTCTTCTTTAAGTTTCCACCAAGAACGCCTCAATTGGAGTTGTGTAGCTCGATTTATGGTCCGAATACTAAAACTAGTCAAATACTAAAACTAGCAGCGAATTTTATTAGAAGCCCAAAATTGAAAAGTATGGTTGGAGAGTTTGGTTGGGCTTTTGGAGATGGTCCTCCATCAGCCTCCTACTTACATGAGGGATCTACATAATAAATTGCAAAGGCTGATACAAGGGCCTAGAAGTGTGCAAGACTACTTCAAGGGCCTAGAGATGACAATGCTAAGAGCCCAACTAGAGGAGAGTTTGGAAGCTACTATGGCTAGATTTGTCCATGGGTTAAATAGAGAAATACAAGATGTTCTTAAGCTTCAAAGGTATTCAAACTTGGAGGAAGTCATCCATTTGGTCGAGAGAATTGAGACCCAATTAAGAAGGAGAAGTAGCTTCAAAAGAGTTTCCTCATCTAACTCATAAAGTTGGAAGGGCAAGAGCAAGAGAGACTACTCACCCAAGCCTAAACCAAGGCTTGACCAAGGGCCCCCTAAACCAAAATAGGTAACTTTTTCATCTAATGCTTTTAAATCAAGTAACATTAAATGTTTCAAATGTTTAGGGAAGGGACATATAGCTTCACAATGCCCAAATAAGAAGCCTATGTTCCTAAGGCAAGATGGTGAGATTATAAGTGAAGGGTCCAATGCCTCCTCAAGTGAAGATGAAGGCCTAAGTGAAAGGAGCTCTACTTCTAGCCTAGAGGCCGAGGAAGGTGACCTACTAATGGTAAGAAGATTACTTAGTGCATGCCATGATATGGATGATAGTCAAAGAGATAACATATTTCATTTAAGGTGCAAGGTAAAAGACCAAACTTTTTCTCTTATTATTGATGGTGGCTCATGCACTAATGTTGTGAGTGAAAGGTTAGTTTCTAAACTTAACTTGGAAACTATGCCTCACCCTAAGTCTTATAGATTACAATGATTAAGTGAGAGTGGGGAAGTTAAAGTTGATAGACAATGCATGCTTAACTTTTCTATTGGTAAGTATAGTGATAACATATTATGTGATGTAGTTCCTATGGAAGCTACACATTTACTTCTTGGTAGGCCATGGCAATTTGATAGGAATGTGATTCATGATGGCCTTGCTAACACTTACTTGTCTTCTTTTGAAGGTAGAAAAGTACTCTTGAAGCCTCTATCTCCAAGGGAAGTGTGTGAGGATCAAGTTAAAATGAGACTCAAGAGAGCCCAAGACCAAGGAAAGCCTTTGGCCGAGAAGCCTCCCAAAGGCAAAGGGGTCTTGAGACATAATTCAAGCAAGCCTAAGAGTAAGGTGGAAAGAGAAGAATCAAATGGAAAGAAATCTAACTTGTTGGTGGCTAAGGGAAAATGTAAGAGGGAATTCCTAATTAGGAAATCCATATTTTTATGTTTACCAAATTCTATTTCTTTGAGTTCTCTTCTTGTAGATACTCTTGGAAGTAAAGAAAGCTTGTTGATGGAGAGGAAATTAAAGGGGAAGTGTGAACTTTCTATTAATTTTGATATTACCTTTGATTGTCTTAACCATTATTTTGAGAGTTTTGTAGGAGTCAATTCCAAGATACAAGGGCCGAAAGCAATATGACTACCCTTATTGCCAAGACTTGGAAAGGAAAAGACTTACAGCATATTGTGAAAATCCTAAAGACCTCACTTATAAGAATTCTTGTGCTTTAGGTCCAAGTAAAGGATTTTGCATCATGGAACCATGGAACCATGGGGAAAAACTTTCTTATCTCTTACTTACCCTAATAGTTCCTATTTGCATGATATTACTTGTTTCACACTAAAATCTCAAGGCCTTAAGCCTTGGGGAATACTTGAATTTGCTAAGTTGGAATTCTTGATTGTACCTAATGACTTTTATGTTAATCATGTTGAATGTCCTTCTTGGTTGATGGACGAATTTAAGAAGAAGGGTACAATGCAAATTTCTACACCTAGAAGAAGAATCCTAACTAAGAGTTCCAACCAACACATGCCCACACTTGAAGAGATACTAGTATCAACACAACTTGAAGTAGAAGCCCCAAAGAGCTTCGGTTATGCTTTGAAAAATAGAATAAGTTCTTCTTTTACTTCCTTAGAATGTGTTATTGATATTATAAAACAAATTATCTTGTTTTTATATAATTGGAAAATAAATGACTTAGGTAAATCTAACAAGTTAGAAGAGTGTTTGAATAGAAAGTATCATTTGCTTTTACATCTATGCAACCACTATAAGAAACAAATTTACCTATATTTTACATCATATAATAACCAATGTAAAGAACCTTGTTTAGTATTTGATCCCGGTGAAATGTGTTGGTAGGTCAAGACCAAGGTAATTTGGATCTTCCTATGGATTATGGAGGTAGTAATTTTTTAATATGAGCAATCTTTCTTTGCTTAATGTAGGTTCCAATGGTTTGAGAAACTTGAGGACAAGTTCAAGCAAAGAATGAGGGTTTGATGTAGGAATATCTCAAAGGATTACTAGAAGCATACAAAGGAAGAAGTGGGAAAGCTCCAAGACATGGCACAACCTCAATCAAGCCATAGTTTAAGACTTACTTTTTGTAATTTGTTTGTAAACTTGTTTGATCAAGTACCTTTGTAAGTTTACAAGTTGCAAGGCCTTGTAAGTGAGTCCAAAGCTCACGGCCTAGACATGTTCTCTTTAGGTTTGAGTGCTTTTATTTTTACTTGTTTAGAATGTTTGGTTAAAAGTACAAATAATGATTTAATGAAGCACTAAAATTCACCTTAGAATTTCAGATGGAATGTAGAGTTTGATTTGAAATTCTAAGTGAATCCAAAAGCTTTAGTTTGAGTAGAGTTGCTCCTTGGGTGGGGATCCATGCCTTAATCCAAGAAGGAACATCCACCCTTGATCTCTCAAGTCCATCCAAGGGCTAAGAATCAAGGAGGATTAGTGACATGGCACTTTGAAAGTGACATGTAACTTAAACTAGCCTTCATTAGATTAGTTAGTTGGACTCCTAACTAAAGTTAGTTTTCGGTTAGCTTTGATTAGGATAGGTTAGGTTTAGTTTAGCTTGCTTCTCAAGTTAAGCATAGGCCTATAAATACTTGTAAAAACGAATTTGTAAGGACTTTTGATAATTTTGATGAATGAATAAACTTTGAGCTTTTCTTGAGAGAGGTTTTCTCTTGTCTTGCTTAGCAAGGTTTCTTGGATCTTATCAATGGATTCTCACGTCCATTGTGGTGGTTCCTCCTAGGCTTATTGGCTTGCCATGGCGCCTTTCTTCCCCATTTTTCACCCCCTTCCATTTTCCCTTTTTGGTTTCTCTTACATCCATTGTTGACTTGACCGAAAGCTTCACTTGAAGTTTGGGTTTGGAGATAGTTGAAGAAGCTAGATTGGGAACTTACAAGGACTCTTTGGAGAATCTCTAAGGAGGCCTCTATCAGTCACTCACAATTGTCTTGGGTACTCCATGAAGTCTCACTACTTCTTTGAAAAATAGTCTTGCAATATTTGAAGCGACATCAACTTTCTTGCAAGCTATGAAGTGAACCATTTTTGAAAACCAGCATATCACAACAAAGATACTATCCATTCCTCTTTTGGACTTGGGAAGACCAAGGATAAAATCCATGAAGATGTCCATCCAAGGAGTGGTAGCAATCAGAAAGGGTTGGTATAAGCCATTAAGGGAGACCTTAGACTTGGCTTTGTTACAAGTGATGCACTTAGAAATATGCTTTACTACTTGGACCCTCATGTGAGGCCAATAGAAGTTCTCTTGTAACATAGCCAAGGTCTTATCCCTACCAAAATGACCCATCAAACCTCCTTCATGGGTCTCAATCACCAACAAGTCCCTCAAAGAAGAATTAGGCACACACAATGCTTGACCCTTGAAAAGATATCCATTGTGTCTAAAGTAGTCTTTGAATGCACCTTTGGTACTTGATTCCCACATAAGATCGAAGTCTTTATCATGGGCATACATAGACTTAATTTGATCAAAACCATACATCTTACATTCAAGCATGTTAATCATGGTGTGCCTTCTACTTAGAGCATTGAAAACTATGTTACTAGACCCTTTCTTATACTTGACTATGTAAGGGAATTGTTCTATGTATTCTACCCACTTAGCATGTCTCTTATTTAATTTTCCTTGCCCTCCCAAATGTTTTAAGACCTCATGATCCGTGTGAATTACAAACTCCTTAGGTAGCAAGTAGTGTTGCCACACTTGAAAAGACCTAACTAAAGCATACAACACTTTATCATAGGTTGAGTAATTAAGATGCCCCCTCTTTAACTTCTCACTAAAGTAAGCTATGGGATGTTTCTCTTACATTAAGACCACCCCTATTCCTACGTTGGATGCATCACATTCAAGTTCAAATGAAAGAGCAAAATTCGGTAGAGCAAGTATAGGTGAGTGTGTGAGTTTGTGTTTGAGCACCTTGAAGACTTCCTCTTCAGAGGGCCCCATGTAAACATAGTGTCCTTCTTTACAAGTTCATTCAATGGGCTAGTTATAGTACTAAAATCTTTAACAAACCTTCTATAGAAACTAGTTAAGCCATGAAAGCTCCTTACCTCTTTCACACATGTTGGGGTTGGCCACTCCATGGTTGCTTGGATCTTGGCTTCGTCAACCTCCACACCCTTTGCACTTACCACAAAGCCGAGGAAGATTACCTTCTCGGTTCCTAACACACACTTCTCTTTATTTGCATATAGCTTTTCTTTCCTAAGTACTTATAATACAAGTCTCAAATGGATTACATGTTCTTGAGAAGACTTGTTATATACTAAGATATCATCAAAGTACACTTGATGTAGGCACATCTAAGGAAAATCACTCACCTAGAAGAATTACTAGAAGCTCCAAATTACCTTAGCTTAGGATTTGATTTTTGTAATTGAAGTGTAAATAATTTTGATGGACTTGTAAGTCTTCGGCCAAAAGTGTATTTTCTTTTAAGTGTTTGCTTAACATTGTGCTTAAAAGGCTAGTAAGCTTAAAGAGTGAAGCTTAATAGGGTGAATGAATTTAAGTTCAAGTTCATATTAAATTCTCATTTTAAATTTAAATTTAATTTGGTTTAAGTTTGAATTTCAAATTGTGAATCTAAGTTGTTTTGGTTCAAGAAGATTTTCACTTGGATTAGGATCCATGCCTAATCCAAGAGTAAATCTTAACCCTTGATTAGATGCACTCATCCAATGGATGATAATCAAGTGGAAAGTGACATGTAACCTTTGAAAGTGACATGAAACACTCTTGAAAGTGACATGTACTTAAACCTTTGAACTTGTGGCTCTTATTCATTGACTTGAAGAGTACTCTAAAGTTGTTTAGCTTCCTCTTCAAGTCTTCATATTATGTCTATAAAAGGCCCAAAGCGAAATTTGTAAAGAACTTTTGACCAATTGAATAAAACTTTGAGTTTTGTTAGAGATAAGTCTCTTGTCTTCCTTAGGAAGGTTTCTTGAATCTTATCAATGGATTCTCATCTCCATTGCGGCGGTTCCTCCTAGGCTTATTGGCCATGCCATGGCGCCTTTCTAAACCATTTCTCTTCCCCATTCCATTTTCTAATTTTGTTTCTCTTGTTATCTCCATGGGAGCTTGACCAAAAGCTTCCATTGAAGCTTGTTTGAAGATAGTTGAAGAAGCTAGATTGGGAACTTCAAGGACTCTTTAGAATCTCTCTAAGGAGGCTTCTATCAACACTACTACAAATTTACCTAAGAATTCCCTCAAGACATGATTCAAGAGTCTCATGAATGTGCTTGGAGCATTAGATAATCCAAAAGGCATTACTAGCTACTCATATAATCCAAATTTAGTCTTAAAGGTGGTTTTCCACTCATCACCTTCCTTCATTCGAATTTGGTGGTAACCACTCTTAAGATCTATTTTAAAAAATATGGTGGATCCATGTAATTCGTCTAATAGATCATCTAACCTAGGGATTGGATGTCTATATCTAATAGTAATATTATTAACCGCTCTACAATTCGTACACATGCACCACGTTACCTCCTTCTTAGGAACCAAGATGATGGGAGATGCACAAAATGAGAGGCTCTTTTTGACCCATCTGTAAGTCTAGATGGTCACTTAAGAGGGGGGTGAATTAGGTTCACACGCTTTTTCCAACTAATTTGGTATTTCCTTTAATTAAAAGTTTTTCCCCAAATTTAAACCAGAATAATAAAAATAATAATGCAACGGAAATATAAAAGTGAAGGGATAGAGAAAACCACACAACATCTTTTATACTGGTTCACCTTCCACCACTGAAGGCTACATCCAGTCCCCTAACCACCGTTAGAGATTTTTCTTCTCAAACAAATTGTGTAGAGTTACAATCTCCACCCGAGATCTCTACACGCTTCCCCAAGAAAAGAACCCCTATTCTTGAATACAAACCCTTTAGCGAATACAACGGTAAATGCACAATCTCTTTCACCAATACACAATGGTGAATCACTCTTGATGTTTAAACAAATGGAGAATCACAATATAAAATGGCTGATTGCTAAGAGGTGGATAACAATTTAAGGGCTCAAGAAGCAATCTTTGAAAACTCTTAGCAAAAATGAGAGAGAACAATTTTATCTCAGAAAAATTTGATTTTGAATGAAAGTTTTGTGTCTAAAACAACAAGGTCTTCTTGTATTTATAGAAGAATAATTTTGCATTTCAAAAAATATAGCTGTTGGAATTTTGAAATATTGTAACCGGTTACAAGAAAATGCTAACCGGTTTTAAGGCCGAAGTAACGTTAAAATAATTTGAATTTTGAAACTTGTTAACCGATTACAAAAAAGAGCTAATTGGTTACAAGCTAAAATAATGTTACAAAAACATTTGAAATTTGAAAGTTGTTAACCGGTTACAAAATTCCTGTAACCGATCACAAAACACAGTTGGAACGTTAAAAAAAAAAACTTTGAAAATCATTGTAACCGGTTACAAGAAATTGCTAATCGGTTACAATGTTTTGATTTAAAAAATTTAAAAACACTGGATTATCTTGTAATCGGTTACAAGAAAGCTCTAACCGATTACAACATATGTCAGTTTCAATATTTTGACAGATTTTGAAACTTTGATCAATTTGGTTTCTAAAAAAAATTCTTTTTAGTTTTCCTTTTGATAAATTACTTCTTTAAGAGCCTTTTAAAATGTTATATTATGAGAAGCATTACTTATCTAGGTGAAGATCTTGATCCTAGACTTTTGATTCATTGTGAGAACAATCTTCAAGAACCTTCTATTACTTTGCTTCCCTTTTGTTGATGTTTGTTTGTCTTCATCAAAACCCAGCCATGAGGTCAAAGAGATCTTCTCCACAATGTCCCCCTTTTTGATGATGACAAAAACACTTTTCAAAAAGTTCTCCCCCTTTCTTTTGGAATATAATATCATGAAATTTGATTGATTCCAACATACAAAATACCACAATATATAGAATACCATATAATGCTGCATCATTTTACTGTTGGCATTCATGTGCCAAACCAGAAAACAATATAATATTTGGCAGCAACAAAACAGCATCTACACCAGAAGCAGAATTTTGGCATAATTTGACAACATCAATAAGGGAGAAGGAATAACCAAATAGCAGTAACACATAATAGATGATAGCAACATGTAAAATAAGCAAATATTACAAACCACTGAAAGTTAAAACTAGTTCAAACAAACACACAAAATATAGCAATATCAGTAAATAAGTTCATCCAAGTCTAAAATAACCAAATATAGAAATGCTAATAATAAGTCCAACCAAATCCTAAAATAGCCTAAAACGAAAAATAGATATCCTAAGTATTTCTATGGGACGATAGGGTAGAGATCAGATGACTAGAAGCTCGAGGATCCCTCAGAGTCAGCATGGTCGGATTGGCCATGGACAGCAAGTACAAAGTCCATCTTCCTACTTAGTTCATCAATATCAGACCGAAGAGAGGTGTAGATGGATTCCATACGACCTTCAATGAGTTGAACCTGGTCTCTGTTTTGGTCAAAACGCTTATCCATATTTGCTTGCATGGTCTCAAGACGAATCAGTATAGCAGAGGACATATCAGATGGTCCACTAGAGGAGGATCCAGCATGTGAAACAGAGTCATTTTTGTGCCTGTAATTTCCTGAAACATCTTGTAGAAATCCAAGTTTTCCCACAAAATTCACATCTATGTAGTGAGTCTTTTCATCAACAGATTGAGAAAAATCACCCTCAACATGAACACCACAGTTAATTAAAATCAGTGAAATGGCGGAAGCATATGGCAATGGTGTGTTTCTCTCCTTACAGATTAGCATGTGAGTGCGAATTAAGTATACCCAATTTAAGCTCTCCTTTTTCAGAATTCCATACAACAATTGTAATTCAAGATCACTAATCTGAGCATGATGAGTAAAAATTAAAAGGAATTTTAGAGGATGAACAATAGAAGTGTTTCAGACAGGGTTAGGGTTTGAGGAAATGTGGAAGAAATGTTGGAGAAATGTTGTGGGAAGTCTGAAATTTTTAACTGAAGAATGGAGTATTTGAAGAGTTTTTTGAATCTGTAACCAGTTACATAACCAGTTACAATGAAGAAGTTAAGAGACGTTGGGAAGTTCCTCAGAATTCAAAAACTCGTTCTTGTAATCGGTTACAAAATTTCTGTAATCGGTTACAAGTGAACGTTCAAAACTAAAACTGACACAGCATGTGACCAGTTAATCAACTGCTATAACCGGTTACAGGGTAACGTTCAAAACTGAAAACTCTAGTCAGAACCTAGTATGTAATCGGTTACAAATATGTTGTAATCGGTTACAATACACAAAAAACACATAAAAAATAATCAACATACATCACTTTCATCAATGATTCCTAATTCTCTTATAATTTTAAAGAATGATTCTTTTGGCAAGGGTTTGGTTAAAATATCAGCAAGTTGGTCATGTGTTGCTACAAATTCTAGTTCAATGTCTTTTCTTAGGACATGATCTCTAAGGAAATGATGTCGGATGTCTATATGTTTGGTTCTAGAGTGCATTACAGGATTCTTTGTAAGATTTATGGCATTAGTGTTATCACATCTAATAGAAATGCAGCCTAAGTTTAATCCAAAATCATTCAATTGTTGTTTAAGCCAAAGAACTTGAGCACAACAACTACCAGCTGCTATATATTCTGCCTCAACGGTACATAAGGCTACAGAGGCTTGTTTCTTACATGACCAACAAACTAATGCACTTCCTAAGATGTGACAGGTTCCGCTAGTACTTTTACGTTCAGTTTTACAACCAGCAAAGTCAGAATCTGAATAACCTACCAAATCACAAATACTTCCTTTTGGATACCATAGACCTACATTAGTAGTACCCTTAAGATATTTTAAAATGCGTTTAACAGCACTAATATGTGATTCTTTAGGTGCAGATTAAAACCAAACACATAAGCATACACTAAACAAAATATCAAACCTACTAGCAGTTAAATAAAGTAATGAACTAATCATACCTCTATATTTTGTAGAGTCAATGGGTTTACCTGATTCATCTTGATCTAAATATGTGCTTGAACCCATTGGTGTTGCAATTTCCTTGCACTTATCCATTTCATATATTTGTAATAATTCTTTGCAGAATTTTGATTGGTTAATAAAGATACCATTTTCAGTTTGCTTTATTTGTAAACCAAGGAAGAAGTTCAACTTTCCCATCATAGACATTTCAAATTCCCCTTGCATCATATCAAAGAATTCCTTACATAAGAGTTCATTAGTTGATACAAACATAATATCATCAACATAAATTTGAACTAGTAAAGTGTGATCTTTAGATTTTTTAATGAAGAGAGTAGTATCAACTTTACCTTTGGTGAAACCCTTATTGCAAAGGAAATTACTCAACCTATCATACCAAGCCCTAGTGATAGAGGCTTCCTTAGAAAATTTTCTAACAAAGCCTTGAAGTTCCAGATCTAGCTTCTTCAATCATCATTCAATGGAAACCCCAGGGGGGTTTCGGTCAAGACCTAATAAAAAGAACTAAAAAAAACAAAAAAGGAAAAGGTGGAGGGAGGAAGAAGATGAAAAGAATGGCGCCATGGAAGATCTAATAAGCCTAGGAGGAACCGCCATAATGGAGACAAGAGTCCATTGATAAGATCTATGAAACCTTCCTAAGGAAGACAAGAGAATCCTTTCTCAAAAGCTCAAAGCTTATTTCATTCAATTTCGTCAAAAGGTCCCTTACAATTTCATTTTGGCATGTATTTATAGGCCTAAGCAACTTGGGATGCAAGTTAACCTAACTTGGGCACCAAGTTTAATCTAAATCCAAACAAAATCTAATCTAATCTTGGGCTCCAAGTTTAATCTAAATCTAAATGAAATCTAATCTAATCTTGGCCCAATTATTCTAAAACACTAAGCAAAATATTTAAAAGTAATAAATGATTTTTGGACGTGAGCTTCGGGCTCATTTACAAGGGCGTACAATTTAAACAATTCGCTAGAAAATTCTGACACCATCCAAACGTTAACTTCAAGGCCAATTTTCTCCAAGATGCATTCTGAACTGGGTTTTGGTGTCTTCCTAACTTTTGTAGCCCTTTAAGTCAACTTTAAAATGCCACCAAGACGAACGTAATTGGAGTTGTGTAGTTGATGTTAAGCAAAAATTACTAAACCTACTTCTCTAGCTTTGACTTGGAGAGTTTGTTGGGCTTTTGAGATGTTCCTACATCAAACCCTCTTTCTTGTGAGCAACTTGCCCTGAAGTTGCAATAGACTTTTACCGTCTTGATTTTTCATATTTTTATATTTTTTTGGGAAGGATATTGACGCCACACTCAGGAAAGGGATGAGAAGGTGAGTGGTAAGTCATGGGTTTGATCGCCACAATCAAAGATTGATAAGATCTACAAGTTTGATCGCCATAACCAGAGGTTTATATGATCAGTTTGATCACCAAAATCAAAGATTGATAAGATCCATTGATCGCCACAATCACATATTGATAAGATCCAGAATGGCGTCATGGCATGGTCAATTCAAAAGCCCAACAAACTCTCCAAGTCAAAGCTAGAGAAGTAGGTTCAGTAATTTTTGCTTAACTTCAGCTACACAACTCCAATTACGTTCTTCTTAGTGGCATTTTAAAGTTGACTTAAAGGGCTACAAAAGTTATGAAGACACCAAAACCCAGTTCAGAATGCATCTTGGAGAAAATTGGCCTTGAAGTTAACGTTTGGATGGTGTTAGAATTTTTTAGCAATTGTTTAAATTGTAAGGCCTTGTAAATGAGCCCAAAGCTCACGTCCAAAAATCATTTATTACTTTTAAATATTTTTTTTAGTGTTTTAGAATAATTGGGCCAAGATTAGATTAGATTTCATTTAGATTTAGATTAAACTTGGAGCCCAAGATTAGATTAGATTTAGATTAAACTTGGTGCCCAAGTTAGGTTAACTTGCATCCCAAGTAGCTTAAGCCTATAAATATATGCCAAAACGAAATTGTAAGGGACCTTTTGACGAAATTGAATGAAATAAGCTTTGAGCTTTTGAGAGAGGATTCTCTTGTCTTCCTTAGTTTCTTGGATCTTATCAATGGACTCTTGTCTCCATTGTGGCGGTTCCTCCTAGGCTTATTGGATCTTCCATGGCGCCATTCTTTTCATCTTCTTCCTCCCTCCACCTTTTTTCCTTTTGCTTTTTAACTCATTCTTATTTTTTAGCTTGCTTGAATATTGTTTTACTTTCATTTTTTCTAGCATGTTCTTCTCAGCCAAGCCCACTTTTCTCTCTTGGGCTCTCTTAATTCTCATTTTAACTTGATTCTCACATACCTCTCTAGGAGACAAAGGTTTTAGAATCACTTTTCTACCTTCAAAAGAAAACGAGTAAGTGTTAGTAAGGCCATCATGAATCACATTTCTATCAAATTGTCATGGCCTACCAAGAAGTAAATGTGTAGCTTCCATAGGAACTACATTACACAGTATGCTATCACTATACATACCAATAGAAAAGTTAATCATGCATTGTTTATCTACCTTAACCTCTCCACTCTCACTCAACCATTGTAATCTATAAGATTTAAGGTGAGATATAGTTTTCAAGTTAAGTTTAGAGACTAACCTTTCACTCACAACGTTAGTGCATGAGCCACCATCAATAATAAGAGAACAAGTTTGATCTTTTACCTTACATCTTGAATGAAATATGTTCTCCCTTTGACTATCATCCATATTATAGCATGCACTAAGTAATCTCCTTACTATTAGAAGGTCACCCTCCTCAGCTTCTTCACTAGAAGTGGAGTGTCTTGCACTTTGGCCTTCATCTTCACTTAAGGAGGTATTGGACTCTTCACTTGTGACATCTCCATCTTGCCTTATGACCATAGCCTTCTTGTTTGGGCATTGTGAGGCTCTGTGGCCCTTCCCTAAACACTTAAAATATTTAATGTTACTTGATTTTAAAGCATTAGATGAAGAAGTTACCTCTTTAGGCTTGGAGGCGTCTCGGTCAAGCCTTGGTTTAGGCTTGGGTGAGTAGTCTCTTTTGCTTTTGCCCTTCCAACTTGAAGAATTAGGTGAGGAAACTCTTTTGAAGCTACTCCTCCTTTTCAATTGGGACTCAATTCTCTCAGCCAAGTGGATGGCCTCCTCCAAGTTTGAGTACCTTTGAAGCTCAAGTACATCTTGGATGTCCTTATTCAAGCCATGGACAAATCTAGCCATGGTAGCTTCCAAGATCTCCTCTAGTTGGGCTTTTAGCATGGTCATCTCTAGGTCTTTGAAGTAGTCTTGCACACTTCTTGGCCCTTGAATTAATCTTTACAATTTAGGTATAAGTAGGAGGCATAAACCTTTCTCTCAAAGCTTGCTTCAAAGCCTCCCAAGAAGTGAATCTCGGCCTCAAGTACCCATTTGATTCCACCACACCAAGGCATACTCCTCAAACTCTAAAGTGACAAGGTGTAATTTTATTTCCTCACTCAACATAGGATAACTAGAAAAAATTTGATCCACCTTCATGGACCAATCCAAGTAAGCATCGGCCCCACCACTTCCATTGAATTTAGGGATCTTGATATTAAAATTTCTCTCATCAACCCACTCATCCTCCTCTTGGTAATGCCTTTTATAATCATGATTTCTTCTCCCTCTCTCATGTCTAGCTCCTCTATTCCCTCTTCTCTCACAGTTATATTGATTATAGGCATAGGCATCATCATAAAAAGGGTTACCACCATCACTACCAATAGAGGATTCATGTTCTCTTCTTGATGTCTCTCTCCTCCTACAACTCCCCCTCTCACTTTCTTCCCCACTACCTCTTTCACTCTCCCTTCTACTTCTTCTTCCACCCTCATGTCTAGTATGTCTCTCCCTCTCATGTGTTTCTCTTATTTGGTTTATCCCCTCTTGCACACTCTCCCTCAAACTCACTTGCATTTGGTTCATTTTCTCCATCATCCTCTCCATGAAAATTTGAGTTCTTGGTGAGTACTCATTACCAACACTTGGAGAACTTGACATTGCTACAAAAAGAGGTTAGTACACAAGAAATATAAAGCAAATAAAAGGAACTCACCACTCTCTAAGTGTAACCACTCACACTCATGTTTCACACTCAGTGGCTTTTTCTCTAATGATACTCTTTTGCCTTTTTCCTCTCTAATCTCTTGGTCCTCACTTAGGAATTATTCTCAAATCAATTACCAAGCCTTATCATGTCATTGTGAAAGAGGAACAGCAACCAAGCTAGGCTTAAGAAGTCTAATGAGACAAAAACTCAAAGACAAAACTAAAGGAGTCCAAGAAAGACAAGCAATAAAAGCTCAAATTGAAAGAATGACTAATCAAATGTGGAAGAAACTTTAATGAGACAAGGTACATGATAAGTGCTAGATCATACATGTTTTCCTAGGTGTTTTCAGTTCATTTCCATCTATTTTCACTAGGTTTAGTTACATTTTAGACAAGAAAATAGTAAAAATATCATAATTGCTTAATGATAGTTCCTAAGTTAGTGTTTGTTAGTTTTATAAGTTTACTTGAGTTTTTAAGTCATCTTAATCATTATTTTTGTTGATTCTAGGTTCATTGAAGGGGACATAGAAGCTTGGAATGAAAGTCATAGACATAAGATGGAGAAGCCATCAAGAAGAACAAAAATGGAATCTCAAAGCAGCAGCACATGGCAAGCCAAGTCACAAGATGGACCCTCCATAGCTGTTAGAGCGCGCCAGGACGCGTTTCAAGCACATACAGGGCGCGCATGCGCCGGCGCGCGCGGGGCGCGTTCAACCTCTCCTTGCGGCACAAACAGCGCCGCTGCGCGCTAGAGGAAGGACTCAGGGGCGCGCATGCGCCAGGGCGCGTCCCTCTTAAGTGGGTGGCGTGATTTCATGTTGTATAAAAGCTGCAAGGGCGCGAATTCGAGGGGGGATCAAAATAATTCAGTTTTTCAGTTGGCTTCACGTGCACGCTTTTCATTTTCTCTCTTCTCTCCACCTTTGGTTTCATCCTCCTCCATCAAAGCCTTGAAGATTCTTGAAGTTTTGGATCTTGTGGAAGCAAGACCTAAATATTCATGGAGTGTCTCTCGGTTTTGATTTCCTTTTTCTGTTCTTTCTTTTCATCTTTCCATGTCAGGCTAGGTTTTAGGTTAGGGAAGGGGATTTCAATTCTAGAATTCTTATAATGCCTTCTATGTGAATTCAATTGTAATTTCGGATTAATTGATTGAGCTTTTCCTACTTAATTGCAATTTCTTGAGGTTTACTTCATGAAGTTCAAATAGTAATAGGAATATTAACTGCTTGAATTGGACTGAACTATGCCTTGAGTTTTTGTTTCTCATTTCAATTATGCAATTGGAAGATTGATAGTTGAATTCGGAGAGGAATTGCATCATTATAACAGTGCATGAGTCTAGGAATAGAACTTGCATGTTATGAGATATTGTGAATTTATCTGTTTCGCTTCTTGAATGCATTTCTATTTTCACCTCAGGGATTAGGGATTATAGAAGTCATTCAAAGTGACTAATGACCTAGGAATAGGCTTAGTCTAATGTATCACAAATTCTAGTCTTCAATCGATTGAAGTTTTGTTGAATTGCTATAGGAATTAGTTACTTGAAAGAAGGAATTGAATGAACCTATTCCCTAACTCATTTTATCATTTCTGAAACTTAAACATTTACTGCATCTCATTACTTGCTTTACAGTAGATTACTTCAGTCTTGCATAATTACTTAGTTTCCTATATCAATGTTTACTTCACTGATTTGTTCTAATAGCAACACACGTTGAGCATTCGATACTTCACAATTAGTCTCTGTGGTTCGACATCCCTTTCTCACTATTTCTAAACTTGTGACGACCGGTACACTTGCCGCAAGATTGACACACACGAATATTTTAAAATCAACAGTACACACAATGAAAGAAAATTAATATATAATTGCTATAGAAAACACGTCCAAACCGAGAGAAACACCACCATAAATAAAATTTCTACTATGATTAGTGACGAGAATAGTGACGACAATTTCTACTATGATTAGCAACGAATTTCCACTATATTCTATTGTCCAATTTTTATTAATATTTTTTTTTTAACTTTTCACTCAAACTTTTGGTGTTTTGAATCTTTTTTTTTCTCTTTTTTTTTTGTTTTGTATGGTTCTCAATCAATTGATACTCTTTTTGAACCAATATTTATGTTTTTATGTTTTTTAGTTTTTTGAACACTTGAAACCCATGTAAAATATGAAACCCAAAAATTAAGATGGTATAATATGATGGAACCTCACGGTCTAATGGAGAAACAAGAAGAAAAAAATGCTTTGATACAAACTAACCAAAAGAAAATCAAACGACTCAAGGAAACAAATACTAGGGAAACTCAAAGAAAAGATAGAAGATGAAAAACACAAAGGAAAAAAACTATGGAGTTCGGAGAAACCCATAACTAACCAAATAGATGAAACCCATTGAAGAAGACAACAAGCTCTTGATACCACTTGATAGAGGCTTCCTTAAAGAATTTTCTAACAAAGCCTTGAAGTTCCAGACCTAGCTTCTTCAATCGTCATACAATGGAAACCCTAGGGGGGTTTCGGTTAAGAGCTAATAAAAAGAACTCAAACAAAATGAAAAAGGAAAAGGTGGAGGGAGGAAGAAGATGAAAAGAATGGCGCCATGGAAGATCCATTAAGCCTAGGAGGAACCGCCACAATGGAGACAAGAGTTCACTGATAAGATCCAAGAAACCTTCTTAAAGAAGACAAGAGAATCCTCTCTCAAAAGCTCAAAGCTTATTTCATTCAATTTCGTCAAAACGTCCCTTACAAGATCAATCGAACGGAGATAGAATTCGTGATACTAAAGACTAATCCTATTCCTAGGTATTTAGTCCCTTTGAATTGCTACTAGAATACCTAATCCCTTAGGTGAAAATAGAAAGTAATTCAAGAAGCGAAACAAATGAATTCACAGCATCACATAGCATACAAGTTCTATCCCTAGAATCATGCATAACTATAGTGTCTACTTCCTCTCCTAATTCAACTATCAATCTTCCAATTGTACAATTGAACTGAGATACAAATCCTCAAGGAACAATTCAATCCAATCCAAACACCAATATCCCTATCAACTATTTGAATTTCATGAATAAACCTCAAGAATCAGCAATAAGCAAGAAAAAATCACTTAATCGAACGAAATTAAACTTGAATTAACATAAATAAGTCATTACAAGAGTTCGAGAATCAAAATCCCCAATCCCTAACCTAACAATCTAGCCTGACATGGAAACAAGAAGGCAAAGAAGAGAAAAGAAATTCAAACACAAGAAACACTCCATGAAGGTTGGGTTCTTGCTTCCACAAGCTCCCAAGCTTCAGAAATCTTCTCGATTTGATGGAGGATGAGAAGAATGAAGTTGGAGATGATAGAATCGTGCAGAGGAAGATTGGAGAAGGAGATAGATTGAATCCCCTATTTTCGCGCTCAAGGACCCATATATACTCAAGATTTTGCACCTCCTGTATAACTACTTTGCGCCCTGGGCGCAATATTCCAGAGAAGAATGCAGATTTGCGCCTTGCTAACCATAGTTTGCGCCTTGGGGCGCAAAATTCCAGAGAGGAGGGAAGAATTGCGCCCTGCTTGCCCTGATTTGCGCCCTGGGCGCAAATGCTGATGCTTCCATGACTTGGGCTTCAATTTCCCTTCTTCTTGATGGCTTGCTCTCCAAGTCTTCATCTCAGGTCTTGGAGCTTTCATTCCAAGCTTCAATTCTAGCATTCAATCCATTCCTTGCTCCTATCTCCTCTTCATTCCTTCAATAAACCTAAAAATAACAAGAAAAAGGTTAAAATGAGTTAAAAACACAAGAAAGACCTATAAAACTAACGAAACACCAAATCAAGGACTAATATTAAACAAACATGATATTTTCACTGTTTTCTTGTCTAAACTACAACTAGACCCAGTAAAAACGGATGGATATGAACTAAAAACACCTAGGAAAACATGTATAATCTAGCACTTATCAGCAATCTTGTGTGATTTCCCATGTGTTAAATGTTTGATTTCCCTCTCTAAAATATTTTGAAAATGTCTTTGATAACCAACTGAGGTAATAGATTACCAACAGAAGGTAGTTAACTACCAACAACAGGTAATCGACTACCAACAGTAGGTAACAGAGTATGGGAATGTATTTGTCACTGGAGTAATCGATTACCCCCTCGGGTTAATCGATTACCATGGGCCAAAATCACCTAGGAAATCCTTGCTCACTGGTTTAATCGATTACCAGCTTCTGGCAATCGATTACCCCTATCAAAAAGTCATTAAGTTGCCTAAATTGAGTTTTCAATTGAACCTATAAATACTCTTATTTCGAAAATCAATAACACTTCTTGGAATACAAGTTTTAGAAAAGTTCATACACTTTCATATTCTCTCTAAACTGAGTTCATCATCTTCTCCAAGAAACCCATAAAGAACTTCAAGAGTTCATCAACAAGTTTTCATAAAAAGCAAACTTGATTCTTATTTCGATCGGGTGGCATTCATAGAGTTGTTATTTTGTGATCGATCTACACTCCAGGTGTTCTCTAAACTGATCTTTTGTTTGCCCATTTTGATTTCTGGGTTATTACTCTAGGAGAGAGGTCTCTCTGGATAGAGTAAGGATATTTGAGAAGTGTTTTCTCAAAGGTTTGATCTTGGGTGTGCCAAGGTCAGGGAAGAACTGTTCCTTGGGTCAAAGGACAGGTTTTTGGGTGATTTGATTTCATTTTTGTGTTGCTTGTTGCAAAGTGAATGTAAAAGAACACAAAAGGGATCATTTGATAGTGGAAGACCGATCGCAATGCTTGTTGTTGGGTTGGGGTACTGGTGTAGGCAATGGGCGAACCAAGATAAATCATCGTGCACTCTTCTTCTTCCTTATACTCTTTACCGCTTACCTTACATTGCTGTTATCACTATTTTATTTCTACAATTTGTTCGGTAATTAACTCGGTAATTGACTCGGTAATCAACTAAAACTGGAACAGTTAGATATTGACATTGATTACGCTGTATATTGATTACTAACGTGTTTCTGATTATTCCTTTTGGCATTTCTGTTGTGTATCTTTGATATTTCCAGTTTCTCTGTCTCATCTATTGATAGGTAATCAAGAATAGTTTTGTTTGTATTAAAAGGAATTAGAAACTCACGAAATTGAGCTATAGTGGAACTAGAATCTATTCACCTCCCCTCTAGATTCACCCGTAGGAACCATCAATTGGTACCAGAGCTTTATCTAGTAGGTTGCTCTAGATTTTGATCCATAATTCCTTAGAATGGCCGGTAATCAATTACCATTCGCTGAAGGTGCCTCTATTAACAGACCTCCTATGTTTTGTGGTGATAACTATCCTTTTTGGAAAGTGAGGATGAAAATCTTTATGGAGTCTGTACATAGAAGCATTTGGCAAGCGGTTGTGACTGATTTCAAGGTCCCCACATACATAGAAAATGGGAATGAGATTGAAAAACCATTTGAGAGGTGGGAACAAGAGGAAATTAGGAGAGCTGAAAATGATGCAAAAGCTTTAAATATTATACATTCTGCTTTGAACTCAGATGAATTTTTCAGAATTTCAGCTTGCAACACAGCCAAAGAAGCTTGGGATCTAATAAGGGTCACACACGAAGGAACCGCTGAAGTACGAAGGGCAAGGAAGAATACCTTGATCCAAGAGTACGAGACTTTCAGAATGGCACAAGGTGAGTCCGTGATGGATATGCAGAAACGTTTCACACACATCGTGAACCATCTTAAAGGACTTGGTAAGATCTTCGTTGAGGAAGAAGTCAATGTGAAGGTGCTGAAATCCTTGAGCAGAAAATGGCAACCAACTGTCACAGCAATCACTGAATCTAAGAACCTAGCCTTGATGACAAGTGCAGAGTTATTTGGTAAGTTGAGTGAGTATGAAATGGATATGTCCCGTATTGCTGATGAGGAACAAAGATAAGAAAGCCAAAGGTCTAGCACTCAAGATGGAAGACACAGCTAGTGAGAGCGATGGGTCAAGCTGTGGTAGTGAGTTTGAACAGGAAAATATGAATCTCATGGTAAGGAAATTCAGAAAGTTCATGAAGAGGAACAACGATAAAAGGAGATTCAACAATTCCAGAAAAGGCTTCAAGAGGTATGATGGTTCGTCTTCAAAGGTCACGTGTTATGAGTATGGAAAGGTAGGTCACTACAAATCGGAGTGCCCCAACATGAAGAAAAGTAACAGCAGTGAGCCTAAAAGAGTAGAACATGAGGAACGGTCCAAGAAGGACAGATTTCGCAAGAAAAAGGCCTACATTGCGTGGGAAGAGAATGATTCCTCAACCTCTAGTGGGAGTGATAATGAAGAAGCAAATTTGTGTCTCATGGCTAATCCAACATCCGATGATGAGGTAAGTGATTCATCTACTTTTGACTATGATGAGCTGCAAACTGCTTTTTGTGAACTTTACAAGGAAGCGGAAAAACTAGGCAAGTTGAACAAGGTTTTGAAAAACAAAATTACTGATTTGGAAAATGATATTTCTATTTTGAAAACTGATGTTCAAAGTTTGAAAAAAGGAAAATGATGCCTTGAAACTACCGTGTTCAAAGTGTAAGTCTTTTGATGCCTCTTTGAAAAAGAATAACATGAAGTTCTTTGCATTTAGACAAACCAGCAAAAAAAGAACTTTCCCATGTAGTTATTGTATGAAATCTGGACATAACTCTTATAATTGCATGATTAGGAAGGAAGGAATAACTAGTGGGTTGTTTAAATGGATTAGGAAAGATAGTCACAGCTCTAACACTAATGGACCCAACAAGTCTTAGGTACCAAAAACAAAGTGATACCCTTTTCTGTGTAGGTATGCTTGAGAGCCAAACACTCAACTTGGTATTTGGATAGCGGTTGCTCAAGACATATGACTGGTGACAAGAGCAATTTTATCTCCTTCAAATCAAAAGAATCTGGTTCAGTAGTGTATGGAGATAACAACAAAGGGAAAATACTGGGTATAGGTGTTGTTGGAGACAAATCCAACACTGTGATTGAAGATGTACTACTTGTGGAAGGTTTGAAATTCAATCTTCTGAGTATTAGCCAACTATGTGACAAAGGTTATCAAGTATCATTCGATAATGGTTGCTGCACGATCAGTGACTCGAGTGAAGTATTAATGGTCGGTAAGAGACATGGTAACATCTACATCCTTGAACTTGATCATTCATCATCATATCATGCATGTCTTATGTCAAACGATGATTTATCATGGCTTTGGCATAGACGTATAGCTCATATTGATGTTCATCAGCTGAATAAGCTTTCATCTAAGAACCTAGTGCAAGGGTTACCTGACTTGAGGTTCAATAGAGAAGGCCTATGTGATGCATGTCAAAAGGGCAAGCAGTCTAGAAACTCTTTTAAAACCGAAAATGTTGTTTCAACTTCTAGACCACTTGAGCTATTGCACATGGATCTATTTCGACCCTCTAGAACTGCTAGTTTGGGTGGAAACCTATATGGACTGGTTTTGGTAGATGACTACTCTCGTTTTGCTTGGGTTGCATTTATACCAAGTAAAGACAATGCCTTCAAAGTTTTCAAAATTATTGCCAAAAGGATACAAAACGAAAAAGATTTGAAAATCAAGTCTCTTAGGAGTGATCATGGAGGTGAATTTGGAAATGAATCTTTTGAAAAATTTTGTGAAAAATATGGAATCGATCACAACTTTTCCGCTCCAAGAACTCCGCAATAAAACGGGGTTCTTGAGAGTAAAAATAGATCTTTAATAGAACTAGCTAGAGCTATGTTAAGTGAGAATGCTTTGCCTAAACACTTTTGGGCTGATGCAGTTTCCACTACTTGCTATGTTCTAAACAGAATTGTGATTCGTCCTATTTTAAAGAAAACCCCCTATGAACTCTATAAGGACAAGAAGCCCAATATCTCTCATTTTAGGGTATTCAGGTGCAAGTGTTTTGTTCTGAATAATGGCAAAGAGCCTCTTGGTAAGTTTGACGCCAAGGCGAATGAGGGTGTGTTTATTGGGTATTCATCAACTGGTAAAGCATACAGAGTTTTCAATAAAAGGAGAATATGCATTGAGGAATCTGTGCATGTAAAGTTTGATGAATCTAACAATCCCCAAAAGGGAAGTGTTTTTGTTGATGATGATGAGAATACAGGTGAAGACAGCAGTAGCAAACCACAAGTACAGCAAGATCCACCAACCATTTCTCATGATCTGCCAAGAGAATGGAGGAAACCAAGGAATCTTTCTCTTGACAACATCATTGGTGACATCCACAAGGGAGTATCCACTAGATCCTCCTATAATATGTTCTGTGATGATTATGCTTTTGTATCTCAATTTGAACCCTCTTGTGTTGATGATGCTATAAATGATGAATTTTGGATGAATGCTATGCATGAGGAGTTAAATCAATTTAAAAGGAATGACGTTTGGGAGTTAGTACCTTTTAATAGAGATATGAATCTAATTGGAACAAAATGGGTGTTTAAGAATAAGCTAGATGAGAATGGAATTGTGGTTAGGAATAAGGCAAGACTAGTAGCTAAGGGTTATAATCAACAAGAAGGAATAGATTTTGATGAAACATATGCCCTGTTGCTAGATTAGAAGTGTAAGAGTATTACTTGCTTTTGCCTGCATTCATGATTTTAAGTCAAGTTTCAAATGGATGTTAAAAGTGCGTTCTTAAATGGCTACATCAACGAGGAAGTCTTTGTTTCACAACCTCCTGGTTTCACGACTTCGTTACCCGAGCATGTGTACAAGCTAAAGAAGACCTCTATGGTCTCAAGAAGCAAGCCCCTGACAATGGTATGAAAGGTTAAGTAAATTTCTTTTGTCAAAAGGGTTCGACAAAGGTAATGTTGACAAAACTCTTTTCATTAGGAGGAAGTCTAACAGTATTTTATTGGTCCAAGTGTATGTTGATGATATCATTTTTGGATCAACTAATCAATCTCTGTGTAAAGAATTTGTGGCTAGCATGCAGGGTGAGTTTGACATGTCTATGATGGGAGAACTCAAATTCTTCCTAGGACTGCAAGTCAAGCAACTGAAAGAAGGAATCTTTATACATCAAGCGAAGTACACTAAAGAATTGCTGAAGAAATTCGACATGGAGAGTTAGGGATCATTGGATCACTCTTGTATCTCACAGCGAGCAGACCTGATATAATGTTCAGTGTTTGTGTTTGTGCGCGATTTCAATCTGCACCAAAACAATCACACATGACTGCTGTGAAGAAAATTCTGAACAACGAACTGTGGTTTGTGGTATCCCAAAGGTACGTCCCCTACTCTAGTCGGTTTTAGTGATTCAGATTTTGCAGGTTGCAAAACAGATAGAAAGAGCACGAGTGGTGTATGTCACTTGTTAGGAGAAAGCTTAGTTTCATGGTACAGCAAGAAACAAGCATGTGTTGCTCTATCAACAGTAGAAGCAGAGTATGTTGCCGCAGGTAGCTGTTGTGCTCAAACCATTTGGTTAAAGCAACAACTTGAGGATTTTGGACTAAAGCTTGATCACATCCCTATCAAGTGTGACAATACAAGTGCAATCAGTATCACGAAGAACCCGGTTTTGCACTCAAGAACAAAGCATATTGAGGTGCGCCATCATTTCATAAGGGATCATGTTGAGAAAGGTGACTGTGAAGTGGAGTTCATTGAAACGGAGAACCAACTCGCGGATATCTTCACAAAGCCCCTACCGAAGGAGAGATTCTTCAAACTTAGAACCAATCTTGGTATACTAAGTGAGGAACACCTCTCATGAATTCTCTAAGTATGGTAAGTTGGATCATTCATGGTGCCCCAACAAGGTATGAGTTCATTACATTACATAGTCATGACCAATTCTATTTCAAAACATGTAAAATCAAGTGTTTTCAACGGTTCTGATATAGATAATCGATTACCATTGCATTTCAATCGATTACCTAGCTTGATTTCAAAGTTTTTGGTGATTTACTCTTTGGAGTAATCGATTACCCCACCTGGTAATCGATTACCACGATTTCAAAAATGGGTTTTCCAGTTTGTGAGCCACTGGAGTAATCGATACCTTGGGCTGGTTAATCGATTACCATGTCCCCTGTTTCCAAAACTGTTTTGGTTACTCACTGGAGTAATCGATTACCACGTAAGGGTAATCGATTACCTTCGCTGCTGAAAGGGTTTTTCATGGTTTTGGGCCTAACTGATTACAATTTCTTAGAGTCCAATATTTTGTTCATTGAATCTAACCTCAATTGTGGAGTTTTTATAAGTGATTTTCAGGTTTTGGGTTTCATTCTACACATCACACAAACCCTAAAAATCCCTTTCTCTCTCTAACCCTAAAACCCCCTTTCATCTTTTTCATCTTCTCCACCACCACCAACAATGGAAGAGCAAGGACAAGGCAAGCGGGTCAAGCACGTGGGTACAAGCCTAAGCCAAGAGTTTCGCCCCGATCAAAGAAGGGTGAATCCTCCTCCAAGAGGAAAGATGATGCAATCCTCAAGGATAATAGCATATAAGTTGCGGATCTTCATGCTTCAATGGAGGCTTGGACAAATGAAGAAGAAGCTCAAGGCCTCAAGGAGAAAAAGAAATAGAAAATGGAAGGAGTTTAGAGATGGAAGCGCCATGGCAAGTGCCAATAAACTAGAGGTGGAACCGCCACAATGGACAAGGAAGCCATTGATGAGATTCAAGGTTCTTCACAAGAACACAAGAGAGAATACTCTCAAAGAATAAGCTCTTAGCTTAATTCAATATTCAGAAATTTTATCAAAAGTGTTTGAATCACAAAAGAAATCCTATTTATACTACTAAGGTGTGGAGCTAGCTTGCTATGCAAGGAACTAATTTCCACCATTGGATTAGATTAGATTCTAATCTAATGGCTATGAAGGGAAGCTTGTGGTGGAAGCTTGATTAGCTTGGAGGACAAGGATCAATCCTCCACCCTTGGATGTAGATCCTCATCCAACGGTTATGGCATCAAGCTTGCACTCCAAGCTTCTAAGCTTAGCCCTTGAATTAGTATCCTCATCTAATGGTCATGGTGCCAAGCTTGCACTCCAAGCTTCTAAGCTTAACCCTTGGATTAGAATCCTATCTAAGGGTCACTAATTATTTGTTTATTACAAGTTTAGGCTCAAATTAAATCCTTAAAACAATTACATAATTGAAAGAAAACTACTAATAAGCCTAAACATTAAAACATTTCACTGAAAATTCCTGGAAGCATTCTAACGCTAACTTAAAGCTCATTTTCCAACTAGTTGCAGTTCGAACTGGGTTTTGGTGTCTTCATAACTTTTGTAGCCCTTGAAGTCTTCTTTAATTTGGCACCAAGAACGCCTCAATTGGACTTGTGTTGCTCGAGTTATGATCGAAATACTGAAACAGGTCAGATGCAAAAATCAGCAGCGAATTTTATTAGAAGCCCAAAATTGAAAAGTAAGGTTGGAGAGTTTGGTTGGGCTTTTGGAGATGGTCCTCCATCAAAAGAACCCACATCTCCTGGAGAAACCGTGACACACCCAATCAATCCGTGGTTCACCTCTACTGCACAAGAATCACGTTTCTCTGGAGATTTCGCAAACAAGGAACTCATTCCGGCAAAGATTTTGGACCTCTGATGGCTAGATGCACAAGGGTTCACATTTCACTCTTTGCTCCGAGATCAGAACCTTGAGAAGTTTGTTGGTCTGATGGGTCACATATACCCCGATCTAGTGAGAGTTTTCTACTCCAACCTCCGACCACACCAAGCCACCGGAATGGTAATCTCCGAGGTAAAGGGCAAACCTATGATTTTGACTCATGATATATTTTTCCGTTTTGCTGGATTTAAGAATGAAGGTATACGTCCTACGATTGAGCACTTGCACGCACAAGGAATCGATCTTCACAAAGATTCTTTCTTTATGAGCCTACTCAAAAATCCCGAGGCATGGGAAGCGGAAAAGGCTGCAAGAAAGGAGCGTGGGAAGAAGATCACCTACAACACGGCGGGCTGAACACTGATGATCGTCTTCTTCACTATACAATCTGCTGGATCCTAGCTGCAAGAGGAGCCAATCACGCTCAGATCAATGAGGAGGATATGGTGATAATGGCAGCATTGAAAAATGGCATTCAAATCGATTGGGCACATGTTGTGATGGACAACATGCTCAAGACGAGAAGGCTATTTGACAACAAATGCCCCTATTCTCTGTTTATTTCACGTTTGCTTGAGCATTTTCAGGTTGATACCTCAAATGAGAACAGAGACTTGGTGAAGGACATTCATATCATTGGAGACAAAGCGTTAAAGATGATGCGATTAATAAAAATTGATGTTGAATGGGTGCCAAGGGAAGAAGCACCACAACAACAACAACAACAATAACAAACAGAAGCTGCAACCGATCCACCTTCAGATGATGATGATTCGGCGGCTGGGGAGTACATCCCTAAATCCCGTTTTGAATTAATTGTCATTGATAGGATGGATGAGCTGGAAGCCACAACTGCCAAAAGATTGGATGACATGGAAGCTGCAAACAATGCTCGCTTCTTGGATCTCAAGGAGCTGCTGGAGTCTCTTCATACTCGCTTTGATGCACTCTAGTATTCCCTTCTTATCACTCTTCTCTCTCTTTTGCTTCTTGATATACCAAATAGGGGGAGAATGAATGAATGAATGAATAAGAATGTATAGGTTATCCTAGATAGGGGGAGTAGAGTAGAGTAGCTAATATTGAGTATTGAGTAATGTAACACCCCCCTTATTTACATACTTATCTTATTTTTAATTAGTAATTTAAGATTGTTAATGATGTAGTAGATAAAAGAGAGATTTAGGAAACAACACTTTTATTACATAATATTCAAAGGTTATTACATCTAGGTTGCATAACTTTGTCATTTTATTATTCTACATAATTTTCTCTCTTCTTACTTAGCAAATCTACCCCCAAACATAACAAAACATCTTCTCGGCAAGACAGTATCAACAATCATTGCAAAACATCCACATCTTCTTAACCCTGCAAATTTGCTCCCCCGAACGTTATTTGAGATCATCACAGGTGTTAAAAACACAAAGTGCAAGGGTGAGCTTTCCTTAACCATAATTATAAAAAAAATTGATTGTAGTTAAAGGAAAACCTTTTCTTTTATAAATTTAGAATATTCTTCAAGGTTTCATCAAAAATATCATTTTAATAGTATAAAGATAAACTTTTATTTCAAATATCATTTGAGAGTACAAATACGATATTTCTTCTTTAAAAACAATCCAAGATAAAGTGTATAAATTTCAGAATCATTTTTTTTTTATGAAATTTAATGAAGATATTCTAAAATAGTTAAAAATTAAAGGAAGATATCATTTTTAGAATAATACTTCCATACTTATCCATGATCATCAAAATATCAATCATATAGTAAGGCAACCGACAACCATCAAACAAATCCATCAATCACCATCAATGATTCAGGCATGAATTCCAATGAATCATACATTCAATCAAACACACAATCAATAATGTATGCTCCTAGTTCTATATGATGCATGCACCTCCACCATGCATTTTCACTCTTCACTCGAAATGCAATGTGGCGCCCTCCACTGGAATAGCCTGGGGCATCTGATTCTCACACTCAATAGACCCACCAGAGGTAGACACTCCGTAATTTGTCGAGTTCCCTCAGTGTCCGGCAGGACCTCCCCCGCAACATATGATCATCATGAGCAGGGAAATTTCCCCACCAAGAGAACCCCCAAGTCCACGACATTCCACTCACTCAGGCGGGAATCTGTTCAAGGACTTACGGACTTGGTCTACTACTATCCAGTCACCAATGCAACATGTTCTAGGACCTTGAATTGTATAATGACCTTCATTATATTTTAGATATTGACCTTTCCACCAGGTCATCTTTATCTCATCTCATTCTAAGTATTGCCCATTCACCAAGCAATCTTAGAATGTTGCCTCTCCACTAGGCATTTCCAATCGGTCATTAAACAATTCAAGTCCATACTCATTTCAATGCAATCATGCATGTTACCACTTATTCACATCCAATTCACCAAGTAATTGTATATCAAGCACAAAACCAGTCATCAAACAACAATATTACTATCATCAATATGTGTTTATGACATATACTTTTTAGTATGTTAGTATTTAAAGAAGTTTGATCAAAGAAGGAAAACAACTTTAAATTAATTATTCAAAGGATAAAGAAAATACCAACTTAAAGAATTAAAAGGAGTATAAGAAAGATGAAAAAAAGAAAAATCAAGAATTCAAAGAAAGATAATGGAACAACCAAAGAAAGAGAGTGGAAGTAGTAAGAGAATCAAAGAATATAAAAGGAGGATAAGGAAAGATTCCCTTACTGGTTTCTCCTAGCTTCTTATATTCTTCCTTTATCTACTTGCTCCTACTTTGATTGGAGAGATTTCTTCCTAAGTTGGAGAAAGTATAGAAAGGTTTTTTGTAGTGAAGATAGTTTGAGAGAATGTAGTGGTATTCTTTGGGTTATGTCTTCATTTGACACCCCTAAGTCCTATTTATAAGCTTCCAAAGAAATTTCTAGAATATTGGAGATTGTTTCCAAAGAAAAATCTTAGTTTCTATAAAAATATCTTGGTTTCCATCAAAATATCTTGGTTTCCATCAAAATATCTTAGTTTCCATCAAAATATCTTAGATTCCATCAAAATATCTTGGTTTCCATCAAAATATCTTAAAGAGAATTCTAGAATGGTTGAAAAGTCATTATTTTGATCACTTTCGGTAAAATAGGCATAAATTCTTCCACAAATATTGTTTTGAGCTCAGGTTTCTTGCAAATGAAAGAGGATTGACAGAGCTACAAATGTCATGAAGACACAAAGAGCCAATTCGGACTGCATCTGGTGTGAAATTAGCCTTGAAAGTGGACCACGAACCAGTGACGTGAATTTACTATATTTTTTCACATTTGACCACTCTTGGTAAAATAAGCATAACTTCCTCCACAAATCTCCTATTGAGCTCCGGTTTGTTTCTAATTAAAGAAGATTGAAAGATCTAGAAATGTCATGAAGACATCAAGAGCCAGTGTGGACCGTTTCAACATGTAGAGTAAACTAGAAGTTTCTAGAAAAATTAGAATATTAAGGAATCTCTAAAATCAACAAGAATTCTCTAGAAACATGTAGAATAATTAAAAATTGTCTAGAAAGAATAGAGTAATCATGTGTTAGATCAAGAATAATTAACATGCATAATTTTGATAATTTCGGAGCAGACGACAGTACAGACGAAAGATCAGACGATTACCTCAGACAGACGAAAGTCAAGAGTAGACGATTATTTCAGAGCAGACGACAGTATAGACGATTATCTCAAACAGACGAAAGTCAAGAGTAGACGATTATTTCAGAGCAGAAAAACAGATAGACGATTATCTCAAACAGACGAAAGTCAAGAGTAGACGATTATTTTAGAGCAGACGACAGTATAGACGATTATCTCAAATAGACGAAAGTCATGATCAGACGACATTATAGACGAAAGTCATGATCAGACGACATTATAGACGAAAGTCATGGTCAGACGACATTATAGACGAAAGTCAAGATCAGACAACAGTAGCTCCAAAATTTCAAATCCTAAGAGTTACCAAAATCTTTCAAGATCAGCATTGGAATTCTCAAACGCATAAGTTAATTTTGAATGCTATCCCTGTACAAAGTTTGAAAAAGAGGAGCAATCATTTAGCCGCAATTGTGGACTCCAGCTACAACTATACTATTTGCAATTGTTTGCACTTTGACACCTTTTTCAAACTTGATCATTAGATCCTTCAAAGAATACCTCTCTTAAACCATATTTAAATTTTTTGGGATGTTACAAGTAATATTGAGTAGTTTTTGGTAGCATTGGGTTTTGCGCTTTATGGTTGAACTATTATTTCTGTTATTTTCGTTTGCTCTGAACAATTTTCATTCTGGATATTTGAACTTGAACAATTCGATATGGTTGTAATAGTTTCACGTTATGATTTATATTCCGATTTTGTTTTTAATTCTTCTGGTCTTGATCTATGATTGTGAATTGAATCATGTCTTATATTTTTGAATGGATGATTTTACTTGATGATTGATAGTATAATGCTCTGTTTAAGATAGATTGTACTGTGAATCTACAATGTATATACTGCATATTTGGATATCTCTAACAGTTGCACGATTCTTAGAAGATCAACACACATCCTAAACTTCTAGGAAAACCTTGGTTGAGATTTGGTACATCAAAACCAAAAAGGGGGAGATTGTTGGACTTAAAGCTTGAAGATGCTTTGGAGTCTCTCTTGGTGTTTTGCTTTTGATGATTATGTAATTTTGGTTTTCTTAGATGAAATGTAATTAGGAGTTTCCTATGTATTGATTGTTTAGTTTAGGCATGTATGTGGTTGTTCTTTGTGTGAATGCACTGGAGAGCTTGGCAATCTTGTGTGATTTCTCATGTGTCAAATGTTTGATTTCCCTCTCAAAAATATTTTGAAAATGTCTTTGGTAACCAACTGAGGTAATAGATTACCAACAGCAGGTAGTTAACTACCAACAACAGGTAATCAACTACCAACAGTAGGTAACAGAGTGTGGGAATTCATTTGTCACTGGAGTAATCGATTACCCCATCGGGTTAATCGATTACCATGACCAAAAATCACCCTGGAAACCTTTGCTCACTGGTTTAATCGATTACCGCTTTTCCGGTCGATTACCCCTATCAGAAAATCATTAAGTTGCCCAAATTGCGTTTTTAATTGAACATATAAATTCTCTTTTCTCAAAAATTAACATAAGATCTTGGAACATAAGTTTCAGAAAAGTTCATACACTTTCAAAATTCTCTCTAAACTGAGTTCATCATCTTTTCCAAGAAACCCATAAAGAACTTCAAGAGTTCATCAAGTTTTCATAAAGAAAGGGCAAAACTTGATCTTTTCTCTGACTGGGTGGTATTCATAGTGTTTTCTTTTGTGATCAGATCTACACTCCAGGTGTTTTCTAAACTGATCTTTTGTTTACCTTTTGATTTCTGGGTTGTTACTCTAGGAGAGAGGTCTCTCTGGATAGAGTAAAGGTCCTTGAGAAGTATTTTCTCAAAGGTTTGATCTTGGGTGTTCCAAGGTCAGGGAAGAACTGTTCTTTGGGTTAAAGGACAGGTTTTTGGGTGTTTTGATTTCGTTTTTGTGTTGCTTGTTGCAGAGTGAATGTAAAAGAACACAAAAGGGATCATTTGATAGTGGAAAACCGATCGCAACAGTAGTTGGGTTGGGACTGGATGTAGGCAGTGGGCCGAACCAGTATAAATCACTGTGCACTCTTCTTCTTCCTTCTTCTTTTACAGGTTTACCTTACATTGCTGTTATTATGGCTTATCTTTTGCAATTTGTTCGGTAATTGACTCGGAAATTAACTCGGTAATTGACTCGGTAATCAACTAAAACTGGAACAGTTAGATACTGATATTGATTACGCTGTGTATTGATTACTAACTTGTTTCTGATCCTTCCTTTTGATATTTCCGCTGTGTATCTTTGATATTTCTCGCTTATCTATCTCAACTATTGATAGGTAATCAAAAATAGTTTTGTTTGAATTAAAAGGAATTAGAAACTCGCGAAAATTGGGCTATAGTGGAACTAGAATCTATTCACCCCCCCTCTAGATTCACACGTAATGATGGAGGACCATCTCCAAAAGCTCAACCAAACTCTCCAACCTTACTTTTCAATTTTGGGCTTCTAATAAAATTCGCTGCTGATTTTTGCATCTGACCTGTTTTAGTATTTCGATCATAACTCGAGCTACACAAGTCCAATTGAGGCGTTCTTGGTACCAAATTAAAGAAGACTTCAAGGGCTACAAAAGCTATGAAGACACCAAAACCCATTTCGAACCGCAACTAGTTGTAAAATGAGCTTGAAGTTAGCATTGGAATGCTTCCAGGAATTTTCAGCGAAATGTTTGAATGTTTAGGCTTATTAGTAGTTTTCTTTCAATTATGTAATTGTTTTAAGGATTTAATTTGAGCCTAAACTTGTAATAAACAAATAATTAGTGACCCTTATATAGGATTCTAATCCAAGGGTTAAGCTTAGAAGCTTGGAGTGCAAGCTTGGCACCATGACCATTAGATGAGGATACTAATCCAAGGGCTAAGCTTAGAAGCTTGGAGTGCAAGCTTGATGCCATAACCGTTGGATGAGGATCTATATCCAAGGGTGGAGGATTGATCCTTGTCCTCCAAGCTAATCAAGCTTCCACCACAAGCTTCCCTTCATAGCCATTAGATTAGAATCTAATCCAAGGGTGGACATTATTTCCTTCCATAGCAAGCTAAGCACCACACCTTAGTAGTATAAATAGGATTTCCTTTGTAATTCATACACTTTTGATTAATTGAGAATTGAATTCAGAAAATTGAGAGTGTTTTCTCTCTTGTGTTCTTGTGAAGAACCTTGAATCTCATCAATGGCTTCCTTGCTCCATTGTGGCGGTTCCACCTCAAGCTTATTGGTACTTGCCATGGCACTTCCATTCCTCTTCTAATCCGTTTTCTCCATTTCTTTTCTCCTTGAGGCGCAAGCTTCTTCTTCCTAAACACCTAAGTCTCCATTGAAGCATTAAGATCCGTGACTCCTATGCTATTCTCCTTGAGGATTGCATCAAATTTGGTATCAGAGCTTGTTCTACTTCAATTGGAGCATTCTACCGGTTTGAATTTTCCTTACATTGATTTTCGTTTTTTCTCTTCAAATTTTTGTGTATTTTCGTGATGTATGAACTTGCTTGAGTTTTCACATGTTCCTTGAGTTGTCTTCATCTTGAATTTGAGTTTCATGTTAAAAAAATTCCTAGATCTAAAATTCTCACCAATTCCTTGTGTTTTCACCGTTTAATTTTCTTTCTAAGCTTGTTCTAGTAATTTTTCACATGTGTTCTTGCTTTTGCTTCATATGAACCGTGCCAAATCCATGTTATTCCGTGAATTACTGGTTTGAATGTGTTTAAGGTGCTGTTCACATGTTTTAAAGTGCTAAGAATTGTGCATTACAAGTTCAAGTAGCTTTCACCATGCTTAATCTTGCTTACTAGTGATTTTAGACTTAATTTTGCCTTAGTCTTAGGTTTTTCTAATTTCGGTCCAGCAAGTAAAGTCAAGAAAAATAGTATACAAAGGCAAAGGAAAAAGAAAATGAAAAGAAAGATTACAAGAAAAAAAAGAATCACAAGAAAAATCAAAGAGAAGAGAAAACTAGAAAAGTGAAACTAGTGGAAAATTCAAGTTAATAGAAAAAGAGCAAATGAAAAGTGAATTTAGTGAAATTAAAGCCTAAAAGTGCAGTGCAGTACCTTGACTATTTGAACCTCTAAACACTCCCAAAATTAGTGGTTCAAAGGACTTAGAACACTAGAGACACTTAGGACTAAGCATTATCACCAAAACTTGAGTTTAGCTTGCTAGTAGCCTAGATTCTTGAACTTGTGGTGTTTGATGTGCTTGGTAACTTGAAACTCTGTTTTTCCCCTGTATTTTTGAGAATATTACTTGGCTGTACAGTGGTGAAAACTGCATCTAATCACTAAAAATCACTTCACAAAATTCACTTGCAAATTTGCCTAAATTCGGGTGCTAAATTGGTGCCAAAATTGCTTGTAAATTGGCTTGTTCATAAAATTCTTGATTCGCTGGAAATTTTCCAGATTTGAGCATTGTTTGTGGCTGTCCAAACTGCAGTAGTTTAGTGCCTTTGTCACATATAAACTTCTTATATTTGAGTAGCCAAAATTTTGTTCATTGAGTACCTTTTATTGCTTGTCATTTTGGACTCCTAAGTTTTGTCTTGAGTTTGTATTTCTTGGACTTCTTAAGCTTGATTCTAGAACCGTTCCTCTTTCACTTTGGATACTTGGACCTTGAATGATTGATTAGAGGTTTGAACAAGAGTATTAAGAGAGGTTGAGTGGAAAAATACAAGAGAGAACATTAAAGAAAAAGTCTTGAAGTGTGAAATACGAGTGGCTTGAGTGCATACACTTAATGAGTGGAAAGGATCCTATTTTCTCTATATTTTTTGTGTACTAATATTTGTTGTGCAGCCATGGATAGTTCCCCTAGTGTAGGAAATGACCTTTCACCTAAAACTAGAAAAATGATGGATCTAATGAAGAACATGCTACAAACTAGTTTAGAGGAGAGTTTTGACCTAGAGAGGAGAGCTAAGGAAGAGAGAAAGAATAGGAAGGAATTAGAGAAGAAGGTCCTTGGTGAGACAAGTGGAGTTAAGGGAACTTTTGAATCCAAGAGTGATGGACATGTGAGCACCATAAGAGAAACAAGTAGGGGAAGCCAATATTCACCTAGGAGTAGTGAAGATGGGAGCAATGGTGAGGGTGACCCTAACTTGAGAGGCAATAGGCGTGATACTAGGAGAGCAAGAAGGGGAGATTATGGACACCATAGGGGATGTGGCCGAGTATACCAAGTATATAATGAATGTGGTAGGATAGATGAGAGAAACCTAAAGCTTAACCTACCTAAGTTCAATGGTGAAGGAGGTGCCGAAGCATACCTAGAGTGGACCATGAAACTAGACCAAATTTTCTCATGCTACCCCATGCTCAATGATGAAGAGAGATTAAGCTTAGCTATTATGGAGTTTGAAGGATATGCCTTAGTTTGGTGGTACCAAATTCTAGGAGAAGCCGAGAGGAAGGAGAGGGACCAAATTATCCTTTGGACCCGACTTAAGGAAGCAATGAGACTTAGGTTTGTACCACACACATATGTGAAAGACCAACATGTTAAACTCCAAAGGTTGACTCAAGGTACCATGAGTGTGCAAGAATATTATAGGGAGCTTGATTTGACCATGCTAAGGTGTGAATACCAAGAGAGAAGAGAGGCCACATTAGCTAGATTTACTCATGGACTCAATAGAGAGATCCAAGATGTTCTTGAACTCCAATGCTATGTGAGCATTGAGGAGGCCATACACAAGGCCGAGAAGGTGGAGCAACAAATCAAGAGGAAAAGCACCTTCAATAGATCCTCTACTTCATATACTACCTCTTGGAGGGACAAAGGCAAGAAGGAGGGCTACTCCAACCAAAGGAACAAGCATGACCGAGAGACTACTAAGGTAAAGGAGGTACATTCTAACTCTTCTAAACCTAGTTCTATTAAGTGTTTCAAATGTCTAGGTCATGGACACATAGCCTCTCATTGCCCAAACAAGAAAGCTATGATGATGAAGAATGGAGCGGTTACAAGTGAAGATTCAAGCTCATCATCTAGTGAAAGTGAGGCATCAAGTGCAAGTGAGCATTTCAACCATGAGCAAGCCGAGGAAGGAGATCTCTTGATGGTGAGGAGGATGCTTGGCAATGTAAGTAAAGAACTTGATGACTCCCAAAGGGAGAATATCTTCCATAGTAGGTGCATCATTGAAGGGAAGGTATGCTCTTTAATTATTGATAGTGGAAGTTGCACTAATGTAGTAAGCACTAGATTAGTGGATAAGTTAAATTTGAAAACATCTTCACATGTAAAACCGTATAAGCTACAATGGTTGAGTGAGAAAGGAGAGTTGGTGGTAGACAAACAAGTGCTTATTTCCTTTACTATTGGTAAATATAATGATGAAGTACTTTGTGATGTTGTTCCTATGGAGGCCACACACTTACTCCTTGGTAGACCTTGGCAATTTGATAGAAAAGCTATACATGATGGAGTTACCAATACTTACATTTTCTCTCATGTAGGTAAGAAGGTCACACTAAAGCCATTATCACCTAAAGAGGTTTGTGAAGACCAAATAAAAATGAAGTTTAAAAGGGACCAAGAGAAGAAGCTTACCTTGGCCGAGAGCTCCAAAGGCACACCCAAGCATGGAGACAAGTCCATGGTCGAGAGCTCCAAGGGAGGAAAATTGAAAGGGAAGTTATCTAACCCTAAGGTCCATAAACTTGATAAAATGAAAAGTAAAAAGAATGATAAGAAAGATAACTTCTTGATGGAAAGGAGTGAACTCAAGAGAGACTTTTTAGCTAGGAAATCCATATTCTTATGCTTACCCACATCTACTTCTTTGAGTTCTTCTCTTGTAGGTAATCTTGGAAGAAAAGAGAGCCTATGGTGGGAAAGACACTTGAATGGGAAGTATGATTTTGCTATTAAGTTTGGAATTCCTTTTTACCCTAACTCTTGTTTTGAGGTTGATTGTGCTATAGGTACAAACAAGAAGTTAAGTGTGATGAAACCATGGAATAAACATTATAGAGGAGAGGAAGTGGTTAAGAGTTATAAACTAACCTTGGAAAAAAATTCCTTAACTCTTACTTATTTCAACTTGCATGGTTACCCTTGCTTTATGTTAGATTCCCATGATTTTGATATGGAATTGTTGGCTGTACCTAATGCATTCAATTTTCATAATGTTGAATTTTCTTCTAGGATGATCAAAGAGTTCAAGAAGGAGGGTACCCCACAACTCCATGGGTTTAAACAAAAGAGCTTGGGAAATATTTTGAAGGATCAAATAACTTCTACTCACACTTCATTAGCTGGTGTTGTTGATGATAGAAAACAATTTAATTCATATGATTTGCAAACTAGTAATTTTAGTAGGTGTAGGAAATTAAAGGACCACTTGATTAATAATGCTGTTATAATTTTACACCTATGCCATAACTATAAGAAACAAGTTTGCTTATATTTTGCATCATCTAACGACAAAGTTAATGAACCATGTTTGACCTTTGATCCGGGTGGAGTTTTATTGCAGGTAAGGTCAACTCAACTTGAGGACAACTTGAACATAAGAAGGAGGGTTTGATGGAGGACCATCTCCAAAAGCTCAACCAAACTCTCCAACCTTACTTTTCAATTTTGGGCTTCTAATAAAATTCGCTGCTGATTTTTGCATCTGACCTATTTCAGTATTTCGATCATAACTCGAGCTACACAAGTCCAATTGAGGCGTTCTTGGTACCAAATTAAAGAAGACTTCAAGGGATACAAAAGCTATGCAGACACCAAAACCCAGTTCGAACTGCAACTAGTTGGAAAATGAGCTTGAAGTTAGCATTGGAATGCTTCCAGGAATTTTCAGCGAAATGTTTGAATGTTTAGGCTTATTAGTAGTTTTCTTTCAATTATGTAATTGTTTTAAGGATTTAATTTGAGCCTAAACTTGTAATAAACAAATAATTAGTGACCCTTAGATAGGATTCTAATCCAAGGGTCAATGCTCAAAAGGATGCAAGAAGTAGAAGAGTTGAAGTTGACCCAAAGTCAAAGTCAACATGAAGGTCAACAAGCCTTGTAATAGTCTTAGGATCATTTGAACTTATAATTAGTAGTTAGGATTCAATAATTTGGGTTTGACTTGGCAAGTGTATGCCACGGTTTGTAATAGCTAGAGTAGACCGAAATTATATGCCTAAATGGGAGAGAGTGTGCGCCACTCTCCCTAGAGAGAGTGGGAGAGATTTTTGGAGGGAAGTTAGTGGCAACTCCACTAACTTAATTTCAAACATAGCCGTGAGATGAGATCTACACTAAGGGCTAAGATGAATTCGTGAAAGGCACCTCTTAATACATGTATGCAAGATTGAATTTAAACCTCTTGATCTAGATTCAATCAAGTGGTAGAAATTCAAACTTGAGTCACATGACTCTTGCCACTTAAGAGTGAATTTCAACCTCTTGATTTATATCTAATCAAAGGGATGGAATTCAAACTTAAGTCACATGGCTCTTGCCTCTTCTTAATTCTACCTTGGCCGTGTGATCACTTCTTAATCTTAAGGTTATAAACCTTGATCCGTGTGAAGTGCCTCTCAAGGCTTCCCATGCGTTGATCAAGGCCATAATCCAAGGGTTAGCATGTGATCCTTGCTCGTCAAGCTTGGCGCCAACTCTTAGCGTATAAATAGGGAAAATTCTTAATTGTAAACACTTTTGATGAATTTTAGAAAGAAGCATATTGCTTGAGAGAGAAAGTTTCTCTTCTAGGTTTCTTGAGTAAACCTCTTATGAGTCTTATCATGGTGCATTCTCCATGTGGCGATTCTACCTAGAGCTTATTGCTTCTAGCATGACGCTCCTCATCTTCTTCTCTATTCCATTTTATACTTTTCTTCTTCTTGAGTTTATGTTCCGCAAATTCCTCCATTAAACCGTGAAGTTCAAGCTTGTTGAGGTGAAGATTGGTCAAACTAGTGAGACTTCCATGGAAGGCTTACATCACTTTCCTTCCAAGCTTCTATCTCCTCTTCAATCAACCTACAATTAACAGAAAAGAGGATAGAATGACTTAAAAACACAAGAAATACCTATAAAACTAACAAAACACTAAATCAAAGACTAACACTAAACAAATATGGTATTTTCAATGTTTTCTTGTTTAAACTACAACTAAACCTAGTGAAAGTGGATGGAAATGGACTGAAAACACCTAAGAAAACATGTATAATTTGGCACTTATCACAACCCCAAACTTAAAGCTTTGCTCGTCCTCAAGCAAACATAGATTCCATCATTACAAAGGTCAATAAGCATGATATAATCATTTAGCTCAACAGCCACTGAAAATGCATTATGCAATTCTTAACTCCTTAAGCCAACTCAATTTATCTATGAAAGTTGAACATGAGCTCAAAACGTTCTCAAGAATTGCACAATTCATCAAGCATAAGCAATCAACTCTAGATTGGCATGAAGAAAAATGCACTTTAGCAACATCAACAGTCCTCTCTGGTTAAGTGTTTACACTCAATCTCTCAAGTGTTTAGGCTTGTGTTTCTCTCAATGTTACTCATCAGAAGGTATGTTACCATAGGCTTGCAATGACTCTAAAGATCTCCACTACCTTCAAGTAGAAATTGGACACTCAAAAGGTCTTTTCAGGGTTGTAATGGGGCTTAGGTAAAGGTGGGTTAAAAGAAAAGGTAACTGGCTAAATATCCACAAGAACTTAAAGAGTAAAAGGTACAACCTATATGATATGCATGGACTAATGATGAACAGATGAAAAATTAAAAACAGAACTGAGACTAACAATAAGTAAAAACAAACAAGTAATGAGACCAACTTTATTTTCTTTTCTTCCTTTATTTCTTTTACTCTTAAACTGCATTTTCTTCTGCTTCTTTTTCTTTCTTTTTGCTTTCTTATAACTTTTGCTATTTTCTTTCCTTCTGATTTTTGCTTTCTTTTTCTTTTTTTTGTCATCTTGTTCTTTTCTTCTTCCTTTTTCTTTCTTTTCAATTTCTTGTTTTTCTCTTTATTTTTGCACTTTGCTTTTCTTAAGTGGTCTCACTAATTGCCAACACATGAAGAAAAATAAAAATTTTGCATGGTATGCATGAAAAAGAGAGAAAATGCAACTATACTACACTATATATTATTCACAAAATTACACCAATACCCATCTTGTATTAGGTGAACCACATAACAACAACCCCAAACTTGAAATTTTGACTTGTTCTCAAGTCAACAGCTACACATGGACCCCAAAATTTCAACCCCAGACTTAATCTTGAACTTATCCTCTAAGTAAAGAAACCAATACTCTTAAAGTTCCAATGGCAGGACAATTGGTTTTTCACTTATTTAGGCTTGTAATGAGCTTAAGTATCCAAGAAAGAAAGGGTTGATTCAGGCTCAAAGGGGCTAGCAATGGAAAATTTAAAGGTTCAGGCCTATTTGGCTCAAGTCTACAAGAAAGAAAATTGTCTTTATCATTTGTGTCCAAATCTAACTGTATGCAATTTTGATCAAGAGTTAAAGCAAGTTCTAGAACAATACTTCAGATGGTAAAACACTCAAGAATGAATTATGTTGGAGGCCCAATTGACTATCCAGGATTAATCATTGCATAACATTGCTAAATTCATTAATCATGTCACAACCTAGAAAATTGTCATGCTAGAATTCTCATACAACATCTCTTCAAACATTTGAGAAACATGCAACTTTGTCATAGAACCTTGAGCTGAACCTAAGTGTCAAAATTTGCATAATTTATTTTACTGAACTATAGAGACAATGTTATATCAATGAAATCAACCTTCATAATATGGTGCAACAAAATAGGGGGTGTACTCTAAACAATCATCAATCAACAATTAAAACAAAAGAGTATAAGAACACTCCCTATTGAAGACTAGCCATGATATTTAGAGGGTCTGCACCAAGTGCCAATTTCCATGTTTTTCCAACAGTGTTCAGCAACTAAAAATTCACAATGGTCAAAATGAACTAACATGAAAGTCAATTAACAGTAAAATAACAGTCAAAGGAACTACAATAACAGTCAATTAGTCTAGTTATACTACATTAACCGAAAGTGTATTACTAAACAAATTACTAAACAAAATTACTACTTAACACTAATCCTCATCCTGTGTATCATCATCTTCTTCCTCATCACTCTCTCCTTCTTCATTCTGGCCACCATCAACTTCTTCATCATCTTCATCTTGTCCCTCATTAGGTGCTTGGCCTTCGCAATCCTCAGAAAATTCTTCAAACCTCATCAAGTCTTCAATCATCTCACTGTTGAATGCTTCAAGTGGCACCAACTTCTCCACAGGCAGATTCATTTGGCTGCCACAGTTCTCAGAAGGGGTTCCATTGCAATGCAAGCCCTTGAAGATTCATGAAGCCTACGAATGTTTCCTTGAACTACCCTCAAATGCCTCAATATCTTATCTTGCTTTGAATCTGCACCACTAGATGGAGTTGCTGCCATAGGAGCTTTTCCTTTTGAACTTGTTGTAGCTTTGGCTTTAGAAGTGGAAGGTGCTTCTGGTGTGGCTCGTGTACTGGTTTCTCCTTTTGTGAACTTCACATCCAATGTTGCTCCTGGCCTCATAGGGATTAAATCCTCATATGATACTCCAACATCAATACACAACTGTGTAATGATGCTTGCATAAGACAAAGACCCCTGTTTTTGCAAGTGTAGTGCATGAATCTCATTAGCTATAGTTAAGCCAACATTAAGATACTCACCATTCATTATAGTGTACAAGCACCAAACCCTCTTCTTTGTGATAGAAGACTTGTGCTGGATTGGCAATAAGATTCCAGAAATGAAAGCCCACCAGATTTTTGCTTTAAGACTAGTGATGAAGACTTCACATGCCTAACTCCATTATTGCGCCATTCACTGTCCTTCCAAGCTCCTTTTCCTTCACATAGCAAATCATCCACCTTACTTTGGTCGGCTTTGCGTGATGCTCTATACTGAAAGGCGCAATGTTGACTTATATTTATACGTGTCAATCTTTCGGCAAGTGTACCGGTCGTCACAAGTTTAGAAATAGTGAGAAAGGGATGTCGAACCACAGAGACTAATTGTGAAGTATCGAATGCTCAACGTGTGTTGCTATTAGAACGAATCAGTGAAGTAAACATTGATATAGGAAACTAAGTAATTATGCAAGACTGAAGTAATCTACTGTAAAGCAAGTAATGAGATGCAGTAAATGTTTAAGTTTCAAAAATGATAAAATGAGTTAGGGAATAGGTTCATTCAATTCCTTTTTTCAAGTAACTAATTCCTATAGCAATTCAACAGAACTTCAATCGATTGGAGACTAGAATTTGTGATACATTAGACTAAGCCTATTCCTAGGTCATTAGTCACTTTGAATGACTTCTATAATCTCTAATCCCTTAGGTGAAGATAGAAATGCATTCAAGAAGCGAAACAGATAAATTCACAATGTCTCATAACATGCAAATTCTATTCCTAGACTCATGCACTGTTATAATGATGCAATTCCTCTCCTAATTTAACTATCAATCTTCCAATTCCATAATTGAAATGAGAAACAAAAACTCAAGGCATAGTTCAGTCCAATTCAAGCAGTTAATATTCCTATTACTATTTCAACTTCATGAAGTAAACCTCAAGAAATTGCAATTAAGTAGGAAAAGCTCAATCAATTAATCCGAAATTACAATTGAATTCACATAGAAGGCATTACAAGAATTCTAGAATTGAAATCCCCTTCCCTAACCTAAAACCTAGCCTGACATGGAAAGATGAAAAGAAAGAACAGAAAAGGAAATCAAAACCGAGAGAAAATCCATGAATACTTAGTTCTTGCTTCCACAAGATCCAAAACTTCAAGAATCTTCAAGGCTTTGATGGAGGAAGAGGAGAACTAAGGTGGAGAAGAGAGAAAACGAGAGAAGCGTGCACGAGAAGCCAACTGAAAAACTGAATTATGAATGGTATCTCTGTGATATTCGCGCCCAAAAGCCCTTTTATAGCTGATGAAATGCGCCACCCACTTAAGAGGCACGCGCCCTGGCGCATTTGTGCCGCAAGGGGAGGTTGAACGCGCTCCCCTGGCGCGCCTGGGCGCATGCGCGCCCCTGTATGCTTTTATACAACATGAAATCACGCCACCCACTTAAGAGGGACGCGCCCTGGCGCATGCGCGCCCCTGAGTCCTTCCTCTAGCGCGCCGCAGCGCATTTGTGCCGCAAGGAGAGGTTGAACGCGCCCCCTTGGCGCGCCCGGGCGCATGCGCGCCCCTGTATGTGCTTGAAACGCGCCCTGGCGCGCTCTAACAGCTATGGAGGGTCCATCTTGTGACTTGGCTTGCCATGTGCTGCTGCTTTGAGCTTCCATTTTTGTTCTTCTTGATGGCTTCTCCATCTTATGTCTATGACTTTCATTCCAAGCTTCTATCTCCTCTTCAATCAACCTACAATTAACAAAAAAAGATGATAAAATGACTTAGAAACAAAAGAAACACTTATAAAACTAACAAAACACTACATCAAGAACTAACACTAAACAAACATAGTATTTTCAATGTTTTCTTGTCTAAACTACAACTAAACCTATTGAAAATGGATGGAAACGGACTGAAAACACCTAGGAAAACATGTATAATCTAGCACTTATCACGCAATCCCTTGCATTAGAAAAAGGGATTAAGAGCAATCTGTTGATGGCCTGAGGTGAAAATGAAATTTGCTTTCCCCGGACGTAAGATGCATAGAGTTCTTCTTTATTTCCACTTGTCAAATTTGCATAGAACTCTAGAACCAACTCCTGATATGCCGGGAATGTTATATTGGCCAATTTATTCCATTTTCTTCCCGTGATCTCCTTGCATACTTCTCTATGGATGGATTGCTGGGACAACTCACCATTTCCTTTGTTTATGAATTGGCTTGGACTTATATTGAATTTCCGCTCTACTAGCACTGTGCGTGCTGTAAACCGAGATGCAAAGGCTTCTGCATGCTCCAAGGACCGAAATCTGTGAGTGTCAAACTCTGGAGTTTCTGGTTCCCGAGTAGCCTTTCCCTTGGCTTTCTTTGTAGTCCTTATTTGCTCTTGGCATTGTCCCTTGGAAGCTCTATGTTTAGTCCTTGGTTCCCTTGAAGATGATCCAGCTGGTTGCTTACTTGATGTCATGATTTTCTCTTTAAAATTTAACCTACACAACCAAAGTATAGATGAGAAACATATGCATGCATCTAGCTAACAATCATCACCATAAAGAACATGCATTGTCATCAAGAAAGAGTGAGGTTCAAAGAGAAATCAAGTTGGAATTGCCAAAGGAAATACCTAAGCAATCATAGTATTTTCATGATTACTAGATTTATTCACTTACAACACACTCAAACTTCATTGGGGAATTTTAACAAACACTATGTGAGCATGAATGAGCATGGAGTAATTCTTCCTAATTGCTTTATACAATGCACTCCCAAGACAATATTCAACATTCATTTACAATCAATCAATGGCATTTATCAATCAATCATCAAAACGAGAACATGCAACATCATCAAGGTGAAGAAATTGAATTCGCACAAAAGGGGGTATTAGGGTTCGAACCACATTTTGAACCCCCATTCCAATGAGTCATGCAAATCATGCAATTAGAGATTAGAGAATGAAGAAAACAAGTAGTGATAGATGGATTAGATAAGCATACCTTGTTTGAGCCGAAGATGTGAATGCACAAAATGAGAATTCTTGCAAATGTGGAAAACTAGAGTGATGGAGATGGAGAGATTAATTCAAATGCACTTGTAATTTGAGATGGTAGAGGTGAAAATTGATGAAGATTGGGATCATTCTCTTGAGATTTTACAAGCCTAAGTGAAGTGAGTGTAGGAGAAGAAACAAATGCGCCCCCTTGTGTGCCTTGGCGCAAGCTTGCGCTCATGCTTTATGCCTAGGCGCAGCAAATTGCACCTCACCTTTAAGGGAAACGTGCCTAGGCGCGTCTTGACCGAGAGCAGGGGTTGCAATGCGCCACCCTCTTCACTAAATCGCGCCGCGGCGCGTTTGGCCAGAGAACAAGGGTGATTTGCGCCACCCACTTGCGCCTGGGCGCAAAAATTGCGCCCCACACCCCAAAGAATTGCGCTAAGGCGCATCTTGACAGAGAGCAAGGGGGATTTGAGCCCCCTTTTCATGCCTTGGCGCGAATTCATATCCCAAGAGGTTAGTTTGCCTTTTCCCTATGTGATTTGCTACCACTTGTGCACACACTCTAAGTCATTTTGTGTTTAGATGATCTATCCTATGCACAAGGATCACACCTAGAGTGAACCATATTTTTCACTAATGTTATTACACCTCACACCTTCTCTTATTTCCTATCAACTCAAGAACACTGTAATTTCAACTATTTATTCCTATATCTATTGTTTATCAACAACACAAGAATCAAAATGACTATATAGTATCATGTATTTACATTTCTATCTAACTTCAAATTCTATTTTATTTTTGCTTTTTTCCAAGTGTTAAAAGATTAACAAACATATCAACAACAAGAAATTACAGAAAACTTCTCTTTATTGAATGGGTTGCCTCCCATCAAACGCTTCTTTAATGTCATTAGCTTGACATGTGACTTATGGTACTAGCTTTGCACTGCTCCTTTGGATTCACAATAATATCACTTGGCAGATTTCCTTGATTTCTTTCAGAGAGTTGCTTGGAAAGCTGGCCAATCTGTGATTCCAGATTCCTAATAGAAGCTTCTTGATTTGTGAACATAGATTCAGTCCTTTGCATAAATGACATGAACATTTTTTCTAAAGTTGAAGATCCTTCTCTAGGAACCGGATTCATGTTAGAGCTTGCTGGAGCATTTCTAGGTTGGTTAGTTGGGAATTTAGAATGGTTTGGGTTGAAAGGTAGATTTTGTGGTTGGTTTTGGTTATAGTGTTGGTTAGATGAAGATGTTTGGTTTTGATGCTGGTTGAAGTTCTGGTTGTATGGCATGTTTGGATTGAAAGGTGGTCTAGGATTAAAGGTTTGTTTGAAATTCTGGTCATAAGAGGAAGAGTTGGGTTGCAGATAATTATTGTTCCTATATGACAGATTTGGATGGTTTCTTTGGTGAGGATTATAGCTGTTTGTGTTGGCATAGGAGTTACCTTGAGGATTTCCCATGTAATTCACTTGAGCTTGCTCCTCAGCATTAGCTCCTAAGCTTTCACAACACTCTATTTGATGTCCTCCCCCACAATATTCACAGCTGACTAGAGGTGCTTGAACAGCATTCAGCTGGACCACTTGAAGCTGCTTCATTATTTGATCCATCTTTTGAGTCATCAGCTTGTTTTGAGCCAACAAAGCATCATTAGCTCCAAGCTCAATCACTCCTCTTCTTTCACCATAGAAATCACTAGGAGCATCATAACGATTTGAAGCCATCGTTTCAATGATCACTTTTGCTTCATGTGCATCTTTCTTTCTTAATGAACCTCCAGCAGAGGCATCCACTAGCAATCTTGTATGCGACCGCAGTCCATTATAGAAGATATGGACTTGCTGCAGATCAAAAAATCCATGGTGAGGGCACCTTCTCAACAAGGACTTGAATCTCCTCCATGCCTCACTGATGGACTCTCCATCTTTTTGTTTGAAGCAAGAAATCTCTGCTCTGAAGTAGTTGTATTTCTCTGGTGGAAAGTATTGAGCTAGAAATGTGTTCACTAAGTCCTCCCATGTAGTGAAATAGCCATGAGGAAAACTTTGTAGCCACATCTTAGCTTCTCCTTTGAGTGAGAATTCAAACAGCCTCAGCCGAATTGCATCATCCGACACTCCATTCATTTTTATTGTACCACAAATCTGTAGGAAATTATGTATATGCTGATTTGGATCTTCCTCTTCCAAACCTCCAAACTGCTCTTGCCTTACCAGTTGAGTGAGAGCAGGTTTAATCTCAAAATTGTTGGCTGCAACAGTAGGTGGTGCAATACTGGATCCACAACCCATAGCATTAGGAGTGTACAACTCCTCAAGTGTCATGCGCCTTGTGTTATCCATATTTTCTGCTGAATTTTCTGTTGTAGCCTCTTTATTTTCTTTATTTGCTTTCAGGTTTTTCCTGCAAAATCTTTCAATTTCTGGTTCAAACAAAAGATTAGTTTCCTTAGCTTTTCGCATAAACCACAAATTGAATGAAAACAGGAAATACTAAAAATAGAATGAAATTTATAAGAATAAACAATGGAAAACAAAACAAAACAGTATGAGTATTAACAAACAATTACAGTAAAAAAAAAAAATTGTGTCCTAAGTAGCAAACACGTCAAGACTATCGATATTCAATCAATAGTCCCCGGCAACGGCGCCATAAACTTGTTGACAGCTGCTAAGAGTGTTTTTCAAAGTTCTTTTTGGAATTGGGCTTAATCGATTACATTTTCTTAGAGTCCAATACTTTGTTTATTGAATCTAACCTTAATTGTGGAGTCTTTATAAGTGTTTTTCAGGAATTGGGTTTCACTCTCTCACCTCACAAACCCTAGAAACACCTTCTCTCTCTAGAAAACCCCTTTCATCTACTTTATCTTCTCCACCACCATCAACCATGGAAGAACAAAGGAAAGGCAAACGGATCAAGCATGTGGGTCACAAACCCAAGCCATGGACTTCGCCCCGTTCAAAGAAGGGTGAATCCTCTTCCAAGAGGAAGAATCCCACACCTCCGGGAGAAGCTGTGGAGTGCCCTATCAACCTGTGGTTCACTTCAACTGCACAGGAATCACGCTTTTATGGAGATTTCGCCAACAAGGAACTCGTTCCAGCGAAGATTTTGGACCTCCGATGGCTGGATGCACAAGGGTTCACATTTCACTCTCTGCTTCGTGATCAGAACCTTGAGAAATTTGATGGTCTGAAGGGTTTCATATACCCCGATCTGGTGAGAGTTTTCTACTCCAACCTCCGACCACACCAAGCCACCGGAACGGTAATTTCTGAGGTAAAGGGCAAACCCATGATTCTTACTCGTGATATATTTTTCTGTTTTGCTGGATTTAAAGATGAAGGTATTCGACCTACGATTGAGCACTTGCAAGCACAAGGAATCGAGCTTCACAAGGACTCTTTCTTCATGAGCATGCTCAAAAATCCTGAAATGTGGGAAGCTAAAAAGGCTGCAAGGAAGGAGCGTGGGAAGAAGATAACTTACAACACCGGCGGGCTGAACGCCGACGATCGTCTTCTCCACTACACAATTTGCTGGATTTTGGCTGCAAGAGGAGCCAATCATGCTCAGATCAATGAGGAGGATATGGTAATGATTGCAGCGTTGAAAAATGGCATTCAAGTCAATTGGGCACATGTTGTGATGGACAATATGCTCAAGACGAGAAGGCTATTTGATAACAAATGCCCCTATTCTCTGTTTATTTCACGTTTGCTTGAGCATTTTCAGGTTGATACCACAAATGAGAACAGAGATTTGGTGAAGGACATTCACATCATTGGAGACAAAGCGTTGAAAATGATGCGTTTGACAAAGACTGCTACTGGATGGGTGCCAAGGGAAGAAGCACCACAACAACAACAAACAGAAGCTGAAACCAATCCACCTTCTGATGATGATGATTCGGCGGCTGGGGAGTACATCCCTAAATCCCGTTTTGAATCAATTGTCATTGATCGGATGGATGAGCTGAAAGCTACCACCGCCAAAAGATTGGACGAGATGGAGGCTGCAAACAATGCCCGCTTCTTGGATCTCAAGGAGCTGCTGGAGTCCCTTCATACTCGCTTTGATACTCTCTAGTATTCCCTTCTTATCACTTCTCTCTTTTGCTTATTGATATACCAAATAGGGGGAGAATGTTTATAGGTTATCCTAGATAGGGGGAGTATTGAGTAGCATTTGATTTGTGCTTAATTGATCATATTTCTGGCGTTGTTGGGTAGAATTGTGTTAGGCTCTGCTCTGTTTGAACTATTAATCTCTATGCAACATTTGTTCTGAAAAATTTGGATATTTGGATTTGAACAATTTGATTTGGTTATAATATTTTGTTTTGTTAATCGCGTTATGTTTTATATTCCGATTCTGTTATTTGTTAAATTTTTCTTGTCTTGGTCTATGATTGTCAATTGAATCATGTCTTATATTTCTGTATGGATGACTCTATTTGCTGATTGATAGTATAATGCTCTGATTAAAATAGATTGTACAGTGAATCTGCAATGCATATACTGCGTATTTGGAAATCTCTAACAATTGCAGGATTCTTAGAAGATCAACACACATCCTAAACTTCTAGGAAAACCTTGGTTGAGATTTGGTACATCAAAACCAAAAAGGAGGAGATTGTTGGACTTAAAGCTTGAAGGTGCTTTGGTATCTCTCTTGGTGTTTTGTTTTTGATGCTATGTAATTTTGGTTTTCTTATATGAAATGTAATTAGGAGTTTCCTATGTATTGATTGTTTAGTTTAGGCATGTATGTGGTTGTTCTTTGTTTGAATGCCCTGGAGAGCTTGGCAATCTTATGTGATTTCTCATGCGTCAAATGTTTGATTTCCCTCTCTAAAATATTTTGAAAATGTCTTTGATAACCAACTGAGGTAATAGATTACCAAAAGAAGGTAGTTAACTACCAACAGCAGGTAATCAACTACCAACAATAGGTAACAGAGTGTGGGAATGCATTTTCCACTGGAGTAATCGATTACCCCCTCGGGTTAATCGATTACCATGGGCCAAAATCACCTAGGAAACCTTTGCTCACTGGTTTAATCGATTACCAGCTTCTGGCAGTAGATTACCCCTATCAGAAAGTCATTAAGTTGTCTAAATTGAGTTTTCGATTGAACCTATAAATACTCTTATTTCGAAAATCAATAACACTTCTTGGAATACAAGTTTTAGAAAAGTTCATACACTTTCATATTCTCTCTAAACTGAGTTCATCATCTTCTACAAGAAACCCATAAAGAACTTCAAGAGTTCATCAACAAGTTTTCATAAAAAGGCAAACTTGATTCTTATTTCTGACTGGGTGACATTCATAGAGTTGTTATTTTGTGATCAGATCTACACTCCAGGTGTTCTCTAAACTGATCTTTTGTTTACCCATTTTGATTTTTGGGTTATTACTCTAGGAGAGAGGTCTCTCTGGATAGAGTAAGGATATTTGAGAAGTGTTTTCTCAAAGGTTTGATCTTGGGTGTGCCAAGGTCAGGGAAGAACTGTTCCTTGGGTCAAAGGACAGGTTTTTGGGTGTTTTGATTTCGTTTTTGTGTTGCTTGTTGCAGAGTGATTGTAAAAGAACACAAAAGGGATCATTTGATAGTGGAAGACCGATTGTAACAGTTGTTGGGTTGGGACTGGATGTAGGCAGTGGGCCGAACCAGTATAAATCACTGTGCACTCTTCTTCTTCCTTATACTCTTTACCGTTTACCTTACATTACTGTTATCACTGTTTTATTTCTACAATTTGTTCAGTAATTAACTCGGTAATTGACTCGGTAATCAACTAAAAATGGAACAGTTAGATACTGACATTGATTATGTTGTATATTGATTACTAACGTGTTTCTGATTATTTCTTTTGGTATTTCCGTTGTGTATCTTTGATATTTCCTGTTTATCTGTCTCATCTATTGATAGGTAATCAAGAATAGTTTTGTTTGTATTAAATGGAATTAGAAACTCGCGAAATTGGGCTATAGTGGAACTAGAATCTATTCATCCCCCCTCTAGATTCACCCGTAGGGACCATCACTTCCATAGTAAGAGTTCTTTTATTAAAAATTCTAAAAGCTTTGTTAGTGAGAGAATAACCAAGAAATATACCTTCATCAGCTTTTGCATCAAATTTTCCAAGATTGTCTTTGCCATTATTCAAGACAAAACATTTACTTTCGAATGCATGAAAATAAGCAATATTTGGTTTTCTTCCTTTATATAACTCATAAGGAGTTTTCTTTAAGATAGGTCTAATTAAAACTCTATTAGAAACATAGCAAGCAGTACTTACAGCATCCGCCCAAAAGTACTTAGGCAGGTTTGTTTCACTAAGCATAGTTCTTGCTAATTCTTCTAGTGATCTAATTTTCCTTTCAACCACACCATTTTGTTGTGGTGTTCTAGGAGCAGAAAAATTATGAGAAATGCCACAATCATCACAGAATTCTTGTAACAGTGCATTTTGAAACCCACTACCATGATCACTTTTTACAGAAGATATTTTTAGACTTTTCTCATTTTCAATTAACTTAGCATGCTTCTTAAAGGCATTAAATGCATGGCTTTTATGTTTTAAAAATAAGGTCCAAGTAAATCTAGAAAAATCATCAACCATTACCAAATTTCCTCCAAAACTTCTAGTTCTTGAAGGCCCAAATAAATCCATGTGAATTAATTCAAGAGGTCTTGTAGATGAAACAATATTCTTAGGCTTAAAAGAGACCTTAGTTTGCTTACCTTTTTGACATGCATCACATAATTTATGTTTGACAAATTTAATTTTTGGTAACCCTCTAACTAGGTCATGCTTAATTAGTTTGTTTAAATGATCCATATGAATGTGTGCTAAGCGTATATGCTATAACCAAGCATCATCATTATTTTAAACCAATAAGCATGTATCCTTAAAAGGATTATTATCTAGAGATACCATAAATACTTTATTTATTTTAACACCTAAGAGTTTAATTTCTTTAGAGACTTTATCTTTTATTACAAATTTATCATCTAGGAATTTTACTTTAAAGCCTTTATCACATAACTGACTTATACTTAACAGATTATGCTTTAGTCCTTCAACATATAAAACATTTTCAATTATAGTTTGAGGAGGCGTACCTATTCTTCCAATACCAATGATTTTGCCTCTCTCATTGTTACCATATGTAACAAACCTTTGTTTCTTGGAATCAAGTATGAAAATTTAGATTTGTCACCGGTCATATGTGAGGAGCAGCCATTGTCAAGATACCACATCTCATTTGCTGCCCTCATACATTCCTACAGCACAATTAAAATGTAGGGTTAGGTACCGAATGTGATTTGGGTCCTTGTTGGTTAGTGCCTTTCTCAACCCATATGTATTGCTTCTTTGGAATTCCATATTTTTTAACTTTGCATACATTAGAGGTATGTCCAGAAAAGTTACAGTAATTGCAAACATATTTCATCTTAGATACATGATACTTTTGTGGCACAAAATGATTTGTTTTTCTAGGCTTATAACTGTTGTATTTCTTGTAAAAACTTAAAGGCTTTGGTTTCTTATGATCAGGTTTTTCATTGGTTACTTGACCACTTGCTTTAACAAAAAGGATTTTATTTTATGAACTTGATTTCTTTTGTGGAGTATATCCTAGTCCATTTCTATCACTAGTGTTTCTTTGAATGCTTAGAATGTCATCAAGACCATGCTTCCCCTTTTCAAATTTACACACTATATTATGAAAGTTATCTAATTTAGATTCTAGAGATTTTCACATAGAACATGCATCAATATTGTTAATTTTAGTTTCTAGAGTGTTCAACTCATCTTGCATATTTTTATGAGAATTTTCCAAAGATGAAATGATTTTTTTCTGTTTAGCACATACTTTAGAAAAATTTAAGCATAATTCATGTAAATTTTCAAAAGCACTTTCTAAATCTTCATAAGAGATTTTATTGTTACTAACCTCTTCAATTTCATCTTCTGAATTGTGTGAGGCCATTAGAGCAATTTGTGCTTCTTCAATTTCAGATTCAGATGTTGAGCTTATGTCATTTTCTTTCCACTCTATATATGCCTTTTTCTCTTTCTTATCTGATTTATTTTTAAACCCATTCTTCTTCTTTTGTCTATCTGGGCAGTTAAACTTAATATGTCCAGGCTTTCCACATTCATAGCATGTGAAGTTTTGAGGGGTTGAAGTCTCATTTCTTTTTGTGAATATTCTTGGTTGTCTATGCTTCATTCCTTTCTTTTTGAGAAATTTTCCAAACTTTTTTACTAGTAAACTCATGTTCTCATCTTTAGAATCTCCATCATCACTATCATCTTCAGAATCTTCCTTGACTTTCAAGGCAAATGATTTATGCTTTCTTTCCTTCTCTTTGTGCAATTCTAAGCGATTTGATTCCATTTCATGCTCTTGTAGTTTTCCAAAAAGTGCTGCTTGAGTCATATTTGATAGGCTTTTCTTTCCAGAAATTGCAGTCACTTTTGGTTGCCATGCTCTAGTCAGAGATCATAAAACTTTCAAATTTAAATCTGCATTTGAAAAATCCTTACCAAGAGTAATCAAATGATTAGTAAGATGAGTAAATCTCTTTTGCATGTCCAGAATTTTTTCTCCAGGAAGCATTCTAAACATTTCATATTCTTGTGATAATGTGTTTAGTTTAGATCTTTTGACTTCCTCAGTACCCTCATGAGTTATCTCTAAGGTATCCCAGATATCTTTGGCTAACTGACATGTTGAGACCCTAAAGAATTCATCCATTCCTAAGGCAGAGGTCAGAATGTTCATGGCTTTAAGATTGTATTGAACTCTTCTCTTATCATCGTCATTCCAAGCATTACTAGGTCTTAGTTCAGTGTTTTCTCCTTGTTGTGTTATAGGTATAAAGGGTCCTTCCTCTATAGTTTTCCATATTTCAAGATCTTGGGCTTTTATAAAGATCTTCATTTTTATTTTCCAGAAGTCATAATGTTCACCATTAAAATATGAGGGTCTATTTATGTTAAAACCTTCACTTAAGACTGGTCTAGAAGAGGATGTCATCTAAGGATCTTAGGATTAACTTTCCTAAACCTGCTCTGATGCCAATTGTAAGTCTAGATGGTCATCCAAAAAGGGGGGGTGAATTATGTTCACACGTTTTTTGCAACTAATTTGGTATTTCCTTTAATTAAAAGTTCTTCCCCAAATTTAAACCAGAATAATAAAAATAATAATGCAATGGAAATATAAAAGTGAAGGGATAGAGAAAACCACACACCAGTTTTTATACTAGTTCACCTTCCACCACTGAAGGCTACGTCCAGTCCCTTAACCAAAGTTAGAGATTTTTCTTCTCAAACAAATTGTGCAGAGTTACAATCTCCACCCGAGATCTCTACATGCTTCCCAAGAAAAGAACCCTTTTTCTTGAATACAAACCCTTTACCGAATACCACGGTAAATGCACAAACTCTTTCACCAATACACAATGGTGAATCACTCTTGATGTTTAAACAAATGGAGAATCACAATATACAATGGTTGATTGCTAAGAGGTGGAATTTTCCTACTAGTAATGCTTCTTAGAGAAAGATAACAGTTTAAGGGCTCAAAAACCAATGTTTGAAAACTCTTAGCAAAATTGAGAGAGAACAACTTTATCTTAGAAAAATTTGATTTTGAATGAAAGTTTTGTGTCTAAAACAACAAGGGCTTCTTGTATTTATAGAAGAATAATTTTGCATTTCAAAAGATATAGCTGTTGGCATTTTGAATATTGTAACCGATTACAAGAAAATGCTAACCAGTTACAAGGCCAAAGTAACGTTAAAATAATTTGAATTTTGAAACTTGTTAACCGATTACAAAAAAGAGTCAACGGTTACAAGCTAAAATAATGTTACAAAAACATTTGAAATTTGAAAGTTGTTAACCGGTTACAAAATTCCTGTAACCGATTACAGAACACAGTTGTAACGTTAAAAAAAAGTATTTTGAAAATCATTGTAACCGGTTACAAGAAATTGCTAATCGGTTACAATGTTTTGATTTAAAAAATTTAGAAACACTAGATTATCTTGTAATCGGTTACAGGAACGCTCTAACCGATTACAACATATGCCAGTTTCAATATCTTGAAAAATTTTGAAACTTTGATCAAATTTGTTTCTAAAAAAAATTCTTTTTAGTTTTCCTTTTGATGAATTACTTCTTTGAGAGCCTTTTAAAATGTTATATTATGAGAAACATTACTTATCTAGGTGAAGATCTTGATCCTAGACTTTTGATTCGTTGTGAGAATAATCTTCAAGAACCTTCTTTCACTTTGCTTCGCTTTTGTTGATGTTTGTTTGTCTTCATCAAAACCCAACCATGAGGTCAGAGAGATCTTCTCCACACCATCCTGATGTAGGAACATCTCAAAGGCCCAACAAACTCTCCAAGTCAAAGCTAGAGGAGGAGGTTCAGTATTTCTAGCATAACTTCGACTACACAGCTTCAATTATGTTCATCTTGTTGGCATTTTAAAGCTGACTTAAAGGGCTACAAAAGCTATGAAGACATCAAAGCACAGTTCAGAATGAATCTTGAAGAAAATTGGGCTTGAATAAACGTTTGGATACTGCCAGGATTTTCTAGCTAATTGTTTAAACTGTAAGGCCCTGTAAGTGAGCTCAAAGCTCATAGCCTAAAATCTTTTATTACTTTTGAATATTTTTTTAAGTGTTTTAGAATAATTTGGCCAAGATTAGATTAGATTTCATTTGGATTTAGATTAAACTTGGCGTCCAAGATTAGATTATATTTCATTTGGATTTAGATTAAACTTGGCACCCAAAATTAGATTCGATTTTGTTTGGATTTATGATAAATTTGGTGCCCAAGTTAGGTTAACTTGCATCCCAAGTAGTTTAGTCCTATAAGTACATGCCAAAATGAAATTGTAAGGACCTTTTGACAAAATTGAATGAAATAAGCTTTGAGCTTTTGAGAGAGGATTCTCTTGTCTTCCTTAGGAAGGTTTCTTGGATCTTATCAATGGACTCTTGTCTCCATTGTGGCGGTTCCTCCTAGGCTTATTGGATCTTCCATGTCATCATTCTTTTCATCTTCTTCCTCCCTGCACCTTTTCCTTTTTCGTTTTGTTTGAGTTCTTTTTATTAGGTCTTGACCGAAACCCCCCTAGGGTTTCCATTGAATGATCATTGAAGAAGCTAGATCGGGAACTTCAAGGCTTTGTTAGAAAATTCTCTAAGGAGGCCTCTATCACATCCCTTCTTTAAGAGATCTTGTAGTTGCCTTTCAATTTCGTGTACTTCTTGTGGTGAGTGCCTATAGGACGGCTTGTTGGGCAATTGTGCACCCGGAATGAAATCGATTTGATGTTATATCCCTCTTATAGGAGGCAACCCGTGTGGTAACTCCAAAGGGAAGACATCTTTGTACTCTTCTAGTACTTCCTCTATATCCTTAGATTCACCTACACATGCATTACTTAAAATCATGGGATTTGGAAAACGTAAAAACATAGACTTCCTCCCTTTTAATGTTCTTGTAAGTAATAAGCAAAGTCCTTTTACAATTGTTTTTTCTATCTACTTTACACTTAGATTTATTTACACTACTCTTTACATTTTTCTTCTTTGCATGGCTTTTGGCCAAAGCCTTGGAATGCTTGGAACTCTCGGCCATGTCTAGCTTTTCCTCTTAGGACCTCTTGATCTTCATCTTGACTTGGTCCTCACATACATCTTTTGGGGCTAAAGGCTTTAAAAGCACTTTTCTACCTTCAAATGAAAACAAGTAGGTGTTAGCAAGTCCATCATGTATAACATTCCTATCATATTGCCATGGCCTACCTAAACGCATATGTGTAGCTTCCATGGGAACCACATCACCATTGCTTTCTTGTTTGGTCATTGTGATGCAATATGGCCCTTACCTAAACACTTAAAGCATTTGATGTTACTTGATTTAAAGGATTGAGATGAAGGAACTACCTCTTTACCTTTGGTGAGCTCTCGGTCATGCCTAGTTGGAGGCTTAGGTGAGTGATCTCTTTTGCTCTTGCCTTTCCAAGTTGAAATGTTGGTAGTGGAGACCCTTTTGAAACTATTTCTCCTTCTCATTTTGGAGTACCTTTGCAATTCAAGGACATCTTGGATCTCCCTATTGAGTCCATGTACAAACCTTGTCATTGTAGCTTCTAGGCTCTCTTCAACTTGGGCTCTAAGCATGGTAACTTCTAAATCCTTGTAGTAGTCTTGCACACTTCTACTACCTTGCACAAGTCTTTGTAGTTTATGATGCAAATCTCTCATGTATGTTGGCAGCACAAACCTCTCCTTGAGGGCTTGTTTCAATTCTTCCCATGTAGTGATTTGTGGCCTTAGGTACCCATTTCCCCTTTCTTATTGATGCCACTACACAAGTGCATACTCTTCAAATTCTAAGGTGACCAAGTGCAGTTTCCTCTCCTCACCTAGCATAGGGTAACTCCCAAGGATTTTGTCCACTTTCATAGCCCATTCCAAGTACACATCTGCACCACCACTTCCATTAAACTTGGGAATGAAAAACTTAAAATTCCTCTCATCAAACCAGTCATCGTCTTCCCAATTTGTTCTACCATAGCCTCGGGTCCCTCTTCCTCCTACATGTCCAGCACCTCTTCTACCCCTCCTATCATTCACAAAAGGGTTTCCCCCATGTGCTCCATGTCCAAAGAAGTTCCCACCATCACTACCAATAGAACTCATGTGTTCTCCTTTTCTACTACCTCTTCTCTCACTTTCTCTCCCACTACCTTCCTCATTTCCTCTTCTACCTCTCCTTCCTCCCTTTCCATCATTTTGTCTCTCCCTCTCATGTGTCTCTTTTATATCCCTCACACCCTCCTTAATGCTCTGATGCAATCCTTAAGGAGAATAGCATAGAAGTCACGGATCTTAATGCTTCAATGGAGACTTAGGTGTTTAAGAAGAAGAAGCTTGTGCCTCAAGAAGAAAAAAAAATGGAGAAAACATATTAGAAGAGGAATGGAAGCGCCATGGCAAGTGCCAATAAGCTTGAGGTGGAATTGGCACAATGGAGCAATGAAGCCATTGATGAGATTCAAGGTTCTTCACAAGAACACAAGAGAGAAGACACTCTCAAATTTCTAAATTCAATTCTCAATTAATCAAAAGTGTTTATAATTCAAAATTCCTACTATTTATATGGCTAGCATTTGGCGCCACCTTGGAGAGCAAGCTTCAATTCGTAACCATTGGATGAGACTTGGGATCAACGTGTGGGAAGCTCTCTCAAGCATATCACACGGATCACCAAGCTCCATCCTTGGATCATGCAAGGATCCTATGGCAACGGATTGAAGTGGAAGTGGTGGAAGAAGCATGTCTTAAGTTTGAATGCTAGCCTCTTGATTTGATCTTAATCAAGTGGCTAGAGTTCACTTAAAACTTGGTGCCAAAAGCATGTTCTAGCTGAATTTGAACTCAACCATTGGATTAGAGACTCTAGACATCATCTAATGGTTCGAATTCAAATTGAGTTAGTGTTTTTCCCACTACTTTTCCCTCCAATTCTCTCCCACTCTCCCTAGAGAGAGTGGTGCTCACTCTCCCTATTTTAAGAGGTGAATTTCGGTTCTTGTTAGCATGACTAGAACTGTGAGCTACACTTGCTCAAATGTGCCTAATTATTCAAAGTTTAATTTCCTAATTACAAATTACAAATACTAGAAAAATTACAAGTCCTATTACAAGTTAAGAAGAAGTCTTGAGTTGACTCTTGACTTGAGAGTTGACTTTGACTTTGAAGTTGACTCTCCACTTCTTCTTGTATTTTCTTTGTCATGGACCTTGTGATTCTTCTAGATAAGGATGGTCCTCCATCAAACTCTCCCTCAAACTTATTTGGATCTCACTCATTCACTCCATCATTTTATCCATCAAAGCTTGGGTTCTAGGTGAAGGCTCATTACCCACACTTGGGGAACTTGCCATAGCTGCAAAGAAAGGTTAGTATACAGAAAATATAAAGGGAAATAAAACCTCACAAGCTCACTAAGTGTATCACTGAATCAACTCGTGTATCACACAAAAATCGGGTTTTTTTTCTATAATGTTCTCTCTTACCTTTTACCACTCTTTTCTCTAAAGCTCTCTTAGGAATAATTCTTCTAATAAATTATCAAGATCTTAACAACCCATTATGAAAGAAGAACATTACCAAAGCTAGGCTTAAGAGGCCAAGAAAGACAAATACTCTATGACAAAACCAAGGAATCCAAGGAGACAAGCAATAAAAAGCTCAAAATGAAATGATAGGTAACTCAAATTGTATAGAAACTTTTATGAGACAAAGGCATATACTAGGGCAGAAAGATAGCATAAAATTGCCCAAGAAAACACATCAAACAGAGTCATAAGCATGGCATACAATACTGGACAGCAAGCTCAAAAAGCAATTAGCCACCGAAAATTTAGAAACTGAAACAAAATTCAGCAATTTTAGAAACAAATTTTTCCTAGGTTACAAGAATGGTAACTATCATATGATCCAATGCAAATCCAATAAAAATCTAATAAGTGAAGTACTAATTCAGTTCCAGCAAAGTGCAGTAGATGATAGAAAAAGAAAATTACATGTAAATCATCAAAAGATACACAAATCACTAGGAAGCTCAAAACTAGAAATTTAACTAGAAGGTGTAGGCTCTCTCCTAGGTCCAATGAGTGTTTCTTTTGTGTAACCCTTTTCTTTTTCACTTCTTTTTGTTCTTATGTTGTAGTACCTTTCTTTTCTTTTCACCTTTTATGGTTCTTTAATTTTCCACTATGTTTTAGAACCACTACTATTCACTACTTGTTTTACTTTTTCACTTGTTTTCCTTTCTCTTCTCTTTTCTTTTGATTTTGATTCTTTTCTTTTGATTCACTATGGTTGGACCGAAACCTTAAAGGGGAACTAAGAGCCACTTCTAAGCTCAAATCCTAGCATATCATAGCATTTACAAGAACTACTCAAAATTACAAAGAAAATGTTAATCTAAAAATTACTAAAAATCATGTAACATGTAAGCATACACTAGAATTGCTCCTAACACTTATAATTCATGTGATACATGTAACTAAAGCTCAAGTGCAGTACAATCTAGCAAGCATTCCATAAAGTGCAGTAAAGACACACGATGATGAAGGCCTCCTTGGGGGTGATCCAAAGAAGCTTCAATGTTACCCAAAATCTAGTCTTCAAACCAAAGCTCATCAAGGAAAACCAAGACAAGTGCCTCGGTCATGAAGCTTTTTAGGGGTTTAGTGTTTAAGAAATCAAAGCAAAGCCGAATAGGTAAGTGATGGAAGGGTGGCGCCATAGAGAAGCTCCAATAAGCCTAGGAGGAACCGCCACAATGGAAGCAAGATGCCATTGATAAGATTCAAGGATTTTCCCTAAGGGAATAACAGACTATTCTCTCAAAAGCTATAAAGCTCATTCATTCAAAATTTCATCAAAGGTTCTTACATGTATTTCGGCCAAGGTTTATATAGGCTAACCTTGCTTGGCATCCAAGCTATCATAAACCATGATTAAGCTAATTTAAGCCTAGTTAAAAGCCTAAGAAAAATGAAACCCATCTTGCCCACCAAGTAACCAAGGTAGTTAGGCTAGCACATGTCACGACATGGTCTTCACATGACCTTCACTTGGGTGCACATGGGTTTGTCTCCTCTTGGTACCCATGTGATTAGTCAAGTCATCAATCCTGAACACTTGCTAATTAAGGGTGGAGATCCTTGATTAAGTGTTGGCATGGATCAAAGCTTAATCAAGGCCTTCTTCCTAATTTTCAAGTGTTTCAAGGTTTACACTAGTTTTGGCCGAAAAAGTACTTAGCCGATTTTGAAAGCTTTGTGTGATCCTTGACCTTAGGAATTTATGGCTTGTCTAATAGCTATAGAAAACCGTGTGCTTTGGGCTTTGGACCCTTAAGTCATACCCTAGAGCTATTACAATTGGACCTAATCTTGTCTCATACAAGTTTACATAGATTTTACAAGATTGAGTCCTTATGCTAGGGTGCTTGTCTTGTAGCTTTTCCATTTCCTCTTCAAGCTTCTTTCTCTTGCTTCTAGTACTTTTTCTTGTCCTAAATGTGCCTACATCAAACCCTCCTTCTTTGCTTGAACTTGTCCTCAAGTTAATATCTTCATTTGAACCTACATAAAACAAGGAAAGATCAGTTATATTCAAGTAGTCACTACCCCATACTTCCTTGGAAGTTTTAGCAAGTAGGCGTTTGGACCACACTTCTCTACGGTGTACCTATATCATATCTCCTATTTGAATTTCAAATAGCTAAAGATAAGAACTAGAATGGATAAAGATACAGGCACTAAATAGGCTAAAGAATCAAGATAAATCCAATGCAAGATAGCAAGAGATAATAGAAAGCGAACTTTTAGAAACCCGATTTTTGAAATCGAAACTATGATCAAGATATAAGGTCCGATTTTACGTGAGGAAAAATCTACACTAGAGGCATTTAAAATGCACTTTGGTGCAGCAAGAAAACCGGATATTAAAGTCCAAAGTCCAATCAAAAACAAAATAAAAAAATTACAAGTTTTATTTCCTAACAAGTGGGAATTTTCAAAGACAAGGCATGTGTCAACAAAGGGGTGATGTAGCCTCCCTTGTTCCTCTTTTTCCCACACTTGAATCTCCTTCTTTTCCTTATTAACCTCAAGGTCCAGATCTGCAAACATTCTGAGAATTTAGATAAGAGCCAATTGACATACAAAATGATACAAAAGTAGAAGAAAACAAGTTAGAAACTCCTATAGTCTCTTCTCTTGATCCCCCTTCTTCATGTTTCTTTTCTTCTCTTCACTTAGTCCACTTAGACATGACATTCTGCACTTGAAAATATGTGAATACAGAGGTATAGTGCAGCAAGGAAATCAAGCAAACACCGAATCACTAAGACACCCCAATTCGCACTAACGGTTAAGGCAAATCCTAAACGATTACTAGCATGAATTCAATGTATATAACCATGCGTTTGTGCACTCAAACAATAATCAAACCCTTAATAGATGTGTAGAAACATGCAGCAAAGGATCCCATATGGTCAAGATCATACAATGTTTAAACAACTCACCCAAATCATCAAAGAGCTAGCATACAAGTCATATAATGCACTAGTAGGTTAGATGAGAGGCTAGCATGCAAGATACACTTATTATATTATCTAATCTTCATATGAACTTCTCTCAAGAAAAATATATGGCAGCAACATATACTCCTATAAAATGCAACAGTGAAATCTAAAATGGCATGCAAGGAAAGTATTGTAATGAAATCAAACAAGGCACTGACGGCATGAAAAATCAAACAAAAACTATGAACTAAGATGATCCTAATCTAAGAAAAGTAAAAGATAGAATGTAAGCTTCAAAAGGTAAGGATGCATCAACAAACACATTCCACCCGGATCAAATACTAAACAAGGTTCATTAAATTGGTTAATATATGATGCAACATATAGGTAAACTTTATAGTGATTGCATAGGTGTAAAAGTAATTGAAACTTCCTATTCAAACACCTTTTAAATTTGTTAGTTTTACCTAAGTTATTTATATGCCAATCATATAACAACAAGATAATTTGTTTTCTAATATCATTAACACAATCTAAGGAAGTAAAAGAAAGAATAAGTCCATTTTTCAAAGCATAACCAAAGCACTTTGGAGCTTGTACTTCAAGTTGTGTTGATAGTATCATTTTCTCATGTTTGGACATCTTTTTGTTGGAACTCTCCATCAAGATTCTTCCTCTAGGTGTAGAAGTTTCCAAAGTACCCTCCTTCTTAAAATATTCCATCAACCTAAAAGGAAATTCAATATTATGAAGATAAAGATCATTAGGTTCAATTTAGAATTCCAAACTACCAAATTCTAGAATTATCCAAGGTCTAATACCATAATATTCAAATATATAACATGAAAAATCATATTTATTTGAAGTAAAAGGAATACTAAGTGGTAAAGAAACTCTTTCAAAGGGAAGTTCAAACTCTATGGGTATTTCCTTTTCTTCACAAGGTTTATTCCAAGACTCCATTAGGAACAACTCTTCATTAGGCACCAAAATAAAAGGTGGTTTGTAAAGTTGGGCACAAGAAACTTCACAAAGGTCTTCAAGTGCCTCTTTTTCTATATTGTCAATTTCCTTTTGATAATCATATTTTGGAACCATACCTAATATATTTTCCAAATAAGAATCAAAACAATAAAATGAACGGTTAGTATAAGAAATTAAAGAATCACATTTATCCTTTATTTGTTTTTCCATCAACTTTATTTCCTTAACTTCCTTTTTTCTGAATTCTTTTTCTCTCAATTCCTTTATCATTCTCTCTTTTTCCCTTCTCCAATACTCATCATAATTCCTTTCATTTTCTTCTAACAACATTTTTTGTTTTCTTTCTTTCATTTCCCTCTTATAGTCATAATAATCTCTATCACTTCTTTCATGTGAGGGATGGTACCTCTCTTGTTCTTCCCAATGGTGTCTTCTGTACTCATGGTTCCCCCTCACTCCCTCACGGCCAACCCCTCTAAAATCTCTTCTCTCATAGTTAAAAGAGTCATGTCCATGGAAATTATCTCTATAGAGATTCCGAATATCATTACTAATGGAAGTCCTATGTTCCCTTCTCCTACCACTTCTCCTTTCTCCCTCTTCCCCATTTCTCTTCTCATCTTCACTCCTCCTTTCTCTCCTATCTCCCTCATGGTTATTTTTCTCTTCCCTCCCTTATGTTTCTCTTCTTAATTGGTTAAATTTAGCTTGCCAACTCTCCCTCATTTCCCTATTCATGTCACCCACCCTATCCATTACCAAATTTAATATTCTTTGGGTCTTTGGTGACAAATATTGTCCAACATTTGGTGGACTAGTCATGGCTGCAAGGAAAAGTTAGTATAAAAGAAAACAAGGAATGCAATAAACCTCACAAGCCCTCTCTAATTGTTTACACTCACAACTCGTGTATCACACCAAAAATTGACTTTTTCTCTAATGAGTCTCTCTTGCCTTTTACCCCTCTTTTCTCTTATGCTCACCTAGAAATACTCCTCTAATCAATTATCAAGGTTCTTATCAATCTACTATGAAAAAGAAACAGTAACCAAGCTAGGCTTAAGAGGCCAAAGAGAGACAAAACTCTAGGACAAAACTAAGGAGTCCAAAGGAGACAATCAACAAAAGCTTAAAATGAAATGAAATGGCAACTCAAAGTGTGGAGAAAATTTAATGAGAAAATGGCATATACTAGGGCAGCAATTATCACAAAATAGCCCAAGGAAACAAGTCAAAATAGAGGAATATCATGAGGCAATCAAAATTGGACAACAAGCACACAAACCAAGTAGAAACCGAATTTAGAGACCGATTTCAGCAAAAATCATCAAAAAAAAGTTTAGCGACCGATTTTACCTAGTTTTTATATGTTGCTACCTATCATGCTTTTCATGCAAAATTCAATCAAATGCCTATATTTGCAGTACAATAACATGTCCAGCAAGGTGCAGTACAGTGGAGAAAAAGAAAATTACATGTAAAGCATTAAAAGATACACAATTCACTAGGAAGCTCAAAACTAGAAATTTAACTAGAATGGTGTAGGCCTTCTCCTAGGTGCAAGGTGTTTCCTTTGTGTAACTCTTTTCTTTTTCACTTTCTTTTACTTTGGATCATTCTTTACACTTCTTTTCTTTTCACTTTTCTATGGTTCAATAAGTGTCACTTTGTTTTAAGAACCACTATTCTTTCTACTACTAGTTTTTCTTTTCAATTATTTTTCTTTCTTTTCTCTTTTCTTTCTATTGATTTTGTTTCTTTTCTTTTGCAATTTAAGTGGTTGGACCAAAACCTTTAGGGGATCTAAAAGCTAATTCTAGGTTCAATCCTAGTTTATCATAGCAATTACAAAGTCTACTCAACATTACAAAGCATATGGTATTAAAAAAAAAATTATAAAAATTGAAAATCATGTAAGAATACTCTAATAGATGTTCCCAGCACTTAGAAATCATGTTATACATGTATAGAAGATTAAAGTGCAGTACCAAACCAGTAAGCATGCCTCACGGTACAGGGGAAAACAATGCTAAACATAATCCTAATGGCATACATGAATCATAACTTGCAAGAAGAGAAACTAGAAAATCATGGAATCAAATTGCAAGCTAGTAAATCATGCATTCAAAAGAAGTGGTAGAACATGCCAAGGATGAATCACGGCCTAATGCAGTAACCAAAAGAAGAAAAGCATGTTGTGATGCAAACCCATGAGGAACTTGTAAGGGATCTTCATGAATAAGCAAAGGGGTGCCCCAATCTTCATTCACCAATGTTCAATCACTCTTAAACAGCGGAATAACTCAATATATAGCAATGATAGCTCATGGTCAACACAAAAGGGGGAAGAAAGAAATAAAAAATGGAAGAAGGAAGAAGTGTGGTAAGCGCCATGGATGAAGCACCCAATAAGCTTGGTTGGAGAATCGCCACTTAGATCATGGATCCATGATAAGATTCAAGGTTCTTGGAAGAAACCCTAGGAGAGCTCTCTCCTTTTCTCAAGACTTTAGTCTTAGAAATTCTCTTTTCATAAATGACCAAAGTGAGTACAATAGAAATGTTAACCAACTTAAATGAAAGTGCAACGGGCCTAAGGTTAGAAATCTGAAATGTTCTCCACCCTAGGATGAAATGAGTGATCAATGGTGAGATGAGAGACACCCTAGGCTGAGCACACTTCATAATTACAAGGCCCAAATCCAAGTCTTAAAATAAATACATAATTGAAAGAAACTAATAGGCCTAAACAATTAAACAACTCGCTAAAAAATCCTGGTAGCATTCCAACGTTAACTTCAAGCTCCATTTCCTCCTATATTTAATCCGAACTAGACTTTGGTGTCTTCATAGATTTTGTAGCCCTTTAACTCAGCTTTCAAATGCCACCAAGAAGAAATTTATTGGAGTTTTGTAGCCCACATTATGCTCAAAATACTGAACCTGGTCAGCAGCCCGCTGGAACATCCTGACAGTATCCAAATGTTACTTGCAAGCCCAATTTCCTCCTAGATGCAGCTAGAACTGGGCTTTTGTGTCTTCATAGATTTTGTAACCCTGTAAGTTAGATTTACAAAGACATCAAGAACAGCTAAATTGGAGTTGTGTATCCCAAGTTATGATCCGAATACTAAACCTGGTTAGACAGTCAAAAACATAGCGAATTTTATTAGAAGCTCAATTTATTAAAAAGTAAGGTTGAAGAGTTTGTTGAGCTTTTGGAGATGGTCCTCCATCATGTTGTAACTCTAAGCCAATTAACAAGACAACTCAAGAAATGATGCAATCCTCAAGGAGAATAGCATATAAGTTGCGGATCTTCATGCTTCAATGGAGGCTTGGACAAATGAAGAAGAAGCTCAAGGCCTCAAAGAGAAAAAGAAATAGAAAACGGAAGGAGTTTAGAGATGGAAGCGCCATGACAAGTGCCAATAAGCTAGAGGTGGAACCGCCACAATGGACAAGGAAGCCATTGATGAGATTCAAGGTTCTTCACAAGAACACAAGAGAGAATACTCTCAAAGAATAAGCACTTAGCTTAATTCAATATTCAGAAATTTTATCAAAAGTGTTTGAATTACAAAAGAAATCCTATTTATACTACTAAGGTGTGGTGCTTAGCTTGCTAAGGAAGGAACTAATGTCCACCCTTGGATTAGATTCTAATCTAATGGCTATGAAGGGAAGCTTGTGGTGGAAGCTTGATTAGCTTGGAGGACAAGGATCAATCCTCCACCCTTGGATGTAGATCCTCATCCAACGGTTATGACATCAAGCTTGCACTCCAAGCTTCTAAGCTTAGCCCTTGGATTAGTATCCTCATCTAATGGTCATGGTACCAAGCTTGCACTCCAAGCTTCTAAGCTTAACCCTTGGATTAGAATCCTATCTAAGGGTCACTAATTATTTGTTTGTTACAAGTTTAGGCTCAAATTAAATCCTTAAAACAATTACATAATTGAAAGAAAACTACTTATAAGCCTAAACATTAAAACATTTCGCTGAAAATTCCTGGAAGCATTCCAACGCTAACTTCAAGCTCATTTTTCAACTAGTTGCAGTTCGAACTGGGTTTTGGTGTCTTCATAGCTTTTATAGACCTTGAAGTCTTCTTTAATTTGACACCAAGAACGCCTCCATTGGACTTGTGTAGCTCGAGTTATGATCGAAATACTGAAACAGGTCAGATGCAAAAATCAACAGCGAATTTTATTAGAAGCCCAAAATTGAAAAGTAAGATTGGAGAGTTTGGTTGGGCTTTTGGAGATGGTCCTCCATCAAGAAATCAAAACTAGTTACTCAAAGAAAGAAGACTCTAAAGATGGAAGAACAACAAGAAAAACTAAACACTCATGGAGACACAATTACTAACCGGTGGTGATGACTCAAGGTTGAAGACAACATACTCTAGATACTACTTGATGATGGCCTCTTTGGGGGTGATCCAAAGAAGCTTCAATATTGCCCAAAATTTTGTCTTCAAACCAAAGCTCATCAAGGAGAACCAAGACAAGTGCCTCGGTCATGAAGCTTTTTAGGGGTTTAGTATTTAAGAAATCAAAGCAAAGCGGAATAGGTAAGAGATGGAAGGGTGGCGCCATGGAGAAGCTCTAATAAGCCTAGGAGGAACTGCCACAATGGAAGCAAGGTGTGTTTGGTGTTTTCAGAATGGAGAAATGAAAAGAAAAAAAGTGGAGAAAGAAGGAATGGTTGTGGCGCCAAGGTTTAGAACCTATAAGCCTAGGAGGAACCGCCACAATGGGTGTAGAGAACCATTGATAAGATTCAAAGAAAATTCCCTAAGGGAACTAGAGAAGAATTCTCTCTCAAAGCCAAAGCTTCATTAAATCATCAAAATGTCAAAAGTGTTGTACATGGTTCGGGCAAGGGTTTATACAATGCACACTTGATTGGCCTCCAAACTAAGCTAACTAGAGTTAAGCCTAAACCTTACCTTAATCACTAATTAACTAAGGCTAACCGAAACTCTTAGGTTGTTAGCCATGAGCCAATGGGAAGAGAGTGAGCACATGGGCTTCACATGGGTGGCACATGGGCGAACATGGCCTTTCCCCCTTCATCTGTGCCATGTGATGCTCCAAGTCACTAATCCGTGACTAATTAGGATTAAGGGAGGAGATCTTCTGATCAAGTGAAGGCATGGATCCTAAGCTTGATTAGAATTGAAAAGGAAAAATGTGGAGAAGAAAGAGATGGTGGTGGCGCCAAGGTGGTGACACCTATAAGCCTAGGAGGAACCGCCACAATGGGTGTAGAGAACCATTGATAAGATTCAAAGAAAATTTCCTAAGGGAACAAGAGAAGAAAATCTCTCAAGAATGCACAAAGCTATTCATTCATCAAATTGCCAAAAGATCGTTACAAGGGTATTTATGAGCCAGCCTAGCTTAGCCTCCAAGGCACCTAAACTATGATTAAAACTAAGCTAATCCTAGTTAATATCTAAGCCAAACCGAAATCCTACTTAACTATCAAGTAACCAAGTGGGTTAGTTGGTAGTTAGCTTTCACATGGCTTTCACATGGGTGCACATGGGTTTGTCTCCCCTTGGTACCCATGTGATTAGCCATGTCATCAATCCTAATCACTTCCTAATCAAGGGTGGAGATCCTTGATTAAGTGTTGGCATGGATCCGATGCTTAATCAAGGTTTCCTCCCTAATTAGCAAGTGTTTCAAGGTTCACACATTTTTTTGTAGCCGAAAATGTTTTTAGCCGATTTTGAAAACTTGTGTGACCTTGACTTAGAATGCATGGCATGCTTTAGGCTTTATGAAACCCATGGGCTTTGGGCTTTGGACCCTTAAGCCATACCCTAGAGCTATTACAATAGGACCTAATCTTGTCCCATACAAGTTTACAAAGATTTTACAAGATTTTTGTCCTAAGCTAGAGTACAACATTTGGAGCTTTTCTATTTCCTCTTCAAGCCTCCTTTTCATGCTTTTAGTAAATCTTCTTAGGCTAGATGTTCCTACATCAGGAAAGATGATCACAGTTCTAGCATTACCCAAAAAGTCTTGGGTACCAAAACCAAAGTGATAACTTTTTCTGTGTAGGTATGCTTGAGAGCCAAGTACTCAACTTGGTATTTGGATAGTGGCTGCTCAAGACATATGACTGGTGACAAGAGCAATTTTATCTCCTACAAATCAAAGGAATACGGTTTGGTAGTTTATGGAGATAACAACAAAGGTAAAAATTTTTGGGTATAGGTGTTGTTGAAGACAAATCCAACACTGTTATTGAGGATGTTCTACTTGTGGAAGGTTTGAGATTCATTAATAAGTAAGGTCGAAGAGTTTGTTGAGATTTTGGAGATGGTCCTCCATCAAACCCTCCTTCTTGTGGTCAATTTGTCCTCAAGTGGCCTTAGGTTCTTACCTACAATAAAAGACCACCCGGACCAAAGAGATCCATGTGCAGTAGCTCAAGTGGTCTAGAAGTTGAAACAACATTTTTGGTTTTAAAGGAGCTTCTAGACTGCTTGCCCTTCTGGCATGCATCACATAGGCCTTCTCTTTTGAACCTCAAGTCAGGTAACCCTTGTACTAGGTTCTTAGATAAAAGCTTATTCAGTTGATGAACATCAATATGAGCTATACGTCTATGCCAAAGCCATGATAAATCATCGTTTGACATAAGACATGCATGATATGATGATGAATGATCAAGTTCAAGGATGTAGATGTTACCATGTCTCTTACCGACCATTAATACCTCACTCGAATCATTGCTACTGATCTTGCAGCAACCATTAACAAATGATACTTGATAGCCTTTGTCGCATAGTTGGCTAATACTCAGAAGATTGAATTTCAAACCTTCCACAAGCAGTACATCTTCAATCACAGTGTTGGATTTGTCTCCAACTGCACCTATACCCAGTATTTTTCCTTTGTTGTTATCTCCATACACTACTGAACCGGATTCTTTTGATTTGAAGGAGATAAAATTGCTCTTATCGCCTGTCATATGTCTTGAGCAGCCGCTATCCAAATACCAAGTTGAGTGTTTGGCTCTCAAGCATACCTACATAGAAAAAGATATCACTTTGTTTTTGGTACCCAAGTCTTGTTGGGTCCATTAGTGTTAGAGCTGTGACTATCTTTCCTAATCCATTTAAACAATCCACTAGTTATTCCTTCCTTTCTAATCATGCAATTATAAGAGTTATGTCCAGGTTTCATACAATAACTACATGAGAAAGTTCTGTTTTTGCTGGTTTGTCTAAATGCAAAGAACTTCATGTTATTCTTTTTCAAGGAGACATCAAAAGACTTACACTTTGAACAGGGTAGTTTCAAGATATCATTTTCCTTTTTCAAACTTTAAACATCAGTTTTCAAAATAGAAATATCATTTTCCCAATCAGTAATTTTGTTTTTCAAAACCTTGTTCAACTTGCCTAGTTTTTTGGCTTCCTTGTAAAGTTCACAAAAAGCAGTTTGCAGCTCATCATAGTCAAAAGTAGATGAATCGGAATCACTTACCTCATCATCGGATGTTGGATTGGCCATGAGACACAAATTTTCTTCTTCATTATCACTTCCACTAGAGGTTGAGGAATCATTCTCTTCCCAAGCTATGTATGCCTTTTTCTTGCGAAATCTGTCCTTCTTGGGTCTTTCTTCATGTTCTACTCTTCTAGGCTCACTGCTGTTACTTTTCTTCATGTTGGGGCACTCCGATTTGTAGTGACCCATTTTTCCACACTCATAACAAGTGACCTTTGAAGATGAACTCTCATACCTCTTGAAGCCTTTTTTGATATTGTTGAATCTTCTTTTGTCGTTGTTCTTCTTCATGAACTTTTTGAATTTCCTTACCATGAGATTCATATTTTCCTGTTCAGATTCACTACCACAGCTTGACGCATCGCTCTCACTAGCTGTGTCTTCCATCTTGAGTGCTAGACCTTTGGCTTTCTTATCTTTTTGTTCCTCATCAGCAATACGGGACATATCCATTTCATATTCCCTCAACTTACCAAATAACTCTGCACTTGTCATCAAGGCTAGGTTCTTTGATTCAGTGATTGCTGTGACAGTTGGTTGCCATTTTCTGCTCAATGATTTCAGCACCTTCACATTGACTTCTTCCTCAACGAAGATCTTACCAAGTCCTTTGAGATGATTCACAATGTGTGTGAAACGTTTCTACATATCCATCACGGACTCACCTTGTGCCATTCTAAAGGTTTCGTATTCTTGGATCAAGGTATTCTTCCTTGCCCTTCGTACTTCAGCGGTTCCTTCGTGTGTGACCCTTATTAGATCCCAAGCTTCTTTAGGTGTGTTCTGCAGCTGAAATTCTGAAAAATTCATCTGAATTCAAAGCGAGAATGTATAATATTTAAAGCTTTTGCATCATTTTCAAATCTCCTAATTTCTTCTTGTTCCCATCTCTCAAAATGGTTTTTCAATCTCATTCCCATTTTCTAAGTATGTGGGGACCTTGAAATCAGTCACAACCGCTTGCCAAATGCTTCTATGTACAGACTCCATAAAGATTTTCATCCTCACTTTCCAAAAAGGATAGTTAGAGGTCTGTTAATAGAGGCACCTTCAGCGAATGGTAATTGATTACCGGCCATTCTAAGGAACTATGGATCAAAATCTAGAGCAACCTACTAAATAAGCTCTAGTACCAATTGTTGGTCCCTATGTGTGAATCTAGAGGGGGGGTGAATAGATTCTCGTTCCACTATAGCCCAATTTTCGCGAGTTTCTAATTCCTTTTAATTCAAACAAAACTATTCTTGATTACCTATCAATAGTTGAGACAGATAAGCGAGAAATATCAAAGATACACAGCGGAAATACCAAAAGGAAAAATCAGAAACATGTCAGCAATCAATATACAACGTAATCAATATCAGTATCTAACTGTTCCAGTTTTAGTTGATTACCGAGTCAATTACCGAGTTAATTACCTAACAAATTGCAGAAGATAAACCATGCTAACAGCAATGTAAGGTAAACGGTAAAGAGATAAGAGAGAAGAAGAGTGCACAGTAATTTATACTAGTTCGGCCCACTCCCTACATCCAGTCCAAACCCAACAACTGTTGCGATCGGTTTTCCACTATCAAATGATCCCTTTTGTGTTCTTTTACATTCACTCTGCAACAAGCAACACAAAAACGAAATCAAAACACCCAAAAGCCTGTCCTTTAACCCAAAGAACAGTTCTTCCCTGACCTTGGAACACCCAAGATCAAACCTTTGAGAACACACTTCTCAAAGTCCTTTACTCTATCCAGAGAGACCTCTCTCCTAGAGTAATAACCCAGAAACCAAAAGGTAAACAAAATATCAGTTTAGAAAACACCTGGAGTGTAGATCTGATCACAAAAGAAAACACTATGAATGCCACCCAGTCAGAGAAAAGATCAAGATTTTCCCTTTCTTTATGAAAACTTGATGAACTCTTGAAGTTCTTTATGGGTTTCTTGGAAAAGATGATGAACTCAGTTTAGAGAGAATTTGAAAGTGTATGAACTTTTCTAAAACTTATGTTCCAAGATCTTATGTTAATTTTTGAGAAAAGAGTATTTATATGTTCAATTAAAAACTCAAATTGGGCAACTTAATGATTTTCTGATAGGGGTAATCCCGTCAAGCGGAAAATTTGTAATCGATTAAACCAGATGAGCAATGGTTTCGGGGTGATTTTTAGCCATGGTAATCGATTAACCCGAGGGGGTAATCGATTACTCCAGTGACAAATGAGTTCCCACACTCTGTTACCTACTGTTGGTAGTTGATTACCTGCTGTTGGTAGTTAACTACCTACTATTGGTAATCTATTACCTCAGTTGGTTACCAAAGACATTTTCAAAACAATTTAGAGAGGGAAATCAAACATTTGACACATGAGAAATCACACTAGATTGCCAAGCTCTCCAGCGCATTCAAACAAAGAACAACCACATACATGCCTAAACTCAACAAACAATACATAGGAAACTCCTAATTACATTTCATCTAAGAAAACCAAAATTACATAATCATCAAAAGCAAAACACCAAGAGAGACTCCAAAGCATCTTCAAGCTTTAAGTCCAACAAATTGAGGTGCTTGAATAGGATTGAGCTGAACCACTTGAAGTTGCTTTATAATTTGGTCCATCTTTTGAGTCATCAGCTTGTTTTGAGCTAATAGAGCATCATTAGTCCCAAGCTCAATTACTCCTGTTCTCTCACCATAAAAGTCACTAGGTGCATCATAGCGGTTTGAAGCCATAGTCTCAATGATCATCCTTGCTTCATTCGCATCCTTCTTTCTTAGTGAACCTCCTACAGAGGCATCCACTAACAATCTGGTATGCGACCTAAGTCCATTGTAAAAAATATGGACTTGTTGAAGATCAGAAAATCCATGGTGAGGGCACCTTCTCAATAGGGACTTGAATCTCCTCCATGCCTCACTAATAGATTCTCCATCCTTCTGTTTGAAGCAAGAAATTTCTGCTCTAAAGTAATTATACTTCTCTGGTGGAAAGTACTGAGCAAGAAATGTGTTCACCAAGTCCTCCCATGCAGTAAAATATCCATGAGGAAAACTCTGGAGCCACATCTTAGCTTCACCTTTGAGAGAAAATTCAAACAGCCTCAACCGAATGGTATCATCCGGCACTCCGTTCATCTTGATTGTACCGCAAATCTGTAGAAAATTATGTACATGTTGATTTGGATCCTCCTCTTCCAGACCTCCAAATTGTTTCTGCCTTACTAGTTGAGTAAGAGCAGGTTTGATCTCAAAATTGTTCGCTGTGACACTAGGTGGTGCAATGCTTGATCTACAGCCCATGACATTCAGAGTATACAGCTCCTCTAGCGTCATGCGTCTTTGGTTATCCATAATTTCTGTAGAGTTTTCTGCTCTGTTTTCCTTGTTCTCTTTATTCTCTTTATTGGCCTTCAGATTCCTCCTACAAAGCCTTTCAATTTCTGGTTCAAACAAAAGGTTAATTTCCTTGGCTTTTCGCATTAACTAAAATATAGCGAAAGCAGGAAACGCCAAAAACAGAGTGAAAAATATACAAGTATTCCAAAAAGAAAAAACAAAACAAAACAAGTATGGCTATGAACAGATGAGTAAAGTAAAAAAAAATATAAAATAAAATGTCCTAAGTAGTGAGCATGTCAAGACTATCGATATTGACTCAATAGTCCCCGGCAACGGCGCCATAAACTTGTTGACTTTTATTTTAGTCACACTACGGTAAGTGCACCGGTCGTTTACAAGTTTAGAAAAGATGAGTAAAGGTTGTCGAACCACAGAGACTGAATGATGAATTACCGATTACTTAACATGCTTCTCTATTAGGACGAATCAATGAATCAATCATTTATGTGAAACTAAGTATCTATGTAAAAGTAATACAATGTAAACAATTAAAGAAAGCAGTAAATGTTTAGGTTTCTAAACAAGATAGTGAAGACAGTTAGGGAAACGGTTCATTTGATTCTTCCCTCAAGTAACCACATCCTATGTCAATTCAACAAAGATTCAATCAAGTGGAGATAGAATTCGTGATACCGAAGACTAATCCTATTCCTAGGTATTTAATCCCTTTGAATTGCTCCTATAATCTCTAATCCCTTAGATGAAGATGGAAAGTAATTCAAGAAGCGAAACAGATGAATTCCTAACATCTCATAACATACAAGTTCTATCCCTAGACTCATGCATGACTATAGTGATCTACTTCCTCTCCTAATTCAATTATCAATTTTCCAATCGTACAATTGAAATGAGATACAAATCCCTAAGGAACAGTTCAGTCCAATTCAAACATCAATATCCCTATCAACTATTTGAATTTTGTGAATATACCTCAAGAATTGGCAATAATTAAGAATAGATCAATCAATTGAATGAAATTACACTTGAATTAACATGAAGAAGTCTTTACAAGAGTTACAGAACCAAAATCCCCAATCCCTAACCTAGAGATCTAGCCTAGCATGGAAATGAGAGATGGAAGAAGAGAAAAGGAATTCAAACACAAGATTGACTCCATGAATGCTTGGATCTTGCTTCCACAAGCTCTAAAGCTTCCGAAATCTTCGAGGTTTGATGGAAGATGGGAGGAATGAGAGTGGAGAAGAGAGAATTGTGCAGAGGAAGCGTGCAGAGGAACATAGAATTCGATTCTTATTTTCGCGCCCAAAGATCCCTATTTATATTGCAGCATTTGCGCCTCACCCTTAATAGATTTGCGCCTGGGCGCACCTTGGCAGAGAAGAGACCATGATTTGCGCCCTGCATGAGCTTCATTTGCGCCCTGGCGCACCTTGTTAGCAAGAGTGAGTGAGTTTTACGCCCTGGCCTGGCTTCATTTGCGCCCTGGCGCACCTTAACAGCAAGGGGAGGGAGATTTGCGCCTCAGTACAACATGGTTTGTGCCCTGGCGCAATTCTCCAGCAAGGGCTCATGATTTGCGCCCCTGGTTTGTCCTGTGTTGCGCCCTGGCGCAAATGCCAGTCATGTTTCCTTGACTTGAGCTTCCAATTCTCTTCTTCTTGATAGCTTGCACTCCAAGTCTTTATCTTGGGTCCATGGGTTTTCATTCCAAGCTTCAATTTTTGTCTTCAATCCACTCCTTGCTCCTATCTCTTCTTCATTCCTTCAATGAACCTGGAAAATAACAAGAAAGAGATTAAAATGACTTAAAAACACAAGAAAGACCTATAAAACTAATGAAACACCAAATCAAGGACTAATATTAAACAAACATGATATTTTCACTGTTTTCTTGTCTAAACTATAACTAATCCTAGTAAAAATGGATGAAAATGGACTGAAAACACCTAGGAAAACATGTATAATCTAGCACTTATCAAGGAGGTTGAGTTCTTTCCTGTTGAGCCGGTGAAGTAGGTTTCTTCCTTTTGGAGGATTCTCCTACTTTCTTCTTACCTTTTATCTCTTCTTGAGAGAATCTATTAGCTCTCATCTTGATTCTTTTTCCTTTTCCTTTTTCTTTCATGGTTGCTGAGAGAGAGAGAGTGATTTCTGTGGTAATCGATTACTACAGTGCCAAATCCTTCTCAGAATGAAATTGGTTTCGAATTAATCGATTATCTTCCCTTAGTAATCGATTATGTTGGTCCCTATATGAATCTAGAGGGGGGGGGTGAATAGATTCAAGTTCCCTAATTCAAGCAATCTTTTCTCGCTTTTTCCCGATTCAATTTTATCTATATTATAAGCAATGTACCAGAGATATAACAGCGGAAAGATACAGGAAAATATAATGCAAGAAATCAATGGAAAGTAAAGTCAAGGTATAGAGAAGAGAGTAGACAAAGATTTATACTGGTTCGGCTTTCGGCCTACATCCAGTCCCAACCCAACAATTTGTTGCAATTGGTATTCCACTATAATCTTGTGTTCAATACAATCACTTCTGCACAAACACAAAACAAATCAAATACTCAAAACTCTCTATGTTCTTCACCTAAGAACATATCTCACCAATTCTTGAATCCTTCAAGAATCTCCTTTGAGAGTCCCTCTCTCAAAACCTTTAACTCTTCTTCTAGAGAACACCTTCTCTTAAGAGTTTTCAAACCAAAACAAAACTATCAAACAAAAGATAAAGATCAGTAAAGATTACACCTGTGTGTATGCTCTGATCACAATGATAACCAAATGTATCCAATCCTTCCTTCACACAATATTCATCTCTTTGAGAAAATATTTTTGAAATCATTGAAGAGAGTTTCCAGAACTTGTAAACCAGTGTTTTTCTCTTCCTTTTATCCTTTCTAAAACATTAAAAGATCTCTCTCTTGAAAACAAAACGAAGAAGGTCTATTTAAAGCAGTTTCAAAACCATTTTGAGATGAATTCTGGTGTGGTAATCGATTACAGATGTTGGTAATCGATTACTCCAGAGAGATTTTGCCTTCCCTTGCATTTCAAGCACGAAGTAATCGATTACTATGGAGTTGATGTAAGCCTTCCATGGAAGTCTCACTAGTTTGCCCAATCTTTACTTCAACAAGCATGAACCTCATGGCTAGATGAAAGGAATTGCGGAATTGAACACTCAAAGAAGAAGAAAGGTATAAAATGGAGTAGAGAAGAAGATGAGGAGCGCCATGCCAGAAGCAATAAGCTCCAGGTAGAATCATCACATGGAGTTTGCACCATGATAAGACTTAAAGAGGTTTACTCAAGAAACCTTAGAAGAGAACTTTCTCTCTCAAAGCAATTAGCTTCTTTCTAAAATTCATCAAAAGTGTTTACAATTCAGAATTTTCCCTATTTATACTCTATGAGTTGGCGCCAAGCTTGATGAGCAAGGATCACATGCTAACCCTTGGATTATGGCCTTGATCAACGCATGGGAAGCCTTGAGAGGCACTTCACACGGATCAAGGTTCATAACCTTAAGATTAAGAAGTGATCACACGGCCAAGGTTGAATTAAGAAGAGGCAAGAGCCATGTGACTTAAGTTTGAATTCCATCCCTTTGAATAGATCTAAATCAAGAGGTTGAAATTCACTCTTAAGTGGCAAGAGTCATGTGACTCAAGTTTGAATTTCTACCACTTGATTGAATCTAGATCAAGAGGTTTAAATTCAATCTTGCATACATGTATTAAGAGGTGCCTTTCACGAATTCATCTTAGCCCTTAGTGTAGATCTCATCTCACGGCTATGTTTGAAATTAAGTTAGTGGAGTTGCCACTAACTTCCCTCCAAAAATCTCTCCCACTCTCTCTAGGGAGAGTGGCACACACTCTCTCCCATTTAGGCATATAATTTCGGTCTACTCTAGCTATTACAAACCGTGTCATACACTTGCCAAGTCAAACCCAAATTATTGAATCCTAACTACTAATTATAAGTTCAAATGATCCTAAGACTATTACAAGGCTTGTTGACCAAGAAGACTTGTTGACCTTCATGTTGACTTTGACTTTGGGTCAACTTCAACTCTTCTACTTCTTGCATCCTTTTGAGCATTGACCTTGTGACTCTCCTAGAATCATTGACTTCCATGTTTGTGGTAGATGGACCTCCATCAGGAGTGGTAATCGATTACTCCAGAGCAAGTTGAGTTCCCCTGTTTTCTAAGTCTGTTGGTAATCGATTACAACTTCAGGGTAATCGATTACCTCAGCTTAAAACTTTAAAACCAAAGTTTTTTGAGTTTTTTTCAAAACAAAATGGGGTTCACAACTACTCTAGCTCATCTTACAAGAGTTAGAACAAATTCTCTATGAAAAGATTGAATAAAAAACCACACTCAAAGCCTAAACTATAACAATCAATACAGTTAAGCTCCTATATACAGTCTATCATAAAGATCAAAATTACAAGTATATCAAAACTAAAACTAGGAAAGATTTCTTCAGCTTCAAGTCCAACAGATTATTTCTATCAGAAGAAGGTTTTCTTTGAAAAATTTTCACAAAAACTGTTTTATGGATGAGTGTAATCAAGTAAAAAGGGTTTAGTTTAGATGTTCCTCACTCAAAATGCGGAGGTTTTATCTAAGTTTGTAAAACCTTTCTTTTGGTAATGCCTTGGTAAAGATATCTGCTAATTGATTTTCTATGTCTATGAATTCGATGTCACAAACTCCTTTTTCGACGTGATCTCTAATGAAATGATGTCTGACTTCAATGTGTTTTGTTCTAGAGTGCAGCACCGGATTTCTTGTGATACTTATAGCGCTTGTGTTGTCGCATTTCAAGGGAATGTGATCTATCTTCAGCCCAAAATCTTCTAGTTGGTGCTTCAACCAAATTGCTTGAGCACAACAGCTTCCCGCAGCTACATATTCAGCTTCTGCAGTGGATAGTGCTACGCAAGCTTGTTTCCTGCTTTGCCTAGATATTAAGCATTCTCCAAAAATGTGACATGTTCCACCAGTGCTTTTCCTGTCTGTTTTGCTACCAGCAAAATCAGAGTCACTGAAACCAACAAGTAATGGTGAGGTTCCATTTGGATACCACAATCCACAACTTATAGTTCCTTTTAGGTATTTAAGAATCTTCTTTACTGTTAGCCAATGAGATTGCTTGGGTGCAGATTGAAATCTAGCACATAAACATACAGAGTACATAATATCAGGTCTACTGGCTGTAAGATAAAGTAAAGATCCTATAACACCTCTGTATAAGGTAGTATCAACTTCATCACCTGCTTCATCTATCTCAAGATAAGTGTTAGTAGAAATAGGTATATTTGACACTTTACAGTTAATCATATCATATTTTCTGAGTAGTTCTTTAGTATACTTAGCCTGGTGAATGAATGTGCCACCTTCCATTTGTTTGATCTGGAGTCCTAAAAAGAAACTTAGTTCTCCTATCATGGACATGTCAAATTCTTCCTGCATATTGCTCACAAACTCTTCACAAAGTTGTTGGTTAGATGATCCAAAGATAATGTCATCAACATTAGACTTGTTTTTAATAAACAAGGTCTTGTCTACTTTACCTCTGTGGAATCCTTTTGATATGAGAAACTTACTCAATCTATCATACCATTGCCTGGGGGCTTGCTTCAACCCATATAAGGCTTTATGAAGTTTTTATACATGTGTAGGCCAAGTAGCGTTTGTGAAACCAGGTGGTTGTGCTACATAGACTTCTTCATTTATATACCCATTTAGGAATGCACTCTTTACATCCATTTGGAATAATTTGAAGTCGTTGATGCAAGCATAAGCTAGGAGTAGTCTAACAACTTCAAGTCTCGCAACAGGAGCAAAGGTTTCCTCAAAGTCTATTCCTTCCTGTTGATTGTAGCCTTTTGCCACAAGCCTTGCTTTGTTTCTTACCACAACTCCATCTTCACTCAGTTTATTCTTGAATACCCATTTCGTGCCAATTATATTCATGTTGCCTTTGTCTGGAACAAGTTCCCAAACTCCATTTCTTCAATCGTTAAGTTCTTCTTGCATAGCCATGATCCAAAATTCATTGTTCAAGGCTTCTTCTATCTTTGGAGGGTTCAACCCGTGATACAAAAACGATATTATAGCAAAGTAAATTGCGTGAGGATCTGGTAGTTACCCCTTGTGAATGTCACCAATGACATTGTCAAGTGATAGGTTCCTAGGGTGTCCTCCATTCCTTTGCTTGATTTGACACCGGTTTGGTTGAGTTTGCTTGATGCATATGATCAACTTCTATGCTTTCTTCACTGTTTCATCATCATTACGTAGCAAGCTTTCCTTTTGGAAAGTGTTAGTTTCATCAAATCTAATATGACAATGCACATTATTCTTTTGTTAAAGATCCTATATGCTTTACTTGTATTTGAATAACCAAGGAAAATGGCTTCATCAGCCTTTATATCAAACTTTCCAATAGGGTCCTTGCCATTGTTTAAAACATAGCATTTGCATCCAAAAACTTTAAAGTAAGAAATGTTTGGTTTTCTGCCATAGAAAAGCTCATAAGGGGTTTTCAATAAAATGGGTCTTATAGAGACTCTATTGAGAACATAACATGCGGTGTTCTGACATCGGCCAAAAGTATTTAGGCATCCTATGCTCATTCAGCATGGTTCTTCCTAGTTCTATAAGTGACCTGTTTTTCCTCTCCACTACTCCATTTTGTTGAGGAGTTCTAGGAGCTGAAAAGCAGTGTGATATCCCATGTTTTTCACAATAGCTTTCAAAACAACTATTCTTAAATTCAGTACCATTATCACTTCTTAAAGCTTTAATTTTCAAATCCTTTTTGTTTTGAATTTTCTTGGCAAGTACTTTGAAAACTCCAAAGGCCTGATCCTTTTTCTTGATAAACAAAACCCAAGTAAATCGTGAGTAGTCATCTACAATGACTAGCCCATACAGATTTCCACCGAAACTAGCTATCCTAGATGGACCAAATAAGTCTAAATGCAAGAGTTCAAGCGGCTGAGTTGTAGAAACATGTTTAATGTTTTTGAAAGATGTTTTGCCTGCTTGGACTTTTGACAAGCCTCACACAGTCCTTCTTTGGAAAACTTTAATTTGGGGAGACCAAAATCTAGCTATTTAGATACGAGTTTATTTAAATGCAGTATGTCAATATGTGCTATTCTCCTATGCCGTAGCCAAGACAGATTATCATTAGAAGTTAAACATGTCGAGTAAGGGGATGAGTGATCTACTTCCAATATGTAGATGTTGTTTGATCTTTTGCCAACCATGAGAAGTTCATCTGAGTCTTTGTTGCTGATAAGACAATGTTCATCATCAAAAGCAATTTTGTAGTCCTTGTCACACAGTTGACTAATACTTAGAAGGTTGAACTTCAATCCATCCACCAACAATACATCTTCTATCACTATATTGGCTTTATATCCAACAGTATCGTAGCCTAGTATTTTTCCTTTGTTGTTGTCTCCATATACAACTGATCCAGTTTCTCTTGGTGTAAAGGTGCTAAGATTCCTTCTATCACCTGTCATATGCCTTGAGCAGCTACTATCTAAGTACCATATTGAGTTTATCTGCTCGGGCTTTCTATGAAGAGAAAGAACTTATTTTGCGGTTGGTACCCAACTTCTCTTGGGTCCATGCAAGTTAGTGCTACTGTTTTTTTTTCTTAACCCATCTATATTTACCACGAAATACCTTTCTTTCTAATCATGCAATTAAAGGATTTATGTCCAGTTTCATGCGATAGGTACAAGTGAAATCAGCATGTTTAGTGTTTCCAGATTTCATGTAATCATGCCTTCTTATGTGAACATAGTTTGTAGAAGTGTTGAGTTCCTTTCTTAGTTTTGATACATCATTTTCTAACTCACATACTTTCTGTTTTAACAAGGATACTTGCTTTTTCAAAACTATGTTTTCTTTTTCAAACGTTTACTTGATTGTAAAGCTCTAAAAAGCATAATGCGGTTCATCATATTCATCCATAATAGAGTTTGTATCACTTACCTCACTGGATGATTTGGCCATTAAGCACAGATTTGCTTCCTCATTCTCACTTTCAGATGTTGAGGATGTGTAGCCTTCATCCCAAGCTATATAGGCTTTCTTTTTCTTCTTTTCTTTTCTGACATTTCTTTCATTTTCAGATTTTCTTACTTTAGTGTTGTTGCTTCTTTTCAGGCTTGGAAAATCTGATCTATAGTGCCCAATCTTTCCACATTCGTAGCATGTTATTTTGACTGAAGTGTTGTCTTGCTTGCTGACTCCTCTTCTTGGTTGACCAAATTTCTTCTTAGAACTGTTATTCGTGAATTTTCTGAATTTCTTCACCAACAAATTCACTTGGTCTTCCTGTGAGTCATTTTTGTCTTCAGAGGATTCAGATTCTATTTCAGGATGCTCCATTTTGAGAGCAATTCCTTTGGCTCTTTTGTCCTTCTGTTCCTCATCTGCCATTCGAGTCATATCCATTTCGTACTCTCTAAGTTTCCCAAACAGTTCAGCACTGGTAATAGCGGCAAGATTCTTTGATTCGATTATAGGCATCCACAACGGTTTGCCACTTTCTATTCGGCGATTTCGAGAATCTTGACATTCACTTCTTCTTCAACGAAGTTCTTGCCAAGTCCTTTGAGATGGTTGATGATGTGTGTGAATCTCTTTTGCATTTCCATTATTGATTCTCCTTGGAACATTCTGAATGTTTCATATTCTTGAATCAAGGTGTTCTTTCTAGCCCTCCTGACTTCGGCAGTACCTTCATGGGTTACCATGATGAGCTCCCATGCCTCTTTTGTTGTTGTACATGCAGAAATCCTAAAAAACTAATTAGAATTCAGGGTAGAGTGTATAATATTCAAAGTTTTAGCATCGTTTTCACCCCGCCTAATCTCATCTATGTCTCAATCCTCAAATGGTTTTTCTATTTCATTTCCATTTTCTATTTTCATTGGAACTTTGTACTCATTTATCACGACTGCTGGATCTTGTGAATAGATTCCATAAAGATCTTCATGCGAACTTTCCAGAACGGATAGTTATCACCGCAGAACAATGGAGGTCTATTTATAGAAGCTCCTTCAGCGAAGGGCAAAAGATTATTAACCATCACAGGGAACTATGTAGGATTACTAGATTGATTTACTAGTTAAGGCTCTTGATACCAATTGTTGGTCCCTATGTGAATCTAGAGGGGGGGTGAATAGATTCTAGTTCCCTATATCGACAATTGTCTTTTATCACTTTCTTTCCCGATTCAATTTTATCTGAGTTACAAATACAGTTCAGAGATCTACAGCGGATAACAAAGGAAAGTGTAAAGCAAGAAATACAGAGAAATATAAGAGATAAGGTAGAGAAAAGAGTTCGATGTAGATTTATTTATCCCCTGCTCACGTTCGGTTCAAACACCCCCCACAATTTCCCAACAACCCAACAACTGTTGCGATCGGTTTTTCCACTATAATGATTCTTTGTGTTCAATACAAACACTCTGCACAAACACAAACCAAATCAAAATACTCAAAACATATGTTCTACACCTAAGAACATATCCTCCTGATTCTTGAATCCTTCAAGAATCAACTTTGAGAGCACCTCTCTCAAAAACTCCTAAACTCTTCTAGAGAACACCTTTCTCTTAAGAGTCTTAAACCAAAACGAAATACAAATAGATAAAGACCAGCTAAGAGTACACCTGATTGTGTATGCACTGATCAAGATAATATCCAAAGAATTCAATCATTCACACAACCTTCATCTCAAGAGAAAATCTTAAAAAAACTTGAAGAGAATTCTTATGTTCTTTGTAAAAACTGATTTTCGCTCTTCCTTTCCTTCTTGAAACTCAAAAGATCTCTCTTCCTTTCTTTCTTCTTTTTTTCTTTTTTTTTTTGAAACAATTCAAAGAGGTTTCTATTTAAAGCAATTTCAAAAGCTATTTGAGATGAATTCGGGTGTGGTAATCAATTACAGGATAGAGGTAATCGATTACTCCAGAGAGATTTTGCCTTCTTTGTTCTTTCAAGCACGAAGTAATCGATTACTATAGAGTGGTAATTGATTACACCAGAGTGTTTTGGGTTCCCCTGTTTTCTCAAACTGTTGGTAATCGATTACTGCTATATGGTAATCGATTACTTCAGCTTAAAATCATTTTAAACCAAAGTTTTTCAACTATTTCAAAACAAAATGGGGTTCCAAAACTGCTCTAGCTTGAATCTTCAGAGTAGATCCAACTTCTTTGTGAAAAAGATTGAATAAAACCACACTTAAAGCCTATTCTAAAAACAAACAATACAATTAAGCTCCTATTTACAATCTATCATTAAAAGCAAAATTACAAGTAGATCAAAACTAAAAACGAGAGACGACTTCTTCAGCTTCAAGTCCAACACTCCTCATGAACCTCAGTACCTTCAACTCACTACCTTCAACAAATCATATTCTTGGCAATGGGAGCACAACTTCAGCACTCGCATGGAACTTCCTTTATTCTCCTTGCGTCTGAAGGGGACTCCAGTTGTAGTCATTGAAGATGACTCAGAACCAATTGTTGAGGAAGCAGTAACTGATGAGGAGCCTCAATCACCCGAAGATCCCGCTGACAGGTATAATGCTTTGAAGCGCAAATATGATGCTCTTGAGGAGAATTGTGAGCACTTGAAGAAAAAGAACAAGGACCTTGAAGAAAATCAAGTTTCTATTTCTACTGAGATGTAGCAGCTACGGAGTATTGTGATGAGTCTCGTACAACATCAACCACAACCTCCACCATCTTGATTTTGATGATTCTCAGCCCTAGGGGGAGAATAATTTGAGGGAAAGGTTATGCTAAGGGGGAGCATGGTAAGTTTTTTGAGCAATGAAGAGCATCTGTTTGAGGGGGAGACAAAGACGAAGAAAGGATGAAGATGTTTTTGTATTTGCTTTGCTCTAATTCTTTGTTTGCACAGCTCTGAATTTATAATTCTTTCATTTGTTTTGATCTTATTTTTTTTTTTGTTTTTGTTCTTCTGAATCTTGTAAGCCTGTATATGGATTTGATAGAGGCCTCCTTAGAGATTCTCCAAAGAGTTCTTGTAAGTTCCCAATCTAGCTTCTTCAACTATCTCCAAACCCAAACTTCAAGTGAAGCTTTTGGTCAAGTCAACAATGGATGCAAGAGAAACCGAAAAGGGAAAATGGAAGGGGGTGAGAAATGGGGAAGAAAGGCGCCATGGCAAGCCAATAAGCCTAGGAGGAACCGCCACAATGGAGGTGAGAATCCATTGATAAGATCCAAGAAACCTTGCTAAGCAAGACAAGAGAAAACCTCTCTGAAGAAAAGCTCAAAGCTTATCAAAAGTTCATCAAAAGTTCCTTTACAATTTCATTTACAATTATCAAAAGTTCCTTTACAATTTCGTTTTTGGCTTTATATAGGCTTAGGAAGACTTGAAGAGGAAGCTAAACAACTTTAGAGTACTCTACAAGTCAATGAATAAGAGCCACAAGTTCAAAGGTTCAAGTACATGTCACTTTCAAGGGTATTTCATGTCACTTTCAAAGGTTACATGTCACTTTCCACTTGATTATCATCCATTGGATGAGTGCATCTAATCAAGGGTTAAGATTTGCTCTTGGATTAAGCATGGATCCTAATCCAAGTGAAAATCTTCTTGAACCAAAACCACTTAGATTCACAATTTGAAATTCAAACTTAAACCAAATTAATTTAAATTTCAAATGAAAATTTAATATGAACTTGAACTTAAATTCATTCACCCTATTAAGCTTCACTTTTTAAGCTTACTAGCCTTTTAAGCACAATGTTAAGCAAACACTTAAAAGAAAATACATTTTTGGCCGAAAACTTACAAGGCCATCAAAATTATTTACACTTCAATTACAAAAATCAAATCCTAAGCTAAGGTAACTTAGAGCTTCTAGTAATTCTTCTAGGTGAGTGATTTTGCTTAGATGTGCCTACATCAAACCCTCCTTCTTAGTTGCAACTTGTCCCCAAGTTGGCTAGATCTTCACCTACATTAAACAAAGACAAGTCAATAACATTGAAAGTTTTCCATCCAACAATTCACTATGTAGATCAAATTAAAAAAAGTTTTGGGTCCCTTTAAGATTCATGTCTAAGGAATTTCCTCAACGGACTCTTGCTCCTAAATTGAGTCCTCTTTGCCTACAAACAAATAACCACCCGGATCAAATATCACAATGTCATCATTAATAAAGGATAAGTCATTCTTGGAAATATTCAATGCAAGTGATTTATTGTGTTTGTGTGATTGCTTTCTACATTGAGTACTTTGTGGTAAAAGCAATTGAAATTCTATAAATCTCCACCTATTCAACTTAATATTAGCATCTAGTTGAAGCAAATTACAAATTTCACTCACTTCCAAATCATAGGACAACAACATCTATTTTTTCTCAATATCAAAAATATCAATTAAAGAATGAAAGGAAAATTTTGAATACTCATTTGGGTTATAACCGAAACTATTAGGAGTTTCTAATCCTTTCCCCACTTGTGTAGACACTTGCCCCTCAATCAACATTCCTTCCCTAAGTGTGAGAATTTGTGGTGTGCCCTCCTTCTTAACCTCTTCCAAAAACCTAGGAAAACATTCATCATCATGAAAACAAAGTTTAATAGGCACAATCACCAAACTCAAGGATTTTCCAAGGCTCAATGCCATAAGATTCTAGTGTAGGGTGTGGAATATCATTCTTATTAAAAGTAAAATGAGTAGTAATTGATAAGAAAATGTGTGCTCAAAAGGTAATTCAAATGCTAAAGGTATTTCCTTCTCTTCAAAATGTTTTCTCGAAGGCTCTTTTATGTGCAACTTTTCATTAGGAATCAAATCAAAAGGAGGTTTATAAAGTTGACCACAAGCATCTTCATAAAAAGCTTTAAGTTCATTCCATTCTACATCTTCACATAAGAGATTATCAATTTGCTCTTGGAAATCCTTCTTTGGAACAATACCTACAACATTTTCCAAATAAGAATAAAAAAATCCAAATGAAGGGTTAGTATAACTAAGTAAAATATCACTTTTCTCCTTCATTTGTTTTTCCATCAACTCCAATTCTTTAATTTCTTTTGCTCTCAATTCTTTTTCTCTCAATCCTTTTTTTCTTCTATCCTTTTCCCTTCTCTCATACTCGGCATAATTCCTTTCATTTTCTTCTAACACCCTTCTTTGTTTTCTTTCTCTCATTTCCCTCTTAAATTCATAATAATCTCTATCACTTCTTTCACTCCCTCTTCTACTCCTCTTATCACTATCTCTATGGTACTCTCTCCTTTCACCTATATTCCTACTATTCTCTCCATTAGGCCTCTTCTCACTCTCCAATCTCCTCTCAATTGACCCCAACCTCTCCATAAAATTGGTATTCAACCTACTCATTAACACATCTATCATTTTGAGAGTTTTGGGTGACAAATCATTGCCAACACTAGGAGAACTAGCCATCGCTGCAAGAAAAGGTTAGTGTACAAGAAATATAATAGGAAATAAAGGATCTCACCACTCTCTAAGTGTATCCACTCAATCAACTCGTGTTTCACACTTAGTGGCTTTTTCTCTAATGAAACTCTCTTGCCTTTTTCCTTTTTATCTCTTGGTTCTCACTTTTAGGAATTATTCTCTAATCAATTACCAAGTCCTTATCATACAATTGTGTAAAAGATAAAACACAAGAAAGGGGGTTGAATTGTGTTAATTAAAAAATTTATCCCTTTCGTCTGTGGGTTTCAAAGTTGTTCAGATGAAACAAAATTTATGTTGAAAGATTGATTTTAATGAACAAACGTTATAGTGTGATTATCCCCTGTTAGTTGATCAGACGAAACAAAAATAAACACAGTTATTTTTATACTGGTTCGTCTATTCAAGACTACGTCCAGTTACCCAGCAACCGCTGAGTTTTCACTACCAACCGTGAAAGGGTTACAAGTATTCTTTGATCCCAGCCACTTCTGGCTATACACAGATATTCTTTGCTCCCAGCCTTCTCAGGCTAAACCAACAAGGTATTCTTTGAACCCAGCCTCCACAGGCTATTACAAGAGGTATTCTTTGGAACACAGCCTCCTCAGGCTAAAATGCCACACAAGTGGACTTTGAAAGATGTTTAGAAAAACAAAGTTTTCGTCTACGCAGAGAGGTGTTTACAATAAAGCACAATCATAGATTTGAGCGAATCCTTAAGAGATAGATGAAGATAAGCGTATTCGCCAACTTGTTCTGGTCGTGGTGAAGTCCTTTTATAGGCATCTTCTTCAAATAGCCGTTAGACTCATTTGAATGCCGTTGAGAGTCGTTGGAGATCTTCTTGAGAACTTTCCAAAAAGGTTGTCAGTTGTCCTTGATTGATAGATGAGAGTTGCAGCGGATATCTCGGACTGAATTGCGTGCGCAGTTCCTTTTACTGACTTGTACAAAGATGTGACAAAAAGGTAGAGACCTTTTTGACTTTGGATGTGAAAGCGCAGATCCCCATACAGATCTTAAATTCTTCTCATGATGACTCCTTTAGATTTTAAATCTTGGTGCGAGACTTCAACTGAACTTCACTTTTGGATAGACGAAATGAGTCTTCAGGCTTCTTTGTTTCGTCTCATCCTTTTGTCTTAAGCTTCACTCTTGGACAGACGAAGGTCTTCAACTTGAGTAGTCTTCTTTCATCTGTGCCAGTATCGTCTAATGGCTTGGCTCTTGGACAGACGTAACACTTTAAATTGAGTAGACTTCTTTCGTCTGTGCGGGTTTCGTCTGATGTCTTGGCTTTTGGACAGACGCAAGATCTTCATTTTGAAGACTCCTCTTCCGTCTGAGCTGGTTTCGTCTTAGCAGGTCTTGATAGCTTGTTTTCTACTGTCTTGTAATAATCAAAATCTTGAGGTGTTAATCTTCCTTGATCTAACAATCTCCCCCTTTTTGATGATTACAGACCATACCACGAAATTCTGCATAAGACATTGTTAGACAGAAACAGCAGTTTTATGAGCCAGATTTACATCAAGACGATGTTTTCTGAGAAATACCTCTTTATAAATGTTTGTTACATCAATGTGATGTAATCAGATTATTACAATGGTATTCAAAGCAGAAAACAATGACGAATTACAATGTATATCATAACAAATGAAATAATAAAATTACATTGTATATTCTATACTAAAAAAAAATTTTACAACAATCTTACTCCCCCTAAGACGGTACATCCTCGCTCTTGTTTGCTCTTGCTCCCCCTCAGACAATGCTTTTCTTCCTTGCTCCCCCTCAGACTTTGCTTTGTACCATTCTTCTTTCCCTTGTGTTAGGCTCTCCCCCCTGGATTATGCTTTCTTTTCTCTCCCCCTTGGGCTGTGATCATCAAAACTCTGATCAAAAAGAAGGTTTTGGCTTTTTGTTCAGCAGGCTCATGACAACGTCTGTAAGCTGCTGCACTTGAGACGATAGAGAAGCGTGATTTTCTTCAAGTTCTCTGTTCTTTGTTTTCAAGTGCTCACAATCTTCTTCCAAAGCCTCATATTTGCGCTTCAGAGTCTTATACTCCTCAGCTTCTTCAATATCAGCTGCCTTGGGCATCTCCTCATCAGCCTCAGCAACCTCCACCACATTATCAATTGGCACTTGCAGTGTTTGAGGCTCCTCCATAAAAGGTATAGTGTCATCAATGATGACCACTCTGGGTGATTTCTTCAGACGCATTGTGAAAAGAGGAAGATCAAGGTAGGCTGTGAAGTTCCGGTTCCATTGATAGGTATAACACTTGGTTGGAATGGATACTTCAAGAAGTGGTTGTTCCTGAGAATATACAAATGCAGCGCCAGGGAACACTTTGCCACATACAGAGGAGTCCTTCTCATCAAAGATGGTTCCAAAGCAATGTTTGACAGTGGTTTCAGACGAATACTTCTTTTCCTTCCCCTTAGCCAAATATTTTACCAAGCATGGCCTCTTCGGTCTAAGACGATATAATATTTGGTTTCGTCTGTCACCAGAGAGGAAAACTGAGATCCTATCAGAAGAGGAAGATCTCTGTAGTTCTTCTCAGCTTGTCACTCTATATGAAGAAAGGAAATGTTTCTTTCCTTAGCTTCTCTCCGATATGCTTTGGCCATCAATGCGAAAGGTATATTGTAATCTTCAGGAAAGGAGTGGGCAAAATCTTCAGGGTCTTCATACTCATTTAGGAGGATGGAGTAGCGAGGGCTGATCCCGGAGCAGTGGGGCCTCGTCCATGGGAGCACAATTCCTAGAGTGTGGCCTAAACCAACATACTCTGTTTGATTGAGTGGAATTGTGAACTTCAAAGGATCATGGCTAGTTAGAGCGTCAAGATGCCAATGTGTGCAATCTTTTGGCTCATAACGGTTAGATTCATCATCTCCAAATCTACAGTGATAAAGAACTGGAGCGTTCATTTCGATCTGAGCCTTCCATCTTAGATTCTTTCTTTGTGGGATGTAAGGTTCATAGCCAAGTGCTGGTCCTTCAATCTCAGACGCAGCAAGATGATCCTTGTATTCTTTTATTTTCTCCAATCCCTTGATATTTAGTGATGCCAGTTTGTCCCAGGGCAGACGCTTCAACCAATTTTGTTGCTCCTCTGGTGAATAGACAAAATCTTCATTAAAATCTACTGGCTTCAGGGACTTATTGTAACGAAAGGGGTTTTCAAATTTCTTCAGCTGGAATCCCTTCTTTCCTCTGTACTGATAAGGGTTCTTCAGCTCTATGTATGGTGTATTCTGTATGTATAAGTCTTCATCATCTGCTAATGAAGCAGGCTCAGACGATTCGGCTTCATTGGAGGCTTCATCAAACTTCGCTCCAATGATCCAATCTAGCTTGATTGGTCTTTCAGCACAGGAGTTTTCAGCATATCTTCTTGTGACTAATTCATTTAAAAATGAATAGTCCATCTTGCGCTTTGGGAGTAAGTCTTCTGGATTAATCACTTCAGCATGTACTCTTCCCCTTCATGTATCCACTCTAGAATCTTCTTCATCAGACGAAGAACTTGCATCTTCAACAAGTATGATGTCTTCAGACGGAATCTCCATCATCTGTGCGTGGGATGCTTTCTCAGATGCAGCAGGTAACGTCTGTGCTGGGCAAGCATTTAAGGGAGACGCAACAAGTGGCTCAGAAGGAGTTGCCATTTGTTCGTCTGGGAGTGTTGTAGATGGAAGAATCTCCATTGTAGAGGCTTCTTCGTTTAACATAGTTTCTAACTCCTCTGCAAGTTGGGCGTTGTCTTTCTGGATCTGGGCAGTCTCTTCACTGTCCATGCCCTCTGAGGTTGATTGAGCAGGTGGTCCCTCAGACGATCCAATGCCTCTAATGTTTTCTTGAAAGAGCCTTTGTCTTTCAGCTTCGAGCAAGATGGAGGCTCTTCTAGCCTCTTTGAGTTGTTTTTCCTCTTCTGTCTCTCCAACAACGACAGAAGCCAACTTTTGTTTCATCTTCTCCTTGCCCTTAGTAGCTTTCTCAAGCGTAAGCTTCCTAGCTTTTGCTTTTCCTTCTGCTTCTTTCCTTTGTTTTTCTTCGTCTGTTAGTATCTTCACAGACGAAACTTTCTCAGACGGAATGGTGACCCCTTCGACTTCACTTGGGGATACCGTCTGTGTCTTTGTTTTAGCACCAATGTAATTGATTCTGATAGTCCTTTTCTTCTTCTTGAGAGGTTCCTCAAGAACATCCTCAAATGGAACTTCAGATATTATCACAGAAGGAGGAGGTTGAGGTTGGTTTGATGTTTGGGCTTGTGTTTGGGTTTGTGTTTTGGACGGTGTTTGGGTTTGTGTTTTGGGTTCTGTTTGGGATGGTGTTTGGGTTTGTGAGTGAGAAAAGAAGCTTGGAGATAGATGCATCTTTGCAAAGGTGCTTGCTTTCACTTCTTTTCCCTCAGGGTGATAGACGACGTCAGTGGTATCAAACCCTTGGTTAATGATGATTTTTATGAAGAGAGTGGCGTAGGGAATGCTACTCTTCCTACGAATGTTCCTATTCTTCAAAGCACTCTTCCAATGGTCAAGAATAATGTGTGGGAGACTCATTCTTCCTTTTCTCAGACAATAGAAAATGCAGAATCTATCTCGAACACTCAAATTGTCCCTTGAACCAGTCCTTGGCGTGAAGATATTATATAGGAGGTTATGGATGATTCTTGCAGTGGGAGCGAGTTTTCCAGATCTGAAGGACTTGGGATCTTCAGAGTTGGGTTTCTTTAAATAGATGATTTTGTCAACATGCTCCTCTGATTCATTCTTCACCCAGTTGGGGTTATAGAAGCGTCCTTCAGCCTTGCAGTTTCCAGCCTCAGCAATGGTGTCCACTGTGATGATGAACTCTTTATTGTCAATGGTACCGGCAATTCCATCATCAAACTCTCTAGCATCGCTTTAAAACTCGGCGTATGCCTCCATCAGCCATGGGCCTTTCGTCTCAGTGAAGCCCATCCACCCAGTGTGGTCAAACATCTTCACCACTCTGTTTGAAACTATCTCCAGAGTTTCCCTTGATATCCACTTGCTTGGCAAGAACAAATCTTGAGCGAAAAAGGTTCCTTCAGCGGTTTTGGTTCCCTTGGTGTTCTTGGCGGCCATTGTTGTTGTTTGAAAAACTAGAGAGAGAAAGGGTTTTGTGAGTAAGGGTTTTGTAAGTTCTTCAGACGATAGTAATAGCGAAATATGGTAAAGAGTAAAAGAGAGAACTTTCAAAGGTATTTATAGGTAACAGTTAAAAACGATTGCAATTCATCAGACGAAAGAGATTTTGAAAAACTGCCCCTTTTTATGACGTGTCCTTGAAAACTGTCCTTGATTTGACATATCCAAATCATTGCCTTTTCAATGATTGATTTGACCTCTACAATTCACGGCACGTGCTTATCATTGTTCTAGAATAGTGCAATAAATGACAGACACATTTATTGCTCTCTTTAATTTGTCCCTGCACACTTGAGATAAACTTATTAAAAAGTAACAGTTCAAGGTCATTGAATTTTACCACGAGAATAATTCAACTTGATCGACGCAATGTTTCGTCTTAACACGAAGTAATGTACGATGGAACGAAAATGTACGGATGGAACAAATTCAATCAATAACTCGATTTAAAACAATTTTCAATCATTCAAAGAAATAATTCAAAGATTTTCTTTAATGAAATTGAATCGTGTTTCATCTAAAGCTTTTGTAAATATATCTGCCCATTGAAAATCAGTTTGAACAAACTGTATATCGAAAATACCTTTTTGGACATAATCTCTTATGAAATGAAAACGAATTTCAATATGTTTAGCTTTTGAATGTTGAATAGGATTTTTGCTGAGATTGATTGCACTTGTGTTATCACAAAATACTGGTATATGATTCTCAAACCTGGAATAATCCTCAAGTTGATGTTTGATCCATAGTAGTTGTGAACAACACCCTGCCGCAGCAATGTATTCTGCTTCAGTTGTTGAGAGTGCAATGGAGTTTTGTTTCTTGCTTGACCAAGATATTAGTGATGATCCAAGAAATTGGCATCCACCACTTGTGCTTTTTCTCTCCACTTTATCTCCAGCATAATCAGCATCACAAAAGCCTCTTAAACTGAAATCACTATTTTTCTTATAAAACAAAGAGAGATTAGTTGTTCCAACAAGATATCTAAGAATTCTCTTTACAGCTTGTAAATGAGATTCTTTGGGATCAGATTGAAAACGCGCACATAGGCAGACGCTAAACATAATGTCAGGTCTGCTTGCAGTTAAGTAAAGGAGTGAGCCAATCATACCTCTGTATATCGTCTGATTAACAAACTTACCTGACTCATCCTTGTTAAGATTTGCTCCAGACGAATGCATTGGGGTCTTCATAGGCTTGGAGTTCTCCATCTTGAACTTCTTGATAAGTTCCTTAGTGTATTTCTGTTGATGGATGTAGATTCCTTCTTTCGTCTGCTTGATTTGAAGTCCTAGGAAGAACTTCAATTCTCCCATCATACTCATTTCAAACTCGTCCTGCATTAGCTTTGAAAAATCCTTGCAAAGAGAGTTGTTAGTAGCTCTAAAGACTATATCGTCTACATAAATTTGGACTATAATAAAGTCTTTTGAAACGCTTTTCTTGAAGAGAGTTGTATCAACCTTTCCTCTTGAAAAACCATTTTTAAGAAGGAAAGTACTGAGTCTGTCATACCAAGCTCGAGGAGCTTGTTTAAGACCATACAGTACTTTCTTGAATTTGAAAACATGATCTGGCTGAGACAAACTTTCAAAGCCAGGTGGTTGTTTTACATATACTTCCTCTTCAATAAAACCGTTTAAAAAGGCACTTTTTACATCCATTTGATATAGAACGATATTCTTGTGAGCAGCAAAAGCAAGTAATATCCTAATAGCTTCTAATCTAGCTACAGGTGCAAAGGTTTAAGTAAAATCAATACCTTCTTGTTGATTGTACCCTTGTGCTACTAACCTTGCTTTGTTTCTTACTACTTTTCCAGCTTCATCAAGCTTGTTTCTGAACACCCATCTGGTTCCGATGATGCTTTTGTTCTTTGGTCTTTCAACAAGGGTCCATACATCATTCCTTGTGAACTGATTAAGTTCTTCTTCCATAGCCAAAATCCAATCGTTGTCTTGAAGAGCATCTTCAATGTTATTTGGCTCCAAAGTTGATACAAGAGCATAGCTTGAAATATACTTCACTTTAGATCTTGTTTGAACACCTTGAGATCTATCTCCAATGATGAGATCTTCTGTATGGTTTGATGCAAACTTCCATGTTTTTGCGGGGGCTTGATCTCCCGTTGATGAGTATCGACGAAGAGGGTTAGTGCATGCATCTATCGTCTCGTCCCTTGTATCGTCGACCTGTATCGTCGACCCTTGTTTATCATCTTGTCTTGAATTATGACCAGAAGGGTTAATCTGTAAATTATCAAACAAATTTTCTAGGTCTGATATTTCTTTATCAGCCTTTGAGTTATCTTGGAACTTTACATGGATTGATTCTTCTACAACTTGCGTCTTAGAGTTAAATACTCTATAGGCCTTAGATGTATTGGAATATCCAAGAAAGATTCCTTTAACCACCTTTGAATCAAACTTTCCAAGTTGATCTTTGGTGTTAAGAATAAAGCATTCACATCCAAAAGGATGGAACTAAGAAATGTTGGGTCTTCTTCCTTTCCATAATTCATATGGAGTCTTATTCAAGATTGGTCTTATCAATATTCTGTTTTGAATATAACAGAAGTGTTGATCGCTTCGCCCCAATAACATTTCTGGGAGAGAGCTTTCATGCAACAAAGTTCTAGCCATTTCTTGTAAAGTACGATTTTTTCCTTTCCACAACTCCATTTTGTTGAGGAGTTCTTGGAGACGAAAAATTGTGAAATATACCATTTTCAAAACAAAAGGCTTTGAACTCAAATTTTCAAATTCTCTCCATGATCACTCCTTACGACGCAATACATATTCCTTTTTCTTTTTGAACACGTTTGCAGAATATTTGAAAGACTTTGAATGACTCATGTTTATGAGCTAGGAAGTATACCCATGTGAATCTAGTATAGTCATCTACAATGACAAATCCATATCTCTTCCCTCCAAGACTTTCAGTCTGAGTGTGTCCAAAGATATCAATATGTAACAGTTCTAATGGTCTTGTCGTGGAAACAACATTTTTAGATTTGAAAGAAGCTTTGAGTTGTTTCCCATGCTGACAAGATTCACACAGACGATTGGTTTTCCAAGATATTTTTGGCAAACCTTTTACGAGATCTTTCTTAGAAATTTTTGAAATATACTTGAGACTTAAATGTCCAAGCTTTTTATGCCAAATATCTCGTTCATCGTCTGCTGAAATCAAACATGTTACATTCTGATCACTTAGGTCAGAAAGGCAAACCTCATAAAGGTTGTTCTTTCTTTTCCCAACAAAAAGAATGGATTTATCTTTGTTCTTCACTATACACTCATCAGAGTTAAAAGCTACTTCATATCCACTATCACAAAATTGACTTATGCTAAGTAGATTGAAGTTAAGACCTTTAACGTATTACCAACAGTCCCAATGCCAAGAATTTTACCTTTACCAGAACCGTATGAGACAGACCCTTTACTTGGTCTGAGGTCTTGGAACATAGACAGGTCTCCCATCATGTGTCGTGAGCATCCACTGTCTAGGTACCAGCTTGAAGTCTTGTCTCTTCCCATTGAGGATATCTGCAACAGGAACAATAAGTGACTTTGGTACCCAAATCTTTTTGGGTCCTTTCTTGTTAGTTACAAAAGGCTTCTTTTTGTTTTTAGCCTTTTTGTATGTATTAGGAACCTTGTTGTGATTCCTCTTCTTTTGATCAGACGAAACAGGTTTATTTTTCCTTTCGTCTGTCTTCTCAACATAACCAAGTCCACTTTTATCTTTTGGTGATCTCCCATATTTTAAAATATTTTCAAGGATGGATGATCCCTTTGTAAACTTGGTTAAGTCATTGAGTAAGGACTCATTTTCTTTCTTTAATCTTTCGATTTCAAGGATGAAAATGTCCTTTTCAGACTCAGACGAAACATCATTTGATATTTTCTTATCTAGAAACTCAATTTTAGATTTCAAAACTGCATTTTCTTCCAAGGCTTGTCTTAGCTTGGTTTTGCAAGTTTTGTATTGCTGAGCAATAAAATGAGAGTTAGCTAGAAGAGTATCATATGATATTTCTTCTGATTCTGACTCAGACTCAGAAGAAGAGGATGAAGAAGTTTCATTGTAATTTACCTCTGTTGAGACATGATCTCCAGCCATGAGGCATATGTTTGTCGTTTCTTCTTCTTCTTCGTAGATTCCTCCGAGCTTTCACTTATCAAGGTCTTCCCATGTCGGTAAGCTCTTCTTTCCTTTATCTCTTCTAGAGCTCCACCTCTTTTTCAACTGGGACATTCGATCTCATGTGTCCCGGTTTTCTCGACTCATAACACACAATCTCTGTGTTATCTTCTTTGGTTGATGACTTTTCAGGGAGCTTCTTCTCCTTTTTCTTGAAGAAGCGTTGGCCTCTTCCCTTCTTCATCATCATTCTTTTGAATCGTCTGGCCATGAGAGAGACTTTGTCTTTAGACGAACCATCAGACGATTCTGATTCAGTTGAATCAGCCTTCAAAATTTTTGCTTTCTTTTTACTGTCCTTCTTGACAGATTCTTCTTTAGGAGCGTTGTTGACAAATGGAAGAGCTATAGGTTCTTGAACCTTGATCTTCTCCCTTTTACATAAGAGCACTTCATGTACCCTTAAGGCTCCAATTAACTCATCAAGAGTTAATGTCTTCATATCTCTTCCAACTGAGATAGCTGTGGACATAGCTTCCCAAGGAGGTGGGAGACTATCCAAGATCTTCATGTTGTTCTGGGCCTTTGTGAAGGTGATTCCCAGAGCAGTAAGTCCATTTAATATGGTTTGGAATCTTCCAAACATCATATCAATTGACTCTCCTTTCTTCATAGATAACATTTCATATTCTCTTTGAAGTGTGGCAGCCTTCCTCATTCTCACGTCTTCAGTGCCTTCATATGAGATTTTGAGAGCATCCCATAATTCTTTAGCAGTTTTGTAGGCACAGAATCTGTTGTACTCTGTTCTGGAGAGAGAACACATAAGAGCATATCTTGCTTTATTGTTTAGCTCCATCATAGAGTATTCTTCATTTCCCCATTCTCCTTCAGGCTTTACAATGGAGATATCTCCTGTGGTGATTATGTTCCATAATCTGTATTGAGTTGACTTGATGTACATCTCCATCCTGTCAGCCCAGTAGGGATAATCATCTCTAGAGAATGCTGGAGGTTTGTTCATGGAGGCTCCTCCGGATAAGAAAGATGGTCCTTGTGAGTCCATGCTGAATCTTTTCCTCTAGCAGCTGTTAAGCGCTCAACCCTTAGAGGCTGAGCTCTGATACCAAACTGTAAAAGATAAAACACAAGAAAGGGGGTTAAATTGTGTTAATTAAAAAATTTATCCCTTTCGTCTTTGGGTTTCAAAGCTGTTCAGACGAAAAAAAATTTATGTTGAAAGATTGATTTTAATGAACAGACGTTATAGTGTGATTATCCCCTGTTAGTTGATCAGACGAAACAAAAATAAACACACTTATTTTTATACTGTTCGTCTATTCAAGACTACGTCCGCTTACCCGGCAGAACCGCCGAGTTTTCACTACCAACCGTGAAAGGGTTACAAGTATTCTTTTGATCCCGGCCACTTCCTCGCTATACACGATATTCTTTGATCCCGGCCTTCTCGAGGCTAAACCAACAAGGTATTCTTTGAACCCAGGCCTCCACACAAGCTATTACAAGAGGTATTCTTTGGAACACAGCCTCCTCAGGCTAAAATGCCACACAAGTGGACTTTGAAAGATGTTTAGAAAAACAAAGTTTTCCTCTACGCAGAGAGGTGTTTATAATAAAGCACAATCACAGATTTAAGCGAATCCTTAAGAGATAGATGAAGATAAGCGTATTCGCCAACTTGTTCTGGTCGTGGTGAAGTCCTTTTATAGGCATCTTCTTCAAATAGCCATTAGACTCATTTGAATGCCGTTGAGAGTCGTTGGAGATCTTCTTGAGAACTTTCCAAAAAGGTTGTCAGTTGTCCTTGATTGATAGATGAGAGTTGCAGCGGATATCTCGGACTGAATTGCGTGCGCAGTTCCTTTTACTGACTTGTACAGAGATGTGACAAAAAGGCAGAGACATTTTTGACTTTGGATGTGAAAGCGCAGATCCCCATACAGATCTTGGATTCTTCTCATGATGACTCCTTTAGATTTTAAATCTTGGTGCGAGACTTCAACTGAACTTCACTTTTGGATAGACGAAATGAGTCTTCAAACTTCTTTGTTTCGTCTCATCCTTTTGTCTTAAGCTTCACTCTTGGACAGACGAAGGTCTTCAACTTGAGTAGTCTTCTTTCGTCCGTGCCAGTATCGTCTGTGATGGTCCCTATGGGTGAATCTAGAGGGGGGTGAATAGATTCTAGTTCACTTTGGCCTATTTTTAGTGAGTTACTAATTCCTTTTGATTCAAACAGAGTATATTCAAGTTTATGTAGCAGAAATAACAAAGGAATAATCAAAATCAAGTTTGTAATCAATTTACAGTTTATACAATGTTTGTATCTACCCTTTCCAGTTTAAGTTAATTACCAAGTTAATTACTAAGTTAATTACCAATTCAGTTACCAAAAAACTTGCAGAATTTAACAATAATAATAGCAGTGTAAGGTAAATGGTAATGAGTGTAAGGAAGAAGAAGAGTGCACAGTGATTTATACTGGTTCAGCCAACTGCCTACATCCAGTCCCAATCCAACAACTGTTGCAATTGGTTTTCCACTATCAAATGATCCCTTCTGTGTTCTTCTACATTCACTCTGCAACAAGCAACACAAAAACGAAATCAAAACACCCAAACCAGTTCTTTAACCCAAAGAACTGTTCTTCACTGATCTTGGCACACCCAATATCAAACCTTTGAGAAAACACTTCTCAAACTCTTACTCTATCCAGAGAGACCTCTCTCCTAGAGTAATAACCCAACAATCAAATAGATAAACAAGAGATCAGTTTAGAAAACACCTGGAGTGTAGATTCTGATCACAATCAATAAAACAGTGAATACCACCTAATCAATGAAATGAATCAAGTTGCCTTTTCTTAAAACTTCTTCAAGAACTCTTGAAGTTCTTTCTCTTGGAGAAAATGATAAACTCTCTTTAGAGAGGATTTGAAAGTGTAAGAGCTTTTCTGAAAATGTTTTCCAAGTATCTCAAGAGTGTATTAAAATCATGTTCTTTGATTTTCAAAACAACCTCCATTTATAGATTCATATGGAGCCTCAATTGTTGAAAGTTGGAGCCTCAAATTTCAAACCTTTGGAGCCTCATAAAATGAACCGTTGGAGCTTTTAATTTCAGAACGTTGGAGTCTCAAAAATTGACTTTCTGGAATTTTAAAATTGATTAGAACAAGTGGGGAATCAAGTGGGATGTTAGAAAACTCATTTCAGGCAACTTTTAAACATTCTTTCGGTGGTAATCGACATGCTCGTGGTAATCGATTACTTCCGAGATGAAATTCATTCTGGGTGATTTTTACTTGAGGTAATCGATTACTGCTTCATGGTAATCGATTACTTGCTCATGGTAATCGATTACAGCCTTATGGTAATCGATTACACCAGAGAAGAATGCATTTTCGTGATTTTTGCCTGTGGTAATCGATTACCACTGTTGGTAATCGACATCGCCGAGTAATGCTTCTCGTTGCTCACGCACTGCTTGAGCACTTTCACCAAAATTGGCATAACGTCTTCTACAGATATCATTTTGAGCTCTGGTTTGTTGCAAATGAAAGAGGATTGATAGAGATACAAAACTCATGAAGACACGAAGAGCCAATTCGGAGTGCATCTAGGGTGAAATTAAGCAACAAGTGGATTTCCACACTTTGTTACCTACTGTTGGTAATCTATTACCTACTGTTGGTAATCTATTACCTCAGTTGGTTACCAAAGGTTTTTTAAACTATTTTAGAGATGGAAATCAAACACTTGACACATGAGTAATCACACAAGATTGCCAAGCTTCTCCAAGGCATTCAAACAAAGAACAACACATACATGCCTAGTCTAAACACTCAATACATAGAAAACTCCTAGATACATTCCAACTAAGAAAACCAAAATTATATTACATCAAAATCAAAAACACCAAGAGAGACACCAAAGCATCATCAAGCTTTAGGTCCAACAATCTCCCCCTTTTTGGTTTTGATGTACCAAATATCAACCAAGGTTTTCCTAGGAGTTTTTAGGATGTGTTGATCTTCTAAGAATCCTGCAATAGATAGAGATTTGCAAATACGCAGTATATGCATTGCAGATTCACAAATTTCTACTTACTCCTTTCTCCCCCTATCAACAATATTCTATAAACTCTAGCAACTTATACTTCTCTCATCTAACACCTTATACTTCTCCCCCTATTTGGTATATCAAAATCAAAAAATAGAGAGAATTATAATCAAATATAGAGAATAGAGATACTGATTTTCTACATGTTAAGCAATATGAGTTATCAAAGATAGAGGTATAAAAATTTCCCTTATGTTATCTCCATAAATTGCAGATCTAAAATCTTTTTATTGAAAGGAGATAAACTTCAACAATCACATGTCTTGAGCAGCCATTGTCCAGAATACCAATTGTTCCATGATTCCAATTGTTGATTGTTTGGCTCTCAAGCATATCTACACAAGAAAGTTTACTTTGCTTTTGGTACCCAACTTCTCTTGGGTCCAGTCATGTTAGAATCATCAAGTTTAACTTTCTTAACCCACTTAAACAAACCACAAGATATACCTTCCTTTCTAATCATGCAATTATAAGAGTTATGTCCAGGTTTCATACAATAACTACATGAGAAAGTTCTATTTTTGCTAGTTTGTTTAAATGTAATGGATTTCATGTTATTTCTTTTTAAAGGGGCATCAAAAGATTTACATCTTAAACAGGGTAGTTTCAGATTATCATTTTCCTTTTTCAAATCTTGAACATTGGTTTTCAAAACAGAAATATCATTTTCTAAATCTGTAATTTTGTTTTTCAATACCTTGTTCAATTTTTCTAGTTTTTCGGCTTCCTTGTAAAGTTCACAAAAAGCAGTTTGCAGCTCATCATAATCATAAGTAGATGAATCGGAATCACTTACCTCATCATCGGATGTTGGATTTGCCATGAGACACAAATTTACTTCTTCATTTTCACTTTCACTAGAGGTTGAGGAGTCATTCTCTTCCCGAGCTATGTATGCCTTTTTCTTGTGAAATCTGTCCTTCTTGGGTCTTTCTTCATGTTCTACTCTTCTAGGCTCATTGCAGTTGGCTTTCCTCATGTTGGGGCACTCAGACCTATAGTGACCAACCTTGCCACAATCATAGCAAGTCACCTTTGAAGACGAACCCTCACTTCTTTTGAAGCCTTTCTTAGAATTGTTGAACCTTTTCTTACCATTCTTCATTCTCATGAATTTTTTAAACTTTCTTATCATTTGGTTCATGTTTTCTTGTTCAGATTCACTACCACAGCTTGACGATGTGTCGTTCTCACTAGCTGTGTCTTCCATCTTGAGTGCTAGACTTTTGGCTTTCTTATCTTTATGTTCCTCATCAGCAATATGAGACATATCCATCTCATATTCTCTCGCCTTTGCTAAACAGCTCGACTTGGATTGCAGCAAGATTCTTTGACTCAGTTATAGCAGTCACAGTGGATTGCCATTTTCTATTTAGAGATTTTAGAATCTTGACATTCACTTCTTCTTCTACGAAGCTCTTGCCAAGTCCTTTGAGATGATTGATGATGTGTATGAACCTTTTCTGCATCTCCATTATGGACTCTCCTTGCATCATTCTGAAGGTTTCGTACTCTTGGATCAAGGTATTCTTCCTTGCCCTTCGTACTTCAATTGTGCCTTCATGAGTTACCATGATGAGTTCCCAAGCTTCTTTTGCTGTTGTACAAGCAGAAATTCTAAAAAATTCATCAGAGTTAAGAGCAGAATGTATAATGTTTAAAGCTTTAGAATCATTTTCAGCTCTCCTAATTTCTTCTGGTTCCCACTTCTCAAATGGTTTTTCTAATTCATTTCCATCAACTATATATGTGGGGATTTTGAAATCAGTTACAACAGCTTGCCAAATACTTCTATGAATAGACTCCATAAAGATTTACATTCTAACTTTCCAAAAAGGATAGTTATCACCACAAAACAGAGGAGGTCTATTAATAGAGGCACCTTCAGCAAATGGTAATTGATTACTGGCCATTATGGATCAAATTCTAGAGCAACTTACTAGAAGAAGCTCTGATACCAATTGATGGTCCCTATGGGTGAATCTAGAGGGGGGTGAATAGATTCTAGTTCACTTTGGCCTATTTTTAGTGAGTTACTAATTCCTTTTGATTCAAACAGAGTATATTCAAGTTTATGTAGCAGAAATAACAAAGGAATAATCAAAATCAAGTTTGTAATCAATTTTCAGTTTATACAATGTTTGTATCTACCCTTTCCAGTTTAAGTTAATTACCAAGTTAATTACTGAGTTAATTACCAATTCAGTTACCAAACAACTTGCAGAATTTAACAATGATAATAGCAGTGTAAGGTAAATGGTAATGAGTGTAAGGAAGAAGAAGAGTGCACAGTGATTTATACTTGGTTCACCAATCAACTTACATCCAAATCCCAATCTAACAACTGTTGCAATTGGTTTTCCACTATCAAATGATCCCTTTTGTGTTCTTTTACATTCACTCGCAACAAGCAACACAAAAATGAAATCAAAACACCCCAAACCAGTTCTTTAACCCAAAGAATCGTTTCTTCACTGATCTTGGCACACCTAAGATCAAACCTTTGAGAAAACACTTTCAAACTCTTACTCTATCCAGAGAGACCTCTCTCCTAGAGTAATAACCCAACAATCAAATAGATAAACAAGAGATCAGTTTAGAAAACACCTGAGTGTAAATTCTGATCACAATCAATAAAACAAGAATACCACCCAATCAATGAAATGAATCAAGTTGCCTTTTCTTAAAACTTCTTCAAGAACTCTTGAAGTTCTTTCTCTTGGAGAAAATGATAAACTCTCTTTAGAGAGGATTTGAAAGTGTAAGAGCTTTTCGAAAATGTTTTCCAAGTATCTCAAGAGTGTATTAAAATCATGTTCTTTGATTTTCAAAACAAATTCTCCATTTATAGATTCATATGGAGCCTCAATTGTTGAAAGTTGGAGACTCAAATTTCAAACCTTTGGAGCCTCATAAAATGAACCGTTGAGCTTTTAATTTCAGAACGTTGGAGCCTCAAAAATTGAGTTTCGAATTTTAAAATTGATTAGAACAAGTGGGAATCAAGTGGGATGTTAGAAAACTCATTTTAGGCAACTTTTAAACATTCTCTCGGTGGTAATCGATTACATACTCGTGGTAATCGACATCACCGAGATGAAATTCATTCGGGTGATTTTTACTTAGGTAATCGACATCGCTTCATGGTAATCGACATTTGCTCATGGTAATCGACATTACAGACCTTATGGTAATCGATTACACCAGAGAAGAATGCATTTGGTGATTTTTGCTCGTGGTAATCGATTACCACCGTTGGTAATCGACATTCTTGCCGTGAGTAATGCTTCTGGTTGCACCTGGGCGCACCTGCTTGAGCACTTTCACCAAAATTGGCATAACTTCTACTACAGATATCATTTTGAGCTCTGGATTGTTGCAAATGAAAGAGGATTGATAGAGCTACAAAACTCATGAAGACAGAAAGAGCCAATTCGGAGTGCATCTAGGGTGAAATTAAGCAACAAGTGGATTTCCACACTTTGTTATCTACTGTTGGTAATCTATTACCTACTGTTGGTAATCTATTACCTCAGTTGGTTACCAAAGGTTTTTCAAACTGTTTTAGAGATGGAAATCAAACACTTGACACATGAGTAATCACACAAGATTGCCAAGCTTCTCCAAGGCATTCAAACAAAGAACAACACATACATGCCTAGTCTAAACACTCAATACATAGAAAACTCCTAGATACATTCCAACTAAGAAAACCAAAATTATATTACATCAAAATCAAAAACACCAAGAGAGACACCAAAGCATCATCAAGCTTTAGGTCCAACAGTCTGATGGCTTGGCTCTTGGACAGACGTAACACTTTAAATTGAGTAGACTTCTTTCGTCTGTGCGGGTTCCGTCTGATGTCTTGGCTTTTGGACAGACGCAAGATCTTCATTTTGAAGACTCCTCTTCCGTCTGAGCTGGTTTCGTCTTAGCAGGTCTTGATAGCTTGTTTTCGTCTGTCTTGTAATAATCAAAATCTTGAGGTGTTAATCTTCCTTGATCTAACACATTGTGAAAGAGGAACAGCACCCAAGCTAGGCTTAAGAAGTCAAAAGAGACAAATACTCAAAGACAAAACTAAGGAGTCCAAGAAAGACAAGCAATAAAAACTTAAAATTGAAAGAATGGCTACTCAAATGTGGAGTAAACTTTGATGAGACATTGGCACATATATGGACAGCAAAATAACATGTATTTGCAGGGAAAGACAATCCAAAAGCGAGACCAAACTATAGGCATCAAAACTGGACAGCCATACACAAATTGAAATAGCCACCGAAATTTCACCAAATTTAGCGACGGATATCTATAAATCCAATTAGCGACCGATTTGATTTTATGTCCTATAATATTTCTAACCTTCTAAAATGCAATTTGAAATCGATAAAAGGCCAATACTGATGTAGGAACATCTAGAAGAGTCACTAGAAGCATGCAAAGGAGGCTAGAGGAAGAGGTGGGAAGACTTCAAGACCATGGAGCTAGTATAGGACCTATCATGTGCAATGTAATTGTAAATTCTTTTGAACATGATGTAACCCCTACATTGTAATAGCTTAGGGAATATTTGGGCTAAAAGCCCATGGGTTTTCATAGGCCAAAGGCCTCGGGTTCCATAGGTCCTACACCTACCACACTTTCCTAGTCAAGCCACACAAGATTTTAAAAATCGACTACTCTTTTAAGTCTCAAAACTTGTGGGGGCTTGAAACTCCTTTTAAGAAGGAGGGAATCTTTGATTAAAATTTGGATCCATGCCAAAGCTTAATCAAAGATCTCCACCCTTGATTAAGAGAGGTTTAGGATTGGTGACATGGCTAATCACATGGGCCACAAGGGGAGACAAACCCATGTGCACCCATGTGAAGGCCATGTGCTTCCCAACAACCAAGTAACCACTTGGGTTACTTGGCTTGCAAGGAAGCCCCACGGTTGGTGCAGCCTTAACCAAGGTTAGTGGCTCCCAACCATGGTTAGGCCTTACTTGGAGCCCAAGGCAATCATGTGCTATAAATACCCCACGGCCCCCCTTGTAAAAGGACTTTTTAGATGAAATGAAGAGAGCTTCTAGCTTTTGAGAGTAAACCTCTTATTCCCTTAGGGAAGACCTTGAATCTTATCAATGGCTTCTTTCAACCATTGTGGCGGTTCCTCCTAGGCTTATGGGAGTCTCCTCCTTGGCGCCACCATCATTCCTTCCTTTCCATTTTAGACCTTTGTTTTCTTACACCGAAACACCAAAACCATTGAAACCGAACCCTTCCTTGCATGGATCCCGTGACCGGAGCTTGGGTTAAAGGCTAGTGTGGGCAATCTCAGAGCTGCCATGGATCACCTTCCAAGAGCACCTTCATCAAGTGGTATCATGAGCATGGTTGCCTTCAACATTTGAGTCATCACCACCGGTTAGTTGAGTCTCCACGAGTCTTGTTTTCTTTGAGTTTCTTCCATCTCTTGAGTCTTGAGTCTTCTTTCTTTGAGTAGCTTATTTGAGTTCTTTGAGTTGTCTCATTAGTAGTATTGAGTTGAACATGCTTTGTTTCTCTTAGTTACTGCATTAGGTCGTAATTCATGATAGCATGTTCATCCACAATTTCTTGAATGCATGAATTCTAGCTTGCAATTTTGTTTCACATGATCAATTAAGTTTTGTCCTTGCAAGTTATACTTTATGTATGCCGATTAGGTTTTTGTGTAGCCGTGAGTCCTTACTGCAATCTATGGTGCGTTACTGATTGGTACTGCATCTTACTGCATCTTAGCTGCAACTTACATACATGTTATGATCTATACATGCTAGGAACACTTACTAGTAACTCCTTGCATGATTTTGATTTTTAGTAATTTTCTAGAGGACCATTTGTTTTGTAATTTTATTTAATTCTTGTAATGGCTATGATAATGGCTATGGTAAGCTAGAATTGAACCTAGAAGTGGCTCTTAGATTCCCTTAGAGGTTTCGGTCCAGCCATAACATAGCAAAAGAAAAGAAAAGAATCAAAATCAAAAGAAAGAAAAGAGAAGAGAAAGAAAAACAAGTGAAAGGAAAACTAGTAGTGAAAATTAGTGGTTCAAGAAAGGAGTGCTAATTGAGAACCATAGAAAAGTGAAAAGAAAAGAAAGGTACTGCAACATAAGAATAAAAGAAAGTGGAAAAAGAAAAGAGTTACACAAAGAAACACCATTGGACCTAGGAAAGAGCTTACACTACTCTAGAAAAAAAAAAAAATTCTAGTTTTGAGCTTCCTAGTTGATTGTGTATCTTGTGATGTTTTACTTGAAATTTTCTTTTTCTCCACTCTACTGCACATTTCTGAATCTGAAATTGAAACATATACAGTGGCATTTTATTGGTTTTGTATTGGATCACATGTTATTTTACCATAGTTTGTAAACTAGGCAAATTCGGTTTCCAAACTTGCTAAATTTTGCTTCCGGTTTCTAAACTTTGGTGGCTAAGTGCTTTTTGATGCTTACTGTCCAGTATAGTATGCCATGCTTACACCTCTGTTTTAGCTTGTTTTCTTGAGCACATCCATGCTATCTTGTTTCCCTAATACATGCCTATGTCTCCTATAAGTTTCTCTCAAATTTGAGTGTCTATCATTCCTTTTTGAGCTTTTTCTTGATTGTCTCCCTTGGATTCTTTGGTTGTGTACTAGAGTCCTTCGTCATTCTTGGCCTCTTAAGTCTAGTAAGGTACTGTTCCTCTTTCATGATGGTATGCTAAGAACATTGGTAATTGATTAGAGGATAATCCCTAATAGGACATAGAGAAAGAGTGGTAAAAGGCAAGAGTGAATCATCTTGATAAGAGCCTTGATTGTGAGTGATACATGAGTGTGAGTGGATACACTTAGAGAGTGTTGAGAGGTTTATTGCTTCTTTATATTTTCTTGTGCACTAACCTTTTGCTTGCAGCCATGGCAAGTCCCTCTAGTGTGGGACAAGAATTGTCACCTAGGACTCGCAATATGTTAAACTTGGTGATGGATAGGGTGGGTGACATGAACCGAGAGATGAACCAAAGTTGGGAGGCCCGGTTTGAGCAAGTCTTGAGGAGTACCCAAAGAAGGGGGGGGCAAGAAAACAATGAGGGAGAAAGGAGGAGTGAACATGGGGAAAGAAATGGGGATGGAGAAAAAAGGAGGAGTCATAGGGGAAGAGAGCCTAGAACCTCCATAGGAAGTGATGTTGGGGAACCTCTTAAAAGGCCTTGTGCTAGAGATGATCCTTATTACCATGATAGGAGGGGTGGGGGGAGAGTTGTCCGTGAAGGAGCAAGAGGAAACCGAGAGGATAGGAGGACCCAATGGGAGGAGGAAGATAGGTTTGATGAGAGATTTGTGAAGATCACCATACCTAAGTTCAATGGAAATGGAGGACCCGAGGCATACCTAGATTGGGCCATGAAGGTGGACCAAATCTTCTCAAGCTATCCCTTGTTGAGTGAGGAGAAGAAGCTGCAACTAGTGACCTTGGAGTTTGAAGACTATGCCATGATTTGGTGGAATCAACAAGATAGGGGCTACGGTTGCATTAGGCCAAGAGTCACCACATGGGAAGCCATGAAGCATGCCTTGAGGGAGCGTTTTGTACCACCCACTTACCTAAGAGATCTACACAACAAATTTCAAAGATTGTATCAAGGGAGTAGAAGTGTTCAAGAATACTTCAAGGACCTTGAAATCACCATGCTAAGAGCTCACATAAAAGAGAGCTTGGAGGCTATTTTGGCACGGTTTGTGAGTGGATTGAACCGAGAGATACAAGATGTGTTGGAATTGCAAAGATACTCTCACATTTAAGAGGCCATACACCTAGCCGAGAGGATTGAGTCCCAACTCAAGAGAAG